>JAESUZ010004053.1:0-701519 GCA_017311185.1 Proteles cristata cristata
TGTAACGTCTATATCTACTGTGTCATCTCTATCCCTGTGATGTAAACGTAACATCTGTCCATTGGTACAGGTGTGTTACATTAGTAACTTAAACACCGGGAGTTGGTGACATGTTTTTCCAAAATGGCGAATGAGTCTTGGTACAGTTCCAAACAAAACAAAATGTAATCCTTCTTCCACTTACATTCAAGGATGTTGCAGTCTTTGAAAATTCAATATATATTAAAATGTACAAGCAATACTTTGTGTCTGTAAGTAAAGAGGAGCTGGGTTCTAAATTTAGATAATTATAAACAGGAATTGTGCATCTTTGGGAAAGCTTGTTGGGACATTGGAAAAACTTGCAGGATGCAGAATAATTCTTTGTTTGCCAAGACTGTTCTCCACGGTGTGCCTGGCGCCAGGCTGCCCAATGCCGTTGTGATAACTAACACGCCCAGAACTGCCTTGACGAGCAGTAGCACTCCCATGGAGAACCGCTGATCGAAAGCCGCCCGTGGGACCTGTGCCGCCCCCACCCCCCAGGCTACAGACCCCCAGAAGTGTCACATGCTTTTCCGGCTGAGCCAGCCCCAGGTACCAGCCACTACCTTTCAGATTACAGAGCTGTTTTTGTTGTTTTCTTTTCTCTGGTCATCTAAGTTTCAGACCACATACTGGTATTTGTCTATTGTTCGGGGTGCCCAACACCACTTCTTAATGTTTATTTTTTAGAGAGAGGACAGTATGCGAACAGGGCAGGGGCAGAGAGAGAGAGGGAAACACAGAATCTGAAGGAGGCTCTAGGCTTTGAGCTGTCAGCACAGAGCCTAGTGCAGGACTTGAACCCATGAACCATGAGATCATGACCTGAGCCAAAGTTGGATGCTTAATTGACTGAGCCACCCAGATGACCCTCAGCATTTTTCAGTATTAGGCAATTTCTTTAATTACCTTCAGATAATTTTAGACACTGATTCAATTGATGTACCCTTTTTAAAAAACCCATACATACAATTATAGAGTTTTATTGCAGAAAGAAGTTTTTTAAAAGTCACCTTGGCCAATTTCACATTTAACAGATGAGGAAACCAAAACCTGGAGAAGTTAGTGACTTGCTCCAAATCAGTAGTCAGTTTGTAACAGTACTAAGACCAGAATACAGATTTAATACCTTAGAAAGAGATTAGTTTTCAATTACTGACGCTGAGTGCTGCTTTTTTCATGTAGTAGAGGAATTTATCACTAATTCAACAAATATTTCTTGACTGTTATGTACAAGGTGTGGTATTAAGCAGGGAGGTATATACAAATAAAAATTTTATTCTGAAAAGGATTTTAAATGCAGATATTGGAGAAAAAAAAAGAAAATGTAACATATTTTCAGATGAACACAGTGACGGAGGACAGTGATAGGGATGGCGGAGATGACCTGATAGGTGTGAGGCACTGACTGCAAGAAAAGCTGATGGTACCAGAGAGAGAATTAGTTCCAAGCTTCGATGCTGGAGGTGTATGGCTGTGATAGTTCCTGTATAACATCCTACATGTTTCAGAAGAAAACAAACTGGAAAAATTTGATAGCCATGCATTTTTAAAGAGTTGTTTTTTTTAAGCCATCTCTACACCCAACATGGGGCTCAAACTCACAACTCTGAGATCAAGCGTCAGATGCTCCACTGACTGAACCAGCCAGGCATCCCACCACAGCCTGCATTTTGTGTGTTGGTTTTAGTAGGTCTTTTGGACTTAATATACCACGTGTATGAAACAATGGAAGCATGTGAGACAATCCCAATAGCTTCCGTGTTACTAGGAACAAAAGTAGAAAGATGTTAACCACGGCCTGCCACCATTAGCACATGCCAAGTTTACAACACAGGATGGCCTCACCTATCGCACACAGAGGCTCTTCTTCCCTTGGGCCCTCAGATGCCTGCGCCGCAAGGTTCTCTTTACTACTGAATCGCTTTGAACATACTCAGCTCCGGTTACCACTGGCACTGTAAAATTTTGGATTTCTGTGGTTTTGAACTCTGGAGTTGACTAAAGCTATTCAGTGTCTGGTGAGAGAACAGGGTAGGAAGGGAGGAGAATTCACTGTAAAGGACAGTCTCTTATCTCCCCTTTATCTTTCTCTTTAACTGTACTTCACTGAATATGTTCCCTGAAAATAAAAATAAAAGCCAAAAAGCTCAAAGTGTGTTTTCTCATGACAGAAACTTCTGTGAGTGAATTCCTTGGTCTGTAGAGTTAAATTATGCCTCCTCTGGGAACCACAGGATTTGCCTGAAGTTCATAATTGCTGTATTTTGCATTGTGTTTTTTATTTTTATTTATTTTTTTAATTAAAAAATGTTTATTTTTGAGAGAGAGAGAGAGACAGAGCATGAGCACGGGAGGGGCAGAGAGGGAGGGAGACACAGAATCTGAAGCAGGCTCTGGGCTCTGAGCTGTCAGCACAGAGCCTGAAGTGGGTCTGAACTCAAGAACCGTGAGATCATGACCTAGGCCAAAATCATACACTTAACCAACTGACCCACTCAGGCACCCTGTGGTTTTTACTTTTTATTTTTTAAAGTATATTTGTTTATTTTGAGGAAAAAAGGAGTAAGGGGCAGAGAGATGGGGAGAGAGACAGAATCCTTAGCAGGCTCCGTACTGTCAGCACAGAGCCTGATGCAAGTTCGAACTCATGAATTGTGAGCTCATGACCTGAGCCGAGATCAAAAGTCAGACGCTTAACTGACTGAGCCACCCAGGTGCCCTGCATGTGTTTCCTAGTACAAATACAAACAGTCCTGGACAGTGGGAGCACATTTTCCTAGTCTCCTTGGGTAGGGCCTCATCTGGGTTTGTTCTACCCCCCACCCATGCCCCCATCTTGCATTTGGTTACTGAGCTGCGGCCATGTCTAAACGTGGGTTGATTGGAATAACCACCCAGAGTTCAGTGCAAAGAATCAGCTATGAGGTAAATGACGCATGTCCTTTTGTTAAGTATGTGATTGTTTTCTTTAATGAGTTGGTAAATTTTTAAAAATTACTTGGCAACTGGAGATATTTCATTAATGTTTAATAGGATTAATGTTTAGTGAATTATTTTTGAAATACATGACAGATGTTTGCAGCTTGAGTAAATTTGTCATTTAGCAGCAAGTCGTTTTCAAAATTCTTAGTACCACCAGGTATGAAAACACATCCATAAAGATGTACAGATGTGTGTAGTTAAGACTGGTAGATATTCTTTTTTTTTTTTTTTTTTAATGTTTTATTTATTTAGGAGAGAGAGAGAGACAGCGTGAGCAGAGGAGGGTCAGAGAGAGAGGGAGTCACAGACTGAAACAGGCTCCAGGCTCTGAGCTGGCAGTCAGCACAGAGCCCGACGCGGGGCTCGAACCCACGAACCGCGAGATCATGACCTAAGCGAAAGTCGGCCGCTTAACCGACTAAGCCACCCAGGCGCCCCAAGACTGGTAGATATTCTTGATACTGTGTCTACCTGACTCAGTAAAACATTGGAAATTCCCTTTTTAAATTCTTTCTTTCTAGAGGATCAGGGCCTCCTTCTCAGGCATTCTACGAATGTATATTTATTTTTGAAATTTGAGAGAATAAAAGGGGATTTTCCCTTGAAAATGGAAGTATTTTTGAATATCACAATAGCTTCTCTGGGGGCCTGGGTGGCTTAGTCGGTTAAGCGTCCGACTTTCGCTTGGGTCATGATCTCGCGGTTCGTGGGTTCGAGCCCCGCGTCGGGCTCTGTGCTGACTGCCAGCTCAGAGCCTGGAGCCTGTTTCAGTCTGTGACTCCCTCTCTCTCTGACCCTCCCCTGCTCACGCTGTCTCTCTCTCTCTCTCCTAGAAATAAATAAAAATAAAAAAAAAATAAAATAAAATAAAAGAGGATTCAGTTATGTGTGACCTGGAGTTTTATTCTGAACATAGAAAATTCTAATTAGCTCATGACATTTTATTTGATTATAAGTCTCTTACTAAAACTCTTTGCTGTGTTGTGATACTATTGGTATGGGTGATATTCCCAGATGCTTTCACTAACACTATGTTTTTTATCCCAGAATGAAATCACTGATTACTCATTTTAGGGCTGGTTCCCAGAACAGTACATTCTTCCTACTTCCTATAGCCGTCATTTTGTGGTTATTGCCCTATAGGGCAGGTCTTTATTCTTCATTAAGAGAGTCTGGTATTAGCTGCTATTAATTTTAGGACAGGAAAGAAAAATAATCAACATTGTTACTTGTCTGGGAACAACTGAAAATCAAATATCTAGGCCAAAAAATACATTGAGACCAAAAGTATCTCAAATTAACCTCTATTTATTTTAACAGGCATATTTTAAAGAATTTTGTGTTCTTACATTTTTAAAAGATTACAGCTAAAATGACCAGTAATTAGGAAAGCAGTGTCCTTGACAAAATGGGTGAGGTTTCAAAATTCACCTTAATGCTGGGAAGTAAAGTAAAACAAACAGAAGGGAAGAACCTCGGTGAGCCATGGTCAGGCTCTCTTTGTAACATCAAAGAATAATTTCCAAGTGGTTCTTTGTCGCTACACATTTACTAGGTGGGTTTTCAAAATACTCACAGAAGAAGAAATATCATGTATTAGAATTGCATGGTAGTAAAAGATTACTTTGTCTTTAGTATTTCAAGATATTTAGAGACTAGTCCATAAAATGGGCTAAAGATTGCAGATCCAGCCTGATCTGTCTTAAAGGTGTATTCATACTTTCTGATTAGCATTAGACATAGCCTTCTCAAAGCAAGGACCACATCTTACTCATCGGTATCCCCACTGTAGCAATGACATTCAGTCATGTGGGGTCCACGCTGGGTATTTATTGAGCAGGTGTCATGAGTCAGGTGCAGTGCTCAGTGTTGGGATACCAGCTTGGACGATATGTGGTCCCCGTCTGTCTGTCCCTCACAGTCTAGCAGAGAAGCGCATGTGAAGGTAGCTAGTCCCAGCACATGAGTCGGGTAAGTACAGAGTGTTCTGGAGGCACACAGGAGGGAGGTTGTGTTAAGGATAATGATTTCACAGAACAAATCACATTCAAACTTGTCTGGCCTGTGACCCATTATCTATAAATCAAAATATTGGCCATCCCATCAAGGTCATGAGCAAGGCACTATACCAAATGCTAATAGGCAGTAGAGATGAACATGACATACTTTCTGCCCTCAAGCACAGGGATTTGTGGAGGACACACACACACACACACACACACACACTATTAAAATCCAACAAGTAGAGCTGAGAATGGGATGCTGGTAGAGGGCGAGAAGAAGAGACAGCACAGGAGACTCTCACTTGGGCCGAGAGAGGGAGAGCAGCAAAGACCACACAGGAATGACCCTTGAGTTTGGGCTGGTGGGGCCAGGAATTCTGTAAGCCCGAAGTGGGTGGGTTGGGGTCTGGTTTCGGGCAGAGGAACCTGATCTGTGAGCATTTAGGGCAGGGTTGGCAAGAGTGTCCTAAGAAAGGTGGCATAGTAGGGTGACAGCAGGTGAATCTGGAAAGGCCCAGGGTCTGGAACATCCGCTAGCTGGCAGAGAATCATTGAAGACCAGTGCACTTCTAGAGCTAGTATTTGGCCGCGTGAAACAGAGCCCCAGCTACAGTGGCGTACACCCAGGGGTTCGTGCCTTCACATGAACAAGCCTGGAAATGAGGTTTCCGGCGCTGGAGTAGCAGCTTTAGAAAGTCCTCAGAGGTTCTGGCTCCGCCTTCCTTTTGGCTGTGCAGCGCCTGACTTTCACCTTTCGGATTCCTCATGGTTGAAAGCGGCTATAGACCGTCACCCATTATTCCTGCCTTGTGGAAAAGCTGAAGAGGGTACATGCCTTATGTCTTTAAAGTAGGCTGCTCTTAAGTTTCATGCAATAGCTCTATTTAATACATAAAGGTGCGTGCACACGTGCACTCGCACGCACACACACACACACACACACATACACAGTTTGTTTATTTTGAGAGAGAGAGAGAAGAGGTGAGAGAGAGCACATGCATGCACATGAGGGAGAGGCAGGAAGAAAGAGGGACACAGAGAATCCCAAGCAGGCTCCATGCTCAGAGCAGAGCCCCATGGGGGCCTCGATCCCATGGCAGCAAGATCACGACCTGAGCCAGTATCGAGTGGGATGCTCACCCAACCAAGCCACCCAGGCACCCCATAACACTCAAATATATATTTAAAAGAAAAGGTCTTTTATTAAGGAAGGGAGAAGGGGTGTTTGAAAGTGAATGGTGTTCTCTGTCACCTGGTGACAAATTCACATTCAGATTTGAATTTGAATTTGGTTTCCCTGGGAGGGGATGGAGTGGAGGATTTGCTAGAGCAGAGGTAGGGAGCAGAAACAGGCACTCCACAGTTTGTTCTTTTTTGATGTTTTGCATCACTGAAGGAGGCACTTCCCATCCCTTGGGGAGGAGGCCGAATGGCAGTTCTGGCCGGGTTCAGTTGATCATTGGGTGAAGGTGAACCATATTCAGCGAGGACCTGTCGGCATTAACTCCCCCGCGGGATTTAATGCAGGTGTCTTAGGGTGTCTCTTTGAGTCTTCCAGGTACTTGAGATGAAGGATGGAAGTGAGTTATATTTCCTTTGGTTGTTTGTTTTGTTGGATCCTTTACTTGGAAAAATCTTATAGGCTGCTTTGAAAATTTATTTAAAGTTTATTTATTTAAGTAATCTCTACACCCAGCATGGGGCTTGAACTCACGACTGCTGCATCAAGGGTCACATTCACCTCCAGCTGAGCCAGCCAGGCATCCCTCATAGGTCTTTGAATTTTTCCCTTTGGGTGGCCTTCAGGATACCACTTATGATACCTTCTGCTTCTTTTATTTTGAATTTTTTGTCTAACATTTGAAATTTGGAAAAAGAAACCAGAAGGCATAGTTATGTTCAGCTGCTTTTTGTTCCTTAAATTTATTCTATATTGTATATTGAAAATAATTATTTAAAATTTATGGTGCTTTGGGTTTAAAATGATAACATACAGGCATTTTTAGAACCACTTATTTTTTTTTTTTTGTAATCCCATTCTTTTACAAGTTCATTGTCAGCATTGATAGTTATTGCTATTTGCCTCATAGGAAGAAATGAGTCTGTGGTGATGGTGAGGGGGATATCATGACATTTTAACTATCAGTTTATATGACCTCACAGAAAGGAATCCTGTCATAAGCAGAATGTGTACTTTTGACTTAGGATGAGGAATATTGTTCCTCTGTGTCCTAGGAATAAAGGAACCCAGGTTTTAAAGTAGTGATATTTTTACCATAAATGTGAGATTGCTGGCTGCAGGCACAACAAAATGGATTCCTGAGTTATTTCCTACTTGAGCACAGTAAGTTTCCCTTCCTTGTCGTCGCCGGGTTTGTAAAACCTGATGCGTGGATCAGATTTCAGGATGTACATGAAATGATTTCTGTTGCACAATGCAAAACTTCTTTTTAAAAACCCCCACAAAAACGCAGTCTGCGTTTTGCCTTCTGTCAGCCTGGCTTTGAGATTTTTGACATCTGGGGAACACGCTTCCTGTGTCTCGTTTATGCAGAAGGGGGCAGCAGAGAGACCAGTCAGAAAGAGCCAATGTCCAGGCTGCTTCCTCCCAATAGAAGCAATTGTGCACTATGAATATATGAAAAGGAAATGAAAGCTGAAATTAATATTTTTTAATTTATTTAAACCTAAATATTATTAGAAAAAAGTTAAAATAACATGATTTGGGTTTCTGCTTGTTAGTTTTGGCTTAGTTATATGAGATGTTGCAAAATGGATATAATATTTGTGGGTTTTGTTGTTCTTCTAAGATCTGAAAAGCAAAGTGGAGTGGATTATTTAATGGAGTTCAGCTTTCGATGTGGCTTGTTTTCCAGAAGATACTCTGTTTATAGAAAAGCAGATGCTGCAGTGGGTTTTTGTGGTTTCTTGTAAGATGTTTATCCATCGTAGTTAGGGTTTCTAAGGAAAACCATTCCATTTCTCGTTAAAACAAAGGGAACTTAATGCCTTTTGACTAAATTTTGGTTTTGGAATTAATGGTCTAATTTTTGTATTGTTTTATTTTTAAGGACCGCCTTTGTAAAATGTTTTCCCTCTTTATTGAAAGGAATGAAATCTGAGGAAGTTGATTGGTTTCATGCTCTTGACCTTTGAAAACGTGTTACCTAATTAATTGAAGCAATGCTATTTTTCTGTAAAGGATGGCTTAAATCATGTTGATGGACCTGGCTAATTTTATTTACTATGTCTGAAAGCTATCTGTTTCTCATTAATATGCAATATTTCTTTCTCTATGATTCAGGATAGTAGATGATAATAATTAAGGGCTTCTCTCTGAAACCCAGTCTGGCATTTCGATATATTCTGTGTTTAAGATAAAGATCAATGTGTAGTGCTTAATGGGTAACTAATGTTTCTTTTCACTGCTTTGCAAGTGAAAAGAAGAACCTTAAAGTCACAAGGTGTCTTTCTCTGCAACGGAACCAATCAGGATAAAGCTACAGTTCCGTGCTATATCCGTTATTTTATAGCGTGGTAAATTTAACCTATTGATTTCTTTGCTATAACCCTATTTTGTAAGGTAAGCTGTGAAACAAATGGCCTCAGTGTGATTTAAAAAGTGGGAAGTGTTGGTTGTACTCCGATGGTAGGGAGGGATAGCATGGCCTAGTGTTGAGCAGAATGTGTGTGTGCATGTATGTGCGTGCATGTGTGTGTGTGTGTGTGTATTTCACGGTGCTCCACACACAGGCCTGTGGTTCATTCTGACTCAGGGCACTTAGTGGCTTATCTCGTCCATCTCTTCTTGACCCTGGTCCTTTCCATTCTCTCCCTGTGTCAGAGGTGTGAGTTGTTAAGTGCTAATTGTACAGAACTGTTGAGTTTGCCCTCATCTAGAAACAGTTTGCTGTCATCTGTGATCTCAGACCACATCCCTGTCTACACTGTGGGATCACAGGCCAGTGATAGCATACTGAAATGTACTGCTCCTTCCCCGCAGCTGTATTCACTCTTTGAAATGGTATCACAGTTGACTGATGCTTTTTCCCTTTAAAAAAGTGTGTGTGTGTGTGTGTGTGTGTGTTATTTTGGATATTTTCCACTGCTGTGTCTTCCAGCTCACTGATTTCATTTTCTGCACCTTCTTTCCTCTTATGCATCCCATCCAATACCTTTTCATCTCAGATATTGTGATTTTCATCTATAGAAGTTTGGGTCTTTTTTGTATCTACTTAATTTTGGAGACATAGGAATGCAGTTATAAGAACTCTTAATGTCCTTGTCTGTTTATTCTAATATCTGTGCTGGTTCTGGGTCTGCTTATAATATAGTGTATTTTTCTGTTCTATTTCTTTCTTTTTTTTTTTTTTAATCTTTCTTTCTTTCTTTTCTTTTCTCTTCTCCTCTCTTCTCTTCTCTTCTCTTCTCTTCTCTTCTCTTCTCTTCTTTCTCTTCTCTTCTCTTCTCTTCTCTTTTCTTTCCTTAGTTTATTGTCAAGTTGGTTTCCATATAACACCCAGTGTTCATCCCAACGAGTGCCCTACCCCATGCCCTTCACCCCCTTCCCCTCTTCCCCATCCCCATCAGCCCTCAGTTTGTTCTCAGCAGTCAAGAGTCTCTCATGGTTGAGGGGGAGAGGGGCAGAGAGAGAATCCCAAGCAGGTTCTGTGCTATCGGTGCAGAGACAGGGCTGATGTGGGGGTCAATCCCACAAACTGTGATATCCTAACCTGAGTCGAAATTAAGAGTCAGATGCCTAACTACCTGAGCCACCCAGGCTCCCCACTGCTCTATTTCTGCCTAATAATATTTGAGACAGCCGAATCCTAACCACTAGACCAGCAGTGAGCGACTCTGCCTAATAATATTTGATTGAATTCTAGCCATTATTATTTTACCTTCATGGGTGATATTTTTGTATTCCCTAAAATTATTAGTGAGCCTTTTGCCTGGAACACAGTTAAGCTACTTGGGAATAGTGTGATTCAAAGGAGTCTTTCTTTTTTAAAGATCTGTTAGGTATCACTAGAGCAGTGTTAGTCTAGGGTGAGTTGCTGAGGCAAGACTTCTAGTCAATGCCCTATTCAAGCCTTCTCTTCAATGACCTGTGAATCTGCAGGTTTTCTCCCCTGGTGGGTGGGAAGAGGCACTACTCTTGGCTTTGTTTGAGTACCTGGTACTGTTCCTTCTGATCGTTCCACTTGGTTCTGTCTTCAGGCAGAAGCCTGATTAGTGTGAGCCTTTGCAGGTGCTGATCAGTACTCTGTTTAATGCTTAAGGGAGACCATTGGCAGAGTTTTTGGGGTTCTGTCTCTGTGTAGTTCTTTCCTTTCTGTTGTTCTGACCTGTGAACTCTGACCTTCTTGGTCTCCTCCTACTCTCAACAGCATCTCCTTAACTTGGGGGATCTACCAGGCTTCACCTGGCTAACCCCCACCCCACACCCTGTACCATGGTGTGGAATGTCTCTTGGGTTAGGAAGTGGGAGCGTTTTTTTAATTCATTTCTCTCAGCAATCACTGGTTTTTGTTTATTGATGTTCAGTGTCACAAAAGCTATTGTTTCACATATTTTGTCAGGTTTTTGGTTGTTTCGTATGGAAGAGTAACTTCAGTTCCTGTTACTCCATCTTGGCTGGCAGCTCAAGAGTCTCTATGTCATTTCTTCAAGCTGTCCTCTCTTGTAGCCCTTGTGAACTTGATGCTTGCCACTTCCCTTGATACTGGAGTTCTGTTAGCAGTGGCGTGAGGTCAGGTTGTCGGCCCTGCCCTGTAAAGGTGCGTCACATCCCCAAGAAATACCACCACCAACACGCTGTCTGGGAGCTTCTCGTCGCTTTGTGAATTCCCAAACAGGTGTACATGGAGCGTTAGGAGGGTGACCATATTTATGCCTTTGATTGTGACGTAGCAGAGTGGGCAGTCTGAAGAGCAGAATACCATGGTTGTTTCTAAGAAAATTTGTTCGTTGTTCCCCCTCTTCTGAAAAGGTCCAAGGACGAGACGATGAGTTGCTGTAGTTTTAGAGTCTCTGTGTCCATCACGACTAGGCAGGTGCTGGAGAATGGACAGGAGGCGATATCCCAGCCCACGGGACACTCGCTGTCTTAGGGGCAAGAAGTGTGTAGCTAGGAAACTGTGATATAACGTGAGAGGCTACAGCTTTCCAACTCGAGACTTTTAGAAGCCAGAGGCATTCCGTCACTCCTTGTATTATTTTAGCAAAAGCAGTACTTTTGTGCTTTGGAATTCGTGGTGAAAACAAAGTTCTCTATTTTCAACAAATCATCAAAGAGTAAAAAAGTAATTTCAACATTTCTTCCTATTGAGACTGACTTTATCTCCACGTGACACTTATTATTAATTTATCTAGTCCGTAGCCATTTAAGTAGAATTTGCTATTCATATAATTTTTCAGACTGGCAATGGGCTTTATTCTTTTTGACACATGGAAAGCAGTTCTAAGCCCTGATGTTTAAAATATGTACTTTTCTTGGAAGCTATTTTAGTGGAAAAATAGGATGGGCTGTTTTTATTAGATTTGTTCTGGTTTTGTTTTGTTTTTTTTTAAACAACTGTGAAAAAGTTTGGTCTTCATTAGTATCTTTATTATGCTTTTAGGAGCAGAATTATTTCTGTAAAAATATATTACTGAAGCCCACTATCCTCCCAGGTAGCATTAAACGAAATAGTTTCTAGTATATTTTAAAAAGAACATACTGTACCTGGCTTTTAACTTTCCTGGTTTTGTATTTTGATACCAAAACAAACACAAACAAACAAAACTTATCAAAATTTGAGTTTTCGAAGCACAAATAATTCACAGTACAGATCTTCTAGAAGCCTTGTCTTAAGTAACATGTGGAAGAACAACTGGACCCATTTAGCTCTGATCCTTTTTTTCTTTGAATTGAAGTATAATTAACATACAATGTTATATTAGTTTCAGGTGGGCAGTATAGTGATTCAGCACTTTTAATCATTACCCAGTGTTCATCATGATAAGTATACTCTTAATGTCTTTGATATATTTCCCCTCCCTATCCCCCTGGCAATCACCAGTTGTTTGTATTTAAGAGTCTCTTTTTTTGTTTGTCTTTTTTCATCTTTGTTTATTTATTTTGTTTCCTAAATTTCACATTGAATGAAATCATATAACATTAGTCTTTTTCTGTCTGACTTATTTCACTTAGCCTCATACTCTCTAAGTCCATCCATGTTGTCCCAGATGGCAAGATCTCATTCTTTTTTATGGCTGACTAATATTTCACCGTGTGTGTGTGTGTGTGTGTGTGTGTGTGTGTGTGTGTGTGTTTGTGTATGTGTGTGTACATACCGCATGTTCCTTATCCATTCATCTATGGATGGACACTTGGGTTGCTTCCATATATAGGCTGTTGTAAATAATGCTGCAATAATAATTGGGCTGCATGTAGCTTTTCAAATTAGTGTTTTTGGGTTTTTTTTGGGTAAATACCCAATAGTGGAATTATTTGATCCTGTGGTAATTCTGTTTTTAATTTTTTGAAGACCCTTCATACCGCTTTCTGTCGTGGCTGCACCAATTTGCATTCCCACCAGTGGTGCACGAAGGTTCCTTTTTCTCCACATCCTTGCCAGTACTTATTTCTTATCTTTTGATTCAAGCCATTTTGGCAGGTGTAAGGTGATGTCTAATTGTAGTTTTGATTTGCATTTTCCTAATGATTAGTGATGTTGAGCATCTTTTCATGCATCTGTTTGCCATCTGTATGTCTTCTTTAGAAAGATGTCTATTCAAGCCCTCTGCCTATTTTTCAATTGAATTATTTGTGTTTTAGCTATTGAGTTGTATAATTTATTTATGTTAATTTTGGATATTAACCCCTTATCAGACACATCATTTGCAAATATCTTCTCCCATTTGATAGGTAGCTTTTTCATTCTGTTGATGGTTTCCTTTGCTGTGCAAAAGCTTTTTATTTGGATGTAGTCCGAATGGTTTCTTTTTGCCTTTGTTCCCCTTGTCTGAGGAGACATATCTACATATATGTTTCTGGGGCTGATATCTAAAATATCATCGCCTGTTGTATCTTCTAGGAGTTTTACAGTTTTAAGTCTCACATTTAGGTCTTTTTTTTTAAAGTTTAGTTATTTTTGAGAGGGGGCAGGGGAAGAGAATGAGGGGGACAGATGTCTGAAGGGGGTCTCTGCATGGATAGCAGAGAAAGTGTTACAGGGTTCAAACCATTGGACTGTAATATCATGGCCAGAGCCAAGTTAGATGCTTAACCGACTGAGCGATGCAGGCGCCTCTCACATTTAGGCTTTAATCCATTTTGAGTTTATTTTTGTGTATGGTGTTAAGAAAGTGGTTCAGTTTCATTCTTTTGCATCTGGCTGTCCAGTTTTCCCAGCGCTTTTGTTGAAGAGACCATCTTTCTCCCCATTGTCTGTTCTTGCCTCCTTTGTTGTAGATTAACTGACCATATAATCATGTGTTTATTTCTGGTCTCCCTATTATGTTCTGTTGATCTGTATGTCTGTTTTTGTGCCGATGCGACACGGCAGCTTTGTAGTGTATCTTGATATCTGGGATGCTGATAATTCCGGCTTTGCTCTTACTGCTTAAGATTACTTTCATTATTTGGGGTGTTTGTGGTTCCATACCAATATTAGGATTACTTCATCTTATTCTGTGAAAAATGCTGTTGGTGTTTTGATAGGGACTGCTTTGAATTTGTAGATTGCTTTGGGTAGTATGGACATTTTGATAATATTGGTTCTTCTAGTCCTTAAACATGGACTATCTTTCATTTGTGTCACCTGTACTTTCCTTCAGCAGTGTTTTATAGTTTTCAGAGTATAGTTCTTTCTCCTCCCTTGGTTAAGTGTATTCCTAGGTATTTTATTCTTTTTGTGCAATTGTAAGTGGAATTGTTTTCTTAATTTCTCTGTGACTTCATTATTAATGTATAGAAATGCAAGAGATTTCTGTATGTTAATTTTGTATCCTGCAACTTTACTGAATTCATTTATCAGTTTTAGTAGTTTTCTGGAAGAGTCTTTAGCTTTTCTGTATGTATGTAGTATTGTGTCATCTGCAAATGAAAGTTTTACTTCTTCCTTACCAATTTGAACGCCTTTCACTTTTCTTTCTCGTCTGATTGCTTTGGCTGCAATTTCTAATACTATGTTGGATAAAAGTAATGAGAGTGGACATTCTTGTCTTGTTTCTCACCTTAGGGGAAAAGCTTTCAGTTTTTCACCTTTGAGTATGATGTTAGCTGTGTGTTTTTCACGTATGGTCTTTATTATGTTGAGGTACGCTCCCTGTAAACCTGCTTTGTTGAGGGCTTTTATCATAAATAATGTACTTTGTCCAACTCTTTTACGGCATTATTGGAATGATCATATATGGTTTTTATCCTTCCTCTTGTTAATGTGGTGTATCTTGATTGATTTGTGAATATTGAACCACTCTTGCATCTCAGGAATAAATCCCACTTGATTGTGGTGAATGAGTTTTTAGATATATTGTTGAATTTGTTTCAGAAATGTTTTTTTAAATGTTTATTTTTGAGAGAGAGAGAGAGAGAGAGAGTGTGCGTGGTAGGGGCAGAGAGGGAGACAGAGGATCTCAAACGGGCTCTGTGCTAACAGCAGAGAGCCTGACGCAAGACTCGAAGTAATGAAGTGCGAGATCATGATCTGAGCCAAAGTTGAATGCCCAACTGACAGAGCCACCCGTGTGCCCCTTAACTCTTTTTAAATGTTTGGTATCTCCTATTCTTTTTTCGGTAGATATCTATGTATATTGTTATTGACTTCTCTTAAAGAAACCTCATTATTAAACTAATTAAGGAGTCTTTAGAAAAGAGTTGCTTTGAAGGAAATCAAAGTAATATAATCATTATAGAATCAAAAATTTAACCTAGAACTTATTAGAATATCTAGACACTTTGAGATTTTTTCCAAAATTGACAAAGATTGAATTTTTTTTCAGAAGAGTCGATGGAAATCCTAGGGATACAGCTCAGATTTTGGCAACAGCAAGAAAATGGGAGTTGGCTTTTCTTTCTGCCTGATAGCTTATCTTTCCTTTTTAAGTTTTATTTATTTTTGATAGAGAGAGAGTGGAGAAGGGCCAGAGAGACAGAGAGAGAGAGAGAGAGAGAGAGAGAGAGAGAAGTGCAAGCAAGCTCTGCACTGTCAGTCCAGAGCCCAACATAGGGCTTGATCTCATGAACCACGAGATCATGACCTGAGCTGAAATCAGGAGTTGGTCGCTTATTCAATGAGCCACCCAGGAGCTCTTATCTTATCTTTTGAAGATATAACTCATCATTGTAAATTTCAGGGTGCTTATAACATGCAATATGTTCTTAATCCCAGAGTGACTTAGCATTTAACAGTTTAAAGTTTTTAGGGAGTATGCAGCCTACTCTATTCAGGGGGAACAGGCCTCATTAAAAGAACAGCATCTTTTGCGAGGTTAAACATAGTGTAATATAAGCAGTATTCTTCCAAAACTAATTTCTGTGTAGTTTGTATAAATTAACTGGTCAGTAAGAGCTGCTTAATGAGCAGCTCCTGAAGATCTATCATCAGCCGGGTCATGTGCTAGCCTTCAACTGAGCAGACTGTTGCTAACTGTTCTGTTTACCACACATGGTAAAGTGACCTGGGAAAAAGTACTGTCCTGGGCTCACTATGACCGCGATACTGCATAGTGTAGCGGAGTGCTGTGGGATGCAAAGTGGATGTCCTCTGCTTTAGTGAACATCGGGCACTCCTCCTTGTTGAGAGTAGCCCAGAGAGGAAGGGTTCATATAACTTAGTCACATGTGGAGATACAACCATATGAGTAAAACCGCTCCTCATGATGCAGAGGAGCTTATGCAGAGGACTGATAGATGTATCCCAAGGGTAGACTTCTTGAGCACAGATATCCGGAGTAGTGTGAAGGCAAGGCTAGAGATTTTTCAGACTGCCCTGAATTCACCGCAGGAATGTATTGGTGCTGTAGCATGGAGAGGGCCTCCCGGCCATGTGGGTTACCCTGTGAGATACTGGGTGCGGCGTCAAAACAGGGAGGTGTGATACTTAGTAGACTTGAGGTAAGGGTAACCCTGGTAGACCTGGTTATACGGGATCCCTGGGGGTGTATCAGTGGTAAAAACACTTGGATTTTCTTAACTAAGAGAAACGTAAGTGTGTGAGTTGTCATCTTCTGAGGATGAAATTGTTACTGAACTACTAAGGGAGAGTATGCAACCCCCAGGCATGTTCTGTCGTGTGACTACCATGTTTGAATGTCATGCTCTGTTCATTGTGCCTGGGTCTATGGTGAGGACTAATGGTCATTTCTTTTGTAGTTTATATTTGTTTCTCTTTGGAGGGGATTTGGTGGTTTATCTTATGGGCAATGAAAGAGGAGACGTCCTAATGAAGGCTTCTCCCTGAAATTTATATTTGAGAAATACCTAACATCCCAGTGTCTTCATTTTTACAATTTAGAACATGGAATTATAGAGGTTTAGGATTAAAAGGGACTTAAGAGGTGATCTAATTGGATTCTTCATAGACAAAAAGACTGAGTCCCCTAGTGGTTAACTGACTTGTCCAGGGCCGCACATCTAGCTGGAGACAAAGCTAAGACAGAACCTGACTTGTGATTTCTAGACCTGTGGCCCTTGCTCACAGGCATGTAATTTGCAGTTTCCACTCACTTGTTGGCGAAGTCTGCCACTCCTAAGACTTTGTCTACCCTGGAGGGAGGTGTATGTTGCCGACTGAGAAATAGTTTGGTTGTGTGAGCCACTGTGGCTGCAGCAGGAGCTCTGGCAGTATTAACCAGCCTCACCATTGCCTGTCTCGACTCCTACTCTCAGCCCAAGGATTCGGCCTTCCTGTAGCTTATGACGGGGGCTCCTGGGAGCCTTCAGGGAAGGCCCTCTTTCCTTCTTCCTCCATGCTCCGAGATGGCAGATGCTCACAGCAAGGCCGGGCCTCTGCTTTCCACTGAGCAGCCCCTCGTGTCCACCTGCCGCCCAGGGAGGAATTTATTTTGGTGAAACAAACCAACTTGGAGACCAGGAGACCTATAATCAGTGGTTTGGTAGTAAGTCAGAACTCGGTCCGAGGCTTCTGTTCACTTCCCGATGACAGCTGGATGTGTGAGGCTGTCGATGAAGCCAGAGATTTTAAATGCAGGTTAATGACTTTGCCGAAAGCAAGCAAGCATTTACGGTTTTCTTGACCATACAGAGATTTCAGCTGCAGAGGGAAATTTAAAAAAAAGAAAAGAAATCTTCCTGATTCTTAGGACACCTAGCATTTATTTTTTTCTAATAAATTCTGGCCTCAAGCTTGAAAGTAAGTGTGTCAGATACCGATCTTATTTTCCCTTGAGCTAATTCAGACCCTAAAAGCATTACAGGCTGCCGAGTGAGTGCTGTGGGATCGCCCCTTAGCAGGCTGGCATCGCTGAATGGGAAGGAGTCCATTTATACAAAACCTTTCATTCAAGCTGTTTCCAGGACTATTAACTGCGTTTTTTTTTTTATCGGGCCCAGAATAATTTCATCTTTGTAAGATGGTACAGTACCAGCCTAATAGGTAGTAATTTCCTTTGTTATACTTGTATTTAGAGTGGATGAGTAATTTTCCTAGTTCACTGATCAAATTTTTATCAAATATATTCTTCACGTCCTGCATTGTGCTAGGTTCTGGGGGACGATTAAGACATGGTCCTTGCCTAGGAAGAGAAAAGGCCAATAAAATCACACCAGTGTACTGAATTCAGTCGTATGGCAACACAGCATCGTAGCCGCACAGGGCGAGATGCAGATGTGCCTGCAGCCAGAGGAGGGACAGGGAAGGGCACTCCCATCAGAAGAAAGAGATAGAACCGTCTGGGCAAGGCTGAGGGGGAAGGGTCTTTGCGAAAAGGGACATCATGTGGTAAGCAGTGGGGGCCTGAGAGATCACAGTGAGGCCTCCTAATACTAATCCAGCGCGATTGTCTGTCTTAGCTTGCTTGGGGAGGACCGTAAAGCCAGAATTTGCTTTGCTAGTCGGTCTGAGCTGTGCTAAGTAGTTTGAACTTCATCCTCTGTCCAACAGGAACTATTGGAAGTTTTTAAGTAAGGGAGTGAAGTCAGATTCTTGTTGGTCGAAAATATTGTAGAAGCTGAGTAGTAAATACTGCAGGGCGTGGCCCCTGGAAAGGAGAATGCTGATTAGGAAGCATGTAATACAAAGTGTCAGGTAGGTGGTAAGGAGCAGCCCTGACCGTGAGGTCACAGTCACTTGGGATGACATTCTAGAGGCACGTTAAGAACTCAGTCAAGCAAGGAATTTGGAGGGCGAACTTTAGGGACCAGGTGAATGTTGACAGCGTTGGTTATGGGAAGGTGTAATCTCTGATTGTTGACATTGTAACTGGGGCTATTTTCCAGGACACCTGTGCTCACGGCCAGCCCGGGGCCTTCTCTAACACGCCTCCTGCGTGTTGTAGCGTAGCTGCCGGTGACTTCCCTGGACTGTAATCCGCTTGTGGTCAGGAACTGGTTTTACTCCCGCACTGCTGTTGCCGCCGTTTGGTATGCGGTAGGTTCTTGGTGAGCACTTGGGTGGTTGGGTGAGTGCGTCCGCCACCTGCCTCAGGATTTCCTCTGCTGACTTCTTCCTTTGTCCAGGAAGGTGTTTGTTTCATGTCAGAAATAGGACTCGCCAGCTCTACACGCCAGCTGTGATGTTCATCGTGTGAGCCAGTTTCTCTGGTCTCCCCTTTTCCAGAAACTGCCCAGGCTGAGACTTGACTGTTTCATAGGTGGCAACTCGCTAAAGCTCTTACTGCTCTGAGATTACACAATAAAGTGGAGCGAGATGTATATACATTATTTTCT
Organism: Proteles cristata cristata; assembly: GCA_017311185.1. Classification (NCBI taxonomy): domain Eukaryota; kingdom Metazoa; phylum Chordata; class Mammalia; order Carnivora; family Hyaenidae; genus Proteles; species Proteles cristata. The sequence goes on from JAESUZ010004053.1 coordinate 18,907, forward strand.
TCTGTAACTTTGGCTCTTTGAACCTATGGCTCTGTGATGTAAATAATTTCTTTCTAGATTTATTTATTTGGGAGTTTTACTTACGTATTTATTTTTTATGCACTGTGGTTCTGGTCTTGAGTCACATACGCTTATAATTGCCACAGGGGTTTCCCATGGCATCCTTACAGCTGGCAGTCTGGTGGCCTTTTGTAAATGGTATTTGGAAGAAAGATTAGTTTGCCAAAGCATTAGCAATCTTCTGTATTGTTACCATCTGCTTTTTGTCTAAAGAGACAAGTGTTGGGATTTTATTTATTTAATGGACTTGGTTTGAATTAGCTTATTTTCTCACTCTGCAGAATTACTGAGGAAAACATGAGCCTTTATTTCAGCGGCTGCATCCCTTCCTCGGCTGGTGGGGCAAGGACAGGGAGATCACTTTCTTAGCCATCAGCACTGCCACTCTGATCTTTTCTGAGGTTGCATTGTGAAATGAATCTCTCTGTGATCTTGCCTGGTTCTGGTGGAAGGCCCTGTATATAGACAACACTTGACAGTGGGATACGTTGGATGTATTTTCCAAGTCTGGGTTCTAAAGACGGGAAAGATAGACGTATTTACATTTCAAAGATTTTTTCATTGCTAGGCTATTGTGTGCCCAGCTTTCGGGATGCTTTCTCTCCTATTACGTTCTCACCACCCCTCCTTGAGCCCTGTTGTTATCTTTACCATTGAGAACAGTGTTTGAGAGAGCTTTAGAAGTCCCCAGACCTCGGCCAGTAGTCCGTTGTGCCAAAGCCAGGTCTCATGCACGGCAGAGGTTCACGCGCGTGGGAGAGATGCCCTTTGCCCCGCGGTTCTGCTTGGCTCTGGCGCCTCCACCTGCTGCCACAGTTGATGAAAACGGAAGCTGATAGACTTGACCCCAGTTGGAAGGGGTGACTGTTGTTCTGTGAAAACCAACCAGAGGGTGCATTTCCATTCTTCCTCGGTAACCAGGGAAATCAGAAATGAATTATGGCTCCTCGGTATACTGGGACTTCTCGTCTTGAGAACTTACTAGTCTTTTGTCTTCTCTTCTGGGAGTGTGATGCAGGGACACGTAAGCACTGCTCCGCCAACTCGCCTGGCATTCACGAGAGCAATCAGTCTTACTCCCTTTGCTGTTTAAAAATGCTGCTAACTGGGAAATGGACGAGTTCAGAAAACCGTTTTGAGAATATCTGTATTAAACCAAATATCACCATAGGTGATTTCACCTTCAGCGAATTTAATTCCTGGCTTTGGCTTGAGGCTGCAGAAATCTTAAATGAGATATTTCGTTGCACGCCGATAACTTCGGGGATTTGATCTGCGGCTGTTGTGGTCTTTTGAGGAGGATTCTCCCACTGCACAGGGCGCCTAAATATAATAAATGACAAGAAGTATCAGGCGTACTTTGAGTGCTTAAGCCCATCTGAGGTTTATTAATTTTCCGGATATGGGTTAACATGGTTCCATGAATAGGCACAAGGCCTAGTGAGTAGGATTAGGAAGGTTTCCAGGGCCTCTGAGCTCATGTCAGGCAAAACTGGCATGCTGGGCACTAAGTCAACTGAACAGGGGAGAGACTCTGAAAGTGCTTATCTCACTGCATAATGTTTATAAATCTTATTCAATTAATTTACAGCTGCAGGGCTCATGAGGCTGAAATTAAAGTTTTTTCAAGTTTTGATAAGGAGGTAGCCGAACAAGTTTGATTGGCAGTGGATGTTTTGGAAATTAGTTGGCAGTGCTGCAGAAATAGAAGGTTTGAATTTCCGGGGGCCTTGGGGTGCCCAGCCGATTAACCATGGAAAGCCAATGCTTTCCACCTGCCACTTCCGCCATTTCTTCCCTCCTGTGTCTTCTCTGCACTAACCTCTGACACCAATAAGCATCTTTTATAGTTAAGTCTCATCGGCCAGTGTTCTTGGAAAGACTGTTTTAATAGTGGAAGTCAGAGGGAATGTTTTCTTCCTGTGCCCTGGCAACATGCGCTTTCATCTTTCTTTTCAAGTTATGGGCTTTTGAAGGTCTTTCTCCCTCTGAAGGTCGAGGTAGCAGACGTCCCTTTGCTTGGAGTTCAGGTCTGTCAGTCATCCCTGAAGGGTCAGAGACCGAGGTTTTCGCGTAATATTAATAGACAGGAGTGTTCAAAATAACACTTACATTGTTAAATTTTAATTTTGTTGTGTGTGAAAGGAATTCTAATTGCTCTAAAACCACAGCAGGAAAATTTCACGCTGCTGAACAGGATTCTGTAGCCTTTTGAAAAGTCACATTGGAGGCTGTCTCTTGAGAGGGGAGAAGGACACAAGAACTGGGGAGGGACATAAAGGTGGCTTTAACTCCATATGTGATGTTTTATGTCATGGGGAGAAAGGTCTCAAGCAAGTATGGAAGGTGCACACAGAGAAATTGGCTGTGGTACCTGCGAGTTTGGTATATTATCCTCCTTGCATGTAGTTTTCAGACTGTCTCTGGCGCAAAACCTTTATTTTTTCTTTTCATTTCCGGTCTGTCACAGACCAGCACGTGGTCCTTTTGCCTTGACTGGCCTGGTGCTCTGGCGCCCCCGCCACTCAGCACATGCGTTCACCGAGACCAACACCAGCCAGCGCTCTGTTCAGTGAGGCAGTCCCGCTGTCTGGTGGATGTCTCAGCCGCGTCAGTGGCCATAAAAGTGTCTAAAGGCTTATTCTTCGTTTTAGGGCTTATCTCACAGTGGGCCCACAGCAGGATTCCTGGCCGATGGGCTACCTGAGTACCCTGCGCTAGTCTCTGTAGGCCAGAAGAAATCCATCATTGAAGTGTTTAAATCATTTTGGAAATACTTACATTTTAAAAATATTTCACATTAGCTCATTCACCTGTTATGCGTATTTGCCCCCAAAGTGGGTCATTCTTTATTCCACAAATTGTGTTGATTTTGGATTTGTGGACGAATAAGGTATTGTTCCTGCCTTTGAGGGTTTGTTACGTAATGAAGACAACATAATTCAACAAAGATTTTTTTTTTTTTGAGTACTTGATTTGTCTTAAGGCTTTACCTTAAGCAATGAATATTCAAAGATGTGTAATTCACAGACTTTTCTTTCAAAGAGCTTCCATTTTATAACGGAGATAGATCCAGTATCTCACATGCCATGCTAGGTGTGTAAACTAAATATTATGGAAACCCTGAAAGTAGTCGTGATTTGAAATTGGGCAGTTTGCAAATTCTTACCGAGAAGAAGCTTATTTGAACTGGGTCTTCTGGAAGGATGAGTGGGAGTTTTCAAACTGGCAAAGGAATAAAGTCAAAGGACCATCATGAGCAGGACTGGAGAGCTGTGGTAGACCATAGCTAAGAAGTGATCAGTAACCAGCAGACTGAGGTGATTCTAGAATGCACCAAGGAAGGTGAATTTAGAAAGATAGGATGGAGCAAGATGTTATAGGGCCTTGAATTTCATGCTAAGAAGTTTAAACTTTTTCTTGTTCACATGATGAGATTTTAAGGCACGGTCAGATTTATGGTTAGGGCTCAGGGAGTGTGACGGATGGATTAATGAGGGGAGACTACAGAGGGGAAACGAGTTAGGAGGCTGTTAAAATAATCTAAGAGAGCAGTGATGAAGACATGGTTCTGTGAATTTAGAGGAGGGTCTCAATCTAAGGACCATTTCTGGAAGTGAAGGAGTGGATGGATGCAGGAAGAGAGGGGTTAGGGGAGGATCAGGAGCCCTTAACAGGGATGAATTGAATCATAGAGGGACATGTTTTCCTGTGGATGAAGATACAAAGAATTTTTGCCATAAAGAGGAGAGAAGATAGAAGTATTGCTTTCAATAGCCTTGATATTCTCAAAATAATTGGAGTTATTTCAGGAATGTGAGAAGTAGCATAAACATTGAAATTGATGACGATGGGAAAAATATAAAATTGCCTTGGGGAACATAAGAGGGTTTCTTTAAGAGCTCAGATCTCTGATTTATTTTCTGGTATAGATCATTGGCTCTCACTTTCGAACTGCACATATTCAGTCATTCTTCCATGTTTATTGAAGGCTTGCCCTTTGAGAAGCATTGGATTACGAGCAAGGCACTCACGGGCTGCACAGGAGGATGGAGACATCCACAGAGTGTATGGTCTGGGTGGGTAGGCTCACAGGGCGATGGCTAAGTGCGCTGACAGGACTGTGGGGCCATGAAAGATGCTGGGGGAGGTAAGCGTTAGGTGAGTCTCCTAAGTCTCCTGAGGTGAGTCTCAGGAGATGAGTACTTGTTAAGTGAAGAAAAGTAAGAGGGACCTTCCAAGAAGTAGGGAAGGGGAAGAGTTAGGTTGGGGCCAGATTCTTGAGGGCCCAGAGTTGCACATGAGAATTTATGGTTGAGCGAGGAAGAACCTGGGAAAGGTTTAAGTGGAGGAGATGAGGGAACACCTTTAGGTTTAGGTAGATTGTGCAGGCTACGGTGTGCAGAGTGGGGTATAAGTTCTGCCCTGAAAGGGCAGAATCAAGGAGCCTGGCGGGGAGACACTGCGAAGGTCCCAGTGAGAAACGACTGGGGTCTGAACCGGGTGAGCTGTATCGGGCATAGACTAGGGAGTTAGTACTAGAAATGGGGAATAGTGACTGATTCTACTACTTGAATGGTAGGGCCCAGGCCCCCCCACTGAGAGCCTGGGCCACTGTGTCGGGTAGAGAGATGAGGACTTTGGCCATAGACACTGAACCAGGCCCCTGGAGGTGTCCAGCCAGCGGGCAAGTATTCATGTGCGATGTACTGCGGGGAAGCTGAGGCCAGAGGGGGCTGTCCAGTGCCGTTAGGTAGGAGGTGATCCTTCAGACTGCTGATGGAGGAGTTGTCACAGGCAGAGCAGAGAGACTTTCAGGCGACTTCATCCTGTTTCCTTCAGTAGCTAAAATTTCCTGTCAACCATGAAAGTTAGGAAGCAGGGCTGATTTCAGGAAATGGACCTCAAAAGGCCAAAGAAGCCAATTTAAGTGTAACTGGCTGTGTTTATGTTTGGCTTATCTGCTGGAAGGTGCTAAGGGAGAAAATGGAGAACCTTTCCTCTCCTTGAAGTATTCAGTTGAAGAAATAAAAAAAAGTGAACATGCACTAATTTGAGAAAAGGAACAACATATTAACATGCATAAAAATAGCATTTTCAGCATATGATTATATAATGTTTCTAAAATTTACATAAGCCATATTTTTTTTAAAAAATTTAAATGTTTTTTATTTATTTCTGAGAGAGAGAGACAGCATGAGTAGGGGAGGCTCAGAAAGGGGGGGAGGCACAGAATCTGAAGCAGGCTCCATGTTCTGAGCCAGCTGTCAGCACAGAGCCCAACGAGGGGCTCGAACCCACGGACTGTGAGATCAAGACCTGAGCCAAAGTCAGACGCTCAACCAACTGAGCCACCTAAGTGCCCTGTAAGCCATGTTTTTAAAAGTGTGATACAGTTAGTTATAAACTAAGCTTTTAAGCACCATGGTGACTTAAAGTACAGTAAAAATCCTGTAAGTGGCATTTAATCAGGGAAGTTCCCTGCCAGTTTGAAGTATGTGTGGGTGGGGTTGGCAGATTTTAGGAGCACCCCCTTTGTGCCAGATGCTGTCTGGGACAAGGAGGATAAATAGCTAAAGTCTGGTAACATTTTTAATGGTTTTTTCAAAGGATAATACCCTGTCTTCACCAAAGCATTGATGTGAATGTAGCATTGTTACATTTGTTCTTGTTTGCTGACTTAGTCCTCAACTAGAGTATGCAGTTACGCTAGCATTGCAGTTATTTGTTTCAGTCACATTTAGTCATATTTATTTCAGTATATTTGGCTGCCTCTGATTAGAAATATAATTCTAAGCCAAACCAACCGTAACATCTCAAGAAGTTGTTGATGGAACTTCACATATTTCAAGCTCCTTAATCCACAAAATAACCAAAATGTTACCAGTACCGTATCCATTGAAATAAGTTTTAGCAGTGCACTTGGGTGGCTCCGTCAAATTAAGCAGCTGACTCTTGATTTCAGCTTAGGTCATGATCTCATGGTTCATGGGTTCAAGCCCCATGACTGGCCCTGTGCTGACAGCACAGAGCCTGCTTGGGATTCTTTCTACCTCTCTCTCTCTGTCCTTGAAGTCTCTCTCTCTCTCTTTTTCTCTAAAAATTAAAAACATATATATTTAATTAAAAATTTTTTGTTAGGGTTTATTCATTTTTGCGAGACAGAGTGTGAGCGGGGGAGGGACAGAGAGAGAAGGAGACAGAATTTGAAACAAGTTCGAGGCTCTGAGCTGTCAGTACATAGCCCAACGGGGTACTTGAATCCACAAACTGCGAGGTCATAACCTGAGCTGAAGTCAGATGCTTAACTGACTGAGCTACCCAGCACCCCTATATACTTAAAATATATATGCTAATATATATTTATAAGCTGTATATAAAAGAGAAAGAAGTAAGTTTTTGCAGTTTACCTGATTTCTGGAAGAGACTGAAGTTAATAATGCCTTTCCTTTCACATAGTGACCTAAAATGTAAATTAAATGGTTGTTATCAACAGCTAGAGAGTTAGTACTAGAAATGGGGAACTGTGACTCTGATTTGAGCCAGAGGTGAGAGAGCGAGACATGTGATAGGACACAGGTCAAGCTTGAGCTACTTGAATGGTGCGGTTGCCACTGAGAGCCTGGGTCGCCATGTTGGGCAGAAAGACACAAGGACTTCTTTTCTCCCTGATGAAATTTTAAGACTGAATGAGAAAAAAGATTGGGATGCAGAGAGGCTATGATATTCACAGGACTCTTTGTATTAACGTAAGCACAGGTGGTGTTGAGGGTGTTTGGGACCTTCCCTTGGGGGGGTCATACCTGCCTGCTCAGAGGGCTGCTGCCCGAAGATGTTCAGGATGACAAGAGGTTGAAGTCTTAGGTAGGATGTGGCAGAGCTGACCTGTTCACAGCTCAGCGGGTGGGTGTCCTCTGACCCGGGAGGCTGGGGCAACCTTGAGCTTGGAACCGGACCCTTGGTTTGCTCGCTTACGGGTCTCTTGAGCCAGGCTTGTGCAGCGGTGAGGGCAGCACACTGTCTGGGAGGTGGGGGCGGAGCTTGCAGGCAAATTTGTGGGAACAGTTCAGGGTGAGCATGGGACGGACGAGGCAGCATCTACGGGGGGTGATGGTGCCCCAGGAGGGGTCTCCGGGCATTTGAGTGACTCATGAGCGGGGTGATTTAGCTCCCCACTCTGGCAGGCCACCCAGCTCCCAGCTGACTTGTACTTTCTGATTCCTTGAGTACCAACCTGGCCTTTTCATGTAAATGGGTTCTCTTGACCAACATTTCTGCTCTATTGAGGGTCTACAAAAAGATTATACTAATCTAAATATTAACCCCAGTGACACAATTAGGAAGGGGGATATGTTAGGTAAACATAACCTAATGCATCCCAAATATGAATACAATTTATTATTTTTAATTACCTACTCCATGTTTTCTGTTGGCGTAGAGAATTGTCAGCTGCTTATCTGAGCTGGCCTGTCCATAAACTCCTACCAGGCATTGTGCTCCTAACGATAATTTAATGATTTAATCAGAGAGGGCTGGCTTTAGGTTTCTGATGAAGTAGTGAGAATTGGCATTTAACAAGTTAATTGGAATTGGAAAGAGGTATTAAAAGGCCATGAGAAGGCCTTTCATGAAACTCTTGAATATGCTTCAGTCTGAAAATCTTATTAAATTATGCTAAGGGTGTTTTTCCTTACACTTTAAATCAGCCGTTAGGATCATCTAATCAACTTCTGAATATTGCTGCCGATGAAATGATTGTTAACGTCATAATTGTTGGAATTGGTATTTTCCCCCTCCTATTGCCAGTGAATCAGTGTTTAATAGGAGACCATAGCAGTTTTCACAACACTGGACCTAAGCCAGAATCAGTTTTGGATTTTCTCTACATTCTTTTGAGTTTAAAACTTTATTATTCTGGATGTTGGCGCCTGTTTTTAGTGCTCAGTTGTAGTAATTGGTCCATTGCCTCTGAAGGCACCGTTTCATGTCTTTCGAACGGACAGCCTTGCTGTGGTCATGCCCTGCACGGAAGCCAGTTTGCTTCCAGAGAAGGAGATGGGGAGGTGATGTGCTCCATTCTTCTGCTCCTTTACTGCTAACTTAGAGCTGTTCCTCTCACAGCTGGTTGGGGGACAGACCAGTTGTTTGCATCAGAGTAAGTCATCAAGGGGCACCTGGGTGGCTCGGTTGGGTGTCCGACTTGAGCTCAGGTCACGCTCTCACAGTTCGTGGGTTTGAGCCCGTGTTGGGCTCTGTGCTGACAGCTCAGAGCCTGGAGCCTGCTTCGGATTCTGTGTCTCCCTCTCTCTCTGACCCTCCCCCGCTCACGCTGTCTCTCTCTCAGAAAGAAATAAAACGTTAAAAAAAAATAGGTCACCAAATTGAATATTATTTTGAAGATGTAACTTGCCGATTAGGCCCAGGGATGTTAATTATAAGAACTACTTCCTGTTGAAGTCTGAAGTACTTATTTTGGACCTAGATTCAAAGACTCCATCAGTACCTTTTTTTAAGATTTTATTTTATTTTTTTGTAATCTCCACACCCAGCATGGAGCTTGTACCCACAACCCTGACCTCAAGAGCTGTGGGCCCTTCCGACTGAGTCGCCAGGCGCCTCTCCATCAGTACTTTTTAAGGCACTTTATCAAGCGGTGAGTGGTGAATATGGATTCTCTTTCAAATCAGTAAAGATCTTGAAGATCAGTTTATCAGACATTTTAGTAGGCATAGACTTGGTGTGACTTTTTAATTGGAGATTGTTGGCCAAATGAATGTTCGACAGCAGTGTCCATAAGGATCGCAGTGGGCAAGCTGTCTGGCTGTGGTCTTTTGTTCTCTGCTCACCAGTCATACAAAACCACACAGATCAAATCTGTTTGTTCAGAATTGCTGTAGGTCTCCAGTCTGGGTGGGAGGGTTGACTGAGATTCCACTTTGCTTAGAGACAGCCTGACCATCGTTTGGCAAAATGGCGTTTTAGTTGTTTTTAGAATTTCTTTTATTTAAAAAGAATTTTTTTAATGTTTATTTATTTTTGAGAGAGAGAGAGAGAGAGACAGAACCCACGTGGGGGTGGAACAGAGAGAGAGGGAGACACAGAATCCTAAGCAGGCTCCAGGCTCTGAGCTGTCAGCACAGAGCCTGACATGAGGCTCGAACCCACAAACCATGAGATGAGCCAAAGGCACATACTTGATGGACTGAGCCACCCAGGTGCCCCTGGAACTTCGTTTCAATGTTTTAATGTATATTTATGTATAAGTTTATGTTAAGTATCTATGTTGTAATCAGAGGATTAAAGTGTGTGGACGTATACATACACATACAGATAGATGTACCTGTCTACATATAATGTTTCTGAAAAGTTGAGTATAGAAATTTTATAATGTGAAAACCATTTTATTAAGACAAGGGAACCTTATTGCCTAAAGACTTACAATGCCTTATTCTAAATGATGAACATAATTTCATTTTTTAATGTAAAATTTAAGACAATAAAGGAAAATAAGTCACGTGACATGAAAACTTTTCTAACATTTTGTTACATATTTATTTTGCAAATGAAATAAACCATTACAGCACAGAGTTGGAAAAGCATATTTTTAAAGAAAACAATAGGAGCACCTGGGTGGCTCAGTCAGTTGAGTATCCAGCTTCATGAGGTCATGATCTCACAGTTTGTGAGTTTGAGCCCTGCATCAGGCTCTGTGCTGACATCTCAGAGCCTGGAGCCTGCTTTGGATTCTGTGTCTTTCTCTCTCTGTGCTCTTCCCCTGCTCACACCCTGTCTCTCTCTCAAGAATAAATAAAGACAAAGGAAGGAAGGCAAGAAGGAGGGAAGGAGAGAAGGAGAGAAGAGAAGAGAAGAATAGCTCCTCACTGAAACGTGAGCTCTTTTTAAATTACAGAAGATATAAAATATTTTCTCCTAAAGTCTGTGGTTGGTGTTTCTGGACCTTCATGAACTCTCTGTAGGTTCTTGTGTGTGCAACATACCTGGAAAAACTCAAATAATCCACACAAGGCTTCTAACACAGGGCTGTCTTAGGTAGACGTTGATCTAATATTTGAAATACCTTTATCGGCTTGCCAGACCTAGATGAACATAAGGGTCAGTAGTTTGAGTATTAATCTCATCTTCTTTCTTGTTCTTAATTTACACCTTTGCACCAAATGATAGTGTCTGTTTGAGTATGTGTGTAGATACAGCAACCCTCCTCAAATTGCTTATTATTTTTTGAGGGCATGTATTTCTGTATTACTTTTATTTCTGGTGGAAATAAAATATAACAACAAGTCTAATTGTAATTGAGAAATCAGTAGACACGGGAAGGAAGAGCGAGATTGTAGCAGAAACAAATGCTGCAGTAGGAATTATAAGGCTGATGGGAAAGCGAGTAGGGAAACCCTAGCGCCAGCTGCTCCCTGTAAAAGGGCGCAGAAGCCACACTTCTCACTCTACAGCATTTCAGTCACAGAAGCTACTAGAAAAAGCAATAAAAGTCTTGAAGAAAACCAGTTCAACTCAGGCTTGTCACTAAGAAAGGTAATGCAGGTGCCGAACAAGGTAATCTAGGTGTCAGAGCCCAAATATTTCTCCTTGTCATATTGATACGGTAGGTCAGGCGGTGGATGGTCAAATCTGATTTCGGCAGGAAGTGGGAGGGATGTGTGACTGCCCATGTCTGTACCGCCCCCACAGTGGGAAGTATTGGTTGGGAACTGAGGTGAAATGGGAGCAGAGGTAGGGAGTCAGAATGACAGGTCGGAACACAGGAACCAGGGGTTTTTAGACACGTCTGCTTGAACACACTGGAGAACTGCAAACCTGAGCTTTTCCAGCTAACTCTGCTCAGGCCAGGAGTTTGCATATGCGTGTTGAGAAGCATGGGGAGCTGGGAGAAAACCACGCCTGGAGAGCAGTGGAGGGGCTCCCGGAGGCCCTAGTGGGAGCTGACTCAGAGTCATGTAGGCGCCTGCTGTGTGCCAGGCGCGCCCTTTCTTTGCTACCCCTTCAGAGGGCTGGGTTCGCCCAGAGTGAGGTGTACAGCCGGGAGTCAGCATGGTTCATGAGCCCCCTCCCGACTTCTGCTCAGTGCTTTCCACAAATGAGGAAAATAATGCATTTAAAGGAAACAGGTTGAAGTAAATTCTGTTTCTGGGAAGAAACTTTAAGATCAGAGTGATCGGACGTTGTTTGAAAAACTATCTTTTCATATGTTTTATCTGTTTCCTAATATTTAAGAATTCAAGAAATGACTCCTTTGGAAGGAAAGAACACTAATTAACTGGCCCTGTGGGGCAACTTTAAATTGTGTGTCTCTAACTAGTACTTCGAAACTCCTTCGCATTCTGGATTCTGTATGAGAAAGTGGGTTGAACACGTCGAATCAAAGACTTGGATAAGAAATTGTTCATGCACCAGCAGAGAGCCCATCATTTCCTTGCCTTTGATAAGATGGGCAGATCATTTGGCAGTTATTATAAGTGTCTCTTCTCATAAACTGTATTTGTTGTCATGTAACTGGAAGTAGGATGAAGATGTAAACACTCGCAGGAGCCATGAATCCTTTTGTTCAGGGCACACTCGTTCTGGTATCTTTTTCACACACATTATTTTCCTAGGCTGGTAGTCTCTCGTTAACCCATTTGGAGACTGAGGCCCTGGATTACAAGGCACTCTGGTTGGGTCTTCGAGATCCTGCTCCAGAGTACGTGTGTTAATCAGAGAATCTAAAAAGCCTTCCCATAAATACAGTGGTAGTCATACTTCTTATGTGGAGCAAAGATTATTGCTGTTTAAACTATTTAGACCTCAGATCGCCATTCTGCCCACTGCCGTAATTTACTTAGTGCTGATGCATTGCAGATCTTGTCTGTCTGTTTATTCGGTTGTTCTTTTTGCCAGCAAAGAGGCCTGGACAAGAGGAGACTGTCTACATCAGCTGCCCCATGGCAAGGGCAGTTAAGGACAGAGCGTTTGAGGTTGTCCATCCTGCTTGCTCTGGAAGAAAGCGAGCTGTAGATGTAAAGCAAGGTTCAGACACTTGAGCTGAGGAGGAAACATGGATGCGTATGAGCACTCGGCAGCAAGCTATTCTGCATTCGTTCTTCACATTTTTCATGCCTGTTGAACAAAAGTTGTTTCTGCTTATATCTCAGTGGTGGAGGACATCGTGTTTGGTACCCACCAGTGTTTGGTGTTGACTTACTCAGTCCCCATGACATTGCTTTTCCAGTATTCACACAGAAAGATATTTTCTATAGTTCCCACTGAGTACTGGGGAGATACTGTGGCAGTCATGGTCCGATAGAGGGGATCTTGGTGTGCAGAGCTCGTTTATAAGGAGTGTTGATGGTCCTGGTGTATGGAAGTAATGTCATGATGGGAGTGAAGGTGACATTTCCGGTTATTTCTCCTGCAAAGCGCGGTCCTCAGGGCTCCAGAATTGGTTCATTCGATTATGACTGGTGACTCTGGTGCCCTTGCATCGCCTACTGCTGGACTCCTACGCGGCCCGGTCTTCAGCTCGGGCATCGTGGCCATCCCCTCCAAATCTTCAGGCCTGATTTGCCTTCCTAGTCTGTGTTCTCAGGGAACCTGTGCTTATGTCATCATTTTGGGGTCATGTTTGCTTGCCGGGCCTTTTTACCATACTGTAAGCTGCCGGCTCTTAATCATTTCTGTGCTTTCAGTGTTTAGCACAGTGTAAGTTCAATAAGCATTTGTTAAATGAACTATTAAGTAGCTAAAGCCCATGCAAGGCTAAGAGATATGAGGTGATTATGGGGTCCTTCCTTCTTCTCCCCCAACATTCTCACCTCTGTGTTTTTATTTTTAATTTTTCCTTCCTGCTAAGGAAAGACATAGAAAGTTGTATTCGTGCTGGCCACCCGGAAGCCCGGGGGAGAAAGAGACAGCCATGGAAACCACCGCTGGTGCTGTGCATCAGTGGTCCGGTGGTGTGTACAAGGGTGGGGCAAGGGCAAGTGGAGGAGCGCCTGCTCCAGCCTGAGGGACCACAGGAGGCTATTGGGAGCAGATGCCGCCCGACGGGGAGAGGATCATTGGCTGTGGTGTGGAAAAGCCGTTGGTGGGAAGAGGTGGAGACATACCAATTGGGCACTCCCTGCATATACCCAAGGCCAAGGAAGAGAGGGTCTAAGCAAGGTGGGGAGGTGAACGCGGGATGGAGGAGCCAGATCGGAGGATGTGGGAGAGCAAGTCAACAGATTTTCATGTGGATTAGATATGAAAAATGGGAACCGTGATGTGTGTTCTGTTTGTTATGATACAATCTTTTGATGTTTCTGGAGAAAACAAGTGTGACTGGTGTGAAATATGACCTGCAAGCCCTGAGGGACAGTCAGAAATACCTCGGTAAGTTCTGTCTAGAGAAGGAAAAACAGCCAGGCTAGACCTCTGTGTACCTGCCTGGGCCATGAAGGATGGCTCTTGGAACTCTCACAACCCAAAGGTCTGTGAAAGTGTGGAGAGTTAGCGACTGTGGGAGGGAAAACACTCTCTGGAGGTCTAGAGGATCAGTGTGGGGAAGCACAAAGCATTGAGCAGTCCACTCCAAGTCATAATTGCAACGTGTCCATTATGTAGTGTTGACGGGTGAGTGGAAAGGCGAGGCCAGGCCTGTCTTCCAGATCTCCCTGTGTCATTTCTTACCACATGAGCCGGGGAAGTCACTTCCCCTTTTGAAGGCTACCTAGGATGGCTCGGGCTCCTTCCCAGAGTTGGGGTGGGGATTAAAGGGCACAGCGTGGAAAGCCTCCAGCTCAGAACGTGGCACACGAGGTCTCTTTGTCTTTGTCATTTGTAGTATAAGATTGTCACGGCTTTATGATGGCACTTCCCTGCGGCCAGAAACAGCATGAATGTTAAAGCCACTGCAAAATCCTAGGGGTCTTTCCCCGGTGGATGCTCCATGAGGGGAGCTGGAGACGTGGCTGTAGTGAGAATCCACCTCTCTCCCCAGTGTGTCCTTTCCCGACATGTTGGCACCTCCCTTCCCCGCGGTCAGGCGGGTTTTGGTGTTTGTCACAGGCCGGCCCCGTCCTGATGGGGAACGTATGTGGGATGGTAGGGTACCCACTGCACATACTTTAGGTAAACCAGTTATCTGTATAGATCATATGTTTCTTCTTTATAAAGAAATTGGTGGGGTACAGGGGGGAGAGCCAAAAAATGAGGTTCATTTATATTTTAAATATATCCAAATAAGTAGAGGGTCCTTTGATAAAATTTTAGAATGTTATCCTCATGCTAATATAATTTCTATTGGAATTTAAAAATAAAGTGGAAAATTATTGCTCAAAGATACTGTTTTCTAGCGTAGAAGCTCCAAATTTTTAATGTATAGGGTTGTTTTCCAAGAAGCAGAAATGTGTTTATTCCTGGTTCTCCCGTGGTTTCCTCTTATCTGATAGGTTCTTGGGTAATTTTAAACAGCAGCGTAGGTTTGCCCTCTGCCAAATCAAAATTTTGAAGCCATTTCAGCATTTTTTCTTTTGGAAAAAAAACAAAACAAAACAAACATTTACAATGATCCCAACCCCCCAAAAGTAAGATTAACCGCACAGTCATGCATTTTTAATCAGTCCCATTTTATCGTACGTATAATACCACACACAGGGCCTTTAATCTAAATGGGCTTTTTATGCTTGAAGTAACATTTGAATGGATAACATGCATAATTAGGACAGACTTTTGTATAATATAGTTGAGAAAAAGCTACATGTGCTTTTAAAGAAAAAGTTTTGTTAAATGATTAGAGGAAGCATCCAGATTTTTTGTTGCCGTGATTATTACCAGCTTTGCTGGTGATGAACAGTGATAACTTGCATAAGACGCCTATTTTTTTCTTGGTTTTGTCTTCCATGCCCAGTAGAAAGGTTACAGGTACTAAGAGGATTGATGTTTAAGTAAATATCCTTTGAGATTAAAGATAAAAGTCATATTTGAAGTACAAAATTAATATTCCCGAGGTAGAGTTAGTGCCAAGCTAGTTACTCAGGCCTGTTGACGCTATATTTAACTTAGTGAGCACATTCTTTTCCAAGAACTGTTAGGATTTCTAGTGAGGGCTACAGTCACACAGAGAACTTAGTCTAAATCACTCAAGCATGTGTTCAAAAAAAGCTGCCTGTCAGTGTGCAGGGGAAATGCCAAAGCTCAAATCAATAGCATATTCTCCTTGACCATCGGAGAAAAGACCCACAGCCAAATTTAAAGCACATTTCCACAGCATGAACTGATTTCAGTCCTTGGCTGACATCAGGGTTTTGTTGAGAAAGAGCAGGCCGTCCTGTGTTTCCCCCATGCTGTCTGATAACCGACTTCACTGTCACGGGAGGGGCTGAGATACAAGAGAGGAGCCTTGTGTGTGATGACAGTAACTTTTTTTCTAGAAGTAATTTCTCACCCTTTCAGGACACATTGAGTGCCCATGAAGAAGCTTGTACGTCTGTCAGGTTAGCCATTCGTGTATATCTGTACAATTTCTCTACCATTTTTTACCTAAATATTTTAATATTTTATTGGTCTGCTGCGTTAGGCCTGGATTTGAAACAGTTTCCCCTTTTCTTTGATTTCTTTCTTACCTCATGATAGCGGATTGAAAAATGGGTGGTGAAGTAACTCCTGCGGGACAAGGGGGAAAAGAACGGGAAAAAACTGACTGCCTTTTTCATGTCTCAGCCACTGGGAATTGGAAAGAAGCTTTCTCCCTACTCACATTGCCCCCAAACCCTGCTGCACAAACATCCCCTCCCCCAAAAGTGCTAAGAGGTAGGTCTTAAATAACAGCATCGTGGAAACTCTGAGCGATTTGGAGGGTGAGGCAATATTGTACGTGTGTGTGTGGCTGGCGTTGGGAGTGGGTACAGGTCTGTCATCGTGTCTGCCCTTCTCTGTCACTCATCCCACTATAAAGTGAAGGTGCAGTTTTCTGCAAGAGGTCTTGGTTGAGTAGTCAGAAACCTTGTCTGTCTGTCTTTTTCTTTCTTTATTTCTTCTTTCTTTCTTTCTTTCTTTCTTTCTTTCTTATTTCTTTAGAAACCTTGTTCTCATGGGTGTACAAAAGATATGTAAGTTGTAAAATCATGATCAGGTGAAACAAATATTTTTGGAAGCTGATTAACTTCAGCCAGCTTCTGTGAAGGTTTTACGGGGACTGGAAATGTTCCTTTCTGGATGTCTTACAGGAATCGTCTGAGTGATTTGGGGCAGTTAAAGGGATACTGGCTAGAAATATGAAAAAGTTGGACATGCATCCTTTCTAAAGTAATTCTCTGGGTCTAAAGTTTATCATTAAAATAGATATTAGGAAATATAGTATCGTAAGATATTATTGACATGGAAAATGTAACTGACTCCTGATGCCTAATATTTCAGTTACAGGAGAAGAAACGTACTAGGGAAGTATAATCTTCATGCATTGAAGTTTCAAGTAGGGTTAGTAATTACCCATAGAATAGTCCAAGAGTGCAAAGCCTCTGAAACTACCAACATGGTTAAGACCCTTCTGGATATAGTGCACGTGGACACACGTATGCATGCACACACATGTGTACATTCTTGAAGTAAATAAATATGTGGCCTGCTCCTATAGATATTACAAGCTTTTCTGAAATTATTAAAATGGTACATGCTGTAGGAAGTGTATTAGGTCTATGCAAAGATAATTTTTGAAAAATATTTTGGGATGTATTGAAAACAACAGTGGGCAGTTATCAGTCTCCTCAGACTTACATCTTGAGTAAAATAAAATTTCAAATAACCTACTTTGTGGAGTTTTCCTCATTCCTCTCAACTTTTAAATCAGAAGGAACAAGAAGTTGAGAGAGCCTGGGGGGTGCATGTGCGTGTATGCCTTTGTGTTTGTTACATGGGCTACATTTATGTGGCGGTTCTGGGCTCATCAGACACATATTTCCTGCTGAAAATCTGCAGGGCTCCTCCCTTACATAGGGACAGTCTGCACCGGACATGACACACATCAATCAACACATGTATCAAAGGAATCCATAAAGGAGCAAGAACACGCCATTTATCGTTAGAACAGTAATAGTGGTTACTCTGACTTCTCTTTTCCGATGAACATTATACAAAACAGGTTGGAAATGATATTTTATTTTCTAAGTTTAAATTTAAACATTTTCTTGCTGTAAGTCTGGTCCATGAGAAGTAGAGGCCGATTTGATTAACTAACAGGTGACAGGTGCTGAGGGGTGGGCTTCAGTTTAAATGTTCATGTGGGATCCGGGGTGGATCTTATCATTGCTTTTGATCTAATCTTTAATTATGGCCATGTGGAAACCCTCCTTTGCCAGACTGAGAGTTATTTATAATAAAAATTAAAATCAGGAGGTACAGTCATGTCCTGTTTGCAGGTAGGCTTGATGTGTCAGTAGGTGAAAATTATTTCCTATAGAACATTGCCTCCTTCTAGAAAAATACTGTGGGTGCCACAGAAAACAAACTTTCTCCTCCTGCTGTTTTTACCAGAGCTTCTACTCGTGAGATTTTCTTCTCGTTTTTACTTTTCCACTGTTTCAAAAGGAGAAAAGCAACTACTGAAGTCCAGAGGAGAAGCCGGTTTTTTAATTTTCATTTAGCAAGTATTTCCTGGTTAGAGAGTACACGCCAAATGTGTTAGAACCCAGGGATTCAGAGATGATTAAGAAAGTGATCCAGACTACATGGAGCTTCTGCAGACATACCTCGTTTCATTGTGCTTCTCTGTACTGTGCTCTGCAGATGCTGTTTCTATAGATGGAAGGTTTGTGGCCATCCTGCGTTGACCAAGTCCACTGATGCCATTTTCTAACACCATCTGCTCACTTCATGTCTCTGGGTCACATTTTGGTAGTTCTCTCAGTATTTCAGGTTTTTTTTCAGTGTTTATTTATTTTTGAGAGAGATGGAGCACAAGCAGGGGAGGGGCAGAGATAGAGGGAAACATAGAATCAGAAGCAGGCTCCAGGCTCCGAGCTGTCAGCACAGAGCCCGACACAGGGCCCAAGCCCATGAACCATAAGATCATGACCTGAACCAAAACTGGATGCTTAACCCACTGAGCCACCCAGGCACCTCTCTCAGTATTTCAGACTTTTTCATTATTAGTTTTGTTGTGGTAATCTGATCAGTGACAATGATTCTCTGAAAGCTCAGATGATGGTTAGCACTTTTTAGCAATAAAGTTTTTTTTTTAAATGAAGGTATGCACACTGTGTTTTAGACATAATGGTATTGCACACTTAATAGATCACGCTAGAGTATAAAAATAACTTGCATATGCAATGCGATAGCCACACATTCATTCGACTTGCTTTGTGAGAATGTGTACTTTATTGCGATGGTCTGGAACTGAACGCACAATGTCTCTGAGGCTATAGCCTAGAGCCTAGTGTTGGAGAAAAGATACTGAACAAGTATTAAAATATAGCACAAGGTACTTATTCTCTTAAAACAAGAGTGACAGGGTGCATCTGGACACAGGCACACAGATTTGGAGATTTGGGGGCAAGAATTTGACATCACTTCCAGTCAAAAGCTCTGTTTACTCTTGAGGTCTGGGAAGATCATTCATCTGCTGGGCACCGCAAGGTACATGGGGAATTTGGATTTGGGGGCAAGCAAGACAATGAGACGGTCATTAGAGAATGAGGTGGTAGGGGAGGTATAGAAGCACTTTATTACCTTTGCCTTTAAAACACATGCGTGTCATCTGCCTCACGCTTGTGGGTAATAACCACGGGAAGGAGGATGAAGACAAGTGAGCCGTCGGCTGCAGTCGCACCCCTGGCTCTGCTGTTGTCACGTTCTTCAGCCAGATGAGGGATGGAAAGAGGAACATGCTCCAGGCCCTTGTGGAATAAACCCACATTTCCTTTGAAGAGCTCTGCTGAGCATCCTTGGTAGCTGCCATGTATCAGTTACGCTGTGTTTAATTCTGTCCTTGTTCAGATCATCACAAGATGTTCAACTCAGAGGTTGACTTCATTCCAGGAGCTGAGGTTGTTCAAGTTACCCTTGAACAACATGGCTGCGAACTGTCCAGGTCCATCTATGTCCATATTTTATTCAAGGTCAAATTGAACTTGTTTGTGCTGTACCTGTGATCCAAACTGCCCCACACAGTCTGAAATTAAGGCCTTTTGCCCCCTACAAATTGTGTTATTTCCTTACTTGATGTTCCCTCCCCTCATTCTACCTCTCCCATTCTTTTGTTATCATTCAGGTGTTGAACTGCTCCAAGGTGAGTCCGTTGAGATCGCATTCTATGAGTGACAAAGGTCATTTAAAATTAAAATCAACATTTATGACTTCATGTGAAATGTTTCTCAAATTCCCGGCTCTTATGAGACAGATTTTCTTAACTTTGTTGCTAACGTCTGGGTTTTTTTGTTGTGTGTTTTCTTTTCTTTTTCTTTTTCTTTTTTCTTTTTGCACTGGAGACCAGAACTTCAATAAAGTTATACCCCAAGCCCCATCAGTTTCCACTCAGCTCATGTTTATTGAGCATTTTATATGTGCCTGAGACTCCACCAGTGACCATGGGGAGTGTGAAGACATCCAAGGCGCTGCCTCTGTCTTCCATTGAGTCTAACACTACTTGGAAACTTACATAAGTGGTTTTTGCTTACTTACCCATGTGAAGCAGTTAGAGAAAAATAACAATATACTGGCGTCTGCTTGGGAAGTGGGGATGGATGGAAAGTGAATTAGGTTTTAAATTTATCCCAAAATGTTAAAAAAAAAAAAAAAAGTCAGAATTCTCTTGAAAATTCCTTAAATTGTCCAAAAAGTACAAACAATATTTTACTTTCTTGCCAAAAGCCAGAAAAATCTTTAAAATCATTCAGACATTCTTTCCACACAGATGGCCTTTTTTTTTTTTTTTTTTTTTAAATGTTTTTATTTATTTCTAGGAGAGAGAGAGAGAGCATGAGCAGGGGAGGGTCAGAGAGAGAGGGTGTAACAGACTGAAACAGGCTCCAGGCTCTGAGCTGGCAGTCAGCACAGAGCCCGACGTGAGGCTCGAACCCACGAGCCGTGAGATCATGACCTGAGTGAAAGTCGGACGCTTAACCGGCTAAGCCACCCAGGCGCCCCACAGATGGCCTTTTTTCAGACTTGATCAGCTCACCATCTCTTTACTGTAAGTGTTGTAGGATTCCTAGCTGAGCTCACTAACCCGCCAGTGTATATATAATGTGACCCTCTTCTGTTTCACCTAGACTCAAAATGTAAGGTGTTCTCTGGCATATGTAACAGGATAGAACCCATTATTGGCCAGGTTGCTCAGAGATGGTTTTGTGGGAGGCTTCATTTCTTGTCTGTCTTCTCTTGCTCTAGAATATAACCTCGGTGAGCACAAGACATTCTTTTGTCCATCCTTGTGTTTCTGGTAGCTTGAACCATAGAAAATACTAGGTGCTTTTGGTACATACATTCTAGAATGACTGAGAGTAGAGGAAACCCAAAGGTCATCATTGATCCTTCCTCCTCCTTATCTCCACATCCAGTCAGTCAATACTTTGTGTCAGTTCTCCCTGCTTACTCTGAATCTGGTGCTTCTCTCCATCCCTACTGCGAACACCTGAGTTGAGGCCACCATTTCTCCTGACTGGTTTCCATGCATCCTGTCTTGTCTGCCTTTTCCCCAAAGATCCAAAGATCTTTGCTATAGCAAATGGATTGAAAAACTAGCTTTCTTTAGACCCTTTGATTTCCCTCCATTGGCTTCTAATAAAAGCCAAACTCCTTAACTTGACATAACTGTAAAACCTTTCCTTATCTGTCCCCTCTTATCACTCTAGTCTTTTTGATGAAGTGTCCTCACTTTGCGCGTTCTCTGCTCCTGCCTTACTGAAGTTCTCCATCCCCGCCATGATTTCTGTCCTTGGGCTGATTCCCGTAACTCATGCTGCATGCCCGAACTGCCTCCCTTCTACTCTCTCTCTCCGTTCTTTGGGGCTGTACCTGTGAACCTTTCCCTGGACTCTCCAGTCCGGGAAAGATGCCACACTTTTATGCTCCCACAGTGTCCTGATTCTCTGTCCCTATAATCAGGGTACTATCCCTGTGGTATTGCAGTGGCTTTTCTGTATCTGCGTCCTCGGTACCTTGTTATTTCTATGCATCTTAGGAATTTTTTGTAGCTCTAGAAAGTAACATGGGTCTGACCTATAGTATATACATGCAGTGAATATTGAATGAATAAGTGGAAGACTAATTCAGTGGGATTTGAATATGCCCTTGAAAGATGGATGCACTTCACATATGCTCAAGACTAACGGGAAGTGAATGTTGTTAGAGACAGGAGAGTCAGATGCAGGCTAGCGGGTGGCCGGGGAGACCGAGCTCGCTTACTTGTTGCTGTTGTTAGAAATGAACTCTGTTGGGGCACCTGGGTGACTCAGTCAGTTAAGCGTCTGACTTCAGCTCAGGTTATGATCTCACGGCTCATGAGTTCAAGCCCTGTGTTGGGCTCTGTGCTAACAGCTCAGAGCCTGGAGCCTGCTTTGCCTTCTGTGCCTCCCTTTCTCTCTCTGCCCTTCCCCTGCTTACTCTCTGTCTCTCAAAAATAAAAACATTAAAAAAAAAAAAAAAGAAAGAAAGAAATGAGCTCTGTCTTAGGGAAAACTGGGGATGGAGGGTACCTGCTGGTGGGTACCATTTGAGTCATCATTAACTTCATTCGCTTTTCTCTTTAGTCTCAGAGTGACATTGAGATAGTAATAGTCTGATAAGGGGTTTGACAGGGAGGAAATGTTTGAATGGCTCAGATAAAAGTTGTCCACATGTTTTACAGTGCAAGAGCTTATGTTACCTCAACTTTTTTAGTTTTTTGAATTGTTTTAACTTTTATTTCTTTATAGAGAGAGGGAGAGAGAGAACACACGCAAGCTGGGAAAGGGCAGAGAGAGCACGAATTCCCAGCAGGCTCCACACTGTGAGCATGGGATCCGGGTTTGATCTCATGAACTGTGAGATCATGACCTGAGCCAGAATTAAGAGTTGGACACTGAACTGACTGGGCCACCCAGGTGCCCCTCAAAGTTTTTTTGTTTTGTTTTGTTTTTTCAAGTGTGTGTCTGTGTGTCTGTGTCATTGTGTGTATATGAATCTCCTGCTTGTTTTTATGGAAGACACTTTAAAGGAAGCTGCTAAAATGTACTTTTATTGAACATTGGCGGTGGTAGATTTTTATTTGAACTAGTTTTGAAACTTTAAAGAAGGGAAGGCACTCATTTTTGTTTGCATTTGACAAACCATTGTTTAAAATGATATCAGCAGAACAGGAAAGGAGCACTACGGCATTTGTAAAAGAGGTTCTGCATTAATTTTTGCTCTTTCTCCCGTAAGTCTTTTTTGCCTCTGGCTAATGGTGTCATTTGGCACTATTTTATGACCTTTTATTAGATTATGGGTATTCTGATCTCTCCTTTCTCTCTTTTTATTATTTGGAATCCTTTGATTTTTTTTTAATGTTTTTATTTACTTGTGAGAGAGAGAGAGAGAGAGACAGTGTGAGCAGGGAAGGGTCAGAGAGGGAGGGAGACACAGAATCCGAAGCAGGCTCTAGGCTCTGAGCTGTCAGCACAGAGCCCAACTCAGGGCTCCAGCCCGCGAACTGTGAGATCATGACCGGAGCCGAAGTCAGACGCTTAACCAGCTGAGCCACCCAGGCGCCCCTGGGATTCCTTGTTCTTCATGAACTTCATCATATGCAGACTAGAGGGCTAGGATTTGGTGAGGCAGGCCCCGCCCAGCCTTCTGTTCCCCACGGAACCACGCTGCCACCTCGGAAGTGGTTTCTGTGTGTGTGTAGCTGCCTTGCTCCATGGTGGTCTTCTGGAGTGGGGGAACTTGGTGGGATTCAGCTTCGTACCCCTACTTGTGATCATAGTTGCTGGCACATGATACAAACTCAAAGAATATTGGTGGCAAATGATGAAGCATGTGAATCCACAGTTAGAAGAGATCTCCAGTGGACCCTCCTGCCTGTGACATAGGGTCCACGCTCTCGAACTTGACATCCACACCCCACGTTATGTGGCCAGCATTCCTCTCCTGGCTTTCCCTGTGGTACCTGTGTGCTGCGTCCATACCGGCCTCCCCCGCCCTTTCCTTCCGGAACCCTGTGCATCCCTGGTCTCCCATTTCTGCTTTTGATTCTCCACCCAGCTTCTCCTGATTCTCCAACTGAAAAACAAACAAAAAAATGTTTCTTCCTGATTGCTTCGATAGGACAGCCCAATATCTATTGTTTATGACTTTTATCTTGTGCTTAAGTGTGAGAGGATACGCGCTATCTTACTCATCTTTATACCCGTCTATATCTGCCAAATGATAGTCTCTCATAAACACTGTTTCAATATATTCCGTAAGTGTGGACTCTATAAAGCAGAGCTTTTTTTCTGTTTTTTCTCTTAACGGAAGGGAAGACAATTGAATAATTTATCTAGCTTGACCATGGCAAAAAATTATAGTATGCTGGTAGAAACAGTTGAAATAAATGAGCCAAAAAGGTCAGGTGTCTGACATACCTTTGATTTATTTTTAAAAGAATATTTATTCATTTATTTTGAGGGAGAGTATGTGTATGTGTGTGTGTGTGAGAGAGAGAGAGAGAGAGTGGGGAAGGAGCAGAGAAAGAGGGAGAGAGAGAATTCTGACCAGGCTCCATGGTCAGTTTAGAGCGTGATGTGAGACTCCGTCCCATGAACCATGAGATCATGACCTGAGCCAAAATCAAGAGTCGGACGCTTAACCCACTGAGCCTCCCAGGCGCCCTAGGTTTTTTGTTTTTTGTTTTTTTGTTTTTTTTTTTTGAAATATTTTAGCCAACATCATTAATATTCTTAAATTACGAGTTTATATGTTGGTTAATCAACCATACAGTAAAGTCTAATATTTTGAACTTTTTTTTAGGACCCAAACAAGTTACATCGAATCAAATTTGATTCTGCCCTGAGTATAAAATGAGGTATTTTAGAAAGACACTGAGACGTAACTTAGCATTTCTCTGCCTTGGGTGTTTCTAGTGGCAGCATGTTTCAGTGCGAGTGAGCAGGTAGGTGACACCAAAGAATCCTTGCTTGGCTGAATATGGAGGAGATGAAGTCCCAGCCAGGCGATCTTTCTTTCTCTCGTTGGTGAGAATTATGAATGGAGCCACCAGCAGAACTAACGATGAGCTTGTTACCTTGCCTTTTGGTGTCTTCTTTTAATGGTTCCATTCTTATTTAATTGAATTTAAAAAATAGAAAGCTAAGACATTTTAAAGGACTTAGGTATTTTAGTACATGTTTAAATCTGCCCCTTATGCAAATGAACATACTGGCAAGGCACAGATGACATCACCGCTGAGACCTCACAATAGCGTCTCTGATAGTATTTTCCATGGAAAACCTATGTGATGGTTTTGAGGTAAAGGCTTCGGGAAGTGCTACGTCGGAGAGGCCCAGTGTACGTTTGTGTAGTAAAGGTGAAGAAATTCTGCATGACTTTGTTTATCTCCATGTTTCTGGAATGATAGCAGAGCACTGTTTTCAAAGAATACTCCTGTCTGAGTCAGTCTGGACCACTGTAACAATTATACGAGACCGTGTGTCTTCCGCTATGGATATTTATTTCATAGTTCCGGATCCTGGGAAATCAAAGTCCCGGGTGCTAGTGGGCTCAGTGTGTGCCGAAGGCCCCCTTCCCGCCATGCAGGTGGTGGCCTTCTTCTGCACCCTCGTGTGCTGGGGGAAGAGAGCCTCTCTCTTGTGTCTCTCCTTAGAAAGACACTCGTCATGTCCATAACGGCTCCACCCTTACGACCTAATCACCCCCCAAAGCCCCACTTCCAAATATCATCACAATGGGAATTAGAGCATCAGCCTATGAATTTTATGGAGGAACAAACATTTAGGCCGTAGTCACTTATTTTGGGAAATGCTGCTTTATTTTACAGTGGTTATTGTAACTCTTGGGTCTGCCATTTTACATTTTGTTTGTCGTTTATTTATTGTTCCCCCTTTCCTCCTTTCTTGCCTTCCCTGGGTCACATTTTTCTTAGTTAGATACTAACTTTAGACTTTCTGGCTTACATCTTTGTATTCTTTTCTAGTGGCTTCTCTAAGGATTTCAATACGCATAGTTACAATTTCACAGTCTACTTAAAGTAAAATGTTACCATTTCGTATAAAATGTAGAATCCTTCCATTTTTATAGTCTTTATAATGTTGCATGTATTACATTTGCATGCTTTAGAAACTTACAATACAGTGTTTTAGTATTTTGTTTAAATAGTCATGTGTATTTAAGAAATGCAGAAGGTGGAAAATATCGTTTCTGTTTACGTACACGGTTATTGCTGCCCGTGCTGTTTGTTCTTCCCTGAAGCTCTAAGTTCCCATCTGGGATCATTTTTCCTTCATTCGGAAGAACATCATTTAGGTCTTACAGTGTGCAGGTCTGCTGGCACTGAATTCTCTTTTCTCTTATATGAAAATGTATTTTGCCTTCATTCTTGGAAGAATAGTTTTGCTAGATACGTACAGGCTGATAGGTCCTCCACCACCCTTTGTTTCCCTTGTAGTTTTCTGTTGTTGCGGTACCAAATTACAATAACTTAGTGACATATAGCAATATAATTTTTTTTTTAATTTCTGGAAGTCAGAAGTCCAAAATTGAACTCAACAGCCTAAAATCAAGGAGCTGGTGTTATGTTCCTTCCAGAGGCTCTAGGAGAAAATGTGCTTCCTCGCTTCTCCAGCTTCTAGAGGCTGCCTGCTTTCCTTGACTCATGGCCCGGTCATCGAAGCAGTAACGCCAGGCTGGGTCTTTCTTGCTGCCATTTCTCTTGCTCTCCCTTTTCTGTCTTCTTCTTTACTTAAAAGGACCCCTGGGGGCCAGCTGGCTAGATAATCCAGGGCAGTCTCCCATCTCAAGGTCAGCCAGTTGGTACCCTCACTTCTAGCTGGACTAAGTGCCTTTTTCCACTTAATTTAACATAGTCACTGGGTCTGTGAATTAGGACTTGGACATGTTTGGGGGAATCATTATTCTACCTATGATAGCACATTCAAGATACTGTTCCACTGTCTGGTCGCCTCCATAGTTCCTAGAAGAATGCAGAATAATTTTTCGCTGTGTTGCCATGTATGTGTACAGTGTATTTCCCCTGGCTGGTTTCAAGATCCTCTCATGTTTTTTTCCACCAGCTTGAGTGTGACGCGTAAATGTTGTTTTCTTTGTTGTCACTACTTGAGGTGTGTTGAACTTCTTGACTATTTATTTTTATATCTTTTGCAAATTTAGGAAAGTTCTGGTAATGTATTTTCAAGTAATTTTTTTGTCCTATTTTCTTTCTCTCTGTTCTTTGGGACTCCAATTACAAATAGGTTTGACTTTTTGATATTTTTTCATAAGTCTCTCAGGCTTTCTTTCTGAAGTCTTATTCAGTATTATTCTCTCTGTTCTTTAGATGATTTTTTAGATTGGATTTTTCCTAATATTTATAATCTGCTGTTAAGCCATCCAGTGATTTTTTTTATTATAGATATTGTAGTTTTTAGAATTTCCAGTTAATTCTTTAAGTTTATTATTTTTTAAAAATTTATGTCGAGAGAGAGAGATAGAGGGTGAATGAGGGAGGAACATAGAGAGAGGGAAACAGAATTCCCAAGCAGATTCTGCACTGTCAGCACAGAGCCCGATGCTGGGCTTGAACTCATGAACTGTGAGATCATGACCTGAGCTGAAGTCAAGAGTTGGGTGCTAAACTGACTGAGCCACGCAGGTACCCCTCTTTTTGTTTTTCTTAAAACATAATTCTCTGGGGATATTTCTTATTTGTTTATTTATTACAAACATATTATACTTTCCTTCCTTGGGTATAGTTGTGAAGCCTGATTAAAAATATCCTTATTTAGTTATCACAACATCTGGATCATTTTGGGTTGGTCTCCACTGATTGCATGTTTGTTTTTCATTTTTGTTTTGTTTTTGAGAACAAGTCACTTTCATCTTTTTTTCATATGTCTAGTAATTTTGGATTTTATCCTGAAGTTTCCCATATGTTATAGGATACTGGATTCTGTTATATTCCTCTGATGACTACTGAATTTTGTTTGTTTTAGGAAGCTGTTACCTTGGCTGAACTCATGCTCTCAACTTTGTTACCAACTGAAGGTCAGTCAGTCAGTCCCTTTAGCCTTAGCTTGACTGGTTGGCCTGTAGCCTCAGCTTGACCTGATGCATGTGGATTTCAGGGATTGGCTAGAGAGTCAGGTACTATTTAGGCAGTAAATTTAGGCTCTCCCTTCAGTGTTTCTCACCGGGATATTTCCTACTTCTTCTGTTTCTTCAAGTTTTATTTGTCCCAGGTGGCACAGACTATTCAGCCAAAAGGCCTTAAGAGCAAGAACCTTCACCTGGTGGTGTTCATTTAGTTCAAGTGTTGACTCCCCTCGCACTTCTCTCTGCTTTTCATTACTCTCCAGTGCCTTCATATTTATGTAGCATTTATAGTGGTTATATGTAGGCGGTTTCTATGATAGGAGGTACTTCACCATTGTCAGAAGCCTTATTGCAACTTTTAATAACTGTTCCTTCTAGTATACGTTTACAGCCCTTTTGGCCAGCCACTAAAGAAGGAAGGCAAGACCTTCTCCTGTTTTTATCTGCAAAAAGCGTTTTACTCAGAATTAGCTTGACTCTCAAGTATCAAAGTAAGTTTTTGGACCTGCAGACTACCTCTTAATTTAGTGTGATTCTTTCTAGATATCCATCCCTCTGGTGTTAATGACTTAGGCCATGGTCAATTTCCAGTCACAACACTTGATTTCTTCTTGAGAAACTATGGCCAACCCATGGATCTTACAAGACTGAACACAAATGGAAACGCTTAGGAGCTTCTGTAGCATCTACCACAGTGTTTTCCTAGTACCTTTAGGTACTAGGCTTCTAAAATGTTCAGCGATCCCTATTTTTGATTAGATACAGAGGGCTATCTATAACCTGAAGTTTAAAAATTAGTTTTTAATGGCAAAAATAATATATAAACACAATCGCTTTATTTAAAAAAAAAAATCCATACAAAGCTAAGTTCCCACTTGATCATTGTCATTGTTCCCAATTCCTATTTCCTCTCCTCCTACGTGTTCTGCCCACCTTCCCAGGAAGTGACCTTAAAGATTACACACACAGGCAACTGGCTGTCTCCCTTGGTAGAGTGTGCGACTGTTCATCTCCGGGTTGTGAGTCCAAGCTCCACATTAGGCTTAGAGCTTACTTAAGGTAAATAAATAAGTGAATAAGTAAGTACATAGGTAAATAAAGAAGATTACACACACAATCATCGACACACACATACACACACTGCATAAGAAAAACTGAGAATTGTTTTGTGCTGGTTTGATAAGTAGCATCATATTATATATACATATCTATCTATACCTATATCTATATATCTTTACATCCTTGTTTTTACTTACTAGTATGCCTTAGATATCTTTCCATGTTTCCCGTGTACAGATATACTAAATTGAGTATTCTTTAGTGTCTCTGTAGCTAGAGGTAATTTATCCTATTGTAATCTTAGGAAACCCTCCAACTAGTATTTCTAATTGAACGAGTAAAGCTTCATTGTTTTGAAGCCTACTGACTTGAAATTTGCAATAATTAGACCAAGAACAGAATTGAAATGGATGGTTGCCACTTAATGACTTAAAAGAATATTTTTCCTGAGAGATAAATAGCTTTTAAATACTAGTTTAAAATGTGCCAATTACACATAAATTCTTAGCTGTGTTTCATTATCTAACAAAGTCATAGCTTGTTCAGTTTACTCCATGCATTTGAAAGCAATAAAAGGTGCGTGCCATTAAAATAATTCCACAGCCAGATTTGTCACTAATTAGCACTCTTCCTTTGTAAATTTAAACATAATCGTTGCCTTCCCATTTTATCATGCTGCTTCGCTTGGTTCTGTTACTTTCTGATTCAAGTTCCGACAGATCCCCGGGTAAGGAGTTTACCTCTTGGTGAGGACTTCTCCCCTTGGAACTGATTCCTGGGTGGCAGGGAAGGGAATACATGGACTTGGGTTTTTGGTGCTCTGATAGCCTGAAGCTCTTTGTTGTTTGGATGTCATTTTCAAAAGATGAAGCAGGAATGAATAAAGGCTATGTCAGAGAATTAATAACTTAAAAGTTCATTATTTTGAAATAGATATATTTATAAAGCCTCTTACAGATTGCTACAGAAATGCCCACATGTATTTCTGGCTAAACACCAAAAATGTATGATTGTACCTGATCAGTGTTAAATACTCTTCTCCTTGTACTTCTGTGAGAACTGAACTCACTTGTGGTGTCTTTTCTCATCTTTCACCAAGAGTTACGGTGGATGTTCGCAGTGAAGCCCTTAGGATGGAGGGGAAGGGAAGGAAGAGGGCCTGAGAGGCATGCCGTTACCATGGATTTAGGAATCGCTGGTTCCTACCATTCTGGTTTTCTTCGCCTCTTTGGTTGTCTTTGTGACTCTCTGAGTCCTCACTGCCTCTCTGCCTTCACAAAACGGGCTAGGAAGGGAAGGACAAGCTTCTCTAAAAGCACAGATCTTCCCTCTGAGCACAGACTGAGGCCAAACAACTGACCACCACATCCATGGCTTGCTTCACCGAAGGAGAGCAAAGAGGAGAGTGTTGTGATTCACTTCTTTTCACCACCAAGGCCCCTCAGAGTGAGGACACTGGGGGTGATGGCATCTGAGGCGCTGCCATTGCCCACTGCCTCCTTAAGCGTCCGGGGAAGAATTAGACATGCCTCTGTCCCATGCTAACGGCAGCGGGGAATTTAGCCCTTGGAAGGTGGCTAGAGCAGTGAGAGAATACTTCTTCTGGGTCAGGAATGAGCCTGCTGGGTGTGTTGAATCCTTGTTCACAAGAAACAGCAAAACTGACCCTACATGCTTCTTGGGGTTGGATACAGATTGGTTTGAAAGCTGCCTGATGAAAAGCTTGAGGTCATATCTTTTGGAATTAAAAATGCCATCTTTCTCTTTTATGTTGGCTTTGTTTCTTTTTGTTTGTTTTTTGTTTTTGTTTTTAATTTATGAGAGAGACAAAGACAGAGACAGAGTGAGCAGGGGCAAGTCAGAGAGAGAGGGAGACACAGAATCTGAAACAGGCTCCAGGCTCTGAGCTGTCAGCACAGAGCCCGATGTGGGGCTCAAACGCATGAACCATGAGATCATGACCTGAGCTGAAATCGGATGCTCAACCGACTGAGCCACCCAGGCGCCCCTTGGCTTTGTTTCTTGATTTGAGTTTGGATTTATTTGTTTGGTTAATTAACGTTAAAATAATTATGAAAAATAATACATGCATTTATGAATTTCTCTTATGTTTAATTTCTGGCAACATTTTGGTCCCTAAATGCTTTGCATGGTTTATTTGCAAAAACATGTACCCTGCTTCATTGTAGGTTAACAGATTAACATAGGTAGATGTAATAAAGGTTTTTTAATCTAATTTAGAAACATAATTACCATGACAACATTTTTTAGTTTTACGTGAATTATGTTGGGTATTAATGTTGATTTGAAGGTATCTGGCCAGAAGCTACTCTTACAGGGAAGAAAGTTTTGGGGGCACCTGGGTGGCTCACTTGGTTGAGCACGTGGCTCTTGGTTTTGACTCAGGTCATGATCTCACCGTTTGTGAGATCGAGCCCCACGTCAGGCTCTGTGCTGACGGCATGGAGCCTGCTTCAGATCCTCTCTCTCTCCCTCTCTCTCTCTCTGCCCCTACCCGGCTCACTCTCTCTCAAATAAGTATTTTTTTTTTAAAGATTTTTAAAAAATCTTGATTTTGACTCTTGATTTTGGTTCAAGTCACGATCTCACGGTTGTGAGATTGAGCCCAGTGTCTGCCTCTGTTCTGGGTGTGGAGCTTGCCTGGGTCTGCTCCTCCCCCTCATCAAAAAAAATTTTTTTTTGTTTTCATACCTCTAGCAAATTCTCATAGTTTGCTTTCTTTTATTAAAATAAAATTTTGATATAGATTTTTCTAAATGACAAAACAAGGTGGCTAATCATGATGTCATGATTAAGAACACGGGGTTCAGACTGACTTGATGCATGACTTTGGGCAGTTACAGTGGACCCTTGAACAGCACAGGGATTAGGGTCACTGATACCTGCACAGTCAAAAATCCATGTATAACTTTTGACTCCCCCAAAACTGAACTCCCTGAAAACTACTAGCTGATCGGAATCCCTACCGTGTAATATAATGTAAACAGTCAATTAATACATAACATACAAACACAGCTGATTAGTATATGCTTTGTATGTTTTGTATATTATAGACTGTATTCTTACAATAAAGTAAGCTGGAGAAAAGAAAATTATCAAGAAAGTTGGCAGGAAAGTACATTTATAGTACTATTAGTATATTTATCGGGAAGAAACCCACAACAAGTCGACCTGCGTGGTTCAAGACCATGCTGTGCAGGCATCTCCTGTACTTACTGAGTTGTAGTATCTAAAAAATGTCTGAGATAAGTCTCCAGATGGTGCTCCGTATAGTTGATTACCATCATTTTATCTTCCTATGGGAGCTGCCTTGTTTCCTGTTCAAACATATCCTGGTCAGTGATTCTTCTTCCCATGTTGGTTTCGGTGAGTTTGCTGCTGACAGGGAGATCGGCTTTTCATTCCTGTTCTAGGCAGAGGCTGTGGGAGCAACCTGCAAGGAAGGCATGGGCCTTCCCTGCTGAATCCGTGTGTGGTGTCCGGGTGGATTACTGCACATGTCTGGCTGTTTTGCCTGCGAAACTGGCTTCCTGTCAAGAGCCATTGACATCGCTTCGGTATGAAGGAGAATCTTTGATTGATTGGTTACTAGTAAGAGTGGTAATTATTGTGGTTTTTACTAGTGTGGCCGTGGCAAATGCTCCCGTAGTTCCGTACTGTTGATGATAAGCTTACGTAGTGTCACACTTTGGGGAGCTGAGGAAGCGATGGCTGGGGATTTGGCTCAGGTGGCAAGTTGCTGACACACGGGGGCTCTGTCTTTTCTGCTCGTGCTCAGCCTTTCCGCGACCTTCCCAGTCCTGTCCTCTGAGCCTCACGTGTATCAGCACAGACACGTTAAGCTTACACATTTAACTCTTTTGTGATTACGTTCGCTTTTTCTTTTTCAATTGTGGGTATCATGAGAAGGGGTTTTGTTGTGGAGAAAATAATTATAAAACATAGATTTGAAAGAAGCAGATTGTACCCATTAATAAAGGCAAAGTGACATGACAGCTTTTTACTGCTTGGGTGTTCTTTTTCTTTCTGCTGACCTGTAGTTTAATTTCCAGTGTCTAGACTTAATTGTCTGGATTTAAACACAAAGCATATAAACAAAATCATCTGGAACTGATTTTGTCACACTAAACACTTCTTTCTGGTCCTAGTTTCCAGGGGGCTCCTACCCCGAACCACACCTCCAGATGAGAATCACTTAACCAAGAGATTTAACTGTCCTCAGTTGGTTTTCTGAACAGTCGCTCATATTGGATTCACGTCTTTTGAGACCTGACTGGAGGGTTACAAACCACAGATTCATTCTCACAGACCCTCTGCACTGTCTCCTGTGCCCCCACATAGGTTCTTGCTGAGGACCGTTTTCTCCTCTTCCGGCTTCACAGCCCAGTCGGCCCCGGAGTGTTCAGCTTCTGTAACTATTTGTGGTTTTCCTGCCACGTGATGCTGACTGAACCAGACCTCTCCCGGGCAGGAGGACATCCAGCAACATGCATCCAAATCCTCACCTTGTCTCCCAGGCTGCCACTACCGTACGCTTTCCATTCCAACAAGATGATAGAGCAGATTTCAATCAAGTTCTAAAATTACATGTCTGATAAAAATATTGTCGCTTGCTAGATTCATGTTCGGGAGCAATTTGTCCATAGTGGTGGTAGCGAGCTCCCTGTTCCTTGGAGAGCCCCAGGGCTGTGGCACATGGAGAACATTAGCGAGTGGAGAAGTATCTGTTATTTGTACCAGGAAGCACAAGTCTGCAGAGCAACATTAAGATTTAGAATTCAAAGCAACTGCACATCCTGCCACACCGGGTGATAAAACCCAGATGTTCTCCCCAACCCACACCCTTCCCTCCCCGGCTCCCCACACTGGCTAGGGTTTTCTCATTTTATATAGAGGAGGAGAAGATTGGTCGAGGAGTGTGTGTGGTAGAGGAATGGGGTGAAGGAATGTTCGGCTTATTTGCCCATCAGATAGCCCCAGCTGCAAATAGTGCGCTAATTAGGAACAAAACTGTTCTCCCCAGTGGCCGTCTGGTATACAGACTAATATGGAGAGAGCCAAAAAGTCGTTGTATTGGGGTGTGGTGTATTTAGCCTTGATGACCGGTTCAGTTTATTTTCTCACTGATGATAATCATGATCGTTGTGATCTGTACAATGCCCATTATTCTTCCAGCTCCATCTTAATTGAACAATATAATACTGTTGTAATGATCTCAGAAGGATTCTACCAGCTCTGATCCACCAGAACTTTTACTTTTATTGACTCTCTCTCTCTAAAAGTTTACTAGTTCAAAGAAAGAATGTTCCTACTAAAATAAAGTACTAAATTCTGCCATTCTCTCCTCTTGCCCCACACTTTAATTATAAAACCAGTGTCACACCAGAAAATAAACCATAAATATTTTAACACTTTCCCAGCAAGAAGACAGCACCACGTAGAGCAACATGCAATTACACTGGAAAATTTATTTGTCTTTGACCCAGGAAGCTATGCATCAGTGCTTTAAGATGATCAGGGCTGCCCTTCCCACCCTGTGGGAGCTAATGCATTAGCATAAGTACCTGTGGGCAGGTTAAGGACACAGGATGTGACAGATAATAAATGAGGGAAACTAAACAATTGACCATTTAAAACATTGATCTCCCAGGGGTGCCTGGGTGTGGCTCAGTCAGTTAAGTGTTGGACTTCAGCTCAGGTCATCGACTCAGGTCATGATCTCATGATTTGTTAGTGCAGGCCCCACATTGGGCTCTATACTGACAGCTTAGAACCTGGAGTCTGCTTCGGATTCTGTGCCTCCCTCTCTCTGCCCCTTCCCCACTCATACTCTCTCTCTCTCAAAAGTAAATAAACATTTTAAAAAAATTGATCTGTCAGATGTCCTAGAAGGTATTTGCTTATAAATTTAGAACTTAGCTCATATTTTATTGAATAGCTTAAACGGTGCTGTCTTCTTTTTGCTCAAAGTCATGGTTCATCGCTAATTCATTCATAAGGTAGTTTCAATCTGATACTTCTGTAGAGGTTGCAATAATTTTGGAATATAAATTGGCTAACATTTACATTTCCAGTATTTGTAAGAAGTGATATGAAGAAAAAAATAGTAACTTAAATACTAGAAGACTGAGGCATAACCCCCAGTGAATGAACAGCTTTCTGAAATATCTTGTTTATCTTCAAAGTGTTGAGAAGCAAATTACAAATCTATTACTTTACTAAAATCAAATATCCGAGGATGTCCAGTAAACCACCTTTGATTAGCCCAGTTTGATTTACTGTCTTTGCACTTGAGGTAAATTAAACTGAATGGCTTAAAAATGCAGGCCTGTAATTAATTCAGAAGGAGTTTTCATCCAGCATTTCAGATTAATAATATTTAGTATTAAATTTAGATATTTTTATGGTGATGAGCTTTAAATATTCAAGATTTGTTTTTTCATTCCGATCTCTGCATATATTTCTTCTGTGCTCCTTTTTCTTTATAGAGATTTGTTAGGAGTGTCATAAAGCAGATCAGCGAAAATTATCTCTTGCCTGGGAATTTATAAAA
The DNA here is from genome assembly GCA_017311185.1 of Proteles cristata cristata. NCBI lineage: Eukaryota > Metazoa > Chordata > Mammalia > Carnivora > Hyaenidae > Proteles > Proteles cristata. The sequence continues at coordinate 53,852 of JAESUZ010004053.1, forward strand.
CAAAAGCAGATCTAAAGAGGAAAAAAATAAAATAAGAAAAGAAACAGAATGAAGTCGTTCATTAAGTAGGCAGGAAGTTCTTTGAGGGCAAGAAATAGATCGCTACCTTAATCGTGTTGAATCCCACTTGATACCCTGTGCCGTGTGCTGTCAGGAAGGAGGCCCAGCAGGGAATTGACGAGGCATTGAGCACATTCTCACATTTGAGGTGCTAATAATTTCTGGTGTGAATTTGGTGATAACAGTGTTTCAGCATTTAATATTAATTTGATCTTTCTGGCTGGTTTTGAACTTGAGTTCCGTTTAGAGGTGTTGAAACAAATTAAGAAGGTATTATATATACGTGCAGTAGAATCTGAGAAGGGTTTTCGAATAGCACACTTTTGAATAGCCTTCATTTATAAATCTAAGATTACAGTGTCGATAAGTGTTGGAATGATTGCTTCCTTTACCCCCACATTACTTCATTGATTTGCCATATTCCTTTAAATAGTGAGCATCTCAAGTAAATTTACATTTTGATTCTGTTTACAGGACTCATTTTACGCGTAGCTTTTCAGTGCACATTGACTGAATAAAGCAAGGCACGCATCTGGACTGGCTTCTTTGAGCCTTGTTCCTGAATCCTGTGAGGAAAATAGAGGCACACCTGTGCATGCTTTTATTTGACTTGACTGAATTGCATGAAGTCGAGCTGAAGAACAGAAGGAACATATTTCCTTTTGTAAGCTGTGCTTGTTTCATGGTACTTTGGATTCAGCCAGGAGTGGATTACCAGGAAACACTGAGGATTTATCTTCTCTAGAGAAAAATAGGATAATGTTTTCATCTCTGGCACTGTATACATTTAATTTACTCTGCCTGGTTCCAGAAAGAAGTTAGGTTCAAAAATGCAAGACTGAGCCTGGGTAGCTCAGTCAGTTCCAAGCATTGGACCAGCTCAGGTCATGAGGGTCAAGCCTCTCATGGGGCTCTCTGCTGACAGCTCAGAGCGTGGAGCCTGCTTCAGGTTCTGTGTCTCCCTCTCTCTGCCCCTACCGTTTATGCTCTATCTCTCTCTGTCGCGAAAATAAATAAACATTAAAAGAATGTAAGAAAGGAGCACCTGCATGGCTCAGTCATTGGGGCGTCCAGCTCTTGAGTTTGGCTCGCATTATGATCTTGTGTTCTGTGGGTTCAAACCCCGTGTTGGGCTCAGTGCTACTGACAGATTGGAGCCTGCTTGAGATTCTCTCTCCCTCTCTCGTGGCCCCTTCCTTCCTCATTCATTCATTCTCTCTCTCTCTCTCTCTCAAAATTAATCAATAAACTTAAAGCAAGATTAAAAAATGTAAGTAAAGTAATTAGGCTAAGAAGTTAAGGAAAATGCACTGAGGTCAGAAGTGGGAGTAGAATACAAGTTGCAAGCGGTGAGTCACAAGGGGTAGGTCGCATTTTTGCTGTTAGCTTTTGAAAAAAGCCAGTGCAAAGAGGTTAACAAGGATAACACAACACTCCCGTGTCTGTGCCGGAAGTAAATGTGGTTCTCGCCTGGAGGGGAGGGATGGGGCTGACCCCAGGAAGACCCTGCTAAACTGGGGACACTCTGTCAGTCAATAAGCACTTACTCAACTGGAACAGTCTGTCAGTTCCTGTGCTGGACGCCGGTCGTCCCCTCGGATCAGTCCGGTGGACTGGGGAAGTGCAGGGCAGTCATCCCGGGGAGGGGGGTGAGCTCGAGGTTCCTTGACTTAATCCGGGTGGGGGGAGAGGGTGTGCGCGGAGGGTCTCTGGAGGAGCTGAAAGCTGGGCCGAGCTCTAAGGGGTATGTACGTAACTAGCCACAGTAGAAGACAGTCCAGATGGAAAGGGCAAGTAGCCTGTGAGAGGCGAAGAGGCAGCTAAGTGTGGCCTTTGGGGACTTGTACTGGTTCAGCGGGGCTGGCTAGACTGGTCACAGGTGAGGTGGTGTGGAGAAGCGAGCCAGGTAACTGGGGGATGTGAGAAAAGGCTCTGTCACCTTGTGCCAGGGAGTAGGGCCTCACGGCCGCCAGGAAGGGAAGAACCCGCAGTGGCTCCGGGAAGAGACACGGAGGCTCGTCCTGAAGCAGTGACCTGTGCACGGTGGGGAGACAGGCGGGAGCCAGACGGGCGGGCTTGGCCCTGAACAGAAGAGGGGCGCTGAGGAAGTAGGAGCTGAGGTCACTCTTGGGGTTTCGGTGTGGCCGCCGCAGAGCAGAGGCGCCCAGCGGGCCTCGCTGCCGTGCGGGAGAAGGCCTGCCGGTGAGGGCGGCGCTCCGCTACGGCGGGGGCCTCGCATCTGGGGAGGGCTGGCCCCCCTCCGGTGCGGGTGCTTCGCGGCGCCCAGGGCCCCGTGCAGACTGCGCCGTCCCTGCTGGGCAGCTGCGGGCTGCCGCCGGCCACTCAAGTCAGAGGCTGCCGTGTCCGTAAGCCTCCCCGGCGCCGAGTCCCCGCGAGTTCCCCGGGCGGATGGCATCCCACACGGGTTCCCCTGACCCCCCCCCAACCCCCGGCCCCGGACTTGGCACGTGTGCCTCTTCCCTTTGCTCTCCTTTCACTGTGATACATCACAGAGAGCTGCTGAGAACCACTCTCTGCTGAGTCCTGCGAGTCCTTCCTGGGAATCATCAAGACTGGGGGTGTTCTCGGCTCCCCCCACAACAGCCGTCTCTCCACGGGCCAAATCGTCCAGAGATGGAGGAGCACCAGCTCCGGGGGGAGCTACGGCGCCAGTTTGCCAGCATCGCTCTGTATTGCTGGATCAGGGCCGCCCTGAGCTGCCACGCGGCTATCGACTCTTACTGCCTTTTCAGAATTACTTTACCGGCAAACTTCAGTTTTTTGGCAGCATGCCTTCATACGTTCAGTCATTAATTCATTCAGCAGATAGTTGTTGAAACCCAGAGTTTGCAACTGGGCAGACATTTTACAGGCCACAGTGATGCTTAGGGATGCGGGTTGAGCGGAACACAGGCCAGGTGTTCACAGAGATTGTCATTTCTCTGGGAAGGTAGGACATTTGCTTTTGAAGAATAGCACGGCATTCATTTCAGACATGAAGGATGGACGTATTTCAATATTTCGGCTCCTGAGAAGAGCAGTACCCCAAATGTTTCTGCGTCAGTTCAGGGCAAGGGACTGGTTATAGCATTGGGAAAATGACACTTAATTTGGAAGCATGTGTCACTTGTCAGGTTCATTATTACTTAGGTCATCTTTCTCGTCTCCTGGTGTCATACTATGTTTACAACTAAGACCCCAAGCCTTTACGGTTTTTAGGAGTTGTATAGTGGTCATCCCTTTAGAGAGGGACCCCGGATTCCGCAGTGTTTTCAAGTTACTTCTGATGGATATTTTTTGAAGACAGGTCACGTGGACTTAAAGGACCCTTAAATCAGTGACTAGCCACTTTGTTGTCCTGGAGAAATAGTCTTCAGATGGCTTCTTTCACTTCAGAAGGTGATGTCTGTGGTGCCACTGTCACTGGTGTGAAGCACGTGTAAATGAACCGGGAATCTTGCCTGGTTCTCAGTCCCGACGAGTGGTTCCTCACTTAACTCGCAGTTTGTTTTTGTTGTATTTAGAAACTATGAAGCGTTCTGGCTTGTGGTGGTTGAGATCCTAAAGAAATATCTACCAATAAGCCAGTTTATCAGAGATGAAAAATCAGCTCCCGTTCCTTATTCAGATTTTTAGATTCTAATATTATGACCTTTCTTCCTCTCCATGAGGAAAAATAGCTCAGTTGTTGGTTTAAATGCTGAGCAGTACCGCCTGGGGCCTCTGGAATAGAGCCAGTCTGCCAGCTCAGTTTTTCTTTCCTTACAAATGGATCACAAGGTATATTCACACCCTGGTTTTGGGTGGGGTTTCTTTCTGTGTGTATTTTACTAAATTTAACTTTTTTTTTTTTTACTACCATTGGCCTTGATGTGGATTATCATACCACACGTTTGATCCTAAAAGAGAATGATCCTTAACGCTCATATGCATGAAAGAAACTTTGATTTTGCTTGTTTATATTAGATGGCCATTAAGCCAGCTTCAGTACTCTCTGCCTTCTTTTCTGTGGTTTAACTTTTTCTTGTTTTGTTCATATCCTGATAAATGTTAAAATTAAACCCGTTTTATTCATGATCCGAAAAGAAAACAAATCAGCATATTTTTGGATCTGTATGGGCTTAAACATTCATGCATTAGCCAATCCCTGTTGCATGTCTTGTCACAGCTGTCTTTCCCTGTTATTTAGCCATTAAATAATTGATGAGTTTAAAACATCTATTTCTTGAAAAAAAATTTTTTAATGTTTATATTTGAGAGAGAGAGAGTGTGAGCAGGGGAAGGTCAGAGAGAGAGGGAGACACAGAATCTGAAACAGGCTCCAGGCTCTGAGCTGTCAGCCCAGAGCCCGACGCGGGTCTCAAACTCCGGAACTGTGAGATCATGACCTGAGCCGAAGTCAGGCCCTTAGCCCTCTGAGTCACCCAGGTGCCCCTAAAATATCTATTTCTAATGAGGGTAGGTACCTGAATCAGATCAGATTTATGTTAAAATGAAAAAAAAAAGGAATGGAAGCCAGGCAGTTCGCCAGGAATGTCCACCAAGGCCATTGGTGTTCCCGGGAGCCGTGTGCCAGAGCGACCACCTCCCCGGGCTTCTGATTGCCTGGCTTAGCAAAGTAACAAGAAGATAAGGTGGGTCCCGGGCGTCTTTCTTGGTGGAAACCGTGTCCTCATGTCAGAGCTCAGGTCTAGGACTCACTCTGCAAATCGAAACAGCACCAACAGCTAAAAAGTTGTCAATGTAAATGATGCCCGAAAGAGAAATTATTGTGTGCTCCAACCTAAGAGTGATCAAGGCACCCTAAAAATTTGTTAAGAACGAAACAAGAGTCCATTTGTTTCTTCTCTGCTTTTCCTTTTTTCTGTCTTATTTTGTCATCTGCAGAAATCAAGAAGGATCTTCTGCTGCTTATGGAGTGTCATGTCATTTTTGTTGTTAAATAAAAATGTTTAGAGTTGAGATATGATAATGATAGGGTACAGCTTTATGATATGTTCCTCATGTAAATGTAAAGAATGCTTAAACCATCTGTTCAAATGAAATATTTATATTTGGCAGATTGTGGCAGATATATGGTATTTAAAAAGCAATATATTTAGTGATCTCTGAAGTAGCTCTATTTGTTAACACTGCCAAATTTGCGACGATAACTTGAGTGTTCTGTACTGTTTTCTCTATTTACCTTTCATAGTAATGCTTAAATGTATTTTTCTTCCAACAGAAATGGATTTTGCTTCACAAATATTGGTAGTAATTAGGTTCGTACCAGCTTAAGCTGGCTTTTGCGAACAAGGGACACATTTCTTCTTCATTAGTTCTCCTAATTGAGTTCCATAAAATGAAATATTATTATGCCACAGGATAATTGTCTTATTTGCCTTTTTCCTGAAGCTTCTTATGAAAGTATAAGACCTTTGAAAAAAAGCAGAGGAATAGGGCTTTTTTTCCCCTTAAACCCATTTATCCCTCAGCCTTGAGTCTAAAATTACTTTTTATAACTTCTGAAAGGTATCGCTTTCAGTTTTGGTTCTCAAGATTCTGCAGCATTATGATATGACACAGGTCAGCTCAGTATTACCTGTTAATAAAATATGACTAAAAGTGTCCTGATGCTGGTGGGTAGCAGAAGATGAAACACCTCCAGTTGGTCAGAGACCTGTTCAGTTTTCAGAGAAATGAATTTAACTACTTACTCACTCACTCATTCACTCATTCATTCATTCATTCATTCATTCATTCATTCATTCATGTTTAGAGAGAGAGAGCATGCACGTGCATATGCGCTGGCAGAGCAGAAAGAGAGAGAATCCCAAGCAGGCTTCATACTGTTGAGTACAGAGCCCAATGCGGGGCTCACACCCACGAACCTATAGAATCATGACCTGAGCTGAAATCAGGACACTTAACTGACTGAGCCACCTAGGCACCCCTGAATTTAACTACTTTTAATTGAAAAGGTCTTTTGTTTTTATAGAATATTTACAATCAGTTTAATTTGAATAGTCCTTTATTTTGTTTTTCTGCCTCTTATTATCTCTGACTCTGCTGGTTTGGAAGACCTGGTGCTAGTTTGCTGCCCAACCTGAGAATCACATCAGACCCAAAGGATCTGTTCTCTTTTTCGTTTCCTTTTACCACGAGTGAATCCAGAGTTCCTCAGGATGCGGATTTGAGTAGGCAAATGGACACCTTTGTTCAGTATAAGAAGCATTCTTTATACATTATTCTTATTATACAAAAAGCTGTTTACTATGTAATTTTGAAAATTTCCAACAACTGTTTTTGTTTCGACAGTAGAACTGGTTTTGCTCTGAGAGCTGCTGGAAATGTACTGTAGAAGCACACAGTATTTTCCACGGCTCTTCTACCGCCAGCTGTAATACTTGGCTATAAAAAGGTTTCCTCAAGCTTCCAAATACTGGCTTTTCAAAAGTAATCTTCCAAGTTTTTGAGAAAGAATAAAATTTTTATTTCCCCAGAAAGAGAAATGCAGGGTAAAGATCCAATTCTGCCAGAGAGAAATGAATCATTTATTCTTTCCTAAGATAATGTGCTACTTTAGGTTACTGACTGAGGTTTGCTTCTATCATTCCTGGTTTCCGTCATGCATTTTTAATGCAAAAACTCTGTGTGATGAACAGTAGTGCATTAGAAGGAGGAGAGGGAGGGAGGGAAGGAAGAGACGAAGGACAAGAGGGAGCAAGGAAGGAGGAAAACATCAATGAGTCCAAACCACCACCTAGGAAGTCACCTTTTCTTTTTCATTGTTTCATGCAACTGTGTACTTTCTATACCCAGATATTACAGGTGGAGTTGATGGAAGAAGAAGCTTATTATTTATTGAGCATTTATTTTGTCCCCCACATTATATTAAGTGCATCACCAAAAGTCCTTTGGGGTAGATACCGTTATAATCTCCGCTTTGCAGTGGACAAAACTGAGACTAGAAGACATCGCATTGAGTCACAGCACCAGGTTTGGGACCTGGGAAGTGTGACTCTGGAGCTCATGCTCTCAGTCTCTGTGCTCAACTGCTAAGTAAGAAGAAACTGGCCTAGAAAGGCTTTAACCTCTTTTTTTTTTTTTTTTTTTTTTAGGAGAGAGAGAGACAGCATGAGCAGGGGAGGGTCAGAGAGAGAGGGAGTCACAGACTGAAATAGGCTCCAGGCTCTGAACTGGTAGTCAGCACAGAGCCCGACGCGGGGCTCGAACCCACGAACCACGAGATCGTGACCTAAGCGAAAGTCGGACGCTTAACCGACTAAGCCACCCAGGCGCCCCAGGCTTTAACCTCTTTACAGGAGGTCCTTAAATGTGAACAGCAGTACCTGTCTTGTCCACGTGTTATTTTGATTGATTATGCACGATCCTCATGGGATCTTAAGATATCCCACATCTTACCACTCCCCCTCCTGTGCGTAAGATCCTGCTCCTGCGTCATTTCCCCCACGTGTGCCGGCCTGGCGTGGTCACAGATGGGGAGAAAGGTTTTGCAGTGCACGTCTGTGCGGACCTCAGACCACAGGCAGTGGCTGCACACCTTTTACTCTGTGTGACCTCAGTAGGTTACTTTGCTGTGACAAACCTTAGTGTCCTCGTCCTTAAGCCTGCAGTGCTTACTTTCAGTGTCACTGCAGAAAGAGATGACATGGATGCCCCAAGAATAATTTGTGAGTGAATGAATGATTCTTCCTCTTTACTCCCTTTCCCTCCAGCTTCTCATGGGAAGGAAAAATAACCCAGCAGCCTTGGCGGGATGAAATGGAGGAAGGCAGTAAGAGCAGAGGCATAAATTATATTCTGGCTAATTTGCTGGTGTCTTTCCCCTTATCAACTTTATTGAGCAATAATTTTATCCAGTTAAATGAATCTGTTTAATTGGGTGGGTTTTGACAGTTTTCTACCCCGGTGAAACCACAGTTAACTCAAGATACAGAACATTTCCATTGGTCTCAAAACATTCCGGGGCGCCCGGGTGGCTTAGTTGGTTAAGCATCCGACTTTCGCTCGGGTCATGATCTCGCGGTTCGTGGGTTCGAGCCCCGCGTCGGGCTCTGTGCTGACTGCCGGCTCAGAGCCTGGAGCCTGTTTCAGTCTGTGACTCCCTCTCTCTCTGACCCTCCCCTACTCACGCTGTCTCTCTCTCTCTCTCCTAAAAATAAATAAAACATTTAAAACAAAAACAAAACAAAACAAAAAAAACATTCCTTCTGCTGCTTTTCCCTCTATACTGTTTTTGTTATTGCAGCAAAATACACCTAACAAAAATTTGGCCGTTTTAATTGTTTTAAAGTGTATCATTTGAAGCCCTTGCCTTCACAGTTACATTCACAGTGCTGTGTAACCACCACCATTGTCTGTTTCCAACGGTTTTTGTTGCTCCAAACAGAAACTCTGTGCCCATAAAGCAATAATTTCTCCTTCTCTCTGGCAACCTCTAATCTACTTTCCTTCTCTATGAATTTGCACATCTTACATATTTCATAGAAGTGGAGTCACACAATATATGTCCTTTGGTGTTTGTCTTTTTTGCTTAGCCTGACGTTTTCAAGGTTCTTCTATGCTATCGCATCTGTCACAGCTTCATTCCTTTTTCATAGCTAAATAATATTCCAGCATATGGACATACGACAGTTCGTTTATCCATTCATCTGTTGATGGACATTTGCGCTGTTAACACTTTGTGTCTGTTGTGAACAATGCTTCTGTTGGAAGCAAGGTCTGTTGGAGTCTCTACTTTCACTTCTTCAGGTGATATACCCAGAAATAAAATTGCTGGATCATAGAGAAGTTCTGTGTGTCATGTTTTGAGGAACCATCCCACTGTTCTGCAGCAGCTGCATTTTTTTCCATTCTCTATAAGCATTCCAGTTTCTCCACATCCTATACCAACAGTTATTATTCTTATTTTTTTTTATCATTATCCTAATGGGTGCGAAGTGGTATCTTACTGTGGTTTTAATTTGCATTTCCCTAATGATTAGGAATGTGAGCATCTTTCATGTGTGTAATAATGGTCGTCTGTAGAGCTTCTTTGCACTTGTACCCTTTCTCAATCAGCCCTTACTCTCTCCATCCCCTACCCCAGGCAACCACTGCTCTCCTTTTTGTTATTTTATATTAGATTGCATTTTACGTAAGAGAACTCATTCACTGTGCACCCTTATGTCTGACTTCTTTCACTTAGCATAATGGTCTTGAGATATACCCACTGTTGGGTGTATTCACTCCTTTTATTGCTGAGTAATTTTTCATTGAGTAGACATACCACATTTTGTTTATCCACTCACCGATTGATGGGCATTTACTTTGAATAAATCTACTATGAATATTCATATAAAAATCTCCATATGGACAGACATAGGTATTCAGTTTTCTTAGGTAAATACTGAGGGACATAGTGGCTAGGTTTTATGGTAGATGTTTATGTTTAACTTTGTGAAAAACTGCCAAACCACTTGCCAAAACAATCGTACCACTTTATGTTGGTACTATCAGTATATGAGAGTTTTAGTTGCTTTATGCCCTTAGCAGCACTTGGTATTGCTAGTCTTTTTCATTTTAACTTAACCATTGTAACAGGTGTACAGTGGCAACTCATTGTGGCCTTAATTTGCATTTCTTTGCTTACATAATGATGTTGACCATCTTTTGATGTGCTTTTTTGCCATTTGTATATTTTCTTTTGAGCAGTATTAATATCTTTTGCCTATTTTATATTTTGTTTTGTTTTTCTTTATATTATTGAGTTGTAAGCATTCTTTATATAGCATGGATACAAGTTCTTTGTCAGACATGCTTTGCAAACATTTTTTTCCTTATCTGTGATTTGTCTCTTTGTTTTCTTAATGGTATCTTTGAAGAGCAAATGTTTTTAAATTTTGATTAAGTCCAGCTTATCAAATTTTTTAAGTTTACTTATTTATTTTGAGAGAGAATAGAGTGCGAGCAGGAGGGGACAAATAGATTGGGAGAGAGAGAATCCCAGGTAGGCTTCATGCTGTCAGCACGGAGCCCTGTGCGGGCTCAGTCTTGTGAACCATGAGATCATGACCTGAGTGGGTATCAAGAGCTGGATGCTTCACCGACAGAATCACCCAGGCACCACCAGCTGATCAATTTTTATGGCTTATGTTTCTTTTATGAAGTGTTTGCCTATAGAAAGTCACAAAGACTTTTCTCTAGAGGCTTTATAATTTAGCTTTTACATTTAAATTAGTAATCCTTCTTAGTTTTTGCGTGTGGTGTGAGATAAAGGTTAATGCTTATTTTTCACACAGATATGCAGTTGTTCTAACATCATTTGTTGAAGAGGCTTTCTTTTCCCCATTGAGTTACCTTGTCATCTCTGTTGGAAATCAACTAATCACATAAGTATGGCTCTATTTCTAGATTCTGTACTCTATCCATCCTTTCTTCAATAACAAACCATCTTGATTAGCTCTTCACTAAGTTTTGAAATCAGGTATGGTATGCCCTTTTTCTTTCTTCTTTCTTCTTTAAATACCAATTTGACTATTATAAATTGTCTTCCTTTTCATGAAAATTTCAGAATCATTTCATTAGGGTTTTTTTTAGCCTGCTGATTCTTTAATCAAATTGGTATTGAATGTAGATTACTTGGGTTAATAGTTGACATCTTAATATTGAATTTTCCAGTCTATGAACATGGCGTATCTCTTTATTTGTTTAGTGGTTTTTGATTTCTCTCAAATATGCTTTTCTCTTTTAGTTGTGACTTCATTTATTGAACACCTACTCTAGGCCAGGCAAAGTACGGAGTGCTTTACACTCAATCCCCCATAATTACCCTATGAAGATTGTGTTGTTTGTACTACGTTCAGTGGGACAACTATGACTGAGAGAGGTTAACTTACTTGCCAAGAGTCACAGAGCTAAGAAATGCTGGAACTTGGATCTAACAGAGGTCTGCTGACTCTGGTAGGCCACGCTTAGTCACTAGGAGTCAAGATAATATGTTTAGGAACTACTGATACTTATTTAAAGGAAGTCTTAGCTATTGTTGCATGGCTGTTCCCGCCTCCTGTCTCCCTCAAATACGCAAATTCTGCAATTACATGGGTATACCTGTGGAAGGACAGACAGTCCTGGAGTCCACCGTCACAGACTCAGGGTGCCTTGCTCATCCTTGGAAAGTCGTGTCAACCTTGTCTCTGACATGCCTTGTGATTGGCCTGGAGGTTTTTGCCTTGTCTGTCTCATCTAGATGTCAACAAGCAGAAGGTAAGCCTTGGACTATCGGTGTCACTCACATAGCAAATCATTAGAATTCCCCAAAGTTGTCTAATTGCCTACAATCCCATTGCTGTGTTGGTCACCTGACACTGTTATCATATCCTGCATGTGAGGTCTCAGAATGTGGCATGCTTAGATTTCTCTTGTTAAAAGTTGTCTGGGACATTAATTGTGCCTAATGGTTCTTTCTTCCTCCTTTTAAAAGACGAAAATGAATGGGCTGTTTTATAACCCCCTTTCAATCCTCTGATCTTCAGAGGGGAAAATGTTGAAAGTCATGGTGCAGCTGTTTTATGTTGCAGTTTATAATCTAATTAAATGTATTTTATCCAGATCATTATGGACTTCATTAGAGCTGGACTTTTTATAAGAAAGATGATGAGTTAGGTTTATACAGAATCATCTGGGTCTTTTAAATTCTGCAATCATGCCAGCAGTGCCTGATGAAAAAAAAATGCAAATCTGCCTATCTGATTCAGTTGGTCATTCATTTTTGGAAATTTCTTGCATCCAGTTTTGTTCATTATTTTGTGAGCATACAGTTTTCAGAATGATTAATAAGTGAAGTTTGTTTTTTTCAGTGAGAGTACTATTTGGGAATGATGTATAGTCTTTTTAGAAGCCTATATATCATTTGAACATCCTGGCACATTTGGGAGATAAAACATCTAAAGTAATTGGCATAATCTAGGTCAAAGAGAGATAAAATTACATTTTTCTTGCTGTGTTTTTTTACTAGAGAAAAAATTAGTTTTGTGGTCTTCAGTTTAATTGCTAACTTTTTCCAGGGTCAGGGAGAAGTATCTAAGCTAGAAATTGATTTGAAAAGGGAAAGTGACTCATGTTAGCTTTAGTTACATAATTTTTATATAAAGGTTTGAGGGTATTTTTACTCTCTGTTTTAGTTGTAATGACCAACTTCCATGTGATTCTCTAGTCTGTCATATTAAAAAATAAGTTAATATTAAGCTGTGCTCACCCCCAATTTTATCTTCCCAAAGAATTATACTTGAGATGTCTTCCTCTTCATAATTTTATGTTTTCTCAATCCAAGTGTCTCTGTGGCCTTGAATTTGCCCATCCTTTCAGCTCTGATCATGTAATCCTAATGACATTCATAGCTTTTCCCCACTTGTATAATTTATTCTCTCCGTTTAACTGTGGCTGGTCCCAAGCAACTCTTGGTCGTCATTCTGTAAGAGTTGATGTGAAAATATGATTGATGGTTAATATTTATTTATATATATATATATTTCTTAAATATTTTTATTTATTTCTAGGAGAGAGAGGGAGAGAGAGACAGCGTGAGCAGGGGAGGGTCAGAGAGAGAGAGGGAGACACAGACTCTGAAACAGTCTCCAGGCTCTGAGCCAGCAGTCAGCACAGAGCCGGACGCAGGGCTTGAACTCACGAACTGCGAGATCATGACGCAAGCGAAAGTCGGACGCTTAACCGACTAAGCCACCCAGGCGCCCCTATTTATTTATATTTTTAAATGTTAATTAATTAATTGTTTAATTTGCATCTAAGTTAGTTAGCATACAGTGCAACAGTGATTTCAGGAGTAGGTTCCTTAATACTCCTCACCCATTTAGCCCATCCCCCTCTCACAGCCTCTCCAGCAACCTTCTGTTTGTTCTCCGTATTTAAGAGTCTCTTATGTTTTCTCCTGCTCCATTTTTTAATTATTTTTTCTTCCCTTCTCTTATGTTCATCTGTTTACTATCTTAAATTCCTCTGAGTGAAGTCATTTGTCTTTCTCTGACTAATTTTGCTTAGCATAATACTGTCCAGTTCCATTCATATAGTTGCAAATGGCAAAATTTCATTCTTTTTGATTGCTGAGTAATACTCCATTGCATACATAATTCACATCTTTTTTTTTTTAATGTTTATTTATTTTTGAGAGAGAAAGAGCAGGAGAGGAGCAGAGAGAGAGGGAGACAAAGAATCTGAAGCAGGCTCCAGGCTCTGAGCTGTCAGCACAGAGCCTGATGCAGGGCTCGAACCCACAAACCATGAGAACGTGACCTGAGCCAGAATCAGATGCTTAATCAATTGAGCCGCTCAGGCGCCACCTCACATCTTCTTTATCCATTCATTCCTTGATGGACATTTGGGCTCTTTCCATACTTTGGCTATTGTCGATAGCACTGCTATAAACATTGGGGTGCATGTGCCCCTTCAAAACAGCACACCCGTATCCCTTGGGTAAATACCTAATAGTTCAGTTTCTGGGTCAGAGGGTAGTTCTGTTTTTAATTTTTTGAGGAACCTCCATACTGCTTTCCAGAGTGGCTGCACCAGTTTTCATTCCCACCAGCAGTGGAAAAGAGATCATCTTTCTCCACATCCTCGCCAACATCTGTTCTTGCCTGAGTTGTTAATGTCAGCCATTCTGACAGGTTTGAGGTGGTATCTGATTGTGGTTTTGATTTGTATTTCCCTGATGGTGAGTGATGTTGAGCATTTTCTCATATGTCTGTGACCCATCTGGATGTCTTCTTTAGAGAAGTGTCTATTCATGTCTGTTGCCCATTTCTTCACTGAATTATTCGTTTTTTGAGTATTGAGTGATAGCTAATATTTAAATGGAATGTTGGGCATGAAACTTGTACTTTTCTTCTTGTCTCCAGGTTGGCTGTATACACTCGCAGGCCCGCATCATGTAACTGGTGTGACATAGCGGAAACCCCCCAACAACCTCTCAATAGTCATTGCTGTGATTCCAAACTGTTTACAGCCACCTGATTTCTTTTCTCCAAACCTTTTAACTTCTAATTTTCTTTGTGTTTGGCCTAGTAATTCTTTTTGCTTTTTGACCTCATCATATATGTTAGACCTGACCTCTGACACTCGGAACTGCTTCTTCTTTTATGTGTTTCTGCTTCCTTCCTCAGCCGTGACTAAGATTGTCCCTCTAGTGGGATGCCTTTGGTTTTGCTCGGTGAATTGCATGCCCTGTCTGGACTGGCTTGAGACCCTCCTTATTTGCTCCCTGTGCATATTGCTCCCCTCTTAGTTTGTCTGGAAGCTCTCACTTAACAAATACACTGTGCATTGAGGCTCTTTGACTTTATAGTCGGCTAGGATTTTATCTGTGAAATTTGTGTTTTGGACTGGGCCTACCTGACTGGAGACCATCATGTGGCTAAGGCCTTTTGATATCCTTTTCAATTAGAGAAAGAGGTAAGAATTCGAGACCTAATTATGGGTCTAGTGGCCTACAGAAAACCTCTAATCTTTCATTTTGAAGTGAAAAGAACATTGGCTTACAATTTATGGGCCTTAATCTTCAGTGCATTTTGTGAAAGGCTGCCTACTGCTAAGTCGTATTCCATATTGATATATCTTCATATAAAGTTTATATTTTTTGTTGTTAAGTTTGACCTGTGTATCATATGATATGTATGAGTACTTCCTTGTATAAATTTGTCCTATGTATCATATAATATGTATTGCTACTTTTTTGTATAATATTTTTTATTAAATTTCCAGTGGAGCAAAAGGTTAATGATGTTTTTTACTACATTTATCTTGCATCTGTGTATCTTAGTAAATTCTTTTATTAGTTTAAACATTTAATTAAAGTTGGATTTTCAAAGTATATAATCTTATCTGTATTTTCAAAGTCTATAATCTTATCATCTGCTACTATTTGCATATATATATATAGTTCTTACATCGGTCATCGAAGCAATATTCTAAAAGAATTAATGACAGCCATCCTTATTGGGTTTCTCATTTTAATAAAAATGGCTTTAGTACTTCAACATTTAGCCTTGTTTATGCTTGAAATTTGTTGAAATTTATCTTTGCCTTTATCATGTATAAGTAGTTTTCATCTTTCCTGTTTAAGTGTTTTTAACACACTCTTTATTGACCTAATTTGTTATATACATCCTGGTAGCCATAAGGGGCCTTATTATCTGCTCTGCAGATTTGATCAGAGTCAAGAATTCTTCATTGTAAAATTACATGCCTGCTGAGGAGGCCTGGAAATCAGCTTACTTGACGTATTTCTTCTCAGTGACCCGTGACCTCTAGCCAGTCTGTGAAACATGACACAGACCCTGTGTCAACTCTAAATGAGTTCTGTCTTTATGTACCTACACAGTTTCTACCCCACCCCATCCGTTTACATGAGATTCTGTATACTGGCAGAATCATTAACAGGTTTATGCACGTTTCTCTCAACGTAAAATGGACATCATGTTAATGCCTCCTTTTTACTTAGAGTTCTAGTTTTTAATGAATAGTTATGTATTTATCCAGAACATGTTATTTTTGTGTGTATGGACATGGACTGATTGAAACTATTTCTTGCAAACTGAACCAGGAATCGTGATAATTTGCATGAAGAACTGGACCCCAAAATAGTGAATTTTTATTACACAATGAACTCCCTCTAGTTTGGAAAAACATACCGTGAATCAGTTCACGTTAGATCTGTGTTTAATCATTTACAAAACTACTGTACTGGGAGAAAACTGGAATGCATGTTATACTGTGGAATGGTTTATTATTTCCAGTTTTTAAATATAAGTCTTGGGTGAAAGAGGCTGTGAGAGGACCTCACTGACAAGTGTCCCCTTTCTCCCCAGGAGCCGCCTGCGGACGCTATGGCGGCTTCAGTTAGCCCCGAACGCTCCCAAGTTGAGTGTTCGAACAGGTGTTCCTTTACCTGCAGCTCCCAGACATTGTTGGTGAGGATCATTAGCCGGTCCGCTCTCCGCGTTCAGGATTGTTACCTCTGGCGGCAGAGCTCACCCCAGTATTTTTGAGAAAGGTGGAAACACACCCTACTGGCTCTGGGAAGCTGTGAGGGGAGAACTACCCCGTCAGACAGTTATTTTATATTATCCCTTACGGCAGATGTGATACGTTCATTATTCATCCTTCTCCAAGCAGGCTCATTATAAATGCTGTTGAACTACATTTTAAAGGTAAACTGTGTTTCAGTGATCATCCAATATCTCACCCCAAGTCAGCCCTGATTCTGTTCCCCAAACCTCTGCCCTGTAGGAGAACGTATGTTTACTTTTTTGTCTTGTTACCAGTCCGCAAGCTATGAGCCACAGCCGTGTCCCTTTGAGTTGTCCCTTGAGTTTCTGGCCCTCCCTGGTATTGAACACCCATCTCGTTTGGGTAATATTGGTGCTTTCCCAGGGCATGTTTTAATAATGTGCAATAATTAAACTATGCTTTTTCCGGACCTTTCTGAATATGTGTGATGTTCGAACATTTTTTGTTCAGAATGTGTGAGTGTCTTCGTTGATTCGATTTGCCTTTAGCGCTTTACATAGTAGTGTGTACTCCATGAATTTTTGTTCAAATGGCAGGAATGCATGGTAAGGTTTTGGTGGACTATGCAGTTTTGTGTTAGTTATCAGAAATTCTTAGATTTCTTAATTCCTCTTTGCCTTTTTTAAATATTAACAGTAGTGGGTGAGGCATTGTAAGTCCACGGGGGCGTTGGAATGGATGATGATGATGATGATGATGATGATGATGATTAGTGTGGATGTATATTTATGTACATACATTGGCATGTATTTATTTGTATGTAGGCAAGAGTGAGGATAAAGCAGTAGTGAGAATGGCTGAAAAAAGTATCTCACTGTGTTCTGGAAACTGCTTTAGGCAATTTAGACCATTTGATTTTTCATTGATCCCTCAAGATCCATTTATTAAGCATCCACTAAGAGCAGGCACTCCACAGAGCCTCAAAGAACTTGGTCCAGAGAAGGAGTAGCAAAGAACCATGTGGCCAAGGCTTTGTTTAAGGTGACTGTAGGGATTGGGGTGGGGGTGTGAAATGGAGCCTCCATATGAGAATGGAGTTTGAGAAGGCTTTCAGGAGGTGACTCTTGGCTTTAATCTTGAAGATTAAGGAGGAGATAACTTGCTAGAATTGGAGCAGGGGACAGAGGAAGCAGCCGACATCAGTGACCCAAGAATACAGCTTTAGATTCTTCTTGGGGGGTGGGAAGAAACCTTTTGAACCTCAGATGTCACACCAGGCCCTTGTTTTAGAATTGATTTATTAACCATGTTAAATCCTTTCCTACGAGTCCATAATTGAATAATATCCCCAAAGAGCAAATTCTTGCCACCGACTGTTCTGTGGTTTGCAGTGTGTACCACGTGCAGCCGCCACACTCCTCGTTGCTTAATTTGCAATTAGGAATTTACAGACAGGCCAAGTATATGGTTCTTGAAGTATGGTTATTTTCCTGTAAATTCCCTATGAATTTTTCTTGTCATATGGATTTGTTTCTTTCTTCTTTTTTTTTTTTAATGTTTTATTTTATTTCTAGAATAGAGAGACAGCGTGAGCAGGGGAGGGTCAGAGAGAGAGGGAGTCACAGAATCTGAAACAGGCTCCAGACTCTGAGCTGGCAGTCAGCACAGAGCCCGACGCGGGGCCCGAACCCACGAACCGCGAGATCATGACCTAAGCGAAAGTTGGACGCCTAACCGACTAAGCCACCCAGGCGCCCCTGGATTTGTTTCTAACTTTCATTTTTCTTCATTCTTACAATATGTAATATGGATCTGTAAATCAAGAGGAACCTTTAATGAATATTAATTAGCATTGAAGAATATCAGGAATTCAAAGCATGATCTGCCTAAGGATAGAATTGGGAGAGAAATAGTTAGATATCCATTGTTTGTTTTCAGCCTTGCATTCCAGAACATACAGACACCCTGTCCCCACAACCTACTGTAACGGGAAGAACATGGCATTGGAATCAGATAGACCTGGGGTCACAGTCCCAAGGTGTCACTTACCAGTCATATGACCTACAACACATTTTTAAAAATCTTTTTGACCCTCAATTTCGTCATGAAGTAAACACACACTAAAACCAACTTTGTGGGAGAGGGTGTTAGAGAAAATGTTTCAAAAGACATCATAAGGACTCAAGAAATAGTAGCTATTCAATTGATAGTTTCATCTAGGAATATGAATTATGACTAAAGTGTATATATTTGATCAAACATTTTTCTTGTTTTTTAAAAGATTTTTAATGTTTATTTTTGAGAGAGAGAGACAGAGACAGAGCGTGAATGGGGGAGGGGCAGAGAGAGAGAGAGGGAGACACAGAATCGGAAGCAGGCCCCAGGCTCTGAGCTGTCAGCATAGAGGCCAGCGCGGGGCTCAAACTCACAAACCACAAGATCATGACCTGAGCCAAAGTTGGACACTTAACCAGCTGAGCCACCCAGGTGCTCTGGTCACACATTTATGTTTCTAATAAAGATTTCATGTTTCACGCCTTCAAATTGAGCTAGATATAACTCCCTTTGGCATTGAAAATAGAGATTATTACCCTTCTGTCTTCCAGAATCAGAAATTAAGATTCTTTTTCAATTTTTTTTCATGTTTAGTTTTGAGAGACAGAGACAGAGCATGAGCAGAGGAAGGGCAAAGAGAGAAGGAGACACAGAATGTGAAGCAGACTCCAGGCTCTGAGCTGTCAACAGAGAGCCTGACACAGGGCTTGAACTCACGAACTGTGAGATCATGACCTGAGCTGAAATCGGACGCTTAACCTGATTGAGCCACCCAGTGCCCCAGGAGTTTTCTAATATATCTGGTATATATACTCACTCTATGAATATTTTGCTTTCTCAGGCTTTAAGATTACTATCTTGTATAGTCATTGCACAGTTGTCCACAGGGCAGATTTGGGACTTACTGTGTTCATGCTTAGCCCCCCAGCACCACTGGGATACATGCACAGGCACATACACGTGTGTGCTTTCCTTTGACAAAAATATTACTGTCTGAACAATTTAACCAGAAATGTGTTATTAGAAAGTCTAGAAAGATGCTAATTTCAGCTTTTGCACCATTTTGTCTTCTGATGTTCAGTATTGTTTTTATCTTGAGATCCATATTGAGGCGAGAGGGTGAGGAGCTCCAAGTCTTTTCACTGCATGAGGACTGTAAAGATTTTATTTCCCCTCTCAGGATGGCTATGACCTAATTAGGAGGGAGTTCTTAGCATGTAGTTCTTCAGCATTTATGTCAGAAATGGAAAAAGCACCACCATCTGTCTTACAGTTGTTTGCCGTTTATGCAATATTTAACAATTTTCAAACAAGATTCTCAGCAGAAGATACTAGGATACAGTACTGTCAGTGAAGTGTAGACCACAGGATGTTAACACACTGTTAGAATTTAGGAATGAGCTAGTAGAGAAGTTGTCACAATATTTTAGCACAACACTATTTTTGCAGATGAAAGAGGTGACAGAAGCCATTTTGGTGAGAGTAGGTAGATGCTTGCCGAGAAGAGTGTGTGGGAGCCTGGTGCCACCTCCTTGATAGGCCCCCCTCAGCCTGTTGGACTCAGAGGAGGTCTGGAAGCAGTTTGTAACTACTGGTTGAATCAAGCCCCTAGCTGAGAACCTTGACACCCAGAGGGATTTGTCCCAGTGTGGCTAAAGTCATTGTTCGGTCTGCATTTTTAATTAATTTGTCAAATTCCCATCAGAAAGGAATGTTCAGGGGCGCCTGGGTGGCTCAGTCAGTTAAGTGTCCAATTTCGGCTCAGGTCATGATCTCATGGTTCATGGGTTCTGGCCCCGCATCGGGCTCTGTGCTGACAGCTCAGAGCCTGGAGGCTGCTTCAGATTCTGTGTCTCCCTCTCTCTCTGACCCTCCCCTGCTCACGCTGTCTCTCTCTCTCTCTCTCTCTCTCTCTAAGAAATATATAAAACATTAAAAAAGAATTAAAAAAAAAAAGGAATGTTCAGGGGGCAGTGTCAGCTTTAATGGGATATTTCATCCGAGAGGAGCAAAACATTGTGTTGGTGGCTTTTGAAGCCTAAGTTCTTATTTGTGTAAGAGAAAAGATAAGCAACAGTAGGTCTTAGGTCCGTGGTCATGATGCGCAAGCAGTTCGTCACTTGTGATGGTGGGGTGTCATGCCAGACATTGTAATCCTGGTGCTTTTACGGTTTCTTTAATCTCTCAGTTGCAGGCAAACAGGGGGCGCCCAGGTGGCTCTGTTGGTTAAGTGTCCAACTTCAGCTCAGATCATGATCTCATGGTTCCTGAGATCATTGGGCTCTCTGCTTTCAACACAGAGCCTGCTTTGGGCCCTCTGTCCCCTCCCCCTCTACCCCTCCCCCACTTGTATACATGTGAGTTCTCTCTTTATCAAAAAAAAAATCATTAAATAATAATAAGGGATGGCTGGATGGCTCAGTTGTTTAAGCATCTGACTTCAACTTAAGTCATGATCCTGCTGTTCCTGAGTTTGAGCCCCTCATTGGGCTCTGTGCTGACAGCTCGGAACTAGAGCCTGGTTCAGATTCTATGTTTCCCTCTTTCTCTGTCTGTCCTTCCCACTCTTGCACTCTGTCTCCCTCTATCAAAAATAAATAAATATTAAAAATTTTAAATTATCATTAGGAAGATCTCTCAGTAAGAATCAGACAAATCCTATTCCATTTTAATCTGTGCATGTTAATAATATTTAAATTGTGTATATGATGCAGCAAATATCCAGAACAGCCTCAAATTAATTGTAAACGAAAACATTAGAGTATATCCATTTGAAAGGCGAATTTTTTTTACATTATAGGCTGAATAAATTCAGTTTAATACTATCCAGGAGAAATGGCTTACTTAATTTTCCCTAGCCACAGATTATGTTGGACATAGACTATAATTTATATTAAGGCAGTGCACTGATCCACTCTGAATTAATGTAATTGATGTTAATTTTCTAGTACTCCAAGTGAATATGGGCTCAGCCACTCTCTTTTCTTCCCAAATCTCTTTTCATCTTATAAGATGTTGAGTACTCTCAAGCCTGGTCTGTGTCTTTGAAAGACAATAAACGTGATTGGTAAAGAGAGGCTTGACCCTGTGGCCTTTCCTCTGTTACAACCTGATGGCTCATCTGAGAAAACTCCTTTTCCCTGGAGGGTTCTCCTCTCTTTACTGCCATACAACCTGTAACTCACCTAAACTCTCACCGCTTACTCCTACCTCTTAGACTCTCATGGTGTTCTTACATATTAGGGCCTTAGTAAATTGATTGAGTCATTAGTCAATGGAGACATGAGGTCTCTATTCAGTTTGCAAGCATGCATAGTTGCTTTGAGGAGCATTGCAAGAGGGTGGTCACATTCCAAAGGCCGCCTCAGACCATCCTCAGTATTGTACTTAGAACTGAACTTTGTCTTTCTTGTTCCCCAAAGCCTACGTTTGCCCTCGGTCACATTGATTTTATATGTGAACCTTTTATATATTTTGTAGGCAATAGAATGAGATAAAGTGGGTTATATACCTACGCTTAGGTCTGAATGCACATACGTACATAAGACACACTTGTGTATGCACATTTGTGTGTTCAGGGGCATCGCAGTATGAATCAATTTGTTCTTTCATGGACAGAGCAACAAATTACAGTTTCAAGGATTATTATTGTTTTAATTTTTTTAAAGTATTATATTTTGAGAGAGAGAGTGAGCGCATGAGCAGAGTAGGGGCAGAGAGAGAGGGAGAAAGAGATTTCCAAGCAGGCTCGTGGTACAGCACAGGGGTTCGATCCCATGATCTGTGAGATCATGACCTGAGTCAAAACCAAGAGGCAGATGCCTAACCGACTGAAACACCCAGGCACTCCTTGATTTGCATCTTAAATAATAATACTAGCAACAGGTAATAACAATTTGAAGTTTCTCAGTTGAGTTATAAAAATAATCCATAAGGGGCTCCTGGGTAGCCCAGTTGGTTAAGTGTCTGACTCTTGCTTTTGACTCCAGTCAGGATCTCATAGTTAATGGAATTGAGCCCTGTGTAGGGCCCTGTGCTGACCGCATGGAGCCTGCTTGGGATTCTCTCTCGCCCTCTCTCTCTTTGCTCTTCCCTCACTCATGCATGCATGCACTCTCTTTCTCTCTCTCTCAAAACAAATAAATAAGCATTAAAAAAAAAGATGCAAATTTATGCTGAAACCCTGATATCACCATGATCTGTGTTTTGTTCCTTCACCTATAACTGTGTTTGCCTCTTCATGGTAGGGAAAAGTAAGCAAAGCTAACTGTGGCTTTAAAAGATTAAATTCCAGTAGAGACTTGAATGTCCAGTATTTTTTCCTAAGAGAAAAACCTTACTTGTATGCAAAGCAAGTATTTAAATCAGCAGTGTTTTACTTTCTCTCTGTTTCTACTTCTAAAATTTGACTGAAGGTATTTAGTTTTTAATTTGTAAAAAGCATAAAATAAATCGACTACAAATTAAGCACAAGAATCTTTATACCCTGGAGCAAAATCATAGGAACGAAGGTGTGGTGTTAAAAGGGAAGTGCCCAGAGACGACGCGCACAGTGGCACATGTCACCACATCACTACTGACAGAAAGGCGTTGGGGTGGCCAAGTCGGTCTGGCTCTGTACCCAATGCAATGGGAAATTCTTGGAAGTTTCCCTTGACTATAATGTGGACAACTCTTTTCTCATTTCTGGAGTCCCTAGGGTTCATGTTAGAGAAGTGGTTTTTAAGGTCTAGAATCCAATGGCCCAGGAGCGCTTCACGCACTTGGGGGTACGTACCTTGACTCCTGCTGTTTCATATTGCAGCCTTGCCTGGAAGATTTTACTGGAGAGATGGGTTCCTCTCATTAGGACATGTGGGGAATGGCCTGGTCTTAGCTGGCCAAATGGTGGCCTCAGTAGTAAGAATCTGGTTGGTAGGATAGGCTCCTGGTCCAGCTTAAGGTATAGGTCTTCCTGCCTTGAGTCGCATGTGGTTTTACAGCTCTGTTCCTTTTCCAAGTATCACACAGAAACCCGAAGGCGTAAATAGATAAATTCTGCTTTGTTAAAATAAAATTTAAAAAAATTTGCACAGCAAAAGCCTTATAAAGTAAGAAACCAGATTGGGAGGAAAATATTTGCAGCTCAGATGACAGAGAAGGGACAATTTTCTTAATTCTGGAGTCAGCAGCAACAGCCCCAGGGCCAGACATGACCCGCTTCCTATTCTCCTAAGTCAGGTTTTAGTAGAACACAGCCACACGCGCTCGTTTGCATGGCATTTGTGGCTGCTGTCGCCTTACGGTAGGAGAGGTGAATGGTTGAAACAGAGACCTATGGCCCACAGAGAGTCTCAGCCCTTTATGGGAAGTTTGACAGTCCTTGCTCGAATGAATAATGAGCTCCTATAACTACAAATCAGGATGAAAAACGCCCAGCAACCCCAAAGAAGTATAGGCAAGAGGCATGTACCTTAGTGTTTCAGCAAAACAAAACAACAACAGACAGATTTCTCCCAAACAGTTCCAATGAAAAGACATAAATGAGAGGGTAGGGTTAGCCGGCGAACCAGGCCTGGAGACCCACTCCGAGACACGCGAGAGCAGAAACCATTACCATCCCCGCATTGAAGGCCGAAGAGCAAACAGTGTTACTGGACCTCAGCCAGAGCTGGGGGGGAGAAGGGTGCATTGCCAGAGGGGCGCTGCCCTCAGGGACGGTGGGGACCCCTCTCAGAAAGAGGCATTGGAAAGAGAGAGAAGTGGAAACTCATCTCTCCTAAAACCTTCTAGCGTCCTGCTGGTGTATCCCCGACCCTGACCCGACCAGGCACAACCAGGCAAGGGAACCTCCGTGAAGCTGTCCTCAGGGCTCAGCCTTCCGGGACAAGATCCTCAACCTTGTGAAAACTACACTGTAATGTTACCTTTTACCAAAACCAATGGGAAAAGAACAAGATGTTTGAGAGCACCCTGTGTTAGCGAGGATCCAGGGAAACAGGCTGTGTGCGCGCGCATGCGAATGAATGAATGCCTGTGGATGAATGCCGTATCTCTCAAAATTATAAATGTGCGTACCCTCTGCCTTAGCCGTTACACTTCTAGGAATTTATCCTACCGATACTTTAGCAAATACATGAAGTGGCATATGAGTAAGGCTATTCATGGTACCCTTGTTTATAATTTGAAAAGAATAGAAATAGCATCAATGTCCACGAGCAGGGGACTGGTTATGTAAATTATGCTACGTCCTTTTAATGGAATATTGTGAAGCCATTAAAAAAAAAAGAATGAGGAAGCTCTTTACATTCTTACATGAAATTAACTCCAAGTTATGTTGTTAAGAATACGGGGAAAATAAAAATAGGGTGTATAGTGTATAGCCATTTGTGTACAAATTAGGAGGGAAAGAATACATAAACATTTTCTGCAGTATTCATGAAAGAGAAAACTTGCAGAATGATACCGTCCGATGCCTTTGGAGATGGGGGCAGGGGCAGGGAGATTTGTTTCATCTTTCTGAACCTTTTAAATTTTGATTCATGGCAGTATATTATCTATTTTTTAAAAAAAGAAAAGTTAAGAATAATCTTGTGGACCAGTTAGTTACAGTCTTAAACAGATAGCTTTCATTTGAAAATTTAAGAGGATTTCAAAATTCTAGCCTCTGGCTTGTGACTTCTAATAATTTCACAAACAAGGTCTGAGGCTGGTCGGCAGATTCAGGGAGGAACCTTCGTCTCTTCCTCATCCCAGTTTCAACCCTGGCCAGTTGGTATTGTCCCCGGCGACCACCTCTTAAATTGCCTTTTTCCTCAGCGTACTTGAAATCAGTAACACTATTTGTTCTTTAAATGTTCTTTATCGTTTGGGTTTTCAGCTAATTCAGTCTGCCCACATCTTTTGGTCTGATTTTTTGACACTTCTCTGTGCATGTATAATCTCTCCATTTCATATACGGTAGATGGATGTTTTACTTATCTGGAGCTGTGTCATTTGAATATTTAGTTTGATGTGGAGCAAATTGTGGATTGTCAACAAGTCAACATTTGGACAGCGGATCAAAATATAGGAACAAATCTGGATTTCTCAAATCTGTCTCTCTCTATTTTTTTTTTCCTGGGCAATATTGGCCTGGAAGTAGAAAGAACTGAATATGGATGAGCGCATGTTGCAAACTGATTTTCAGCTGTAATTGCTTTGCACTACGGAATAGGCAAAGGACGGAGGGTGGGAATATGGGCAATCAGAGATGAGATTCTTACACCTGCCAGATACCGTGTGTAGCACAGGCGCGTTCGCAGAGAAATTGAAACGCTGCTATCTTGTGACAAGAAGTTCCAGTTAATGGGATCCGGGCACATCTGTCTGCCCAAAGCTCCCTTCATGAAGTGACAGTGCTGTCCTAATGTTGGAGTCAGTCAAGAGGCTCAGTGAGTGAGCCGCACAGTTTTCCCAAGAACCTTACTAAGTGGCTGTGACCCTCATTCTCTTCCATTTGCATCAACCCGGGAACGGCAGCTTACAGGGAACTCTCCTAGCCAGAAGGCTTGTAACACGATGGCATTTATATGACAAATGTCATTCTCAAAGTCTGAGTTCTGCAAATACGTGACCGTGGGGTAGGGGTTTAACATAGCAAATTGCTAAGTTCTGATCACTGAAATAAAGGTGCACCCACCATCTTAATTTTGGCTTTTAAAAGATTTGGACAGCGTGTGGACCATTTGAAGCCCTAATTTAGAATTGACGGGTTTACACAGGGCCACGTGGTAATTAGGACCCTGCCTGATTGACCTGAAGGAAAGGTGCGGTGGTGTTTGCCCTGCCAAGACTTTGCTTGAAATTTTATTTTTGAGTCCAGAACACTCTGATGCTTTGCCCTCTGCCTGTGTGAGCATGATTTCTCTTTCCTTACTCAGGTGTAAGCAGGAGCTTCTTACAAGCTAGTTTATGCATCAGGGTCAGTCGGGGGCCAGAGATCCCTAGGAAGGGAGGGGACCTTGGCAGCGTCAGCAGAGTCCATGGGAAGGCCAAGGCCGTGTCCCAGCCACCAGGACCACGGCACAAGGGTGGTGCTGTGCGGAGTTAGCATCCTGCTTAGACACCCCCTCTCCCCCCCCACACACACACTCCAGCCACATGCTCAGATCTCCAGCCTGTGCTCACCTCTCCCTTCTCTGCAGGGTTGTCACACCGACTGATCTGTTCTCTGCTTACTCAGTCTCTCACTCGTCAAAGATTTTCCTCTCTTAACTAGGTATGACTTCTTAAGCACATACAACCAGGTTTTATCCTTTCTGTTTTCTTTCTTCAGTGTCTGTAACAGAAGATACTAATTCATTTGGGGCCATGATTTTTCCCTTGACTTTGGCTCTTGGCCAACTGAATGACAGTCCACTGCGGCCTCACTGTTCACATTTTCAGGGAAGAAATTTGGCGGTAGCTGAATTGCACAGTTTTGCTATGGGAATTGGTCTGATGCTATTTAGTATGAAATAATACAGATTTTCCCAAAAGGCCAGATTTATAGGGGAAGAAAAAGACTAAGTGGGCCAAGAAGCATTTGTATTATGCTCAGACCCTTTTCATGGAGTTACATTTTCATTTGATCCACAAACAAAAATCCAGTGGAACACATTCTATCCATGAACAACTTACTAGAGGAAAGAAATGAACATTTAGCGAGCCTCTGTTGTTGCCAGGAAATGACTGTGCTAGGTGATTTCCCAGATAATATTTAATAATTTAATTATTGCCCAACCCCATATACTGTTTAATCCTCGTAGTGATCTTCTAAAATATGCATTGTTGCATTGTGGTGTGTGTGTGTGTGTGTGTGTGTGTGTGTGTGTGTGTGTGTGTCTTTTGATTAGACCTTTTATTTTGAGATGATATGAGATTCAAAGGCAGTTACAGTAAATAAAACAGATCCCAGTGCTGTCTACTCATTTTCCTCCAGGGCTACATCTTGTGGAACATAGTGCGGTATCACAGCCAGCCCACCGGCATTGATACACTCAAACACCAGAGCGTTTGCAGCAGGACAAGGATCCCTGTTCTTGCCTTGTTCTAGCTGCACCTGCTTGTTCTTCACCGCCTGTCCATCACCCGTACAACCGCCACTCTGTACTCCGTTCTGTAATCTTACTTCCAGGATGTTGTGTTCATTGAATCATCGTATACGTGACCTTTTTGGATTGGCTTTATTTCACTCCGCATATTTCTCTGGCTATTCACCAAGGTTGTTGGATGTGTCCATAGTTGTTTTTTCTATTACTAAGCATCCTCTGGTACATCAGATATACCCCAGTTTAACCTTTCATCCAGTGAAGGACATCTACGTTGCGTCTAGTTTTTTATTACAAGTAAAGTTGCTCCAGACATTTGTGTGTGGGTTTTTATGGGAACAAAGTTTTCATTTTTCTGGAATAAACGCCCAGGAGTTCAGTCGCTGGGTTGTGTGCCACTTGAACATTTAGCCTGTAACTTTCAGGGATCCGCTAAAGTATTTAATTCCTTTTCGTATCATTTACAGATGAGGAAACTGAGGCTCAGAGGAGTTAGTTGGCTTGCTTAGAATTCCATATCTAGTCAGCAGTGGACTTGAGTTCAGGTCTGTCTGACTTTCCAAACCCATACCTTTCCCAGTCAAGGACTAACAGTATGAAACCTTTACAAGTAACAGTGTTTACAACGGGGGGCTGCAGGCACTATTTCTGCCTGTCCTTGGAACCCTTAAAAATGAGGTGGTCATTTCATGGTCATACTTACTGTACGTGTTCAGAAGCAGATATTGGTACCAAAGGCAGCAGAGTCTGTGACAGACGTGATCAGATTGGGATCCTGGCATTTCAGTACAAAACAAGTTTTATGATCCCCCTTTGCTGAGCCTGAGGGGTAGAACTGCTTGCCCAGTGAATCAAGGCCGGGACTCTGGGGGATATAAACTGTCCGGCCCTGTCCTGTCTGGTTGCCCTTCACCCTTTAGCTTGGACAGCTTTCAGGGCTGGGGCAGGCAGCTGGTGACTGGCAACCCTGTTAGTTATTGCTGTGTTTGGGGGAAAGAGGTGGGCTATGGCAGGGGGAGCAGGAGAGTGAGAGACAGTCCTTGGTGCTGGATGATCTGATCATGGTGGGCACTGAAACCCTGACAGTGTTTATGGTTATTAGATGCACTGTGGGGGCTGCGGACTCTTCCTGTAACCCGAAGGGCTCTTTCTGGGTGATATCTTGACAGGAGGCTGCCCTTTGGGAGAGGAGTGCTCATTCCGTGTGTCTGACCAGCAGTTAATTATTAATATTCTTCATGCCCTGATAAGTGAAGTGATGTTACCTGGGCATCTAGCATGGAGCAGCTGGTTCTTGCTAAATTTTTTCCCCGATTAAAAGGGGAAGGTTTTTTTAAGCAGCTTGAGAAAATTGCAACCACAGAATTGCACATTGCTGTAAGAGTGAAAGAGTCTTTTCCATATAACTTTGGAGCCCGTGTGATTTATGCCGCTACCGGAAATATCCCTTCTGTTTCAGACATTTTAAACAAAGGCAGGTTATTATTGCTTTCCGCAGACTAAATATCGTTTCTGAATTAAAATGGCTGATTTCAGTTTAGTCCCTGCAGACGGCGATGAAGCCAGAATGAAAATGACCTAATTTTATGTTCATAGCAGCAAAGCCTTCTGAAATCAGCTTCTTCCGTAGCTTAACATCTTTTTAACCCGAAATAATGTTTAATTCTAGAGGTTAATATTATTTCTGTTGTAGTAATGGATTTTCCCAGTAAATACTTAACTCAGTTTCTGATTTCAATATTCAATGTATAATAAATACATCAACAGATTCCAGAACTCAGTCTGACTAAGCTGTCCCTCTTTTCTTGACAGATAGATAATTTGCTACCAGGATTGTTTAGTATGCACTACTATAATGATTATCATGTCAGTGATCCTTTCTTTGTTTGTGTGATTTGTTTGTATAAGGGAGTCAAAAAATATTATAGCTAGAAGCATATAGGGAAAAAATGCTAGAGAAAACTCACTTTATGTAGAAAGACATTCCTTACCTGGTGTGTAATTGTTTTGTCTGAGAATGAGACACTTTTATCACATCAGTGATTTTCAAGCAGTGTTCTAGAGAAGTGGGCCCGCTTCTCCCCACAAACACACACACAGGCTCCTACACCCCCCCAAACACATACACACGTCTTCCTTCTGTCACATCAGGTCACTTTGGGGGGGGGCGGAATTCTATATTTTATGGTTATGTCCTGTATGTTGTTTGTAAAGTTTCCACTGCAAAAAAAGTTTGAAAGCTATAGTCAGAATGTTTAAAAGATGTTTAAAAGGCTTCCTACGACTCTGCCTTCCAGCATACATAGTACATGACACATCATTTGTGTGAAGGTGTATTTATAATCTTCCGTGTGACAGGTTTCGCCACGACAGAATTTTGAAGAGGTTTATTATAAGATTTTTTTAAGGCTGCTTACGTGGACTGGCCACATAGAATATGATGTAGAGCGCCTCCCTACAGTCAAGGCTGCTTGATTGTATTTGTCCCATGGAATTCTGAGTGTTATCTGTGTGGTTAATAAACATGCGAAAACCAAAATCAAAACACCTCCAAGCTGACTTCTCCCAGAGACAAACTGGACAACACCCCGTTTGTTTCAGGTTGTGATCACAGTGTGTACCCTAGACACCAGCGGGCAGTACGCTAAGGCACGGATTTGGATGAGAACACTCAGCCCCACAGTCCTAATGATCTCTTCCGCAGGACTGAGGCTGGGTTTAAAGGACTCGGCTTTGGTGGTGTTTTGTTTTTAATTGTGCAGAAAAGACAGCCTCCTTCCTGAGGTCAGGCTCCTTTTAGAGCGCTGGTGTCCTTAGCACTCAGCCGCAGGGTCCTTAGGTCACTGAAAATCCTAGTGCTCCCTCTCAGTGACGTCACCATGACTGTCGTGGCCCTGTCTCAATTTTTTCTCTCGCTCTTTCGCTCTCCCTCCCTCCCCAAACCTCCCTCCCTCTGACTTAAGCGTAGATCAGATGACAAATGAAGAAATGGTACTCCCTGTCTATCAAGGTGGTGTGTTGCTAAGCATAGGCCCACGTCCCCGTTTTCTTCTTTAAAAATTTTTTTAATGTTTTATTTATTTCTGAGCGAGAGACAGCATGATCAGGGGAGGGTCAGAGAGAGAGGGAGATATAGAATCTGAAACAGGCTCCAGGCTCTGAGCTGTCAGCACAGAGCCCGATACAGGGCCCGAACCCACGAGCCGTGAGACCATGACCTGAGCTGAAGTTGGATGCTTAACCGACTGAGCCACCCAGGCGCCCTTATGTCCCCCTCTCTGAACACACTGAGTCTTAGAAAGTCTGAGTCCTCTGGGAGCCTGGGTGACTCAGTCAGTTAAGAGTCTGACTTCAGTTCAGGTCATGATCCGGCGGTTCACAGGTTCAAGCCCCACGTTGGTCTCCGCACTGATGGTGGAGAAGCTGCTTGGGATTCTCTCCCTCTCTCTCTGCTCCTTCCTCAGTCCTACTTTCTCTCTCTCAAAATAAATCAATAAATTTAAAAAGAAAAAAAAAACAAAGTCTGATTTTTCCTTGGTTTAGGCCAATAGAGTATGCAGAACTCTTGGCCAACCTGGGTGATGAGCTCTTTGACCTAGTAGTATTCTCTTCATGTTTCAATCAATTTAGTTCCAAGATCTGACTTCCCCAGTCATCTGCCTCTTTTTTTGTTTTTAGAGGGATGTTCAGTGTCTCTGGTTTTGGCACATATCTGGATGGGGGGGGCATTTTTTTTGATGGATGCTTTTAAGTTCAGGGTGATCTATTTTACTTTACTTCTTTTCTTCCACCTGCATCCGATTTGTTATAACTTCCTTTCTAGAAGCTGCCCACCAGTACAGACTGTAACCTTGTAGTGTTCAGACAAAGATTAGGCTGAGGTTCTTTTCTGGGAAGATGATAAAGTGTAAGCTATCTTGTGCATCCACATCTGTATCTTAGAATTCCTGTCATCTCTCTATATCATATTGCGGAAAGCGGAGTATGGTGGGGTGCAGTTGAAAGATACTGGATTGTGGTGTGAGACCTCATTTTTTTCCCTTTACTCCTAGATGACAAGGCCATGACATCTGACTGTAAATTTGACAACCTCTGTCATCCCTTATTTTACCCCTCCTCTCTAATATCTCTAGTAGTCGTCATCCTATAATGCTAGTGTTCTTTGTTTATTTCCACTAGATATTTGGTCATTGTTTACCATCAACACCAGTCTCTTGGAAACAGTAGTGACAGGCACACAGTGTGCACCCGGCACTGTTGTTAAGCACTTATATATATATATATTAATTCATGTGATTCGTAGAGCAACCTCACGAAGGGGATTTGAGTAGTTTCCTCATCTACCTAATGAAGAAATTGAGCTCCAGAGAAGTTAAACAACTGGCACAACATAAACAGCTACAAAGGGAAGAGCCTGTGCATGCCCTTCCTTGTTATCTGCCTCTCTTTGTCTCCGAGTTGAAAGCCACAGCCTCGCCTCCCAAGCAAGGCTGGGGCCCCAGTACAGCAGGCTGCCCTCCGCATCGTCCTGTACCCCGAAAAGACTACAAGGTGTAACATTTTTTCTTGACTGTTCTAAAATAGCATTGACTTTGGGAGATGACCATGAACGACCCTTTTCTAGTCACAACTGTGGAAGGGAAGGAAAAAAAAGCGAAAATGACTCAAGCAGTGTCCCTTCGTCATTTGCAGACATCGAGTTTTCCCTGTCCTATTTTCAAACTCGTAATCAGGCAGCAAGACCCATGGATTAATCAGCGGGAGGCGCCATTTTACCTAATCCTTTGCTTTCTAATTGCCGCTGGTGCGTATGTGTAGACACCCATTCCCACAGAGCTTTCCCTCCGTGCCCTCCACGTGGCGTTTCCGGAGACTCTTCTCACTGATGCGTAGGAGTTTGCTTTTTAAGTAGGTGTGGCTTTAATTTTCAGTGTGCTGCTTTTTTTTTTTTAAGTTTATTTACTTTAAGAGAGAGAGCAGGGGTGGGGCAGAGAGAGAGAGAGAGAGAGGGAGGGAGGGAGGGAGGGAGAGAATCCCAAGCAGGCTCT
Source organism: Proteles cristata cristata (assembly GCA_017311185.1). Classification (NCBI taxonomy): domain Eukaryota; kingdom Metazoa; phylum Chordata; class Mammalia; order Carnivora; family Hyaenidae; genus Proteles; species Proteles cristata. The sequence goes on from JAESUZ010004053.1 coordinate 86,070, forward strand.
GTGCCCTCAGTGCGGAGCCCAGGGCGGGGCTCTGTCTCATGAACCGTGGGGTCATGACCTGAGCCGTAACCAGGAGTTGGATGCTTAACTGGCTGAGCCCCCCAGCGCCCCAGCACTTGTGCCTCTAAAACATTAAAGAAACATTAAATAAAAACGTATATAAAAAAAAAGAATTCACAGGCTAACAGGTGACCTTACTCTTCCTGCATTACCTCTTACCATTCTGGTATGAAAAAGGGAAACAGAAAATTCTTCACAAAATTCAAATTTAGGTGAAAAAATTTAAAGTTAACCTATTATTGCTATTTACTGTTGTAATGTGGGATCACCCTAACAACCAGAAAGTGTAAGAGGAAAAGCCTTCTGTCTGCTAGAAGGAGCTCCACTGTGACAATCAGATATGGGTCCCCGCAGACCTCCCACCTGTGTACACACACAGGGGCACACGCACACGCAGGCATGTGCACACACACGGGGCACACGCACACACAGGGGCATGTACACACACACAGGGGCACAGGCGCACACAGGGGCAGGTACACAGGGACACACGCACACACGGCATGTGCACACACACGGGGCACATGCACACAGAGACACACACACACGGGTATGTGCTCACACACAGTGGCATGTACACAGGGGCACACACACAGGGGCATAGGCACACACATAAGAGCACAGACACACACACAGGGGCATGGGCACACACAGGACATGCACACATACCTGGGTGTGTGCACACACACAGACAATGGGCACACAAGCAGTTATGTTACTTAATCTCATCTGTAGCTTGCAACTTACTTCTTTTTGTTCAACAGTGACTCAGAGTCATCTTTCTGTATTTTTCTGTATTTAATAGGCACAGCTAATTCATCTTTTTTTTAATGGTCACATACATAGACTAATAGTAATGTAGCATAATAATAATAATAGCTAATCTTTTTTGAATTCTTATTCTGTGTCAGGTGTTGTACTAAACCATTTATATTAATAAATGAGGAAACCAAGATTCAGAGAGGTTAAGTAACTCGCTCAAGGTCACACAGTCAGTATGTGGCCAAACTAGGGTTCAAACCAATGCCATGTGGCACCAGAACCCTGTGTGCATTATACTTCACATGACCGATCTCTACTGATGGGCACTGCTCTCTCCCTTTTCACTATAACATGCATTTCTTTAATGAACATCTTTGTTTCACAGATACTTGTGAAAATACTTTTCTGATGTGTTCCTTTAATATTTGAGAGCCAACCTACTTTTAAAAAATGATTATAGCCCATAGGCTTGTATGGAAAGCTTATAGCTTATCTACGGAGAAGCTGATGCAGTCAGCATTGCAAGATAGCATCTGGATAAGGACAATGAATTTCAGTTCTTTTGTCATTTGATTAGGCGTCTATTTATTTAATGCAAGAGCTACCCATCCTGGGCTGTATTCAGCAGCACATGCTCTCAGTTGCTCCTGGAGTCCCATGTTTTCACCTGTCAGTGTCATTCAGGGTCTAGGAGAGGAAACCCTGATCATGTAGCATTTTGGGGTACTCCACTGGAGCCAGACTTTCAAAGAGATCGCACACAGAATATGGAAGTAATCCGGTGTTTACAAAGTGGGGTGCTGATCCTGTATGCTCAGTATCATACCGAAGTGTGCAGTCTCATTTTTCAATTTTCCATTTGAATGGGTTTTGATTTGCTTAAAAAGGAATAAGAATATACAAACAAGAAATTCTGTCTGAAATTTTTGCCTCTATTGCTGAGAAAGCAGTAGCATTGTAACGCTGAGATGACTTTTCATCGTTAGAGTGATTAATTACTACCTCGGAGAGTGTGGAGGCTGATCGGTAGCATAATGGCAGGCAAGTGAATTTCATGCCCCCTCAAGGAGCATCTTTTGTGCCTCTTTCTTTTCTTGTATCCGCACAACAGATCCTTAAACTGGATGCAGTGGCTGGTTGACCAGCCAGGTGTCTTTGTGGCTGTGGGGTCCACTTCCATGGGCTTCAGTCCTTCTGAGTGTGGGCCAGCTCACACTCAGTCACTGCTTGACTGCAGCCTGCCCCGTGGCCCCGGCCCAGTGGGGCTGTGGGCGAGACAGAGATCAGAGTCCACCATCCCCACCACAGAGGCTGCCTCTGAGCATTCCTCATCACGGCGGAGTTCTTCTCCTTTGTGGCGAAATAGAAAGACGTAAAGGAATCCTGCACCCACGTCACGAGACTTCAGAACTCGTCTGTCTTCCCTGTGCTCTGCTGATGGCAGCAAGGGCTGGATCCAGAAGGGTGCTCCTGACCTTCACCCATGGTGAGCTTTCGTCTGGGGTTGGACAGATGCCCTCTGATTCCTCCTTTCCTCAGTTAATTTGATGAATGTCCTGTGACACACATTTCTACCTTTGGCATTGAGAATAGTTGGCCCATCACATTAACATAGCAGGTGTTGTCCTTTCTAGTTTTAACTTTTGCAGTAAACTTGGCCATTGACCTAGGCAAACCTATAAATGTGTGTGCAGACAGCTGACTGTGTGCCCCTGAGTTGGGTACATGCTCATGCAGTTAGGCCACATGGAAAAAAAAAAAAAAAAAAAGAGCTATGGTTTCAGGCTGTAATGTTGAAGCTTTGAGTTCAATCAGATATAAACATTGAAGAGAACTTTCTTTTCTCCCATTAAAACATAATGTTTCTTATAGCATATAACTTAAGAGAACCTGAAAGAGAGACTATAATGCTTTTGAAAAGAGTGGAGAGAGGGGGAAAATTGTGGTCACGAATCAGATGTTCTGATTTAGTTCCTGGTTCCTACATAGTAAAAGTTATTTAAATCCCTTGGCGTCAGTTTCCATATCTATAAAATGGGACTAACACATTATAATAACATCGTCTCCTTTGTAAGTTGGCATAGGATTTTGTGATTTAACACCTGTGAAGCCTTAAGAACAGATTCGAGCACCTGTTAAGGCCTCAGTTTAATAAATGCCAGCTACTATTATGATTGTTATTTTTATTATTGGTCTTATAATTTAATAATGACTACTTTGTCACTCTAACAGGCTGCTTTCTTATAATAAGTCAGGATGGATACAAAAGCACTTGAAGTAAGCTGGTCAAGAAATTTGAACACAAAGCTAGGTTCAGTGCTTGTAGGAAAGGACACAATTTATAGAATGTGTAGCTCTCGAAATTGGAGTAAGCCAAGAGGGTTCTAAGCGGGCAGATTCTCCAAGTTCATCAGGGAACCCAGACCGCAAGGGGCCTCTCCGATGCGTTTAGCAGTTTCTCAGCGCAAGTCGCAGTTTCTGAGAACATTATTTTATGTACGGACCTTTTTAAGGTATTGTGCTGGAGAGAGGGGAGCTGGCATGGAGTTTGTGTGGCTGTTAGCTGCTGCAGAAGTCTTAGTGGGTTCAGCCCTGCACTCTGCTCCTGAGCCCTGGTGGCTGAGTAGATCTCACAACTGTCAGCGGGACAGGGTTATGTCCAGGTGGATCCAGAACAAAGGCTGCTCCGATTGGGTAGAGGAGCTCGTGAAATCTCTTGCTTCTAAGAATTGAATGCTTGCGAAAGTGATAGCAAATTATTCTGGCAGCTCAGTAACTCTTCTATAAGCAGAAGATCCATGCTGTCTGTAAAGAGAAAAATATTTTAAAATACCCTCTCTTTCTAATGTATCTCATATATCCTGTAAAATCTCCCCCCTCAGCTTTATTGAGGTATGATTGACTCTTTGTTATATTTCTTCATATTATTCTGTTATATAAATAATTTCTTTCAAGGACCTGAATTCCAAGAAAGCAAGATTTTATTTTTAATACCGTCTTTATTTTAAAAAAAAAAAGTGTTAGTATTTTGTTAGTGCTACGGTCCTTTGTCCTGGCTTTACAGGATGTAAAAAAAATTAAACTATTTATCACATGCCCTTTTTATTGGCATTTAAGATAGAGCATGTCCAGATAATCCAGATAGGAATTCTTGACAACCTAACAAAACAGATTCAAGATTTTATGGAGCAGATACATGTCTCTAGGTCAGGACTTCAACTGAGAGAATTCTTTGTGGAAATAAAGGATTTCTTTTCTCTTTTCTTTTCTCTCTCTGTCTCTCTCTTTCTCTTTATTTTTGCTTTCTTAATTTGACAGTGACTTTGGATTATACTATAGAAGGCTTTGTAACCAGCACTTGTAAATTGAACCTACCATTTGGAGAAAGTCCTTTTCTATGTAAAGGTATTTCCCTTCTTAGCTTTTCTACTCCAGTGTCTCAATCAGGAAGAAATTGAGGCCGCCTGTAAAACAGAGTACAGAGCAGAGGTTTTCCGCCTTGGCAGTCTTGACATTTAATTGTTTGCTGTGTGGGCTGTCCTGTGTATTGTGGAATGTTTGCAGCGTCCCTGGCTTCTGCCCACTGGGTGCTGGTCACACACCTTCTCCCACAATGACAACAATCAAAAGTGTCCCCAGATAGTGCCATATGTCCACTGTGAGGCACAGTGACCCCAGCTGAGAACCACTGGAGACAGAGAATAATGGAGAAATGCAAAAAATGTCAGAAAATAGTAGAGCTAAGAGGCAGTAGAAAAGCATCAAGGGGTTCAGTTTTTCTCAGTCAACAAAACAAATGTTTCTATTAAAAAAAAAAAAAAAAAAAAGAGGGGCTCCTGGCTGGCTTATTCAGAGGAGCATATGACCCTTGATCTTGGGGTCATGAGTTCCAGCCCCATGTCAGGTATGGAGATTACTTACATAACTAAACCTTAAAAAACAAAAGAAGAAGAAGAAGAACCAAAGAAGACATTGGGAAATTACTTACAACATTTAAACCAAAGTATCAGTACGTTGACCACACCGAGATCATAAATGAGTCAATAAGAAATTAGCAGAGGGGCGCCTGGGTGGCTTAGTCGGTTAAGCGACCGACTTTCGCTTAGGTCATGATCTCGCGGTTCGTGGGTTCGAGCCCCGCGTCGGGCTCTGTGCTGACTGCCAGCTCGGAGCCTGGAGCCTGTTTCAGTCTGTGACTCCCTCTCTCTCTGACCCTCCCCTGTTCACGCTGTCTGTCTCTCTCTCTCCTAGAAATAAATAAAACATTAAAAAAAAAAATTAGCAGAGATCCACATAAATAGGCGAAGCATATGAAACACAGTTATCACACAGAAATGTCACCAGAAGCGTGAAACATTCAAACTCATCTATAAAACCGATCATTTCTTTTGTTCTTTCTGTTTCTCTACAATTCAGTTGAAAAGTCATTAGATGAGGCAGAGCAAATTAGGTGCTTTGGGAAGGGATACGAGAGAGGAAAGAGCCACAAAGGCTTTGAGGAAAGAAAGAGTCAGAACTCAGGGGAAGAGAGGAGGACATTTCACAAGTTCATGTTGGAGCCGGGCGGGGGAGCCACAGAGAAATGGCTGGGAAGCGAGGAAACGAGAATGAACTCGATTCATTGGCGGCACTGCTGTGAGCTCATATTCCATAGAGCAAGAGAAAGACGTGCACACTTAACCATAGCTGTACACCTGTGTGTGTATGTTACGCACGCCTGTATTTCCCAGCTCTGTCTACTGAGACCCTGGGGGCAGAAGTGGCTGGCACACCCCTAGTGTAGCACCTTGTTCTCTGAATACTGTCACTATGTGAAGTGTTCCTCGGGGAAACAGCTGACTCTAGGCCTGAGGCAGAGGAAGTAGAAGAGCCTGGAGTTCCTTGCTCTGCAGCTTAGGAAACACTCAAGGAAACGTGGGGGATACGTTAGAAGGACCAAGGAGCCAACTTGAAGGGCTCTCACTAACTAAATCTGGGGCAATGCAAGCATCAAAATGATGGTAATAGGTTATAACCGGTTAAATAAAACAGGAATTCATGAGCCCATACTGATCTGAATACAGTGCTTGAAGTCCAAGTTTGATGAGAAATGGGATATTTGCACAGACTCAGAGTAACTCCCCCATCCCCAAATGCTTACTAACTTAATAGGGAAAATGAGTAACTTCACAGTGGAGAGGCCGGGCAGACACCACCTTAACCGAGTGATCAAAGTTAATAGCATCAGCAGGCAAGACTGATTGAAATTATGGACCACCTGATAGAATATAATGAGCACACAGCGTTTCTACTCTGATATTCCTGCCAAAAATGCATAACCTGAATCTAATCATGAAGAAACATCAAGTAAACCCAAATGAGGGACAGCATACAAAGTAACTGCTCCCTAGTTTTCAGAAGTGTCAAAGTCATGAAAATGAAGGAAACTGTAAGCTTTGAACTGGATCCATTAGCTAAGAAAGCAATTATGGAAGGATTGAACTTTAAATCGAGTCTACGGATTGCATGGCAGTGATGCGTCCATGTCGGTTACCTGATTTTCACAGTTGTGTGCAGGACAGTGTCATTGTGTGTTGGAAACACACAGTCTAGAGGTCACGGGGGCAACTAACTCTCATGGTTCAGAAAACAGAGTTGTACTGTTTTTACAGCTTTTCTCTAAGTTCGAGATCCTTTCAAAAAAAAAAAAAATACCAGATTTAACAATGTCAGTGCCAGTCGTCTTGCTGATGTAGCCTCTGAATAGCAAACGAACAACATGTATTAAAAGCCATAAAAATCATCAGACCCAGGGGCTCCTGGCTGGCTCCGTCAGTGGAGCCTAGCACTCTGTCTCAGGCTTGTGAGTTCCGGCCCCACATTGGTTGTTGAGATTACTTAAAAATAAAATCTTAAATGTTTTTTTTATGTTTTATTTATTTCTGAGAGAGAGAGAGAGAGAGAGACAGCGAGAGAGAGACAGCATGAGCAGGGGAGGGGCAGAGAGAGAGAGGGAGACACAGAATCTGAAGCAGGCTCCAGGCTCTGAGGTAGCTGTCAGCAGAGCCTGACACGGGGCTCGAACCCATGAACGTGAGATCATGACCTGAGCCGAAGTCGGATGCTTAACCGACTAAGCCACTCAGGCGCACCAAAAATAAAATCTTGAAAAAAAAAAAAGTCATCATATCCTGACCAACATTGGGTATTCTGCCCTAAGTGAACACAGAAAAAATGTTGGAAAGATGATTGTCTCATAGTGTTACATGGAGAAGTCACGTTAATAAGCTGTACATGCAGTGGATTCTTGATTACTTGCAAAACTAACCAGAAAAGACTGGAAATCCCCTTCCCCACCATTCTTAGCCCTTCAACGCAGGATGGCTCTGATTGATCACACATTGGCAAAACTATTTTCCCATTATTGGTTTTCAGTATATATTTTACTTCCATTAAGGTAGTTCCAGTTTGTTGTTTTCTTTTTCGTTTACCTGAACTGGCTTCTGGGCTCCCTCACTCTGCCTTCATCTCAGCCTGTCCCTGCCCCTCCTCCCAAGAGGCTCAGCCTCCTTGCGTTTCCCTGAGGACAGGATTCCCTCTGTTTCCTGTGCTGAAACATTTTCAAACATGTGCTTTCACGTTATGTTCCCATGCCCTTGTACTGTTTCTAATCTGCTCTGCCAGCAGACAGGCAGGATCCGAGCAATGCAGGATGCCCGCTCTGATGCTCTTAGCAGGGCTGATCGCTCGGGTTTCTGGATCTTTGATTTCAGAATGCTGGCCAGTCGCTAGGAGCTAGAGCACTCATTGAACGGTACTGTGCAGCAAGGAAACTCGTCTGATTGTTAAGTATGGGGTCTTCTCTTCAGTCTGTAGTACTCTCCTAGAGTCTGTAGATCTCTGTGGGTGTTTCAGTAGAAAATTAAAAAGATTACTGCTCAAGTCCACAAAGCCTGAAAGCAGTTGTTTCTAAAAGCATCACCTATAAATCAATAATCCTTTAAAAAACTCACAGTAGCCTTACAAAGGATTTGTTATCATGTAATACACTGGGAAAGGGGCATTTGGAAAGGTTAGTAATGTGACTGGTTAACTAGCTAGTAAGTAGCAGTCAGGATTAAGCCCACATCTTGGTCCAAAGTTCATGAAACTTTGCTGTCATGTAACACCCTGTTCATCCAGAAGGCATGAATGCAATGTTATCTGATCACCAGGGAATCATGTGGGCTACACAGTTCATTGCTTACGACACTTAACTTTGTCTTAACGACAAAGCCCCTAATGAAAGCTGGATTTCTTCAATGCCTTTGAGTTCTAGGTCATGCATTTTTATATTTTTCTGTATTCTTCTCTTATTTTTTTCTATATTTAAGAGATACCACCTCTAAGATAGCATAAACTCTATGCCAGAGGCCTCTCGGGTGGAATTTTCAGCTCTCTGTTCTCAGAAATCAAGAGTATGGACATTTGCTGCTGTTTAACAGAGAAAGTACAAGAAAAGCATATTGTCTCTTTGTACTGTGGGCTGATTTTCAGTGAAATCTTCCTCCTGTCCCTTCATCCACCTTCACACAAATATGTTTTTGAGGACTTCCGCAGTGAAGCATGCCAACCGGTCTCATACCTGGCACATGCCAGCAGTCGCTTTTATGTATGCTTTGCTGCATTGGCAAGATTTCCATTGTTAAATTGTCCTAATAAGAAAACAACCCGCCAATTCAAAATTAAGTAAATAATACATCAAACCATTAACTGTTACATTATAGTCTAGAAATCGTGTAATAACTGCTGCTCCATAATAAAATTATGCATGTGTATCAAAAGAATGGGCGGTAGGTGTGGAATGAGAGGTTTTTGACGTGGCAATTTTCTCGTATTTAAAACATACACAAGAAGCCTATGAAAAGTAATCTGTCTTCTTGGCACCTTTGAAGACGGTCCTGAATTCTGTGTTTTCCTTGTGGAAATGTAATTCATGTACTTATTGGTTCTTTCCAAATACTAAGCGTGTTCTTTTGGTGCAGACCGTGCTCACGAAAAAAGGACAGTGGGGCGTTTCTTTCTCCATGTGGATTCAAAACACAGCATACTTCTCAGGTCCCAGGTCTGCCGGAAGTGCGCCCCAGGACCTTATAATACTGCCCTTCTGCATGTATCGGGGGAGGGGCGGGGGGGGGATATGTGTAAATCGTAACACGATCAGAACAAATGCGACAGACTCTGTTTCCCTTCTGCACTTTCCCTGCTGCCGTGTTTCACTGTGGGGAGGGTGTGGGTGTGGGGAGCGGGTTGCAGTTGGTAGAACTGCCTTCACACAAACTTTCCCACTGCTGTTTGCAGTCACCGCATAGGAGCGTATGTACGTGCTCTCAGTGGAGGTGACTGTCAGCGCCTCCTGGAAGGTGAAATCCCAAACTGCCAAGGCTTCTTGCCAGGGAGAAATGTAGAAATGGCACTGCCACCTTTCGTTTAAACCGGAGAGTAGCTCCAGGTTCTGTTGCAGGAATGTACGGGGCAAACCCCAGGAGTAAACACCCCATGAGCTCATCTCTTCCCCCCTTGCAGGGAAGCTCCAACTCCCTACTTATAATCTCGCGCATTTGTTGTAAAGTGAGCTATCCAGTGTGGGCTTTCGCAGTATAGAGGAAGGTATTTAAGTTGAAAACATACACTGGGTACTTGTTTACACTGTGTGTGATTTCCAGTACTTTCTTTCACACAGTGTGGCTTAGGGCTTTGATTTGGGGTGCTTTTTCCCTCAAGAAAACAAAACAAAAGCAAAAGAAGAAACTCTCTTCCCTGGAGCTGCTAAAGATGCATGAAAATGTAGGAAAGTGCTTGGGACTGGAGTCATGTTTTCCTCTTCCAGTTGCTTTTATTGCTGTCCGTGCATGGATTCACTTGGGTATCAGATGACTTGCTTTGTTCCTGGGTGTTCATTCCTGGAGGTAGGAAAGGATAGGTCTTGAGAGCTTTAAGAGCTGCTGTGGAGCTTAGGTAGTGCAGCAAATGTGAACTGAACTGCAGGAGGCGTTTCTGACAGGCGTTATGTGACCACGTAGGTTTCATTGAGTCGTGAATGATCAGACTGTAATGGGCAGAGATCAGTGCCCTCCGGACCAGTCACCACGGTATAATTCAGTAGCTTTCGCTGAGTTGAAGTAGTCTATGTTTAGAAACAGACCAGAAGGAAACACAAGCACAAGTGAACACAAGCCTTATTGGATTCTAGTCTCTGAAGCTATTGCTGGGTTTTTACATCATTTTTTAAACTTTCTGAATTTTAGGGACTTGGTCCCCATAGCATGGATGGGGGCCCTGTGGCTTTCTCAGTTCTCCCCTTTCCCTACACCCCCTTTCTCAGTTTCTGGTACACATAAGGCAGACCTGAAGTGCTCACTTTATGACTCGGCTACACCACGACCAGTAGACTTCAGGTTGTCCTGTTAAGGACCGACACCAGCCAGTGGTGTTCATATTGACCTTAAAAGGTTCAATATTGAACTTAAAAATTCAAGTAAGTCAAAGCTCAGGCTGGGTAGTCAAAGAAAATGTTAGAATTAGTATGAAATAAAAGAAGGGAGGCAGAAGACATTTGAGCCAGCGCTCACAACCCTGGACAAATTTTTAAGCTCTTAGAGCCTGGATTTCCCCCTCTGTAAAATGGGAAATTCAGCTCACATCAGAAGAGTTCGAGGTTTCTGGTACCTGAATTATAGGCAAACCTCAGAGATACTGTGGAGTTGGTGCCAGACCCCTAAATAAAATGACTACCTCACTGAATTGATCAAATGAGTTTTTTGGTTTCCTACTACATATGAAAGTTATGTTTAAACTCTGGTCTGTTAAGTTTGCAAAAGTACTATGTCTAAAAAAAACAACTTATCTATCTTAATCAGAAAATACTTTCTTGCTAAAAAAATGCTAACCATCTGAGCTTTCAGCGAGTCTGAGCTTTCTGCTGCTGGAGGGTCTGGCCTCCGTGCTGGCGGCTGCTGACTGGTCAGGGTGGTGGGGCTGCCGGCTGGCGGCCGTGGCACTTTCTGAAAATAAGACAAGTCGGCCTCATCGATGGACTCTTCCCCTCACGAGCGATTTCTCTGGAACACGGTGCAGCCTGACCGCATGGGACCCATGGTAGAACTTCCTTCAGGCTGATCTGTCCTCAGACCCCGCCGCCTCAGCCCGGCCGGTGTCCCGTTCTGGGTCCTCCGTGGTCACTTCCGCCGCCTTCACGGCGTCTTCACCAAGAGGATGTTCCTCCTCCAGGAACCGTGTGCTCCTCCGTTCAGTGTGATGATGAGATCACAGCCCCTCCGTCCCGTCTTCGGGCCCCACTCGGGGTCCCCGTTCCGTGCTGTTTCCACCACATCTGCGGGGACTTCCTCCCCTGACGTCCCGAAGGCATCTCGAAGGCTGGAATCCACTTCTCCCAAACCCCAGTGAGTGTTGGTATTTTGATTTTTGCCCAGAAATCACAAATGTTCCCAATGGCATCTAGGATGGTGAATCCTTTTCAGAAGGCCTTCAGTGTACTTCGCCCAGATCCGTCAGAAGAATCACTATTTGTGGCAGCTATAGTTTTACAAAATGTATTTTCTCAAGGCCTGAAACTTTGATCCACGGCCTTAGAATGAATGTTGTATTAACAGTCTTGTAATCAACATTAATTTTGTTGTCTGTCTCCATCAGAGCTCTTGGGTGACCAGTGTGTCAGTGAGCAGTCATATTTTGAAAAACAATTGTTTTTCTGATCAGTAGGTCTCAACAATGTGCTTAAAATATTCAGTAAGCCATGCTGTAAACACATGTGCTGTCTCATCCAGGCCTTGTTCCATTTCTAGGGCACAGGTGGAGTAGAGTTAGCATAATCTGTAAGGTCCAGGGAGTTTGGAAGGGCACATGAGCGCTGACGTCAGGTTATAGTCCCCACCGGGCTGCATTAGCCCCTAACAAGAGAGTCAGCCTGTCCCTTGAAGCTCTGAAGCCGGGCACTGACTCCTCTCCAGCTATGAAACATCTAGACGGTGTCTTCCAGTATGAGGCTGTTTCGTCTACACTGAGATCTGATGTTGAGCGTCACCACCTTCATTAATTCTCTTAGCAGGACCTTCTGGAGAACTCGCTGCAGCTTCTCCGTCAGCACCTGCTTCCTCACCTTTTACAGAGACGACTTCTCTTCTTACGCCTCATGACCCAGCCTCCGCCAGCTTCAGACCCCCCTTCTGCAGCCTCCTCGCCTCTCCGAGCCTTCACACACTGGAAGGGACCAGGGCCTTGCTCCGGGTCAGGCTCCAGCTTAAGGGGATGTCATGGCTGTTGGGTCTTCTGTCCAGGCCCCAGACTTTCCTCCCATCAGCTGTAAGGCTGTTTTGCCTTCTTGTCATTTGTATGTTCACTGGGTTATCAGTTGTCATTTCCTTCAAGAACTTTCCCTTTGCATCCACAGCGTGGCTGACTGCTTGTTACAAGAGGCCCCTGGCTTTCAGCCTCTCAGCTTCCATGTACCTTCCTTGCTCAGCTCAGTCACATCTGGCTTTTGATTTAAGGTGAGAGATGTGCGACCCTTCCCTTCACTTGAACACAGAGGCCACTGTAGGGTTATTAACTGGCTTGCTTGCAGTATTAATGCGTCTCAGGGACCAGGCAGCCCGAGGAGAGGAGATGAGGAACAGCTGGTTAATGGAATGGTCAGAACACACGCATTCATTGATTGCTTGCCTATCTTCTGTGGTCATGGTCTGTGGAGCCCCCAGAATAATTAGAATAGTTACATCACCAATCAGCAATCACAGATCCCCGTAACAAATATAATGATGGAAAAGTTTGAAATAGTGCCAGAATTACCAAAATGTGACCCAGAGGCACTGATCAGCCAATACTCTTGGAAAATTGGTGCCAATAGACCTGCTTGATGGCGGGTTGCCGCAAACCTTCAGTTTGTAAAAAAAAGGAAAGACAAACCCAGTATCTTGCAAGTGCAGTAAAGCAAGGAGCCACAGGACAAGGTGTGCCTGTCTGTGTGTGTACTCGGACTTTGTCCTGCTAATGCGCTGTTACACTTCAAACTGTGTAATTCTACTTAACATGCAGGTTTTAGGGACACCTGGGTGGCTCAGTACATTAAGCATCTGGCTGTTGGTTTCGTCTCAGATCATGATCTCACCATTTGTGAGATCGAGCCCCACGTCAGGCTCCGCACTGACAATACAGAGCCTGCTTGGGATTCTCTCTCTGCCTCTCTCTCTGTCTCTCCCCCCAACTTCAAAATGAATTAATAAATAAACTTAAAAAAAGAGGCAAGCTTCTCATTTTAGTGCAGTACTATCCTTTCATTGGGTCATATGTGGGGAGAAGATGACCTCTCCAGTCCTTGCCTGGCCTCATGATTCTCAGAGATGGTTACGTGTTCTTTCCATGATAAACATTCTGTGTTTTCCTAGAAGACTCACAGATAAACTAAGATAAACACAGCTTTCTTTGGGAAAAACACAGTTTTCACTTAACTCTCTTCAGCCTGATATTTTGGGTCTTGAATACAGAATGTCCAAATAGATGACACAAATTTTATATCCATAAAGAATATACTTTACTTAATATCTGGTACCTTCTAACCAGCTATGTTTAGGAACACTTAACTTGGACCTCCAAACCTTAAATATGGTTCTGCCTGTCTTTAATCTAAGAAATATTTCATGCTGGACATTGAAAGATGGAGAAATTATCTTTCCCCATCTCCTGTTCTCTTTCCTATTTGGATTTTCTCCATCATAACTACTCGTTCCATGAATCAACAGAGATAATACTGTTAACTCCTTGCCAAAAATGCACTCATTTCTCTACAAGAGCTAATCTTTAAGCAAACTAAAATAATAGGAAATGAAGAAAACAGAGAGGGGGGCTGATTAAATTGTGTGTAGGCTCTCCTTTAAAAAATTTTTTTTAAATGTTTATTTTTGAGAGAGAGAGACAGAGCACGAGCAAGGGAAGGACAAAGGGAAAGGGACACAGAATGTGAAGCAGGCTGTAGGCTCTGAGCTGTCAGCCCAGACACTCTCCTTTTGCATTGTTGGGCTCTGATTCATGTTAATCTGGCTGTTTAATTTGTGGACATTTCTATCCAGGGTCAAATGCTAGGCCTGACTCCTTCTGGTGACTTATGCTGGGACATTAAGTACATCCTTACTCCTCTGGGTAGAGAAGCCTCATCCCTGGTGTGAAGTCTATTCGCAAACTAGTGAAGGAGAAGAGGGAGAAACAGTAGAGGTCCATTTTTGAAGATTCATTTTTATTTGTTTTATGCATTTTTTGCTACAACCAAATTGTTGCTCCAAATAGAAAATGTGATTCTACATTCTGTTTTTCATCATGAATCCAGAAAAACAGAGACAGACATCTTGTAATACTCACAAATACCATTTGTAATGTAATTTTCAAAATTACGATTATTATTTCAAGCTCTTTTTCTGAGGAGGGGATAATGCCGAGAGAGCTTCATAGCCCACTTTATGATATACATGGACTTATATGAGACAGCACTGCCTCTCAGTAGTTTCTTCCCATTTGTTTGAGTTATTTTTCTGGGAGCCACAACAGTCTTTTGAAGGTATTTTTCAGTGTTTCCTTCCTTTTTTAAATAATGGGAAGACCATGACCTGATCAGAGAGGTCGGGACTTGTCAGAAGACTCTGACGTCTTCAGTCCTGGAAGCAGATAGTTGAAGTTGGACTCTACTGTTTTTCCCACTCTCTTATATATACAAACCAGTATTATTTTCTGCTCTGTTACCCTTTCGTATGCATGTCTACATATACACACATATACGTGTTACAGAGTAATCAGAGTTCTAGTGAAACACATGTGTTCGTATATTTCTGCAACTTCAAATAGTGTGAAAACTCCTTCCTTAGATGAGAATGCGTGAAAGTCAGGATTGTAGATGCTTCCTAGAAATGGAAAGGACACTTACATATAGATTAATTAAGTCCTCTAGCGGTTCTGCTGCAGAGGCAGCCTAGACAAATCACCTAAACTGTATGTCTGTTGGTATTTCCCGCGTTACAGGGATCCGTAGGGCATTAGAACGGGGCTCCTACAGCGTTAGGGCAGGTGCCTCGTTAAACACTGAGCGTGTCACACCCCATCACAGCCCACGGTTACATCCCCTGGAGATTTGTTCATTATGCTCCTGTTTCTGTAGTTAACGTTTACTGATGTTGACTGTGTAGGGGGCAGGCATTTCACAGCTCCCTGTTGTCCTCAGCCTTCAGCTAAGGAGGGGACACTGAGACTAAATGACTTGCCTAAGGTCACACTGCCAGCACATGGCTTGGCTGGTACCTGAACTTGGGTCTCTGACTCCAGAGTCCCTAAACGCTTCATCCCTGTGTTTACTGTCTCCTGGAAAAGCTGCTGCAGTATCTCAGGACTTGCCTGCACTCCGCAAGCCAAACAGAATCAATCCTGTGGTTTAATTTCTTAACAGGCATGCTAAGGGCAAAGAAGAGGCTCTTATTTTCAAAACAAGTGACTTTGGCATTCATAAAAAAAAAGAAACGTAGGAAATTGCCAGCCCCTCGTGCTGTGAGCAGACACTGCTGCTCTGTGTCCCTGGCTTGCGGCTTCTCATTAAACCTCCCCCGGTGTCGCTGGAGAAAGGACGGGAAAACTTCAGAGGCACAGCCCCTCCCAAAGCACCCTGGTTGCCAGAGCTTCTAGTGTTTACTTTTCGGCGTTTGGAAAATAGTGCTGACACTCCTCCAGCCCTTGCAGCTTGCGGGACCTCTCTGGACTTGCACAGAGAGATTAACGGGCCACCTTGTCCCCAGAAACTCAGGCTCAGCCAGTCCTCAGCTCAGAGGCGCGCCAGCTTTCATGGAGGCCAGCCTCACTTCTTGTTTGTGTAGACTTGTGGAAGGTAGAAGCAGTTCTTGGTCATCCTGTGGCCTGGTGGTAAGGGACGTTTTCCCGAGACGGGCCCTGAGCGTGTGTGGGGAAGGGCCTGATTTCCACTGTGGCTCTAAGGTCAGTTGGACAAGCTCCCAAGGCAGAGTGGCTCTTCATGGCCACTGAGGGTTAGAAGCCCTGAGTATTTCGACCTTCCTCTCTTGCCCTGTTTACAGACAAGAAAAGGCTGAGAGAAGTGAAGGGACTTCATTCCTGTCTCAGTTACAATGTCATTCATCTGCCCCCCCACCCCCCACCCCCCCCCCGGACAACCCACATCTTAGAGGACCAGCCACTCAGTGACAAGCTGTTATTCAAGCTTCTGCGAGCCGGGACCATGACTCGTGTGCATATGTTTTTTCCCTCCCTCCCTCCTTCCCTCCCCTCCCTCCCCTCCCTCCCCTCCCTTCTTCCTTCTTCTCCTCCTTCTTCCTCATCTCCCCCCCTTCCTCCCTCCCTCCCTCCCTCCCTCCTTTCTTTCTTTCTTTCTTTCTTTTTCTCTCTCTCTCTCTCTCTCTTTCTTCCGTCTTTCTTTTTCTTTCTCTTCTTTCTTTCTCTTCTCTCTCTCTCTCTCTCTCTCTTTCCGTCTTTCTTTCTTTCTTTCTTTCTTTCTTTCTTTCTCTCTCTCTCTCTCTTCTTTCTCTTCTTTCTTTCTCTTTCTTTCTTTCTTTCTTTCTTTCTTTCTATAAAATCAACCCATTATGCATGGGGAATAGCTTGTTAACTGACTGATTACTATTACTTTTCAAAGTTTCAGTTTGGTTCCTTCCTGCGTTGAGTTTCTCGCCTCTGAGTCCCGATTGCCCTCGAGTGTATCTCTTGTCATCCGCTTCTGCCTTCTCTTCGATTCGTTTTGATTTAAAACTTTTCTTGTGGTAAAAACACTTACCATGAGATCTCTTAGTGGATTTTCAAGTGTACAGTGCAGTGTTATTATTGGAGACTTTATATCCATTGATTAGCAAGTCCTGCTAGCCCCGGCCGTCCACCACTCCATTCTCCGCTTTTACGACTTGGACTATTTTCGATACCTCGTGTAAGCAGAATTATGCAATGTTTGTCCTTCTATGACTGTCTAATTTCACTTAGCATAATGTCCTTGGGGCTCATCCACAGTGTTGATATTGCAGATTTCCTTTTTTTAAAGGCTGAGTAATATTCCATTGTATGTATGTACACATTCATTTAATCCATTAATCCCTCAGTGGGAATGTAAATTGTTTGCACATTGTGGCTACTGTCAATAATGCCTCAGTGACTGTGGGAATGCTAGTATCTCTTCAAGATCTTGGTTTCAGTCATTTTGCATAAATACCATTCTTTCCCTATCTCGCTTTCTTCCTCTGACTTTTCCATCTTTCCCCCTAGAGGAAACCCAAAGTGCTAGACTTGTGAATCTGGTTTTTTAAGATGCTTCATATTCCCTAGAGCATTTAGTTAGTTATTTAGTTATTTATTGCTACCAGTTGTTCTGTGTTTAATCCCCTTCTGTGAACCCTAATGAGACCTTGGGCAGTTATCTTGGTTTTTTTCATCATTATTTGGTTATTAAAATTAGTCCGGTCCAGTATAAACCTCTAATTTAATATCTAATTTCAAACCTCTTTCTCCCCGTCACAGATTAGACTTAAATCTCGTCTTTTCCATACTTCATGTTCTCTTTCAGTACAGGCTCTGGTACCTGTGGGTGGTGGGTACGTGGGAAGGACGGTTCAGGAGAAGTGGTGTTTTTCTTCAGGAGGAGGGTGCTGGTTGACCCTGCTTCTCTAACGCGCCACCTAATACGTGTCCAAATGTTGACACTAACAATGTGCACATGTGGGGGTTTTGAAGGGCCCTGTCCCCTCCTCCTCCCCCACCGCTGTGAAGGTGCTGGATGTGGGAATTTCTGGCCCCGGGCCCAAGGGCCACCTCTGGGGTTAGGCTATATATATAGCGGGGTGGCTTAAGAGTAGCTACTTCTGCAGTGTCCACTCGTCCCGTGGGACTCACATGGATTCGTGGCCAAACGGTGGCTTATGGGATGTGCCAGTTCCTCCTTATCAGCTCTCTTGTTCTCCAAGTCCCTGCTCGGGTAGGCAGGGGGGAGACCAGAAAACGGGCTGCCCAAGTGGGTCTAACCCGGGAACCGACACCACACTCCCTTCTCGTGGGCACCCCAGATCCTTACCTTCTGGGAAGGCGACACACCCTGTCCCATCGCCCATGGATTCACTCTTCACCTTTAACACAAACCTTCCACAAGGCCAAGGACAGACATGCCTTTCAAATGGTTGCTTTCTGCAGACTGGGAAAGGCGGTGTGGCCGGGAGCCTCGGTGGCACCCTTCTGCTTAGTGAGCCTGGGGCAGGATGTCGGGAGCTTCCCTAGCGGGCTCCACAGGCTGTGGGGGTTTAGCACTCTGGCCTTAGCTCTGGACCAGGAGCGAAAGCCCCCCTAATCCCTCCGTACCGAACAGTGACAGTAGGAGCCACAGGGGAAGGGGACAGACCTTGAGGAACGAGTCATCCATCTCTTCTCTCAGCCACACACCCCACCGCGTCTTTTTTTGAGCTCTGGCTCTTTCTGCCCTTGGATTTCAAGGTGTTAATTGCTTTCAGCTTCTGGAGGTTGCAGACTTCTTTATTTTGTCCACTGTCAGGTCATCGGTAGCCCAGCCATTATGTGTTCATTGTGCTTATGATGTTAAGTACGATTCACTTAGTAGGGGGTCTGCATGGAAGGTTCCTTCACAGACGGCTTGCTTCTGGGTTGTAGTATGTGCCCCATCTGGATTCTCAGTGGGCGGGAAAGACTGGTGTCTTGCTGCGTGAGACAGGTCAGCGTTCGGTACCTGTGGCCGATTTAAGTGTCCATTGATTCACACACCAGGAAGGCTGAAGCTGAATTCGGGTTAGTTTTGAGATAAATATTTTTAAGATACCTCGGAAACAGGCCTCACTGACTTAACCTGCTTTCCTTTGGCGTTGACCAGACACTAACAAGCTCTGCAGCAGCAGAAACTAGCTAATTTTCCCTGGTGCCCATATCTTGTATCACAGGAAGTCCTCTTAGAGGAAGCGAGAATTATGCATGGGTGGCTTATCACAGCCCAGGTTTCTCATATGTTTTCTAAACACGTGCGGAAAGGCAGATGTGCTGGAGGGACTTTTCACCTCACCACCTAGGACTTCCGTGTGGGAAGTGGGGGTGCAGGCTCTGGGTGCCCTTTGGTAGGACAGGGCACATACATGGGTCTGCCTGTCATCTTTATACACAGCACTCACCATGTCTAACCAGCTTCTCCAACAGCCTGCTCTCTCTCTCTCTCTCACTCTCTCTATCTCTTCCCTTCTTCCAAGAACTTGGCTTCCCGCCTCCCTTTTCTTACCCCCTTGGCAGTTTTCATAGGATTCTGTTTGTGAAAGGATTCTATAATAAGCAGATACTTATGTTTTATTTTTATATCATTTTAAAGATCACTCTTTACATCCTTACCCTTAGCCACATTGGCCAGTTGCAGAAAACTTGACTTCGTGCCCAGGCCCTGGAGATGAGGAAGGAGCCCATAAGGGCGGATTGGCTTAGTGCTTCTTCTCACACCCTCCAGCTTTAGCTTCATGACTGCGCCTGGTGGAGACAGGTGACTGTCCCCATTTGGGATAAGCAAGCCAATGTACAGGGAAATGGTCCAAGGTCAGAAATACAGTTAGTTGAGAAACCAAGATTTAAATCCAGCTCCAAGTATCGTCTTCTCTTCTGCCATATGTGATCACTCCCAGCTATAAGCATTTGCTTTGCTACCGTGCAAAACCTGTGTATACTTCTACCAAGTCTCAGGACCATGGGAATATCTTAGACCTGCCTTATCAGGCTGATTCAGAAATGGTAGAAAGATAGGAAAAGCCCACATTTGGGAAGCCTTTCTCTTCCTTCCTTTTTTCACATTCTTAATGTGACTCTCTTCCCTTTATATGTTTTAATTGTTATCCCATTTTTTTTTTTTCTGGTAACATCTGTCATCACATGGGTCTTTCCAGAGATCAGTGTTTACTTGCTTCCCATTTAATGGGCTGGCCTCACCCCAGCTCAGCACTATGGTCTGCCCTGGTCTTACCCCAACGCCCACATAACTCCTTGTGTGCGCCCGTGTTCTTGGGCTCCCAATGATAGAGTCTCCTGCACGGGAAGCCGGATGAAGGCCTGGAAGGTTATTTTGTTTAAATTCTTTCCTTGAAGCTCCTTTGGCAAAGGAGCCAGGCTGGAAATCATACCAGAACAGTTGTGTTTCATAGTTACAGTGTAATCAGGAGACTGTAATTCATGGCCATTAAATTGCTTCCTTTGAAGTATAAGAAAAACCAGAACAACTTTTATGGCCCTTAACCCACAGGATTATAGTGCACATGAATTAAAGTCAAGAGTGTTAGGAACTCTCCCAGGTACCGCAACTGGCAGAATTTCATTTTCACCCTAGTGCTCATTAATTGGTTGACTTTCAACTGAACGTGGGGTGAAAGGTACCAGAATCTTGGAAGGCTTTTTCTTCTCTCTCATCTTTGCAGTTTTGAGAAACAGTTTACGATACCTCGACTAAACTTGAGACTTGTTCTTTCTCTACTGGCTCCTTTCAGGAAAGGGCAACAGACAAAGAAGGAATATGTACCCAGTGCTTCCTGCGTGTCAGCATTGTGCCGGCCATTTTGCACATCTGTTTTCACAGAATCCTCACAACAGTCCTGTGAAGTCACTATTAGCGCTCCCGTTGTACAGATGGGAATGAGGCAGGCAGCAAGTTCAAGGTCACTCCGTAGGTGATAGCCCCTCAATTCCAGCCGAGATGTGAACCCCACCCTATGTTGCCTCCCAGAGCTCATACCTGAAACCACAGAAAAATCAAGAGTACGTACGGAGCGCCACGTCCTGGGTGCTGATGTCGCTAGCATACGTAATCGGTTGTACGATAGATCACTGAGATATACAGTGTTATAACTTCTTACGGAAACTTTATGGGAAAACTGAAGGAAGCAGCAGAATTGTATATCAGCACTTAATGGCTGTATGTGTGAAGTATTTCTACCGCATGTAACAGACGCGTATTTCGTGACATCCGTCGTTCTAATTTTAAGAGATTCTGAAAATCAGTCATTAGAAAAATAGGGAACGTAGTTTTATATCGCTAGAAAAAGTACATCTCTTAAAGGGCAGTGGTTTTTTTTCATTAAAAATGTCATTGATAGCCGAGCTGATGGCGGGGGCGGGGAGCGGTGGAAAGGTGGGGAGTGGTTCTTGCCGAACGAAGAATGTAAAGTCATGTCCCACCTGTTCTGAGAGGAGGCAATCCACAGGACATAAAAGTGCCACATGTGCCCTGGTAATAGGTCTTGTCACCTGTATTTATTGCCTGGGCTGTTTCCAGTATGGACTGACTTCTCGACAGTTCTGGTTAGGCCACACCAAGTCCCACCACGCCACTAGGTGGCGCTGTGGTAGCATGGATCCGCCCGACACCCCTGGATGGGCTTGAGAAGCTGGGAAGAACTTTGTGTTCTGTTGGGAGAGCCCCGGAGCCGAACAGAGTGCAAATTCGAGCCCGAAGGACAGTGTCCCTTTTTCACATTTCTGGTCCTGGTTCCGTTTCTGTGTGCCCGCACATCCTCACCTCCTCTTTCCTTGCTGCCCTTACCACCTTCCCCTGTAGGTCTTCCTAAGACCCTCCCACCGACCCTCTTTCCCTATAACTTTCCCTCTCCTCCCCCTTACCCTTCACATGTGTTTGCTGTTTGGCGGGTGGGTGCACAACACACATCGCACAGTGGTAAACAGAGATGTTTCTCTGCGAGCCGTGCACGGGACCACACTCTGGGGGCTGCTTTGCAAGGGTCTTGCCCTTCAGACTGGAATCTTGCCTCACACCTGGCATGGTTCCTTGGGGACTCGCCTTGCTGCTTTCCCTACAAATCACGGGTCTGGTTCTACAAATTCGGTCAGAAGAAGGACGGGGTCTCTGGCATGGATAGAGAGCGTGCAGCGTGCACCAGACACCACGATCTTCTTGGTTATTATCCAGAACCAGAGCTGAAAGGGAGCTGCCAGAGCCTTGGTCTAGATCCCTTATTTTGAAGTGAGGAAAGAAAGATCCAGAGGATCCCAGGTCCCCTCCTGGTCTGAGTGGCTGTCAGCTCAGAGAGGGTGAGTCTTGGTCGGCAAAGAAAGGAACCATTCATGAGTGTTACTTGTTGTAGGGCCAGCAGTTCTGAAGATCACTCAGAGACGTGACCTGTGCTTGACTACCATTCGTAGTTCCAAAGAGGATTATGAACATCATTTAAAATATTTCGGTCTTCCCTATGAAGTATGTGTCATTGCTGACGGGAGAACTATCGTTCCCGTCTTCATACCACAGCTTTGCAAAACCAGGGATCACGTGATGGGGAGCAGGCGTGTGTCTTCAATTTTGGCAAGGGTGTCTAAAGTAAAAATTCCCCGTCTTCAAAACATGATAAATTCCTCATATCCTTTGGTTTCTAGAAGGAAGCTAGACACTGCCTCTTCATAGCACCCAGGGCACATAGAAACTTCCAGAACATCTGCAGTCTGTGAGGTTGAAGATGGGTTGGCAAAAGGAGACAGTGCTCGTGGGAATCAAACTTGTAGGTGGGCAGGCATGTTGCGACTGGCCTGCGTATTTTCTCTTTGGTGTAATTCATCTTCTATTGAAATATAACTTCCTCACCAGTCAGAATCAGCACTTTCCAAGGTGTCATTCACACTCACAAATTGCAGCGAAGTTCAGGTGAATAGGTTGGAAGGCAATGTTCGGAACTGGCCTAAAATGATCCTGAATGTGGTTCTGTCTGCGGCCGTAGGAGTATCATTTGCGTTAACCTTGCCCCGCTACCATGTCAGAGGTGAAGGCCAGTGGCCCCATCTCCCAGGACATGAGGAAATAATGTACATATGTTGTCTGTTGGTGACTTTTCCCCCTCGTCACCACAGGACTTTAGAAATTAAGTACAGTCTTACTTTGATGAAACAGATCAGTCTCTGAGTTCCCTAGACATTCAGTCTGTATAGCAGATGTTTTGAAAGAAACACCTTTTTGTTGGAACACATAACATCTTTGCATAAACCAAGGATGAACTTAACAAACACCCGCTGATATTATGTTATATCAAAGCATGTTCTCTGCCTTCCAGAATCCTGCAGTTCACTAGACAAGATGCACTCCGTGAATAATCAGTGATTTGAGTTCTCTTTTATCTTGATTGGTGAACACTCTGGAGGTGACACTCCTTAATGACTGTTTTGACCATGTTGCCAGACTAAAGGATCGTAATTTAAATGTGTGTCTGGTGGTGGCCAAGGGCTTGGGTGGGGGGTTGTGGAAATGAGGTGGTTGGGAAACAGGGATGGTTGAGTCCTTTGGACCCAGGCCTGCATCCCAAGTAGTTTCCTGTCCTTCCCAGTGTGGGTGCCTGGTTGGTCCTGTGGGACATCATAGAGAGAAATGGAAGTTGCGAGCCCCCTGCAGACCACACCCCCTCTCCCCCACCTCCGCTTTCACATCCCGTTTCCTTCCCTTCTTCCGTGTTCTTTTTCCCCTTTCTCCCTCCTCTCCTCTCCTCTTCCCACCTCTTCTGGGAAGAAGAGAAAGGAACTGACACTTACCTGGGCCGCACCGTGTGTCATCACCTGGCCAGCTCCAGGGTAGGAAACAGGGAGGGGCAGAGACACAAGGCAGCTGTTTGTGTATCTGTCCTCAGTCTGGCAGGCGCAGTGCTTTCATTGCAAAAACAAGCACCAGGATTTATACATCTGGTTGTTATCAAGAATCTGCATTCTGAGGAATTAAGCAAGAGAAAATGTCTTCAATGGACTATTCTTCAGTGCAAATGGGGGGTCAGGGCCAGTCACAGCTTAGCTTCTCTGACTTTCCCAACAACCTTGTGAGGTCGGTATAATGCTGCCCATGTCACAGCAGAGGAACTAGGATTTGAAACCCTGAGTGAACTAGCCGGCCGTTGGCCGTGCCCAGCGGACAGACAGACTGTGAGTGCTGCCAAGTGAACAAGCAGATGATATAAGTGACGGAGCCAGGAATTAAAACCAGATTTTGTCACCTCAAGTCCAGCCCCCTTCCTGCTCTATTCTTCATCTTTCCGAAGGGACTTGCTGAGCCCAGAAGATCCGCAGTGTCCTGTGCTGTTTATTCAACAGTTAGTGTTCGGTTTTGACAAGAGGGAACCGCGCAGATACCCTGTACCTGTCCCCTCACTGGAGTTAGCCAGCGACTATCTATCCGTCCCTGTCATTTCTGGTTTCGTTTTTATTTGGTTTTATTTTGTTTTACTCGCTTTTATGTCTTCTGTACTGACAAGAGGAGCCTTGTTAGAATGTAGACTCTGGGTCTAGACCTTTTAGGTTTAAATCCAGGCTCTGCCGCTTCCTAGCTGGGTGACCTTAGGGAAGTTACTCGACCTCTAGGGGTCTCAGAGCCATTAACTTTGAGATGGGGTAATAGTAGACCCTCTGTCAAGGGCCGATGGTGAGGACTATAGGAGCTCATATGGCTGTGGCGCGCAGAAGAATCCCTGGTCCCGAACAGATACCGTGTAAACGTGGTTAACACAGCACTGCTGCGAGTAGTATCACTTCCCTGTGTTTTATCTCCCTTTGGAAGTAAACTTGATGACAACAGAATGTGTCATTATCCCAGGCTCTTTATAAACTGTGTTTTGAGTAAGCCCTTTGTATATATTGTTGTTTTTAAACGTTCACATTGTTTTCTCTTAGGTTTTGGTTTCCTGTTTGGTTGTTTACTTGCTTTCATTGTGGAAGAATGTACATAACATAAAATTTACCATTTTAGCTGTTTTTAAATGTATGGTTCATTACATTTGCCATGTTGCACCACCATTGCCACTGTTTATTCCCCAACCTTTCTCATCGCCCTGAACAGAATCTATGCCCCATGAAGCAGTAACCCCTCCCCCCCTCCCCCAGGCCCTGCTAATCTCTCATCTACTCTCTGTCTCTCTAATTGGAGTCTTCTGTTGATCCTTTCGTGTCTGGCTTCTGTCACTCAGCCTAATGTCTCCCAGTGTCATCCACGATGTAGCAGGTGTCAGAACTGCACCTCTTTTTGTGCCTGAATAATAGCCCGTTGTGTGTGGGCAGCACATTTTATCCATCCACCCGTCTGTGGACGTTTGGGGCGTTCCCACCTTCTGGCTGTTGTGCAGGATGCTGCCACGAATATTGGTGTACCAGTATCTGGTCTGCTTTTAAATCCCTCGGGTGTATACCTGGAAGTGGTATCGCTGGACCGGACGATAGTTCTGCATTTAGTCCTCTGGGGACCCAGCAGACCACTGTTTCGCGCTCCCCTCGGCAGTTCAGAAGGGCTCCTGTCCCTCCACATCTTCACCCGTGTTTGTTCCTTACTGTTTTGTGAACAGCCATCCTGATGGGCGTGAGGTCACATAGTCTCTTACTAGAATCAAAGCTATTAAATAGAACAGTAATAAAAATTGAAGACGCCAAGCTGTATTTCAGACCTGGGTCCCTAAGGTCACTGACTTAGAATTATTTATTCAGCAAGAAGCATGTCTTGATAAGAGCATCAGGCTTCAACACCCTGGGGGTTCAGAAAGCGGAGCTTTGTTACACTTTGTGCGCAGGGTTAATGATCTCCGTGCCCTCCCAAGAGGCAGGTGAGAGATGTGAGGGAGGTCACCCCGGTGGGGCTGTTAGCAGGAAGATACCCCCCCAGTCTCCATTTCTCTTCTGGTGGAACACCGACAGCCGGGCCCGGGGGCGCCTACCTGTGATGGCTCACTTTGGAATTCACTGGCTGGCAGGTGCTGGCAGCCCTGGCCCAGGCTCAGCCTGAGGTTTTCCCTGGAGGGATGCCATGCTGAGGACTTCCTTGTCTACAGCCTGCTCTATTGTCAAGCCTCTCAGCTCCAATCAGAGAGAGGTTTGTCCAGACATTGCCAGAAAAGGGCCCACGCACGACCTGCTGTCTGAGTGCTGGCCAAAGAAAGCTGTTATCTCTTCACAGCAGTTCAGAGCGTGAAGATGCACCAGATAGCGCTGGTCCTATCCCAGCAGTTGTGATCGCTCCCAACTTGTGAACCGCACCCCCACCCCCCTTCTGCAGCCTCGCCTTTGTACTTCCTCCTCTGCCCTCACACGCTCCCAGCATCCTTGCTGCCCAGGTGCTGCTGGGTTTTTGGAGCCTCTGGCAGAGGGGGCTGGGAATCACGAATGGGGGCTGCGGGGCCACACCATTTGTACTGCCCAGTGACACGGCACAGGTCCCTTACTGCACAGTGTGCCCCGCACCAGCCCATGTCTCAGTTTTTCTCAGGGACGGGAACCCCCTGCCAGTGTTGATTCATGGCTGAGATGAAATGAGATCACATGAGATGAAAGAGCATCGCTAATCAAAACGTTAGTTGTTAACATCTATCAAAAGCTTCTTGAGGGGAGAGGGAGCCGGCTGGGTCTTACAGCACAAAGTGTGTGCAGCGGAGGAGCTCGAGAGATTCCAGCCAGAAGAAAGATGTTCTCTGAGTTGGCAGTAAGGTCAGTGCTCCAGGGACACCCTCCCCCTCCCCACCCCACCCCCGCGCCCAGCGACATTCCCGGGATGGGCTTTGATTAACACTCAGGTGCCTCAGTTGCCCTGAGAGGTCTTTTAACAGATCAGTCTTTCTCTTCCTATTCCTTTTGCTTCTTTGAAAGCAGTCTCCCCATATTGGGCATTGCTAAATAAATCCATCTGGTGTCTTGTGTAGGGCCAGCGTGTCATTTCTTTGATTAGAGCCCGCGCCCTGAACCAAGTTCACAGAACCCAAGAGCGCCAGAGCCGACTGTGACGGACCCCTGGAATATGCACACCCGCCCCAAAGCAGACACCATAGCATTCTGCCCCAGCTGATGTAGTCTCCGTGCCAGCTCATAAATCAGAGCTTTCTGGACAGTAGGTCATGTCAGCACTTCAGAATGTGGGGCCGACTCCTTCATAGAAGGCACAGAAGCATCTTGCTGAAGGGGAAGGGGCCAAGGGACATTGAAGCCTGGGGCTGATAAGTAGCCCTTTCCTCCCCACTTTGCCTCCCTGCTGTAGGCTTTGAGCTCTTTGGGTTGGATCTCCAGTTCGACGGGAACCCCGGAAAGCCAGCCAGCACCCCCTCTGCATGTGGTTCTGAATTTGGCTGGGCTCCTGAATCGAGGCTTGGCCATGTCTGTGGCAGCTCCCTCTATTTTATGTTTCACACTTGGAGGTAGAGGTCTTCTACCTTCCTACTGTCCACACTTGTCAGATATCTCTTGATTTCCTACTGTGCCTAGAACCTGACGGACAGAGGCCCAGCCCTCGAGTGTATCTGTGTCATCCTCAGCTGGTTGGCTCACAGCGTTTAGAGTCACACCCATATCATGGGTGTTCTACACACACACGTTGACTTCGCATAGAGAAAAGGTCCATTTGTCACAACACAGCGCGCCCCTGGCCCTGGCCGGCTGGCTGGCAGGTGTGTGCTGCTGATGGCTGGCATCTGAGGACGTGGGGAGCTGCACTGGGCCGTTTGTCACCAGTCAGCCAACAGGGTTTCACTGCGCGTTCTTCATGTGTCCCGCAGCGAGAAGAAATCACTTCAGAATGAGCCCGCCAGTGTTCTTTTCTTTAGAGCACCTCAGTGTGTCTGTGTGTTTTTAGTCAGAGAAGATGGCTTGTGTGTGTGTGTGTGTGTGTGTGTGTGTGTGTGTGTATTTAAAGTAAAATGAGAAAATTAATTAGACAGTCAATGAGTTGAGCATCGTTAACAGCCAGAAAAGTATTAGGTGTTGGAAGACTAGATGTGGGAATGGGTGTAAGTCTTAGTCCAAAGACTGCAGCGTGCAAGAAATCACATTCGAAGTCTTTTCTCTACAGCTCTTTGCACCGGGGTGCTGGAGAGCCTCCCCTCCCTCCGAGCTCCCGGGGTCATGCCCAGACCACGCCAGCAAGGGTGTGGGGCTCTTGGCCTCTGCAGGCCGGCGGCCCTCCGACACCCCCCCTTGCTGCGGAGGCTGTGGGAGTCTGTGGGGATGCACGCAGCTCTGTTCACCCACCTCGTCCCCCAGGGAGGTTGTGCTCCAGGGCGGCAGGGCTGCGGAGAATCAGGGCCCCGGCTCTATGCATCTAGCCCTCAGACCTCCCCACTCCCTCCCCGGCCTCCCCTGAGGCACTGAGAAGCCCACCCTCGGGAACCGAAGAAAGAGGGGGTGCAAAGGGAGTACAGAGTAGTGTCTCAGGGCCGTCCAGCCCCACAGTTCTATGGGTGTGGTCTGTAAAGATTCACCAAACGTGTTGGTGTAAATTGTCTGTTTCAGCCTCACGGCAGCTATGAGCGTGTTACTGTTCCCTCCATCGTGCAGGTGCACAAGCAGGCTTAGGTCGAGACTTGTCAGCCGAGCAGCAGTCGTACGGACAGTACATGAATTCGTGGTCGATTCGGTGCTGTCTCTGTGCCGCACGGTGCTCGCGGGGTGCTCTGCCGGGGCCCCCAGGCCTTGGAGCCCCTCCCTCTGACAGGCAGCATCCGTAGTCAGGACAGTTGCTCAGTAGGTGGGCATCAGGAGCATCCGGGTAAAGGAGGTCTTTTCTTTTATTCCTTTGTTTGTAGCGGTAAAGAATGTTTCCTGAAAGTTAGCTTTTACTTGAGTCCTTTTTACAGTGTCTTTTTTTTTTTTTTTTCTGTATCTCTTCCTTTATGTCACTCCGTGACAAACTCTGGTTTGTGACCGTGCCCGTGCAGGAGGGTAGGTGACCACACGTGCTCTCCACTAAGGGCATAATGCCACCTGTTTTATGACGGGTCCTTCCTGTTTCTGAAGTGAGGCCACAAGTGCCTCAGGGAAGTACAGCTCCTGCCCCGAACAGGAGGAGAGGTGGCCACGGTGGTGAGGGAGCCGCCGAGGTCCGGGCCTGTGAGCGCCGGGCTCCAAGATGCACCTGGGGGAGGCACCTGTTCCGGAGGACGGGACGGGAAAGAACGTTAATGCAAAGGGCTGATGTTGGGTGGGGGTGACCTTCCCGCCCCCCTCTTATCATCCAGCACGTCCCAAAGAGCAGTTGAACAGGAAACCCAAGTGCAGGGGCACCTGGGCGGCTCATTGGTTAAGCATCTGACTCTTGGTTTCAGCTCAGGTCATGATCTCACATTTCGCGAGTTCAGGCCCCGCGTCGGGCTCTACGCTGACAGTGCAGAGACTGCTTGGGATTCTCTCTGCCCGTCCCCTCTGCCCTTCTCGTGCATGCACCTCTACCCCAGAGTCCCAGCTTGCTGTCAGCAGACTCTGCTGCCTTCAGTTACTCGGGCCAATCTCGGCCTCTTGAAACGCACAGAAGGCATCCTGGGAAGGGTGTAAAGAATGGCAATCACAGAGTGACTCCTAAAGTGCGGGCTACGAAGCACTTAATAGCATGGGCAGATTTTCCCCGGGTGTAGGATCGAGTGCAATTTCCACTTTAAAATTGCTACTTATGTGACTTGGAGACACAAGCATGATGGAAACCGTTCGAACATTTTATGTTTTTGAAGGGAAGGAGCAGTCAGAGAAGCTGAGAGGAAGATGTTGCACCAACCAGCATGGGCAGATCTTTTCAGATCGCTTTCCACGCTGTAGAAAGAAACTATTTTTCTCAGCCGCAAAAGCGAGGAGACGTGTGGATTTTTCACTTCGAGTGAGCCTCTGGATGCAGGGTCAGACAGCCGAGCTTAATGTTGGTTGTTTTTATTGTGGTAAAATACACCTACCACAGAATTTACCACTTCAACAATTTCGGAGCGGACAGTCCAGCAGCGTTAAGCGCAGTCATGATGTCATGCACCCATCACCACCACCCGAGTCCAGAACTGTTTCATGTCCAGACCTAAACCGAGTGCCCATTAAACCGAACTCCCCATCCCCCCAGCCGTGGCCTCTACTGTTCTGCTTCATGTCTTTACGAATGTGACTGCTCTTGGTCCCTCATATATTTAGAGTTATACTATTTTTAAGCCAAAATATTCAATGTGGTTTTTTCTTTAAAATTTTAGGACTGCTAATGCTCTTATAAGTAGGTGATTTACGTGTAATGTTTCCCATACTCTGCTAGAGGGCAGGTGAGCACAGTGGGTTAGGACAGAGATTCAGGTGCTAACCTAAATGCTGACTGCCTGCTCTGAGTGATGCAGCTTTGGGCAAATGGATGAACGTCTCTGTGCTTTCTGAGCTGTCACATGGGGGTGAAAACTGTACCCACGTCGTAGGGGTGTAGTGAGGAGGAAATGAGTTGGCAAGGATGTGATGCTTCACGCGGGGCCTGGCACGCAGGGGACATTCACTAACATTGAGTAGCAGGAGCAGTAGTGCCCTCACCAGTGTTAGTAATAGCTGTGGCAGCGAAGGCCGTGGTAGATTATACAGACCAGAGAGTCGCAGACCCACGACTCCCCCAGACCTCATGGGCACCATTCTAGAGCTATGTTTATTCTACTCGCCTTCCCTTGTTGACCTGTTGTGGAAGAACGTGGTGGTATAGCCGGCCTCCATCATGGCCTCCTCCAATGACTCCCATCTCCAGATCCTCACATCCGTGGGTATCTTCTCACACCTTGGACCAGCGTTGGTCTTTGTGGCCAGTAGAATATGGCAGAAGTGATGGTATGTCATTTCTGAGCTTAGATTGTAATAGACATCGTCCTCTGTTTTGATCGCTCTACCTTCTTGTAATAGCCTATGGAGAAGCCCACGTGCGGGGTCACTAAGGCCTTGGGCACGCAGCCGGTGAGAAGCTGAGGTGTGCCGACAACCCCACGAGTGAGCCCGGGGATGCCTCCTCCAGCCGTGGCCCATCTCCGAATTGGCGGTGGTCGCTGCGGACGGCTTGACTGCAGCCTCGTGAACTACTCTGAGCCAGTAAGAGCAGGTGGCAAATGCACACGGCTCAGTTCTTAGTCTGTTCAGCTGCCTGTGATGCTGCAGCTTGTGAGCTGTGATTCTGCTCCTGTTTTCTAGCTTAGCCTGGGTGAACTAAGATGTGAAGAATTCTTTCCTGTGCTGGCCTTTGCCCACATAGATTGTAAGCATTCTGAAGGTAGGACATTCTCAGGACTCTCCACAGCGTCCAGCACTTGGGAGGGGATCGTGGTTATGTGTTGAAGTAATGAATAAATGCATTTTACCCACACAAGGAAAAGGATGCATTTTAGTTTAAGGAAGGCATCTACCCATTCATGCCTTGTTTTGTGAATATGAGAGAGATATTCATACTTGAGGAGTTATTGTTCCTCTTTGGATCCTCGATAAATTTAAGTAGTATTTTCTTTTTCCTAACTTGGCCTCAGATTATGACCATGATTTATTATCATGCTTCATATTTGATAAGCTTAACCATTTCTTGTAAACAGCCCCACTCAATTTGGAATGTGACTGCTGTGGATACCGAAGAGCCAGCAGTCAGTCACCTGCATAGGAAAGTGGGTGTATTAGTTTTCTATTACTGTCATAACAAATTACCACAAACTCTGTGGCTTTAAAAAACACACCTTTATCATCTTAGGGTTCCCTAGGTCAGAAGTTCATCATGAGTCCCACTGGGTTATCAAAATCAAGGTATTGTCTTGGCTGCGTTTCTTATTAGAAACCCTAGGGGGGAAGTCTGCTTCCAGCTTCTAAAGGCTCCTCTCATCCTATTCTTCCAGGCCAAGCTGATCCACATTAGTGAGGGATTGGAGTTGCAGGAAATCTCCGGGATACTGAGAATGTGACTGAGGGCTGGAATGTGAGAACCAATCCACGCCAGTTTGTGTTGACCATTTCCGTCCTTTGAGGGAAGGTTTCATGTGAAACCATGACAGATCCAGAAATTTCACTTAAGGTCCAGATTTGGGAGCAGGGAATTAGGACTAGGGGAATGTTGCTCTGTCTTCCCACTTTTCTCACTTAAGAGAAAAAAAAAGTGAACTACAACAAACGTAGGAGAAATACCTGCCAACGTAGGTAATATCAGATGATGTTAGAATCTAGACTTGTGAGGTTTTACCGAAGAGTGATGGTGTCCGAACATCTTTCCAGAGATTGCTGCAGGTCCCTTGGGGATGGTCACCTGTAGGATCTGGTTTGCCACCTTGATTGTACACGTAAAGCTCTGAGTAGGTTTAATAAGGTTGGAGAAGACTACCACCTTCCTCACCACAAACCCTATCACACCTGAATTGAACTTTGAGAGAGAGGGGGAAAAAACCCACTTGTAATTGGTAATCAACCATGGAAGGTGACAAATGTGTTTCTCCTTGATTCCTTCAGGGGACAAGACTCGAGGTCCAGGAATCTATGGCAGTATTATTTGCATCATGTTGATTCAACTAACCAGTCATCTGGAGTTTAATGAATCGGTGGAAGTTGACTGCATGCCTCCTGTGTGTCCGGCTGCACATTAGGCATTGGACGTGCATAATAAGCTAGATTCGTGCTATTTGCTACACAGGGTGCTCAGTGAAATGAGGGATAAAAGAGGAGCAGTAAAGGCTGTGGGAACGCGGGAGAAGATTGATGAACCGCTTCCTCTTGAAAGGTCTTGCAGCAACAGTGGCATTTAAGTTGGGCCCTGAAAGGTGAGGAGGATTTTTAGGAGGAGAAAGAGGCAGAGCATTCCAGGCTGAAGAAATTCATCACTGTAAGTGTCATGAATCTTCCGACAGGTGCTGATAGAAATAGCTCAACAAGTCACAGGCCCCGAGTTAGACGTGCCTTACCTCAGCCATCCAGGCGATTCAGCGTACACTAGATTGTTTCAGTCTCTGTCACAGAAAAATCACCTCAAGCCAGTATTAAACTGCAAAATAAAGGGGATTTATTGGTGCACAGATCTCAAAAAACAGAGTGAGATCAGGCTTCAGACATAGTTTGATAAAGGCGTTTGGTAGCAAAGGGTTGCTGCGTGCCAGGTGTTATGTTGACATACCCCATGATCTGGAAGAGAAACCATTCCCTTCTCCCTCCAACTCTCAGCAAAAGACTTTAGGTTCATTCTGACTGACTCCATTTAGGGCACATACCTGGCCTTTCTTCCAAACCAGTCTCTGTGGCCAGAGGAGCACCAGGTGGCAGGGATCACTTGCTCGTGACAGTGATGGAGGGCTTCCTGAGGGTCTGTCTCACGTCAGCCACAGCGCTCGGAGTTTTACCTAATTGTGCCCAATTCTTAATGACGTGGTTTCTTTTTTTTTTAACCTTTTTTTTTTTTTTATATGTTTTAATTTATTTCTAGGAGAGAGAGAGACAGCGTGAGCAGGGGAGGGTCAGAGAGAGAGGGAGTCACAGACTGAAACAGGCTCCAGGCTCTGAGCTGGCAGTCAGCACAGAGCCCGACGTGGGGCTCGAACCCACGAACCGCGAGATCATGACCTAAGCGAAAGTCGGACGCTTAACTGACTAAGCCACCCAGGCGCCCAAATGTAATTTATTTCTGAGAGAGACAGCGTGAGCAGGGGAGGGTCAGAGAGAGAGGGAGACACAGACTCTGAAATAGGCTCCAGGCTCTGAGCTGGCAGTCAGCACAGAGCCCGACGCGGGGCTTGAACCCACGAACCGCGAGATCATGACCTAAGCGAAAGTCGGACAATTAACTGACTAAGCCACCCAGGCGCCCCAAATGTAATTTATTTCTGAGAGAGACAGCGTGAGCATGGGAGGGTCAGAGAGAGAGGGAGACACAGAATCCAAAACAGGCTCCAGACTCCGAGCTGTCAGCACAGAACCCGACGTGGGGCTTGAAGCCATGAACCTTGAGATCACGACCTGAGCTGAAGCTGGACACTTAACCGACTGAGCCACCCAAGCATCCCAGTTAACGACCAGGTTTCAAGGGAAGCAATCTGTCATTTCCAGTTCAGGAAGTGGAGACTCGCAGAAAAAATGGCGCGACCAGGGCTGCCTGCCCAGGAGATGGCCACACCACGAGTGGGACCAGGAGCCTTGTCCA
The DNA here is from genome assembly GCA_017311185.1 of Proteles cristata cristata. NCBI lineage: Eukaryota > Metazoa > Chordata > Mammalia > Carnivora > Hyaenidae > Proteles > Proteles cristata. The sequence continues at coordinate 119,818 of JAESUZ010004053.1, forward strand.
CTATAGCTGCGACCGTGTTTGGGAAGTTCTGATTGTTAGGGCTGGGGGCTGTGTGTGTCTGTGTGTCTGTGGGTAATTTGGTGGTTTGTCTGTATAATGAGGCGCAGCCAAACATGCCTCCTGGCGCCTCGTCTGCATCTTTCCCAGTTCTGGGGTCTGTAGCCGTGGTTCTCAGACCCAGCAGAGCTTTGGGAGAGACCATTATAAAAATACAGTTTCTTGGCCTCTCTGCCTATTCAGCTGAATCAGAATCTGGGGGTGGGACCTTAAAGATTCTGTTTTCTTAAAAAAGTGCCCGAGGTGGTTCTCCAGCACACGTCGGTTTGGGAACCCCTCCTTTCGAATATAATCAGTCTCGTCTCTCTTAAGAGCTGGGAGCTTTGGAGTCCAAAGAGTTCACCTGCTCTCTCCATGGTTTATATGTTCTGTATACCCTGGGCAAGTTTCTTAATAACTCTGAGCCTTAGTCTCCACCTTTGTAAAGTGGGAATAACAATGCAGCCTGTAGAACATAAGTCGTTGTGAGGAATAATTTAAAAGTGGAGCATCTTAGCATGACATTGGCCCACAGAAAGGGTTCAGTGGGTGTCACTTGTTATTAATAATTATTTAAAGTTCCTTGGTGCCTTCCATCCTTTTTAAATAGTGTGTTTTCTGCATTTGTGTCCTTTACCCCTGTGTGATTCTGCTCTGCGTTCTGAAAGGGTGTTGTGCCGGGAGGGTACCTTAGCACAGAATTCCAGGCTCCGACCACGCCAGCCAGCAGTAAGACTGTGACTTCTTGTGGCCCGAACACAAAGTTTCTCCGCATGCAAATATTCTCTGGGTATTAAATCTTGGAATTTCCCGTCTCTGTTTAAGGTCTTCTCTCTTGGGAAATTTATCAACGATGAATAGAGGAACATCTGGATTCTTCCAGATTCTTTGGACATTCTTCAACTTGGGTTCAGGCCTGAGCTGTGTGTGGAGGCATGGGTGTCAGAATTGGTTTCATCATAAAAGTAGATTGTTTCCAAGAGCGCTGTGATCTGTTTCGTCTAGCACAGATCTGTCAGCATTTCCCCATCCAGCTACAAGTGGTGAGTAATTCGAAACGCAGTGATCTCTCCAGCCTGCCACACACGTGCGGTGACACCGACGTTAAATGCAAGTCCGCTCATTTACTTCCACTTAGCTTTGCTTCTTGGTCCCCAAATACATGTTTGTTTGCTGTGTCCATCTGAACTAGTTTTCTTTAAAATATCTGTGAGACGAGACTGACTGACTTAAGCTCGGTGAAGGCGGGGGACAGCCTGTTGCATGTCCTCTCGTGAGAATGCTTCCCCAGCAGCTTTGCTGGTGGGTGTGTGTGGGGGGGGCTATCTTTATACCGGGGGCCTGGGAGGGAAGACATGAAGTTCTCTTTCCTGATGGTATCTGTGCAGGGCGGGCTGTGAGGAGCAGGAAAGCCTTTCTGAAGACCCTGAACATGCCCACATGCTCCCTGTTTCGATCAGCTAACTGAGACATTTACTACTGCCCTTCAGATTTCATATCATTTTGGAGCACCGGGGTGGCTCGGTCAGTGAGGCATCCGACTTTGGCCCAGGCCATGATCTCGCGGTTCACAAGTTCGAGCCCCACATAGGGCTCTACGCTGACAGCTCAGAGACCAGAGCCTGCTTCAGATGCTGTGTCTCTCTCTGCCCCATCCCCTCTCTCTCTCAAAAAATAAACATTTATAAAAAAAGATTTCATGTAATTTTGTTTATGGTATTGTAATAGTGGGAAAGCAGGGGGCCTCCCCAAAGGGGTGTGTGAGTAGTCTGAACACTCGGCTCAGGGGTGGGAACACTGCGGCTCTGTGTAGCACATGTGTGTCGAGGTGGCTGTCTTTGATTAAAACATCAGGAAACAAACTCAGGTACTTACAGAGAATGGAAAATTCCCAAACACCAGCTTCCCTCGGCTCCCCTCGTTCTTCTAACCAAATGGAGGGGGAAAACTGTTGTAATCAGAAAACTTCTTCAAAAATAATTTTAACAGATTCCTAAGCATCCCCAAATCTCATACCTGTGTCTCCCCCAATTCCTGAAGGAGGTGACATGAACCAGGGATTTATGACATTCTCACTGAAGTGAAATACATATGTGGCACTGGCTGTCTGAGAGTTAGTATTTCAGGCAACCCTAAAACATGTGTGTTCCCTTGTTCAGAGTCACTGACATGTCATTTAAAAATTATGTTTAACGGGGCTCGTATTCTGAGCCAGGCATATTCTCAGCACTAGAGACTCAAAGACTTGCTTACCTATGAGACCCTTACAGTCTAGTGCAGTGATAGGCTTGAGAGCAGATGATTGCTTTTTTTAAGTTGGCTTCACACCTAGCATGGAGCCCAACATGGGGTTTGAACTCCCGACCCTGAGATCAAGACCTGAGCCGAGATCAAGAGTCAGGCACTTAACCGACCCCCGAGGAACCCCCAGATGATTGCTTTAATGGAGGCAGGTCCCAGTTGGCATGGGGACCAGAAAGGGACCTAACCCAAGAGATCTGTGCAGGTTTTAGAAAGAAGAGAATACTGGTGCAGGGGTTTTGCAGATAGTCTTCCAGCCAGAGGGAATGGGAGACACAGAAGTTTTTAGATGTGAGAAAACGTGACACCTCCAAAGACGTAATTACACAGTTTGGTACCGCTAGAGCTTAAAATAGGAGGAGGGGGTGACTAGAAATGAGGTTGGAGAGAGAGGGAAGATGCAGAGATGGAAGGCTCTGAATGCCATGCAGAAGTCGTGAAAGCTTTATTTCAGTGGATGGCAGCTGCTGGGTGATTTTGTGTGGAGGATTATCAGATGTAATTGGAGGGTCACTGTGTCTGCCGTGTGGAGGTTGGACATGGAAGCTCAGAGTCCGGAGTCCTGAACGGCAGACATCATGGCCAGCCAGATGGGACGACGGCGACCTAAGCTGGGGCAGAGGTCATAGAGGTGGGAACGAAGGGGACAGGTGGAAGGTACACTTAGGAGGCGGATCAGACAGACTTGGGGTACGCTTGGGCATGAGACTCGAAGACGTGCCTTGCACAACTAAGTAATTGCGGAACCCATTTCGTTAGGCAGAAGATAAGGGAGGGAGAACAGGAATGGGGTAGAAGATAAGGGGTTCACTTTTAGGCATCAATACCTTTGAGGTGCCTATTGGACAGAATTGTTTAGGAGACAGAAGATTGGGAGAGAGGTCTAGATTTGAGGTCATCAGGATGTAGCCGAGAGCTGAGATCCAGACACAGCTGAACATTCTCAGGCACAACATGGGCAGGGCAAAGAAGAGAGCCAAGGACAGTACTTTGTCAGTCTGAAGCAGGTGGTGAAAGCAGACGTTCCTAAAAAGGAGGCCAAAAAGGGACAGGGAGAGAGGTGGTAGGAGGCCTGGGCTAGAGAGATGTTATCAAACCCAGAGGAGGGGGGTGCCCTTTGGGCAGGTGAGCAATGCCAGATGTAGCAGCAAGAGTGCGCAAGATCGGGACTTAAGTATCTGCTGGACCCTTCCAGTGCATGCAGCGGCCTTGGGAGGGCAGAGACATCAGCTTGCGGAGCAGCAGGGAGTAAGTGGGAAAGGAAGACGGTGATGTATGGAGAACACTTTTTTAATGTTTATTCATTTTTGAGAGAGAGAGCAAGCATGCGCATGAGCGGGGAAGGGGCAGAAAGAGGGGGGGACAGAGGATCCGATGCAGACTCCATGCTGACAACAGCCCCATGCAGGGCTTGAACTCATAAACTGTGAGATCCTGACCTGAGCCAAAGTCGGACGCTCCACCGACTGAGCCCCCCAGGTGCCCCTGGAGAACATGCTTTTAGTAATTTATGTAAAGAATAGAGAAATATACTTCGCCCATTCCCAATGAAGTCAAAGGAGATTTTTGCTATATCTTATGAGATGAGAGACATGTGAACATGCTTATGTGCTTAGGGAAGGAAGCATCATGGAGGGAGAGGCTCAAGAATCTGGGTCCAGGCACCCGGGGGGCTCAGGCAGTTAAAGTCTGCCCTTGATCTCAGCTCAGGTCATGATCTCACGGTTCATGAGATGGAGCCCCCATGTCAGGCTCTACGCTGACAGCACAGAGCCTGCTTGGGATTCTGTCTCTCTGTCCCTTTCCCTCTCTGTCCCTCCTCTGCTCGCACTCCCTCTCTCCCTCAAAATAAATAAATAAACTTAAAAATAAAAAAGATCTGGTATAAAAGGGAAAAACCAGTGTAGCAGTTCTTAAAATAGTGTTTCCCAAAGTTTGGTCTGGGGTCAGTAGTATCAACATCATCTGGAAGTTTGTTAGAGAAGTAAATCCTCAATAGCCTCCTCAGATCTACTGAATCAGAAACTCTGGGTTTGGGCCAGAGTAGGTATAACAAGCCCTCCAGGTGATTCTGATGCTCACTCGTTTGAGAAACCCCGTCCTGGGGGGAGGGGCCGAGCACAGGTGGTGCACACATCTTGCACAGGTGGGGGCGTCCACTTAGCAGGTACAGGTGCAGTTAGATTCTTGGTGGGTTTTTGTGAACGTGGTAGAGTTTGCTCCCGATTAAGTACTTTTTCTCTTAGAAACAGGAAACAGCTCTGTCCACTGTGAAAGACCCTGGGCTAAGATAGGGTTGATGAGTCCGTTCACATACGTACACATTTGGGTTTTGGAGATACCACCTCTGGTTGAACTAGAATATTCATCTTAAGCTGAAATATACCTTATTCTTTCAGTCCGTTCTTTATTTCTGCTGGCCAGCAGCAATATATTTTATGTAGTGGTTTAAAAAATTTTTTTTAATGTTTATTTAGTTTTGAGAGAGAGAAAGAGAAACAGAGCACGAGCAGGAGAGGGGCAGAGAGAGAGGGAGACACAGAATCTGAAGCAGGCTCCAGACTTCAAGCTGTCAGCACAGCGCCTAACGCGGGGCTCGAACTCACGAGCTATAAGACCAGGGCCTGAGCCGAAGTTGAAGTCAGACTCCCAATCGATTGAGCCACGTAGATGCCCCTGACATACTGGTTTCTGATTCCTTCAAACCCCGACTATCCCATCATGCTATGTATTTGGAGACTCGGTCTTCACATGTCTTTGCTTGTTTGTGGTTTCAGTGGGGGCTTTTACATCACTTCCTTCATCACTGGAAGCTTTTGGCAGGTTGTTGAGATCACATCACTGAGAACCAGAACGAAGAAGAAACTTTAAGCAGGGATCCGTCCTACCAATATGAGACTTACAGATGTTAGATTTTACTAACACTCCCATGCAGAGGCTTTGAAACAAGTAAGGGGAGAGCAGAACATACAGTTGAAGACAAAAGTCAAACCGTTTACAGATCTGTGGGCATCTGCTCAGCGGGCCCAGTGGCCTGTCTCTGCTGGACTTCTGGTCTCATCTGATGTGTTTCTTAGCTGGTCCTGAAAAGGTGGCTGTCGTCTTGTTAGATCACAGTACTGGGAAGGGCCTGTCTGGTTCTCACAGAAAAGCAATGGATCTGCTGTAAATAGCCATTAACTTTCTCTCCTTATTTCATTTCCTTTTGACAAAAATGCATTTATGTTCATTCTCATATAGGCATACTGTCCCCCAAGGGTGAGAGTCTGAAAAGTTACAGTTGAAAACAATATCCTGAGGGCTATGGCAAGAGGCAGTGGGATGTGCTATGTCTGTGAGGCCTTCAGTATCGGGTGTTCTCAGCTGGGGCAGGGGAGCAAGGTCAAGTTGCGACATCATCTGCTGCCACGCAGAGACAAAGGGCCTTCAGGAGTCTGTTAGGAAATGTTTGACCACATCTTATGGTGTGACTACAGAAGCAATATGGAAATCGTCTTCTAAATGGAATGTAACTCTCTTCAAAGCAGGTCCAATGAGTCCTTGTCTGATTTTTTTTCTTTTTTTTTTTTTGCTCATCCTATGGAATAAATGAACTCTCATTATATAAACAGTCTGTATGGATGGTGCATATTTTTCTGTAGCACCTGGAGTTTTTGTTATGGGGAATATGAATTAAATATGAATTAAGTGGGTTTAAGAGGGAATTAATTAAAGAAAACTTGTTATATTGGGATTTCTTTGATCTAGTATGTAACTTACAAATAACCCTTTTCATGGTTATATTAGGTTACCCTTCAGACCAGCATTTTGAATTTTTTCATGTTTCATCAGAAACTGAGACCATAAATGCCTCTTTTATTTAAATCTAAATATAATCTTATCATAGCTGTAATTAAAACCCCCACTGCCTTTAAGTATGGTGATTCAGTATGACGCACACAACTTGAAGGGAGATTATGCCTTGATTCTGTGGGAGAGTCGCAGCCCTACAAACCTGCCGAAAAGAAGACACCACGGGGCTCACAGTGACCGTGGCCATGGTTATACCCAGAGCGGACCGGAGGGAAGACTGGGAGAGTGTCCTACCCCAGCCTGCCTTGAAGACATTTTCTTTGAGCAGAAGAAAATAGAGAAAAATGATACTGAATTCTTTCTTTATGCAGCATGTTCTTTGTGATCATTTTCCAAGTTAGAGGACCCTTTCGTACTATAAATCTAACCATAAACAATTTTATTGGAGCCAGAACTTGCACATGCTTTCAATATTACCACTAAAGGATCTTTCTCAGAAACGTCTGGCTTTTCTGTTTCTTTCTTTGCTTTTGTTACAGCAGGATAGATCGGGCCTTTCCTCTCAGACCTGAAAACGTTTTGTTTGCTCAGTACCTGGGGCCCTTGGGTTTATAAATGTTTGCTTCTGACAGCTGTTTGGGGTTCATCTGTGGAAGGGAAACCTGAAATCTGGCCTGCTTGGCAAGTGTTTACTCCCTTCAGACATTTCTAATGTAAACGCGTATAGAGAGAGAAAAGGGACTCTGGAAAGCCCTTCTCAGTTAGGTTGAACCTGCCCTGACAGCTCAGCATGACTGAATTCTTGTCCTGACTCTATCCCGCTCATTCGCCCAGGTTGGTGCTCATGGATGCCTCCTTGTTAGTCAACCACGGGACCTGGCTGGCAGGACTTAGGACCTGCTAGTTGGGCCTCTCAGAGAGAGGGCAGAGCGTGTGGACCGTGGCCCAGTTCACGGGCGTCCTCTAGCACCATGGGTGCTGTTGATACTACCTGTCATAGAAACTCCACATTTATTTGGCTACATATTCATTCTGTACTCAAGGTTTCTTGAGCACCTGCTGTAAATCAGGTCTTTGGCGCATCAGAGAGAAGACGGAGCCAGATAGACAAGGTTTCTGTTCCTGTAGAGATTGATTTTTCGTATAATCGCAGGGGGATGGTTCAGATTAGGGGTTTGGAGACTTTTTTGTAAAGGACCACAGTAAATATTTTAGGCTTCTTGGGCTTTCTGAGTCTCTGTGACCACAATTCTACTCTGTACTTGAGCACCAAAGCAGCCATAGACGGTATGTAAGTGAATGGTCAGGGCTGAGTATCGATAAAACTTTATTGACAGAATAGGCGGCTGATGTTTCACAGGCTTCGTCCAGAAGATGCCAGCAGTCCGGCGGGCAGCCTGCATCTCACACAGCCTGGGCTGGGATCTTGTTGTCCGTACGCTGAGCCGTCTCTCCAGTCAGCGTCAGGCAGCCACAGAGACTAAGTGCCTTTCTCAGCATTTGCTGGCGATTGCAAAATTACTGACTGCTGCATTTGTCATGGGCTTGGTATTATTTTCTCTGCCTCGGGTTTAATAGGTTTTCTCAGACTCCTCAGTGAGGGTATATCAGCCTGATTTGCTCTACCTGTCATGTGTGTATGATAAGCAGAAAAGAAACAGGCAAACCCAGCTCCAGACCCTGAACTTGGAATGAAGCATTCCACTCCCGCTCTCATTCCCGCTGGCTGGAATAGTACAGCCACAGACCTCCCTCCGGCGAAAAGCCTTCCATTTGCTCCAAGCGTAACCTTTCAGCTGGGCACCGTGGATGATTCAAGATGTGGGTTTTGCCCGGGGTAAGTTCACGGTCACAGGAGTTAGATGAAGTAAGTTCCTGTCTGCCTTCCCCAGTTGTGTCTGACCACCTATCACATGTTTGCAAACGAGGTGAACCCGGTGAGAGTGACCAAGCCCCATGTCTGGTCCTGGATGAGTTTACGATAAAGCAAATAGAAAATAATGCGCAGTGGCAGCGACCGCATGGCTCGGATCGTGGAGTCCTCCCTCCTCTGTATAGCACTTGGCTTCCCAGCCCACCGTGCACTCATCGGCGAGACAGGTTACCGTGTCTTTCCTGCTTCTGAGGAGGAAACTGAGGCACAGAATGCTTGGACCCCATAGCTAATGAGGAACAGGGCTAGCATACGAACCCAGGCGGTCTGACCATAGCATCCATGCTTCTAACCTCCAGGCACTAGAAGATAATTCTGCTCTTCGTAAGTGTGTGTGCGAACGGGTAACATAAGAGACATTGCATTGCTTTTACAAAAAAAAAAAAAAAAGTTAACAGCAGTTTTGGTTTTCAGCAAAAGTGCTCCCTGGCCTTTGGAGAGTGAGCATGGACATTCGAGGCAGCCGGGCTGCTGGGCCTGGGTCCAGCCCACAGACGTGGCGCTGACCCAACACAAGGTTTTTAGAAACCTGAATTGGGACACTGCATTAGTTTCCCAGCGCGACTGTAACAAAGTGCCACAATCAGGGTGGCTGAAAACAACAGACTTATCAGCGTGTCAGCAGACTGAGCCCCGTGCGAGGGTCCGGGGACAGCCTGCCCTGGCCCTCTCTCGGTACTGGTGACAGCTGGCCATCATCGCTGTCTCTTGCCACGTAGATGTGTCACTCGGCCTCGGCCTCCATGTTCCCGTGGAGTTCTGTGTCTCTCCTCACACGTCCTCCTTACAGGGGTCACCAGTCACACTGGGGCCCAGGCCCCGCGCTCCAGCATGACCTCATCAAAACTGCCCGCCTCCGGGGCGCCTGGGTGGCTTAGTCGGTTAGGCGTCCGACTTTCGCTTAGGTCATGATCTCGCGGCCGTGGGTTCGAGCCCCGCGGGCTCTGTGCTGACTGCCAGCTCAGAGCCTGAGCCTGTTTCAGTCTGTGACTCCCTCTCACTCTGACCCTCCCTGCTCACGCTGTCTCTCTCTCTCTCTCTCTCCTAGAAATAAATTAAAAAAAAAAAAAAAAAAAAAAAAAACTGCCCGCCTCCACGGTGACCTTGCCACCAGCTCACATTCCGCGATAGTGGGGCTGGGGCTTCCGCACATCTTTTTCAGCAGACACCTGTAGACAGGGTAGAGTCACCTGTTCCCCGTCCCCCCTCCCAGTCTTTTACCCTGGAACAGATTCACAGATCTCCGTGGTCGACTCCATGAGTCGGCTGCTCCTGCCTTCCAGAAGTTTCTGTTTGGTAGTGTGATGGTGGTTAGAGAGAAGGGTTGAATGACAGACTTCCAGTCATCTGCTTTGCTTCTCCATGAAGCCGAGTTTATTCTCTTCCCTAGAGACCGGTTCTGTCCACGTGCTTCGGAAGGTACACGCCCTCTGTGAGACGGAGGCCATTTGAGGCTCGGCTGTCCTGCCCTGAGGTTTTAGTCTCCTTCCCAAGTGTCTCCCGGCAAGGAGGGAAAGCCTCTTCAGCCCTGAGCACCATGCGGGTTGGTAGATGTGGAGAGAAGCTTCAGGATGGAGAGGATGCGGGTCCCCGAGCAGGGGCGGGGCCAGGAGCGACCAGCCTTCTTGACCCCTCATGGGGGCTCACCAGCCGGGATGCTCACTGCCTGTGCTGAGGGTTTAAGATGGACAACGAAGGCTCTGGGAAGGGTTCTCCCTCTCCTCCTCTCTCCACTCGACTTTGGCTAATAGAGAAGCTTCCTGTTCCCTCACAGGGTAGAAAGCCACACTCTGTCAAATGTAGTTTAGAACCCAGAAGGGTTTCTTGTAGGACCAAATTAACTCTAAGTGACAAAAATGATAAATGGCGACTGTTGTGCTTATTTTTCACAGGAGCACTTTGTTGACTTTTAGTTTGTTGTGATTCTGGTTAATTTCTACGAACCTTTAAATGCCAGCATCCATTAGGCTGACTTTCAGAGCACCCACCATTATGTTGGGTACCGTGAGAGACATGAAGATGGGGGAGTCAGGGGTGCCTGGGGGGCTCTGTCGGCTGAGGGTCCCACCCTTGATTTTGGCTCAGGTCATGATCTCCAGGTTGTGGGCTCGAGCCCCGTGTCAGGCTCTGCGCTGAGTGTGGAGCCTGCTTGGGATTCTATCTTCCTCTGGCCCTCCACTGCTCACGTGCATGCTCTTTCTTTCTCTAAATATATATATGTGTTATATATATATTGTGTGTTTATTTTAAAAAGATGGAGAAGCTAGAGGAGCTTATAAGTTTGGGTTGGCAGTGTGCATATGAACATAAATGATAGAACGAGGAATGCGTAAAGGGACATGTAAAGATACCAAATTTCTCTGGTTATTCAGACTTAGAGAAGTTCACTCCACGGTTCAGTGAGCTCCTCCAGTGAGCCAAGCCCACTGATCTATAATGGGTATAAATGAGGGTAAGGAGGGACAGGACTCTGGGGCATGGCTTCTTGGGCTCGTGCTGCCTCTGCCTCTCACTGGCTGCGTGACCTAAAGGATGTGTTCAACTTCTCTTTGTCTTGGATTTCTTCCTCTGCCAAATGAGGATGATATTAGTCCCTACCTCTGGGTGAGGAGACAAGGAGCATTGATAGACAGGCCGAGGGTGAGAGTGAGTACACGCTGTAAGAGTAGTGTATGAGCGGGGCGCCTGGGTGGCTCAGTCAGTTAAGGGTCCGACTTTGGCTCAGGTCATGATCTCACGGTTCGTGAGTTCAAGCTCCACGTCAGGCTCTGTGCTGACAGCCAGCTCAGAGTCTGGAGCCTATTTCGGATTCTGTGTCTCCCTCTCTCTCTGACCCTCCCCTGCTCATGCTGTCTGTCTCTCTCAGAAATAAATAAAACATTAAAAAAAAAAAAAAAAGCATAGCATATGAGCCCTGCCTCCTTAGAGCCTACCTTCAGAGTAATAAAAAGTCAGAAAGAAATAAAGAACTCGTCTAAAATGGGGTAAGTGGGAGAGCAAATGGAAGACACCATTCTCATGCAATGGAGAGAATGTTAAGGAAGGAACTACTTCAGGTTTGGTGACCAGAGATGGACTCCCTACAAAGGTGGCATGTAAGCTGCCTGAGGGGAATGTGTGAAGACAGGAGAGACCAAGAATGAGCATAGAGTAGCAGGCGGGGCTGGATCCAGCAGAGCCTTGGCGGCCATTTGGAGAAGTTCGCATTTTTTTTCCAAAACAGTGGAAAACCACTGAAGGGTATGGAACATGAGCTTGACCAAATCGAATCCATGTTTTAAAAAGATGATTCTGGGGGCGCCTGGGTGGCTTAGTCGGTCAAGCGACCGACTTTCGCTTAGGTCATGGTCTCGCGGTTCATGGGTTCGAGCCCCGCGTCGGGCTCTGTGCTGACTGCCAGCTCAGAGCCTGGAGCCTATTTCAGTCTGTGACCCCCTCTCTCTCTCTCTGACCCTCCCCTGCTCACGCTGTCTCTCTCTCTCTCCTAGAAATAAATAAAACATTTAAAAAAAAAAAAAAAAAGATGATTCTGAGAGTATGCAGAGAATGGATCTGAGGGGTCAAGAGCGTCGGCTGAGCACAAGTCTATTTCCAGCAACTCGGGAGGCCGATGGGCTTGTGCCGGGGGGTGGCATGCAGGTGACAAGACACGCGCAGACCTGGTGTGCTTCCTGGAGGCAGCATCTTCTGCACTCTGGTGACCTGGATATGGTGGGTGAGAGAAAGAGGAAGGTTTTAAAACCTCAGGTGTCTGACCTGAGCTTTTGAGTTGATGACATAGGAAGGAGCGAGGGAAGAATAGGTTTGGGGGCAGAACTCAGTCGTGTTAAATTTGAAAAATGTCACTTAAAGAGAAGCTTATGCTCACTGAAAACCAGTGCGGAAGAAAATGAGTGTCACAGCCAGGGCACTCCCCATGGGACACACAGCTCGAGGGAAAGGGGTGATGAGGGTGACGACATGTGCCAGAAAGCGAGGCCTTTAGCAGAAGCCAGAGCCTGGAGGAGGCGCCGGGGTGCATCTGAAACATGACTGAAACTCATCGATGAGCATAGGTATTCGTGACGACGACTCGGTGAAGGTGCCAAAGTCTGTTTTATGGAGTGACTGTCAGCTGGGAAAGTATTCTAAAGCTGAGTTAGGCTGACACCCAGAAAGTTCTATAGTATCAAAAATTTATGTGTCTGGGCACTTAACTGCAGAATGATTGGGTAACAACTAGGCCTGTAGCCAATTCTGTGAGCCAGAAAAGGACTGATGTAAGTAGGGTTCCTTGTGCAGATCAAAGGACGTTACCGAGGGAGAGGTTTCTCAGCCGTGGCTATGTGGGGCAGTTGTCCTTGCATTGGGACCGTCCCAGGCTCCTTGGACAGTGTTTGTGTGCATGAGCGGCTCACAGGCGGAACGTGGCTCTCACTGAGCAAATAAATAGGATTCTTTGGGATTCTTGTTCCTTCTCTCTCGGCCTTACCAAGAGAGTTCCTGATGCTCCCCTCTGTTCCCCTCCCAGATGTATGAAATGTTCTCACCTGACTTTATTTGGATAAAAGTCTCGGAGTAGGAGGGAGAAGCTAATGTCTGCACCTCCATCATTTCGCAGACAATGTGGGACCTCGCCAGTGTTTAATAAATATTTGTAGATTGGCCACACACCCTGCGCACAGCGCAGATGCCCGAGTCCTGGGGCCTCCTGAAATTCTTTCCAGTGCCGTGTCTATAAACGTTCCTGATGGAGCCTCAAAACATGACTGGAGTCCCAGCGAAAGCGGCAGTGGTGACGGCTATTTTGTCAGAGGGCTGGCACTTTGAAAAGCTCCCGAAGGTGTTTCATTTGCAGTTGGAAGTTTTGTCTTTTTCTTTCTGCTCAGGTGACCTCATTTCATCACCTTTCCTTTCTGTAGCTGAGGGTGGCGGTGGGGTCTGTGGCCACGGAGCCACGCAGCCCGCGTGGGCAGTGGGGTGCTCAGCACGAGCACTGTGGTAGCAGTGGTGCCGCTGTTTACGCACTGAGCGCCTACGTCGTGCCCGGTATTGTGATGGCTGGCGATTCGCTGTGTTGGTTCAGGCGCTGTCAGGCTCCTGTAACCAAGGGACATGATAATTCAGTGGCTCAAAACATATTTCTTTCTTTCTCACCAGTTGTAGTCCCCTGGGAGTGTTGCAGGTTGGCGAATGGCCCTGCCCCTGCTGTGATTCGGGGCCCAGGTTCCTTCCATGGTGTTTCTCTGTCATCCCTTGGGGGTTTGTCCTCATCATCTGTCCCCGAGAAAGAGGAGAGAAAGCACAGAGGGCCGGCCCACTGTCTCAGGCTTGGTCCAGAAGCAGCTGCGAGTGCTTTTGCTCAGGAGCCACTGCAGAGAACGCAGTCACGTGGCCCGGCCCCACGGGCAGGGTTCAGGCCTGAGCCCCGGAGCAGGGAGACCAAGGGCCGGTGGACAGCTGAAGGCCCCGTATGTCCCGCAGTGCACACGTTACTCTGCACGATTTTGCAGATGAGGACATTGAACTTGGAGAGTTTCAGTAACTTGATTTGCCAGAGATCGCCAGGTCGGACGTGGGAAGGCGCTCTCTGTCTGACTCCAAAACTTGTGTCCTTCTCACCACCTCACCCTGGAACGCTTCCTCCTTGCCGCGGAACACCGAGTTTACGGTGGAACCGTGTGCATGTCGGCTCGCCTGTGGCTTCAAGAAGCACATCTCCAAACGCCAGACTCACACCGCCAGCCGCGGTGCTTTCATGGCCAAGCATCGGAGTCGACATGTGGTGCAGCCCTGATGAATTGGAATCTGACCTCTGCTCGCCTCATCTGGAGATGGGGACAAGAAGACAGCCTGGGTGTCAGAGTCCTACCAAAACATTCTAGGGATGCCGTGGGGTGTGAGTGCATTCAGATTGGTGCCCCGGCTCACTCCGTAGGGTTACAGCGAGGAGTGGGTCAGAGGCGCCTGAGGCACTCAGGACCGGCGGTCTTCACGGAGGAGGCTGGTCAGTGGTGCACGTCTGCGCTTAGGACGGCACAGCATTCACAGCGGACTTGCCTTCAGCTGGGCTCTGGGGTCCATGTCCCTTGGGTCACTCACTAACTGTGTAACCTCGGACAACTTTCTCAGTCTTCCCAAGCCCGAGATTTCTCATCTGTAAGGTGGGGTCCGTTGAACCCCCTTCACGGCATTGTTTTAAGCATCAGTGATCTGCTCAGCAAAGGGCCCACCTCAGAGCAGCGTCAGGTTTTTCCCTGAGGAAGGATAACACGGTCTGATCAGGCGAGAGTGTGTGTTCTGCTAATAGCATAAACCGGAATCGTACAGCAGCCAGCTTGGGTGCCACTAGGTTTGCAGACAAAACAGTGACATTTTTATATGTTGTTTTAATAGCCTTTATGATAAACGTCAATAAAGTGTACTTTTTAGAGACACTTGGTTTTTTACACACACTTTGAGAGGTAATAAAAATCTCCCATTAATGCTAATAGGATTCTGACGGAGGGAAGACTTAGTGGCGTGGCAAAAAGTAAGTCACCTTGCTCTTTTCCTGATGTACTCTGAATTTTAAAACAACACAGAGGAATGCTGTGGGTGTTTATTCAAGGATTTGTGTGTGCATTTGATAGATACCATTTATCTTCAGTGGAGGAATCCGTACTCTTGGCCTTTTTCCCCCGTCAGTTAGTTCGGATTTCCTCAAAACCCCTTGCCCTTTGAAGGGTTGTGTGCTCTTAAGTAAATGAACAGAGTCTGCTTCTGGGTTCCCGCTGACTGATTTATAACAGGATGGCAAATCCGGCCCAGAAAATAGGGGCAGACAAATACCCTGGCTCCGAGACTCAGCTGATTCAGACAGAGAGCTTTCTTTTCTTTCTCCCTCTGCATTAGAGAGAGGCTAAGGCCTGGACACAGGGTGTCATAAGCCCTGGGACGCTGTCCTTGTCGCTGTGGTTGTACTTGTTACATTGTTAAAGATGGTCCCGTCACTCCTGGCTGCCTTTTTTGTTACGTGCTGTCCACCGACTCGCCCTTAATTAATTCTCGAGACTAATTCTCACGCTGACTCTGTATTAATTTTAATGCATCCAAGGCTCTCAACTTCTTAATTTAAACAGAAAATCTAGTGGAGTTATTTTTATAATATTTTTGCTTCCTGTTCTCACTTAACAAAGAGAATTCACAAGTACTTTTTTTTTTTTTTTTTTTGAGGAAGCAGTTCAGTTTAAATACTATTACCAAGGTAACACATCATTAACTGAGAAAACCGTCAGCATTACACACTTTGGAGGGTGCTCTCACAGAACCTCTGAAGTCTAGAAGTTTCCCGGTTTCCTGGTACAGAACCTTACCAGCTTCTCTGGTAATCAGGGATGGGGAGAGGGGACATTTCCTCAGCGGTCTGTGGAGACGTCTTCCACCAGCATCTGCAGAGACACAGAGTTGAGAAGATCCCATTTTACAGCACGGGAAGGATGCATGCAGCCCAGAATTGTTACCACCTTCTAGTGTGAAGCACTCAGTTTGAGAAAGGGTGAATAGCTTGAACACGGTCATGAGACTAAAATATGTCAGAGCCAGGACATAAACCCACAAGTATCTGACTTTTAAGTCCATACCCTCTGCTTTGCCTCACAGTGGTTTAAAAAACACGTATTTGTAACAAAATTTGGCTTTGACCTTCTTTCACCCCCTGCTTTGGATAGAGTCCTTTTTTTTCTTTTTTAATATAATGCAAATTCTGAATCATTTTGTTGCAATGAGAAGTTCTAACCATTCCTTCTGAAAAAAAGGAGTTCAGGGGGCACCTGGGTGGCTCAGTCAGTTAAGCATCCGACTTTGGCTCAGGTCTAGATCTCATGGTTTGTGTGTTCGAGCCCCACATCGGGCTCTGTGCTGACAGCTCAGAGGCTGGAGCCTGTTTCAGGTTCTGTGTCTCCTCTCTGACCCTCCCCTGCTCACACTGTCTTTCTCTCTCAGAAATAAATAAAACATTAATTTTTTTTTTTTTAAAGGAGTTGAGTCTTGAACTCCATTGCTGTTTCTGTTATCTGATAAAGGGCATTTCAGTCAGAGGACACAGCAAGGGGAAAGGCCATGCGAGTGAGAAAGTTGCAGAGTTAGTCAGGGAAAGAAGACCAGCTCAGCCTGAGGAGACCCGAGTGGGAGTGGGTTTCATCGTGAGGAGACTGAAAACCTCAGCCAGGAGCTGGTGAGCAGAGGGGCACCATTTTGAGGGGGTCAGAGTGCTGAGAGAGGCATCCGAAGGTCGTTCCCACCGCAGGGTAGGTTGAAGCAGCGTGGAGGTCAGCTGAGGGAGAAGTAACCTTATCCAGGTAAGCTATCAGGGGTAGTGAAATCTGGATTTCCATTTATATTGGTTCAGGAACCCTGAATTTTGCCCCGGGTATTTCCCAGAGCTGCGAATTCATACGGTATCATACTGGTCAAGGAGGCAAGGTTTGGGGAAGTGGAGGAGCATCTGTACGCCACGAGTGCAGACGTAGACGTTTAGAAATGAAATCTCCCATAGAAGTGGTGAGTAAGCAGTGGGAGTCGGAAACCAGTTCCTGCTGCACCCCGCTCTGTTGCCTCGCACCAGCCATCCCCCTGAAACTGGATTTCTCCCGTGGCTGTTTGGCCAAATTGGTCACAAATGGAATCATTCAAGGAATGATACATTTACTTTGCATTTAATGCTCTGCCATTACCCGTGTGTTTAGGACTTTGATCTCTGTTGCTTTAATTAAGAAGAAAATTCTGAGTTATGCCTGCCCCGCATCTGAGGGCCCCAGAAGGCCTGCGTCACACAGTCAGCAGCCCATTGTGAGCTTTCCAGACGAAACAAGTATGGGTTACAGATGCTTCCTTTTTAGAGGGTTTTTTTTTTTTTTTTTTTTTGGCCCAACACACATCGCGCTAGGCATAGCCACCAGATGTGGTCCCGGGTCAGCATTTCTTGCTTCTCAGACTGGCACAGGTTCACAGCACAACAGATTTTCAGGAACAACCCCAGGTTTCCATAAGTGCCCCCTGTGCTAGTGAGTTTTCCCAGACGAATTGTTCATCACCACTCAGCAGGTATTAATCACCAGCTGTGTGCCTGGCATTATCTTTGGAGTTTGGAATATTGAACTTCCTTCCAGTTCATTGAGCTCGTAACTTGTTTATAATTTTTAAGACAAAGACTTGCAGGGGCATTCAGTCATATTTGAAATAGGTAGATTCCTTACCAGCCGGTGAAACCTAAGAAGAGCTGTAATAATGAATATCCTGCAGTACTAGGGTACCGCGTAAGCACAAGAATTACGGTGCAGTCTTTATGCTCTCCCAGAACGCACCGAGCACCCTGAAGTGACAAAGAGGACGAGGAACAGAAGCACAGATTCTACTTCCGATGAGATCTGGAATCAGCTGGAACGTACATCCACCAACAGCGAGGCCAGAAAGCCCCCAGGGGTCTGATGGCCGCAGAGCAGGGTAGAGCCAGGTGAGACCTAAGCGTCTACACCGGTGGCTGTCAGGGAGGAGCTGGCACATTTACTGTGAAACTCCTGGAAGGAAGGTTCAGAAATTAAAGCAGCCGAGTGCTGGAGAGGTTGGGGTGACGCCCGGAGTTTGGAGGCCTGTCAGAGATGCAGAAGGTCCTCCCTCCAATCCCTCCAACCAGGACAGGGTGCTTTCGTCTTCACTACTCTGACTTCTAGGGTCGTGTCCGGCCTCAGGCACAGCGGAGGCAGAGGATAAGGGCCACAGATTGCCTGAAAGTCTGTGTCCCCAAGGGCCAGACCTTTAACAGCCAGGATGAGACTTTCTGTGGATTAAAACAGATGTCAAAGAAAGATCTGTGGTTAGAAGAAGGTTCGGAAGGAAGTATTCCAGAACTTTAGTTTTGGTTAGACAACTCTTGACGATGTGTTTTTCTTTTTTCCCCTCTGTGTTTCACATTTTATGGGATGTGTATGTATTACTTGCATGCTAAACATAGCAAAATAATTCGGAAAAATAGTGGTTGTGATGAAGAAGAAAGGAGAAAACAGTGATTATCGAGGCTTAGTTAATATGCTTCTGAAAATCGGAGTGCGTGGCTGGCTGCGTCAGTTCAGCGTCCGACTGTTGATCTCAGCTCAGGTATTGATCTCAGGGTCGTGAGTTCAAGACCTGCATTGGGCTCCATGCTGGGCCTGCAGCCTACTGTAAAAAAAGTCTTAAAAAACGTCCTGAAAGGGTGCCTCTGAGAAGTCAGATCTCATTTCTATTCTTGCACCTCTACAGCGAGGGCTTTCTTTCAAGTATTTTATCATCTATTGTCTGAAGTTTAAATGTGGAATATCTGCGTGTAGTTTTTTGGCGTGTATCATTCTTGGTGTTCTCTGATCTTTCAGAGTTGGTTAAACGACCAACTCTTGCTTTTGGTTCAGATCATGATCTCGTAGTTCATGGGTTCGAGCCCTGCATCAGACACTGCGCTGACCATGCAGAGCCTGCTTGGAATTCTCTCTCTCTCCTTCTCTCTGCTCCTACCCCACTTGCACTGTCTCTATCTCTGTCAAAATAAATAAACTTAAAAAAAAAACTTCTGAAAATCATCTTTTTTTAAAAAATTAAGGGGCGCCTGGGTGGCTCAGTTGGTTGAACATGGAGCTTTGGCTCCAGTCATGATTTCACAGTTTGTGAGTTCAAGCCCCACGTCGGGCTCTGTGCTGACAGCTCAGAGCCTGGAGCCTGCTTCGGATTCTGTGTCTCCCTGTCTCTCTCCGTCCCTCCCCAACTTGTGCTCTGTCTCTCAAAAATAAATAAATGTAAACAAATTTTTAAGTAATAAACTTTATTTTTAGAGCAGTTTGATGCTTACAGAAGTACAGAGTGCTTTTGTCTACTGGCCCCCAGCAGGCCCAGCCACCCCCATACTACGCCCCACAGCACGGTGTGGCTATACTCGTCACAATGTATGAATCTGCACTGGCAGCTCGGTAGGGCTCACACTCTCTGGTGCACATTCTGTAGGTTTGGGCCGATGTATAGTGACACGGACTCACCAGTGCAGCGTCACCACAGGGGCTTCCCTGCCCTAGATGTCCCCTGCGTGCCCCGTGTCGGCCCTTCCTTGCCGCTGACCCCTGCCGTCATTGATCTTCCCACCGTCACCATCGCTTTGCCTTTTCCAGATGGTCTTGTCGTTGGAGTCGCACAGTCCGTAGCTTTTCAGATTGGCTTCTTCACTTAGTAAATAATATGCATTTAAGGTTCTTCCATGTCTTCTTATGGCTCGATGCGTCCTTTCTTCTCAGCTCTGAATACTTGCTTCTGGGTTTTGGCAGCTACTTATGAATGAAGCCCATTTTGTAGAACTCCATTTTCTCTCTTCTCTTAAAGTATCAATTAAGCTTCTTTTAAAACTTTTTTTAAGTGGTTACAACATGAGTATACATTACAACAAATCCAAGTCTGCTTTCAAATAACCCTACTCCACTTCATGGATAATGTGAGCACCTTATAATAACAAAATAACTCTAATTTCTGCCTTCTATTCCCTGGGTAATAGCTCTCATTCATTTCACTTATATATAAGCATACATAATTCAGTATATTGTTGCTATTATTTTGAACAAACTTCTGCTTGTTAGATCAGTAAAAATCAGAAAAATAAACGTTTTTCTTTAACCTTTAATTATTCTTTCCTTGGTGCTCTTTCCTTCCTTTATGACAATCCAGGTTTCTGACCTCTGTCCTTTTCCTTTTCTCTGGAAAAACTTCTTTTAACATTTCTTGCAAGTCTACGAACGGCAAATCCTCTCAATTCTTATTTGTCTGGGAAAGTATTTCTTCTTCACCTTTGAAGGATAATTTCATAGGTTACAGAATTCAGGGTTGCTGATTTTCTTTAAATATTTTATTTATTATTTTTTATAAATGTTTATTTATTTTGAGAGAGAGACATCATGAGTGCACAAGTGGGGGAGGGTTGGAAAGAGGGGGAAAAAATCCCAGTCAGGCTCCAGACTGTCAACATGGAGCCTGATGTGGGGCTTGATCTCACGGACCACAAGGTCATGACCTGAGCCGAAATCAAGAGTTTGATTGACTGAGCCACCCAGGCGCCCCATTTCTCTCAACATTTTAAGTATATCACTCCTCTCCTCTTGCTGGCCTGATCCCAAGAAGTCAAATGTCACTTCTATTCTTGTGCCTCTATAGAGGGTTTTCTTTCAAGTATTTTCTTTATCTTTTATTGTCTGAAGTTTAAATGTGTTATATCTGGGTGTAGTTTTTTGGCGTGTATCATGCTTGGTGTCCTCTGATCTTTCTGGACTGGTGGTTTGGTGTCTGACATTTATTTGGGGGAAAATCCGGGCCATCATTGAGATCGTTGCTTCAAATATTGCTTCTGTCCCTTTCTCTTCTCCTTCTGATAGTCTGATAACACATATGTTACACCCTTTATAGTTGCCCCTTAGTTCTTGGAAATTCTGTTCTGGGTTTGGTTTTGTTTTCGTAGCCCTTTTTCTTTTTGTTTTCCATTTTGGAGGTTTCTATTGTTATATCCTCAAGATTAGCAATTTTTCCCCCCTAACTTTCCAGTCTAATAAGGAGTCTGCGCCTGGGTGGCTCAGTCGATTGTGTCTGACTTCGGCTCAGGTCATGATGTCATGGTTCGTAGGTTCGAGCCCCGTGTCGGGCTCTGTGCTGACAGCCAGCTCAGAGCCTGGAGCCTGTTTCAGATTCTGTGTCTTGCTCTCTCTGACCCTCCCCTGCTCGCACTCTCTCTCTTTCTCTCTCTCTCAGAAATAAATAAAAACATTAAAAAATTTTTCTTTCTTCATTTTTGTTACATTGTTTTTCATCTCCAGCATTTCTTTTGATTATTTCTTTTTTTAAAAAATTTTTAATGTTTATTTATTTTTGAGAGAAATAGAGCATGAGGGGGGAGGGGCAGAGAGAGAGGGAGACAGAATCCGAAGCAGGCTCCAGGCTCCGAGCTGTTAGCGCAGAGCCTGATGCTGGGCTGGAACCCATGAACTGTGAGATCATGACCGGAGCTGAAATTGGAAGCTTAACCGACTGAGCCACCCAGGCGCCCCACTTTTGATTATATCTTAGAATTTTCATCTCTCTGCTTACACTATCCACCTGTTCTTGCATATTGTTTATTTTTTTCCCATTAAAGCCCTTAGCATATTAATCAGCATTTTTAAATTCCTGGTCTGATAATTCCAGTGTTGTCACTGTATCTGAGTGTGGTTCCTATGCTTGTTCAGTCTGTTCAGACTGTGTTTTTGCTTTATAGTATGCCTTGTAATTTTTTTTTTTCTTTTGAAAGGTGGATATGAGGTCGTGAGTAAAAGGAACTAAACAGGCCCTTAGTAACATCATGGTACCATCTGAAGAACCGGGAAGCATCGGTGGTGGTTAGGTCCTGTGAATTTTACCAGCGCTTCTCGGTTTTTACCCCTTTTGGGCAGGAAAGGATGTCTGAGGTGAGCTGGAGTTGGGTATTTCCCTTCCCCCAGGTTAGTTAGGCTCAGGGCAAACCCCAGCAGGTCAGGCCAGGGTGAAATCGTTTCTCCTAGGCCAGCCGTGGTAAAGAAGAGCAGAATTCTGGGACATTTCTCAAGACGGTTGCTTTTCCCCTCCCTCTGCTGGAAGCGTGAGCTGGCTTTTCTCCAGTATTAACTGTGAAGGTCTGATGGAGCTCTTGGAGGTAAAACTCAACAGTGCAGGGCCCCCAGGTTCTGACTCTCAGGCTTGTGCACACGAAGGCCCCAGCGGTCTGGCCACTCAGTTTAGGTTTTCCCGCCCCACCCCTCGGTCCTCCAGACAGTTCTGCTTCCACAAGCTATGACTCCCCGTGTGCGTCTCCCCAGTTTGGGGGCTGCCGTCTGCCCTGTGAGCTCGCTTGTCTGACAGTTCTGAGAAGAACTGGTGATTTTTCGGTTTGTTAGCTTTTTACTTTTTAGGATGGAATGGTGACTTCTACACTCCTTACGTGCTAGACTGGAGACTGAAGTCTCAAACTGTTTTTGTGTGTGTGTGTTTTAATGTTTATTTTTCAGAGAGAGAAAGAGAGCATGTGAGAGCAGGGGAG
Organism: Proteles cristata cristata; assembly: GCA_017311185.1. Classification (NCBI taxonomy): domain Eukaryota; kingdom Metazoa; phylum Chordata; class Mammalia; order Carnivora; family Hyaenidae; genus Proteles; species Proteles cristata. The sequence continues at coordinate 141,948 of JAESUZ010004053.1, forward strand.
GGGCAGAGAGAGAGGGAGACACAGAATCTAAAGCAGGCTCCAGGCTCTTCATTGACAGAACAGAGCCCGATGTGGGGCTCAAACTCACAAACCATGAGATCATGACCTGAGCTGAAGTCAGATGCTTAGCCAACTGAGCCACCCGGGTGCCTCAGTGGTTTCTAGTTTTATAAGAGTTTATAAAGAAGAACCTCATGTCTTACCCGATAAACTTCCCTTGACTCTTTTATAGTTCAGGTAAAATCCCAATTTCTGGCAAGATCTGAAACTGTAGCTCTTTGGGTTGTCATATATTTAAACATCATACCAGCAGTAAGCCCATGAGAGGCATTATCATACATTATGGGCTACTGTGATTTTTCCTCTGTGGATGTTCCTTGAAGCACAGTGAAACTCAGAGGTGATTGGTTTTGCAGCTGCTGAGGTCAAGCCTTGGCCCATGATCTGGGGTCCCTGTTTTCTCTTTACTGCTCAGTGCAGCCGGCGTCTGGCGTTCTGTTTCTTCTCCCCCCACCTCATCCGGTTGACATGTTGATAGGAGCTTGGCCCGGCTGCCTGGCAACTAAACCGAAAGCCATATGGCTCGTTCAGTCAGAAAGAATGTTCAGGAATGACACAACCCCGTGGACAGCCCTGCACAAGATCCTCAGTCACAGAGGTATCGGGCTTCCAAAGGAGTGTGGCGGCTGCCTAGCCCTTTGCGGTTCGGGAATCAGCATCAGCAGAATTGCGTTTCCGACGGTGTCAGATTCTCAGATCATTCTGGGTATAGTCACCCTGCACGGTGAATGGTGAAGTGAAAAGGAAGAAATTAAGCCACTTGCTTAAAGTCCCAAGGGGAGTGCTAGCCACGGTGAGAAGTGAGATTTGTTACCTGCGGCCTTTGCATCTCACCCCGAAGTCAGTGGTTTCTAAGCATATTTTTTCTCAACCACCGACCCTTTCCTTTGTCATGCGCTGGGAGTGGATGTAAAGGGGCTGAGGGAAGCTGCTGGCCCCTGTGGGAGGTGCCGTGGGCCACGAGGTCTCAGGAGGGACCCACCGCCAGGCTGCCCACTGCCTGTCCAGTGACTGGAGCTCTAGTACCTTCCTCGGAGCCGTGCCGTGAAGATCAACCAGAGCGGGCCCGGCTGGAGCAAACGCAGTCCCTCCCTTCTCTTGTGGCTTCATCCAGAGAGTTCTCACCCAGCACCTGACCGCGTCCGGCCCTTCCAAGGACAGGGCTGTGCCACTGGACAGAAGGGACGGAAATCCTTGCTGTCATGGAGCTGACGTTCTCATAAACACGAGAAGCCCAGTCTCTCATAAAAACTGGGTGTAGGAGACAGGGGGCGTCTCCTGCAGACACCCCGCTTGCTTCTTGGCTCCCGGGGCCCCCACTTGACCTCCAGTCTGAATACCTCGTGTTCAGAGCTGGAGCGGAAACAAAATTGGGATTATATGAGAGCGTTTACGTTTTCCATTACTGACAGAAACTCTTCCAGAAATTCCAGTGAGGAGAGGAGGACGATTGGTGTGCTTGAGGGTCCAGTTTGGAGTGCTAATTAGCGACTTGTCTGTTTTCTCTCCCTCTGCCGCCTTGAACACTTGGCAGCCCCGGGTTCTCACTCCGTGTCCTCTGTAAGCGGATCCTTTGAGGGGAAAGGGTGGCAAGGAAATTGGGATCCAACATGCTGACAAGGTAGTGTGTTCTCTCAAGGCTCCTTCCCTTAAACGTGAAGTCGTAACCCAGGCATCTTCTCCCGGCCAGCTGACGTGGGGGAAGAGGAGAATTTGAGAAAATTGCTTGCTTGGAAATGAGGTTTCTGGAAATCAGGGTCGGTTCTGATTTCAGAAGAACGGGCGTGCACAGCTCTGTGGAGGGGGGTACCAGAGACACGGCTCTGGTGTGGCGCCGGAAGGGAATTCAGAGCCGCAGGTAATGAACCCAATTTTGTGATTATTTTCAGTCCTTTTCAGTTGCCTGCCAACATTTGAACCTTACCTAACTGTGCCTTCCCTCAGGAATCCTCGAGGACTTTGTGATAGAATTTTAACACACTGAGTTGAGTTTTGGGGGTAAGGGGGGGTTAGATTTTTTTTTTTTATGTTGCCACTTTAAGGGGCTAAATTGCACACAGGAGACCGTTCGCATCGCATCCATGTGAAATCTGTCCCAAAACCAGTTAGAATTTCCAGATGTAAGAATACCATATGACGTAAGTCCCTTTTTCTCTCTCCCTGAAAGATGTAAAATATAATTGAAAAAGTTAAGTAATCCAAGTATGTAATGATTCTATAAATTCAGTATTAAAGCAAATGATGGGGCGCCTGGGTGGCTTAGTCGGTTAAGCGTCCGACTTTCGCTTAGGTCATGATCTCGCGGTTCGTGGGTTCGAGCCCCGCATCGGCCTCTGTGCTGACTGCCAGCTCAGAGCCTGGAGCTGTGTTTCAGTCTGTGACTCCCTCTCTCTCTGACCCTCCCCTGCTCACGCTGTCTCTCTCTCCTAGAAATAAATAAAACATTTTAAAAAATTAAAAAAATTAAAAAATAAAAAAAATAAATAAATAAAGCAAATGATACGGCTAATTTCTGCCTGGTCTTTCTACTCACTTCCATCACCAACACTACCAGTGGTTCTCACGTCAGGATCATGTTCAGGCAGAGAAAAGGTTCTTGCCATTTCCTCCAGGTTTCTGCTTTTTTTTTTTCACATTCATTTTTGAGAGAGTGTGAGTCGGGGAGGGGCAGAGGAAGAGGGAGACACAGAATTTGAGGCAGGCTCCAGGCTCTGAGCTGTCAGCACAGAGCCTGACACAGGGCTTGAACTCATGGACTGCGAGATCATGACCTGAGGAGCAGAAGTCAGCCTCTTCAGCCACCCAGGTACCCCCACAGTTTCTTCTTTTAATACAAACAGCCCAGAATAACCAGGCCTGTGAATCATAGTCATTAGTTACGGACGTCTTCCTGTGGACTTCCACCTTCCAACAGGGAGGATCTAAATATCTTCCCCAATAAAATTACAAATGATTACGTGTCTTGGGCCTTCAGCGTCAAGTGCAGTCAAACATGAAAGACGCTGAGTATCTGCTAGACATGCGGCCGATTAAATTTTCTGTCAATACCCATTTCCCTTTGGACTCGCATTTTCCCTGCATTCATTTGCTTTATTATTTCTTTTCCAAAAGTATCCTGCCCAGTGCAGTCAATAAAATAGGTAGATTTTACTGATTTTTTCTGGGCATACTATACCTTTCTGCTGAAGAGAGGAGCCACAAGACCGTAAGGAGCGTCGGTGTGGGGTGGGCAGGCAGAGGACTCCAGGCATCGCTGTATCATGTAGAAACACCGTGAACGGTGGGAAAGCGGGGAACGTTTCTCAGACACAGAGTAAGAGACCATCTAGTTGGTCACATCCACCCACCTCTCTCTTACCCTTTCGTTCCGTAAGTGGGGAAACTCGTCTCCCTTAAAGTCATACCCAGCCGAGTCAGGACTGTGTCGCAGGTTTCCTGACTCCCGCCTTGTGCCCTCACTGCCCTGCCACACTCGCTTCAGAGATGTGGGCTTATCCTCATCAGAAAACCGCTGTCAGGAGCCATCTGCAGCCATCAACGCCCGAATGGGTGTTTTAGCTCGTGGAGCCCCGCCCTTCGCTTACTGCAGCAGGTCCTTAGCGTCCTGTCAGTGACTGGCTAGCTCCTGTGTAAGCACCGGCGTGAGCCCACTCTGGCTTTTAATCCCAGCATGCTGCCCTGTGGCTTCTGGCCATTGGTCCCTGTTTTCCTCCTTGCTGGACCAAGCATTGTGTCGTATGCTAAGGTTACAATGGGTGGAAATGTGGTGTCTTCTCTCCACTTTGTAGAGGGTCACTTTGTAGCTTAGTGGGAGAAACCGGCAAATACATGAGCAGCCGTGGTCAGTGGGATAAGCACTATGGAGGGGTGTGTGCGAGGGGCATCTAATCAGACCACAGGTGAGGAAGGCTCCCTGAAGGAGGCGACCATTGAGCTGAATTGTAGAGTGGGAGGTAGATCAATGAAGCAAGGGGGAAGGGCGTCTCAGAAAAGGGGAAGCGGCTCAGGAAAGGCACAGAACCTTTCATCGACACAGCACTTCAGAGGGCCGCATGGTGTCCTGGGTGGCTGGAGTAAGGGAGCTTCATGACAAAGGATGGAGAGGAAGTGAGCAGGGAAGCAGAGGCCGGAGAGAGAAGGGCCTTACTTGACGGGCCGCCTGCATTATGTGGGGCGTATCAGTGGAATGGTATTTTGTGGCCCTCCGCGCTCTGCCAATGCTTCAGATTTAACTTTTCCTGCTTTGGAGCATGAGGGTCAGAAAAATGTGGATTCACATTCTGATGGCACCAGTAGGCACCTCTGAGCCTCAGTTTCCTCATCTGTAAAAGGAAGGTGATAGTAACTCCTCCCAATGTTTATAGAGATACAGGTAGGTGTGAAAGCATCTCCTATAGCCCCTGGCTCACCGTAGCTAATAAAAAACGTTGGTTTCCCTTCTTTTCCTAAAGTCTCTGTAATACTTACATGCAGCGTCCCCATCTTGGCTGTTGCAAGCCCTAACATCAGACTGGCATTTTCTTGCAAGGATCCTGCCCTTTTTACCTAAGAACACAATTCTACATTTTGGAATGAAGTTAAGTTTGAAGTAAAGATGCCCCTCATTATTTTCTAAGGCTTGAGAGAGAGAGTAATTAGCAGCGGTTAAATCATGGCATTTCCAGGTCTCCTGCTTTTAAGCAGGCTCTCTGACAGAGTTAGTTAGGATCTTTGGAAGACATAGACAGAAGGTGAGGGAAGCTACTAGATTTGCCTGAAGTATGTGGAAGAGACTGTACTGATAGAACAGATGCATTTTGCTTGAAGTCGGATTTTGCATCCGCTCAAGTATAGTGGCAGTGTATCCGAGCAGAGTGCGTGCTTTAGCCAAAGCGCCCATCCGAAGTCCAGCAACCCTGGCAATGATGCAGAGGGTCAAAGAGCTTAGTTATTTGCAGTGAAATGGCAGTTCACATTTGAAAGGAAAAGCCCAAAGAAAAGTTGAATCTAAGAGTGAGGACTGGCCACTCTTTAATTCTTTCCCAAGGTCTTTGCCAAGAGAAGCCAGAGAAACACAGAAGAGAAAGCGAGCCGGAGAGCGGGGAGGGGGAGGGAATGGAAAGGAGGAAGATTGAATTATAGAAACAGATATGAAGGAAAGGACAATGTGTAGGCTTTTTTTTATTCCATCTCCTGCGTCAGAATCATGGCTTTTTCCCTGCCTGCCTTCTTTCTTCCCTTTGTTTCATTTTTGGGAGCCAGATATTCAGGTCTGAATTATGACCATAATAAAAGGATGAAGTCAAGTCAAAGTGAGATGAACTTGGGTGAATAATACTCAATTTTGTGGAAAACTTGTCTCTCGTTGGCAGTCTTTTCTTTACCTTTGGATTGAATGCCTTTTCATTATGTTCTATACCAGTTCTTTTGAAAGTAATTGGCCAGCGCTGCAGATAAACACATACTCATTTGGTTTGGTATAATTTGTCTTCCCTGCATCTTCACCGTCAGTGTGAATTCTCTAATCCTGAGAATTAGTTTCTATTTCAGTAAAATGCAAAAGAGACTAATAGCATGCTGGGATGGTGATCATTTTTCTAAGGGGTTGTTTCTGCTGTAGAGCTGACATCAAATATGTTAAAAAGGCGACAAACAGGGTGGCTTGACTGTCTTGAAATGGGTATGCAATGTTCAGGTGGGGACTGGGTGAGAGACAAATCATCGTCTAACAAAATGTAATTATCGCAGGACTGAGTCAGAGCTTGAGATAGGTGGGCAGAGAAGGGAGATCGAAAGTCATTTCTTGCCCCATCCCTAAGTCCTTCCCAGGTGTACCAGAGCAGGCTCATCTGCAGAGGGGAGAGCAAAGAAGACAGAGGGGGCAGGGGAGGGGAGGGGTGCAGGAGCGAGAGGGTTGCCTGGGAGCCACAGTGGCGCGTAGGGACTCAGACGTGAGCCGGCAGAATTAACACTCAGAAATTCCTCTGTGTCTGTCGAGTTTGTTGCAGGCAGACGTGTCACAGTTGCCATTTTGTCCTCTTCCTTGTCTCGACCCAGATGATCTGAGTTGCCACTTTAGCTGCCAGTCTGTCCCCTGCAAGCCTAAGGGGCCGACATTTTGCGGATGGACATCTACGATGTTTACTGAGCACCTGAGCGTGTTCTGGGCTTGGAGGAGGGGGCCGTGATGAGTCAGTTATATCTTTTCCTCTAGTCTGTCTATTCAAAAAAATATTTATAGAGGGCCTACTGCATGCCAGACACACGAGCAGCTGCAAGTGTAGAAAATACCCTGATTTATTTATGTAACCTCCTGATAATGAACATTTGGGTCATTTGCGGCGTTTTGCAGTAACACACAGTGTTACTATGGACCTTCTTCTCATCCTGCCTCCCAGAGCTCATTTGCAAGAGGCTCTCTTAGGGAGTGGAAAGGAAGGAACTATAGCTACATGCATCAACATATGTGAATCTTAGGAACATACTGTTGAGCCAAAAAGCAAAAACAAACACAAGAAATTTGCAAAATAATAAATGCGGTATGATTCCGTTTATAAGAAACCAAAAGCATGCAAAACTAAACAATATGTTGTTTAGGGTTACATGCATATGGGGTAAGACTTTATAAAAACAAGGGAATCGGAAATACAGAATTAAGATAGCGATTACCTCTGGAAGCCAGGGAAGGAATGAGGTGGGCGGGAGCAGAAGGGATATTGTCCTGTTCTACCAATACCCGGAGGTGTGGGTGATGCTGTTTATTCATTGGGTACTAGGTAAATGGAACATTGTCAAGCAGTATAAGTATTACCAATATAATATACAGGCTTTCCCCACTATCTGAAAGTAGAGTGTTTTTTAATGAAATCTTTACTAATCTGAAATGGCATAAAGAGAGAAGCAATTATCATTAATTTATGTGGAAAGCATTTTGAGCATTCCCAGAGCCAAAAAACAACCTCTCAGGCTTTTCTGATACCTTAAGACATATCTTGCTAATGGATGCACAAAATAAATGTAGAAAAAAAAATCACACAGAGAAAGGTGCTCACAATCAGTCCGTCCTGGTGCTGGGGTGCTGAGGTGCTGAGTACCGTTCTCAGGGCCGGGGGGGGCTAGGGGAGGCCTCTCTCTGCTGGGGGCCCAGATGGGGTGTGGGGGGGCGTGTAACCACTCCCTGAGAAACGAACACTGGACGCTATTTTCGCTTTTTGCCTTTTTCTGTGAAAGTGAAGATCCTCTTCAGATTTCTTCTGGTTAGTGAAAACAGATGCTAATTTTAATGTAGCTCGTTTGTAAAAGCAAAGTGGCGTAATGTGAAATTTCAAAAAGCAGAGCATATCTGTGTTTATAGATTTATGTCTAATGTATTTATATGAAGCATTATATTTATATTGTGTAAAGATAAATTTAATTTTTCACTTAAAACATTTTTAAAGTGTATTTATTTTGAGAGAGAGAAAGAACGCGTGAGCTGGGGAGAGGCAGAGCGGGAGGAGGACAGAGGCTCTGAAGCGGGCTCTGTGCGGAGAGCGGTCAGAACCCTGAGACCACAATCTGAGCCGAAGTCAGACGCTTAACTCACTGAGCCACCCAGGTGCCTCCATTTAAAATATTTTTGGAAGCGCCTGGGTGGCTCAGTCGGTTAAGCGTCCGACTTCGGCTCAGGTCATGATATCACGGTTCCTGGGTTCGAGCCCCACATCAGGCTCTGTGCTGACAGCTCAGAGCCTGGATCCTGCTTCAGATTCTGTGTCTCCCTCTCTCTCTAACCCTCGCCTGCTCACACTGTCTCTCTTTCAGAAAGAAATAAAACATTTAAAAAATTTTTTTAAAATAAAATAAAATATTTTTTAAAGGGAGGTATAGATAGATCATGACCTCAGGAATTTATGGTTTATTGAAGAAGAAAACACATGCAAGCAAATAAATGCCATCAAGTGCTTATGAGATGTGACGTGTGATGCTCAGCAGCTTACAGCGTAGCAGTAGAGATTCACTTTTACGTAGTTAGCTTCAGTTCCTTAGAATGTGGTAAATGCTGTAGTTAACGTGTGCATAAAGTACCATGAGAGTACAGAGAAGTAGAATTAATAAGGTATAGGAAAGCTTCCTGAAGGAGGTGTCATTTCAGTTGTATTGTGAAGGATGAACAAAATTATGGGCAGCGTACATAGTGATCAGAGTGTTCAAAAAAAATTTTTAATGCTCATTTATTTTTGAGAGACACAGCGCAAGCAGTGGAGGGGCAGGGAGAGAGGGAGACACAGAATCTGATGCAGGCTCCAGGCTCTGAGCTGTCAGCACAGAGCCCGACGCGGGGCTCGAACCCACGGACCGTGAGATCATGACCTGAGCCAAAATCAGACACTTGACCAACTGAGTCCCCCAGGCGCCCCTCACAGTATTTTTTCAATAGGAAATATATGGGCAGAGATACGAAGCGGAGCGAGTACAGGGCATGGGTGAGGAATGGCAAAGAAGACCGTGTAATGGAAGCACTCAGTGAGCACTGGGCACGATGACAGGTATGGCGAGGGCAGACTGTAGAGGACCTTTGATGTCCTGCTGAAGAATTTTGTCTTTATGCCACAGCCACAGAGTAGATCTCACATTTCTCCTTTTTGGTGGCAGTTTAAAAAAATTTTTTTAATGTTTATTTTTGAGAGAGAGGGAGACAGGTGAATGGGGGAGAGGCAGAGAGAGGGAGACACAGAATTGGAATCAGAATCCAGGCTCCGAGCAGTCAGCACAGAGCCTGATGCGGGGCTCGAATCCGCGAACTGTGAGATCATGAGCTTAACCGAAGTCAGACGCTTAACCAACTGAGCCACCCAGGTGCCCCTCTGGTGGCCGTTTAAAGAGTGGATTGACAAAAGACTGGGGTGGGCAGGCAGAGAGCCTACCTTGGAAAGTTGCAAGCAAGAAAATCATGAAGGTCTAAGACAGGTGGTGGTGATGGAAATGAATAGAAAGGATGGAATGTGAGAGAGTGACATAGAACCATGACCTGATGGGCAGATAAGCCCGGAATGATCATCCTCTTTTCTTGACCTTTCTGACTCCCGTGTCTGCCTCATGTCTGTCTGTGTCCTTGATTTACATAATTGCCACATAGCAAGCAATTTAGGAAAGGAAGTGTTTTTTTTTTAATGTTTATTTTTATTATTTATTTTGAGAGAGGGGGAGAGGGAATCCCAAGCAGGCTCTGTACTGTCAGCGAGGAGCCCAATGTGGGGCATGATCCCTTGAACCGTGAGATCATGACCTGAGCAGAAGTCAAGAGTTGTACATTTAACCGACTAAGCCACCCAGGTGCCCCAGGTAAGGACTTTCCAACTGGATTTTAGCCTCCATTTTTTTAAAGCTCTTGTCTGGTAAAGATGAGCAGTATTTGACCAGTACAAATATTATACTTAGGGCAGGTGATGGGGAGATGAAAGAGAGAGAAATATGTTTCTCCTAATTTATACCATTAATCCCCCCAGGACACTAACTGCTTATCTGTGCTTTAATCACAGCAGTGAGTTAACATGTAAAGGTGCCTGTTATACACTCGTCAGTCTCTTTTCACATAAAAGTATCACATTCATTAGCTATTTTATTTCTAATTATTCAAGGTACAAAAGATAATCATGCCCAAAAAAAGTTAAACAGAAAGTGCTTTTTTTATTTCAAAAAAAAAAATCATTATTGAACATCTTTCTGAAGTTCTATGTGCTTTTAAGGCACAATTTGCTAAACACATTTTAATCTTTTTTTAACATTTTTGTACAATGTTTTTTCTTGAGATGGGGTAGGAGGTGGAAGGGCAGAGAGAGAGAAAGGGAGACACAGAATCTTAAGCAGCTGTGAGCTGTCAACACAGAGCCCCATGCAGGGCTCGAACCCACATACCAGGAGATCATGACCTGAGCCAAAGTCAGACGCTTAGCTGACTGAGCCACCCAGGTGCCCCAACTAAACACATTTTAATCTTAACTGGTGTTAGGGGCGCCTGGGTGGCTCAGTCGGTTAGGTGTCCGACTTCGGCTCAGGTCATGATCTCACGGTTTGTGGGTTCGAGCCCCATGTCGGGCTCTGTGCTGACAGCTCGGAGCCTGGAGCCTGCTTCAGATTCTGCATCTCATTCTCTCTCTGTCCCTCTCCCACTTGTATTCTGTCTCTCTCTGTGTCTCAAAAATAAATAAATGTAAAAAATAAAAATTAAAAAAAAAAGAATCTTAATTGGTGTTAAACTTCTGGGCTTCGTGTGTGATATATAATACTATGGTTGAAGAACGGGCAAAAGGCTAATCGCAGAATGTGCTTTGAAAGTGTCAGCTGCCATTCATTCCTTGGCTTTGAACCCTACACGTAAGCTAGCTATCTTGAGATTTGCTGTTTTTGCTTATTCTCTTCAGAGTAACATTCTGAAAAACACTGTTAGTTAATTTAAAGATTTTGCATCATTGGAGTCCAATCTATCGATGTGCCGACGATGTAGTGAGTAAATTCCCAATGTGGTGAATAAACTGAAATTTACTTGTCATTTTGCCTTGTTTCTTTCTCCTTAACACACTGAGAATAGTTTATATCATGACCAGAGAGGTCTAACTCTCTTGAATTCCTCTTTGGGGAAATAACAGCACTTTTTACCCAAAGTGATATTTTTATCACTTTTTGGGATGTTTTGGGGATTTGGTGATTACATGCCTATGAAGTTCCTTTGTTTTAGATTCTTAGAACCTCCTGCTCAGCCTCTAATTGCTACCTATCCCATCTGATGACTACCTTTCTGTTTGGGAATCTAGTGCCTTATGAAAACTAAAGATACCTTTTCTACCTTCACCTTGAGACAGCATCTAGGTGTGCACTGACCCCTGAATAAGGAAGGGTGGTGAGAGGTGTTCAAAGGCCCTTCTTGGGACAGGACACTCTATATGCCGTTGAGGACATTTGGGGAGTTGAGGCTCATCATTTGAGGAAGTGTTTTTACAGTTCTCTGCTGCAGTGCGTAGCCAGTGCTGTGTCCCCTTGAGCTTAGTTAAGACCCCGAGTGTTTACACTCTCCTAGAAAACGTATTGTTGGCACGGATCCACTTTCATGTATCTCTTGCCCAGATGCTAGCTGAGCTAGGAGCAAGGAGTGTACCTTGCCTCAGTCACTAACAGGAGCGTCTCAGAAGCTAAGATCACAGTCCCCTCAATAGTTTGGTTAGAACTGTAGCCGTCGCCCATTCCCTCCCCGTTTATCTCTTCACTGTCGCGTCAGCTTCATTCATTAGCTTGGGAAAATCAGCTTGCTGACTTCTTGGGCTGATCTTGGTCCCGAGGCAGCCACGTGGCATCATTGTGTCTTGTCAATTCCTGTCGATCTCTTTTGCTTCATGACAGTCCAAATACATACTGACCATCAGTAATTCTCATTCCTGGGAGTCTTGGTAACTTTTTTGTTGTCAACTCACTGTTCTCTTAATCCTTTTCTTATTGTGCCTTGTTTCCTTCGGTTTCATTTTTTTCTCCACTTCTCAAGGTGATTGGGAAATGGAGGAAAAATGTGCCTCATGTCTTTTAGGCTTGTTCTTCAAAGATAATGCTCTGGTTTCTTTTCCCACCATTGGTAACTTACTAAAACTTTTCCAGAAAAAGATTAATTCTTGTTTGGACTGTCAGGCTTCTCATTGTCTCCGAATTCAGAGTTGGCAACTTCACATATGCAAATTCAGTTATGCTTGCTGTAATTATCCAACCCTGATTCCTTTAGCAAAGATGTTCTGTTTACATATAGATGCAGGGGAACAAAATAAGGCTGGAGGGAAAGAATCACTTGGAGTTCTATTTTTTTTTTTATTTAAAGTAACTAATTAGAGCCGCGTACAACCCAAGAAAAGGAAAACTTGTCTCTTTTATTTGCGACCTTGAGCAGTAGGTTCCCTGTTGAGTCTCACGAATCAGGCAGTTCCCGTGGGTTTTCTTCGTGAAGGCAGTACTGAGAGCAGTCTTCACAGAGGACAGTGCAGAGGAAGTGGGGAGTTTTCATGACCAGACCAACATAGGTAGGTAGGATTTTCCTATAGTCACCAAAAGTAGTTTTTAAAAGATCTGAAGAGGAGCATCTTGGTGGCTTAGCCAGTTGAGCATCTGATGCTTGATTTCAGCTCAGGTCATTATCAAGCCCCATGTTAGGCTCTGTGTTGGGCATGTAGCCTGCTTAAAATTGTCTCTCTTCCTCTGAGGCCCTCGGTCCCTGTCTTCTTCTCATGCTTGCTCGCTCTCAAAACGAAACAAAACAAACAAACAAAAAAAAAAAAAACAAAACCCATCTGAAGAGTGTTTTTGCATCATGGAAAAATGATCACTGAGTGAACAGTTCACTCTCAGATCTTCATCTAGTCAAGGAATGCGCTGGGCTCTTGACTGCCAAGGGCCCTGGCTGGTGTTTTAGGGGGACGCCCCCCCACCTCCCATCTTGGCATTGAGGGTAATACGTGTGATGCAGAAAACCTGTGTCCTATGTCTGTTTGGTTCCTGTGTAGTTTCTGTGTATGTCTTTACACATCTTTCTTCTCTTCTCTTGTATGTTAAATCATCCCCAAGGCCAGTGCTCTCTGTGAAAAACAGCCCACTCAGATTCCAGAACATTCAGTACCTGTCTGCATGGTTTGTCATTGGCTTTGAAATCCATCTGCTACCTCTCTACCCAAACTATCCTGCTAAGTGCTTTCACTTGGATAATTAGAGAGAGCCGTGTGGGAGGTGGAAAAAGAAATGTGAACTTGGGCTTTAAAGTAACTAATTTAAATTCCATTCCAAGGGAAACGGCGCTGCTTAACTTGGTGTCGAAAGAAGATGCTGGGAACACACGTGCATTAAGCCCCCTCCCGAGTGCCGCCAAACGTGTCAAGAATGTTGGCTTTGCGTTGGCAACGTAACTTTAGACCAAGGTTGTGTTGTGGCTTTGGATTTTGGTGACTTACGGTTGAGGATGGTGAGAGGAAAGGACTGGAAGTGGTGGTGAGTGAGCGTGGGTGGTGCTGAGAGAGGAGGAGAGCAGCCCAGTCTGTTTAGCGGGAGGAGCTTGGAGAGACAGGGCTGGTCGGGAACTTGGGCTCTGATGTGGCTGTGGTGACACCAGCATCCTGTGCTCAGCCGTCAGCCATGCAGAGCACAGCTTGAGTTCTGCGAGAACATGGAGGTAGACACAGTGATACTGGGTCTCATGAATGCCAAGGTGGCCATTTTTCACCGTTTTGTATTCCTGGGATTGGAATCCAGTTCACAACCGACAGCCTGGCATCGTTTGCTAAATCTTTTTCTTAGTGGAACACAATAATATGGTGCCTCTGCCTATGGAGTGTGTGTTACAGGCGACGGACTTTGGTAATAAGGATGCTCTTGCTGCTATTTACTGAGCGTCCTGTGTGCCAGGCACCCTTCCAGGGCCGGTGTCATTGTGATCTCACTACGTTCTCCCAGCTTTTCTGCTTTGTAGCTTTCTGGTAAATTCTGGGTCTTTACTTCAGGTTCTTTTTAGTCAAAGTGAACCGGCCTGTAACGTAGAAGAAGTGCAGACACACGCGTAGCTTAGCACATTGCCACCCACATGAAAACACTAGCGCCCTGAGGTCTTCAGATGTGATCAGGTGGGATTGCAAAAGGCATTTCGTGAACAACGAGAGAAAACAATTTGGGTGGGGAGGATGGGAGGAGGGCCGGAGCAGAAAGGAGGGATTCTTTTCAGTTCTGTCTCTGATCGCTCCGTGTGTGAATGCCTGTAAATCCCGTGACATTCACATGACACAGTGTTGGGGTTTCATTGTCTCTCTCTTCCTTTCATTGTGGCATGAATTCGATGATGGTGGCTGGCTGCGCTCAGACAGTGGGAGAGTGGACAGTGCAGAGGCCATGTGTTTCCCCACATGCCTCGCCGCTGGCCTTGGGTCACCCCCAGTCCGTCCGTGCGGACGATCGGGGCGCGGGCGGCCAGCGTGCCCCCCGGGGTGCGGGCGAGCCGCGGAGCCCTGCGCTTCTGGCTCCATCTGACGGTCTAGAGCCCTGCCCAGCTCATTTCTCGACAGAGTGGCTTACAGAGAAATATGGCCAATCGTCAGGAAAACAGTCGTGGCCGAGAAAGGCTAAAATTTTTCTGAATTAGAGAAAGACGTGACGTTTTTACTTGTTTCACAAGGCGAACTGGTGAAAGGCGTGATCTCTTCTCCTTCCTTCCTGGTGCCTAGGCTGTGCCTGCCGCCTGAACAGCCCATAATGAATGAATAAGCCTCTGTTTCTGAGCACGGGGGGACAGCCCTGTCCCGGACCTTGCGGGGACTCACCCCCTTCTCCCGGCCTGGCTTGTGTGCAGTTCCTTCAGGGCGGAGCGCTCGCTGGGACGGTTATGTGGACAAGCTGACTTCTGCGGATGATGCACCCTTAGCATGAATAGTGTATTGGTTTCCCTCAGCCTTCCTCCCTCGTCCTTAAAGTGAAGACACTGCTCTCGGAGCTGCCTTGTGAGGGGGCTGTAGACCCCGAGACACCTCGAACCCGAGGGGCTCAAGATGGAGCACGTGGGGGGCTGCGCGGGGACGGGTGCCCTCAGGGAGGCCTTCGCCTTGCTGGAAACGGTGGGCTCAGTGGTGTGGTTTTTAGTGGCCGCAGCGGGTGGTGAAGGAGAGCTCTGAGGGCCGGCGGGTCCCCGCACCCCCGACACCCAGTCCGGATGGCGCCCCTTCAGGTGCACCCTGCCTTCCCTGTTCCTGCTCTTTGGCTCTTCGCAGGATTACATCGTGGCTTTGAGGCACCACTCTGCCTTGTCCCTCCTCTGCTTCCAGTGACGTGGAGCAAGAACAGGACACGTTTTGTTTTTTAATGTTTATTTTTGAGAGACAGAGACAGAGTACAGGTGGGAGAAAGGCAGAGAGAGAGGAGACACAAAATCAGAAGCAGCTCCAGGCTCTGAGCTGTCAGCACGGGGCCCATCGTAGGGCTCGAACTCCCGAATTGTGAGATCACGATGTCGGACGCGCAGCCGACCCAGGTGCCCCAGGACAGGACACATTTTAGATGTTCGTAATGTTTTCTTAAACCAAAGGGTGCGGCAGGCCGTTTTTCCCCACACGTTGGGCAAAGCCCTGTGTCTCCACTCCTTTCACTTCCCGCTGTTTTCTCTTGTAACGTCTGCTATTCTCAGATGTCACCACCTTCAGCTTTTGGAAGCCAGAGTGTAATCCATATGGGTATCACGTTTATGCCAACTTTCTTTGACGTAGGGAAAACATTTTTCAGAATATATAATTAGGTTGCTATTTCCCCACCGTGTCACACAAGGAGTAGGAAGTGTGGGTTACCCTTGTGTTTCCAGATCGCGGGTGCCCCCTCTGGCGTCCCTTCAGGGAGCCTTCCCTGACGTGTCCCAGCCGAGCCGCTGACCCATGTGCTGGGCTCGGGTGGGGTTTGCACAGGATTTATTGCCTCACACCTTTGTCCCCTGGGTGGCGTCAGGGTCGCTGAGGGCAGGGTTCCTACTGACGCCTTCCGTAGCCCCAGAGCCCAGTCTGTGTGGGTCATTGAGTGAATGCTGATTATGCGAAGGGGGGAGAGAGAAGAAGGAGGGAAAGAGAGAAGAAGAGATTTCTTGTTCTGCTGCAAAATAGCGATTGCCTTGGTTTATTAACAATGCGATAAAGGAGTCACAAAGGCTAAGAAACTCATTGATATTGAATGTACTCTGTCTGCAGCCATTTACTGAGCGCATATATATATATATATTTTATTTTATTTTTTAATGTTTTATTTATTTCTATGAGAGAAAGAGAGACAGCGTGAGCAGGGGAGGGTCAGAGAGAAGGAGACACAGAATCTGAAACAGGCTGCAGGCTCTGAGCTGTCAGCACAGAGCCCGTTGCGGGGCTCAAACCCACAAACCGTGAGATCGTGACCTGAGCCAAAGTCAGACGCTTAACTGACTGAGCCACCCAGGTGCCCCCTAATGTTTATTTTTGAGAGAGACAGAGTGCAAGCTGGGGAGGGGCAGAGAGAGGAAGATACAGAATCTGAAGCAGGCCCCAGGCTCCAAGCTGCCAGCACAGAGCCCAACGCGGGGCTCGAACTCATGAGCCGTGAGATCATGACCCGAGCCGAAGTTCGCCACCCAACTGACTGAGCCACCCAGGCGCCCCGAGCAGAGATTTTTTGAGCACACTCAGCGTGTCAGGCCAGAGTGAGTCGAGGCGGCAGGGGAAGTAATGAAATAGAATTTCTCTCTTCTGAGAACTCACATGTAAAGAAATGGCTGACAAACAGGACGTGGGAGTAGATGGGTGGGCAAGCCAGGCGGGCACAAGCCAGAGAGCCCCCTGCCCCCAGCGAGTCGGAAGGCCTCCCCCAAGAGGACAGCTTTGAGCTGGGCCTCGGAGGGTCATGGGGGTTCAGTAGATGAAGGAGGGGACGTCGAGGCACAGGGGCCTGGCCTGCAGAGACACGAGGTGGGAAGAGTGAAATGTGCAGGGGACGGCGCCAGCAGGCGAGAGAAAGGATGAAGCTGAGAAGCTTAGGTCAGGACCATATCCCGACTCAGCGGTCAGCCTCCACCTAGGCTGGGGCCCATCTGTCTTTTTAAAAACCCGTGCATTTAGGGGCGCCTGGGTGGCTTAGTCGGTTAAGCGTCCGACTTTCACTTAGGTCATGATCTCATGGTTCGTGGGTTCGAGCCCCGCGTCGGGCTCTGTGCTGACTGCCGGCTCAGAGCCTGGAGCCTGTTTCAGTCTGTGACTCCCTCTCTCTCTGACCCTCCCCTGCTCACGCTGTCTCTCTCTCCTAGAAATAAATAAAACATTAAAAAAAATTTAAAAAAAAAACCCATGCATTTATTTTGCTCTTAATCAGGAGCCCCACAAACTAGTTAAGAAGTGTTTGCCGGGGCGCCTGCCTGGCTCAGTCAGTTAAGTGTCCGACTTCGGCTCACAAGTTCGAGCCCCACACGGGGATCGCTGCTGTCAGTGCAGAGCCTGCTTTGGATCCTCTGCCTCCCTCTCTCTCTGCCCCTACCCCGCTTGTGCTCTCTCTCTCAAAAATAAGCAAACATAAAAAACCAAACATACATACTCACACAAAAAGGAGTTTATTAAACTTTACTTTCTGCAGTGGATCCAGATTCCCTCCTCTCTGTGTTCCGATGAACGCTGAACAGAGGGAGGGGACCTCCGTTAGGAATCTCCGCAGGTCACCACTGAAGTGGTGCGAGGGCAGCATGGTGGCATTTTCTCTAGCGGCCGGCTCAGGAATCCAGTCCGGACAGAGGCCGGGGAGAGTGCCATCATCATGGCGTATTCATCATGGTGCCTGAAGAGGCTGAGGATCAACTAGAAATCTGGCTGTCTGGACGAGTGGCTGGAAGGAAGTCGGGGTGGGGGAGGTCACTGATTATGAGCTACCTCTAGAGAAATGGGGGCTGGGTGGGAACGAAGCCTCGTTTCCTGTTCTGCTTCCTTCTGTGCTCCTGAAAACAGAGGAGTCACCCTGCGAGATCACAAGTGGGACCGGCTGACCTCAGAGGCTAATTTCTTGTAGACTCTGCCTTGCACAGAGTTGTGGCCATCGTCCGACCCGTGTCCTGCCCGTGTGTCCATTGTCAGGGACTGGGTGTCCGTGGGCCTCCCCAGAAGGATTGACCCACTGAGGTGCCCCCTTGTCTCCTGCCACTGCCTGCCGGAAACAGCCCTGGCTGCTAGCCCCCCAGACACCTTCGTGCCCGTGCTGCTCGTCCGTGAGTCATGCGCACTTGTCATGCCGTGATGTGAACATGCTTCTGGGGCTTCATGATTCTGGGGCTTCACTCCCTGAGATGTCAGGGGTTACCAGTGTGACAAACCCTTGCCCAGCAAAACTGCTCCTGGAGAGAACATTTGCCTTAATTTCTGCATCGTGTAACCTCAGCTCATGACGGAGTTTATCTTTCACTGAGGATTACACGAAGCAGTTGGTTTGTATTCAGTTTTATCTTCCACACGGAACACATTTCCTCTAGTTTTCTTTCCTCCATTAGCTTGATGGGAAAACACACGATTTGAGCCGCCCTCTGCCATGTCCAGTTCTGCCTTCGTCAGGTGACACACCTCGCGTACTTTGTGTAGGATTTTAGCCCTGAACTAACAAAAATTATCGTGGAGAGTGCTGGCCCGCCTGGGGGTAGGTTTTTGTCCTAATTGCACAGAAAGAGAATAATGAAACTAGATTATCACGGAAGAGAACGTTTTCAGAGACTCAAGCTAAACAAAAGAATCTAAGTGTTATCTGTGGGGGAAAGTTGGGTTCGTTGTGGTAATAAACTTCCTGGACAGGAGCACGCCTGGATGAAATGTTTAACAGAAAGGACGCTTATGGCAGAGCTATGGAAACTATAACAATATCCTGTAATAAATTATTTAAGAATATCAGTATTTCTGAGCCTCGGGATGTGGGAGGAAAATTAAACAATGGAAACCATGTTAAGAGTGTTTTATACTTTGATACATACTTGACAGACCTCTATTGCAAGTGCTGTTTACATCGCGGAGTTCTAAGGACATGCAGTGCCAGGAATATCCTGAGGGGAAGCACAAAGAAAATGGGCAAACTTGTGCATATCCTTCCTGTTTCGCTTTCTGTTATCTGGCGCAGTTGTTTAAGGTATGATGGGTTCTGCCATGAGGAAAGCCCTTCGGAATAGGAAAGTGGGGGTGGGTTTCAGAAGACAGACATGTTGTCTAAAAGGGCTTCATTTTGTGAATCCTCATGTGCTGACATTTGGTAGTTGACCTTGGGAAGGATTTAAAGTGGGAAGCGCAGTTGTATGAGTGCTATGCCCTTGCTTCTGACATTGGCCCTGGTGTTCATTTTACCCTTTGCAAGTCAGTTGCAATACTTTGTTGAGTATTTTGTGTGTCTGGTGTGCACCGTTTGTGAGCACAGCTGGAAACATGACCGACACCATCACAGTTGTGGGAACAGAGAGTCCTTGAATGTAGAGGGTCTGGGACGCATGTGCAGGCACATTGTGACACGGGACGTGGTAAAGGAGCGCTCTCAAGTTAGATCATTTTGTTTTCCACTTGGCTTGTGTCCTAAAGTACATTTTCAAAACCTTGAATAATATTCACATAACATAAGGACAAATTTTTACTTTTCCATTTAACAAGAGGCATATGTGGTTTAATTTGTTTTAAATTAGTTTTGTTCACAAAAGCATCCTTTATAATGCTTTTTAAAAGTGTAAGTGAATATTTTTGGTTTGGGTCTTAGCATCGTGCTTTTGTAGCCTGATGTTTACCAACCTTATAATCTATAAAAAACTAGCTGGGTTATTGCGGCGCCTGAGTGGCTCTGTTGGTTAAGCTTCCGACTTCAGCTCAGGTCATGATCTGGGGTTCGTGAGTTCGAGCCCCTCGTCAGGCTCTGTGCTGACAGCTCAGAGCCTGGAGCCTGTTTCAGATACCGTGTCTCCCTCTCTCTCTGCCCCTCCCCAGCTCATGCTCTATCTCTCTGTACCTCTTTGTTTCTCAAAAATAAACATTAAAAAAACTACCTAGGTTATTAAATTTTAATGGCTAGGTCCGAACACATTTCAAATAACACACAGGAGACTTCAAGTAGTTTTCATGCCATCTGCTAAAAATAAGATGATATGACTCCTAGAATAAGATTATTCTCCTTCTAGCATTTTCTAAATACTGGAGACATCTTAAGGTGGTGGTTTGTAAGAATTTCTACCAGATAAAAGTCATTATAATGGAGTGCCTTGAGTCACATTTACAAAATTCTCATTTTTATGTCCTTCCTTAACTTGTTTTCCAACATGCTCACTTGCTATCTTCAGCCAGTGGTCCATTGGGTTTGCCAGTGGAATAGCCTATGACAGAAACCTCAGGAACGTCCATGAGATCAGATTCCACGAGGCTGGCGGTACACACAGTGACAGGCCCTGAGCACACCCACTCACGGTCTCCACGGGTGAGACAAGGCAGCTTTCTGCCCCTACTCAACAAAGGGAAGGTATATTGCACTAATGGTTTTACTGATTGATTTTATTTTTGTTTATTTATTTTGAGAGAGCATGAGAGAGTGAGCAGGGAAAGGGCGGAGAGAGAGAGAGAGAGAGAGAGAGAGAGAATCCCAAGCAGGCTCCTCGATGTCAGCTCAGACCCTGATGTAGGGCTGAATCCCATGAAGCATGAGATCATTACCTGAGCCAAGACCGAGAGTCGGTTGCTTAACCGACTGAGCCTCCCAGGCGCCCCTAGTCGTTGATTTTAAAGGCTGAAGGTACCATAACCGTCCTTACTGTTGTGAACCTTCTGGAACACTTCTGCGAATTCGGGGATTCGTGACTTTTGTCCTTTGCGAAGTGCTGTCTCTTCACGCCTGAGCCCACCTCCTTCCGCAGCTGGCGTGTGTGGACTGTAGACCGCCTGTTCTCAGGCCCAGGGAAGATGGTAAGCGAGTGACCAAAGGTGGGAGCAGGATGTTGGGAAAGACCTGGGTCAGATCACGGAAGGCGTTTCCGTGTCTGCCGTGCGGATAGGAGGGATCAGGGGGTACAATTTTAAATCTCTTGAGGTTTATGAGAAGACTTAAAAAAAATAATTCCATAAAACATCAGTTGCCATGGAGGAGAATGATATACCCTGGCTGAAATACTTCCCCTGCTTCTAAAGTCAGAGAATGAATAGTGCTGGGGGTGGGGGTGGGGGTTATTTTATACAGAAGCCTCTGCTTTTGGTTTTCGTATCTGCCAGCTCTCCCTCCTTCCTTTCCTTGTATGCACAGACCTTAATAAAATAAACACAGTAAGCTCTCTTTTGAAAATTTACCTTTAGCCTCTCTAATTAATAAACTCTGTGTGTCAGATTTCTGTGTCCTGAGCACTCTTACTTATGCCTTAAATAGAGAAATTATAGAAGAGATGCAGATGGCCTTTGCAGAAACTGCCTTATGTTTGTGTTTAGAAACTGAGTTCCCTTTTGTAAGAAATGTTTTAAAATTAATATTTGTTGAAATTGAAAGCATTCTTTAGCGTAGGCTAGAAGCCAGTTATACCTACTTGCACACAGATCAAGTTCTTTGTAGAAGTGAGTAGTTAGGGCGAGGGGGTGCTGGGAAGTGGGTCGCTCCTGCTCTGGGGTCGAATCACTGTTCGCAATGGGCTGTGCGTTTTCTTATGGCCATTCAGCTTCGCCCTTAAAGGTGATGGTGTGTCGGCGATTTTCCCTAGTGTCTCTAATGCCTTCATTTCTTTTCTGCTACAACAAAAAACTTCTAATTCAGGAAACTTAAGGACAAATGTGAAATTTAAACATGTATATAAAACAACTCTCTGCAGTGTTCTCTTTGTGTTTTGGCGTGATTGCTGCAGGGGAACTTTTAATCCCAGAACACAAATGTCAGGTTTTGGACCTAAAACCTGAACCATATGACATAGAATTTGGTTCCTAGGGGCACCTGGGTGGCTCAGTCGGTTGAGCGTCCAACTTTAGCTCAGGTCATGATCTCATGGTTAGTGGGTTCAATCCCTGCATCAGGCTCTGTGCTGACAGCTCAGGCAGGAGCCTGTTTCAGATTCTGTGTCTCCCTTTCTCTCTGACCCTCCCCTGCTCATGCCATCTCTCTCAGAAATAAATAAAACATTAAAAAAAAGAATTTGGCTCATAGAATGAATGTGTGTGTGTGTGTGTGTGTGTGTGTGTGTGTATTCCAGGATAGTTAACATATAGTATTATATTAGTTTCAGGTGTATAGTATAGTGATTCAACACTTCTCTGTATCACCCAGTGCTCATCCTGAGAATTATTCCCTTAATCCCCTTCAACTATTTCACCCATCCCCCTACCCACCTCTCCTTCTTGATTTGTCTCTTTTTTTTTTCCTTTGTTCATCTGTTTTGTTTATCAGGTTCCACATATGAGTGAAATCATATGGTATTTGTCTTTCTCTGACTGATTCATTTGGCTTAGCATTATTGCTCTAGATCCATCCATATTATTCCAACTGACAAGATATCATTCTTTTTGATGGCTGAGTAATACCTCATTATATACATACCACAGCTTCTTTATCCATTTGTCAACCAGTGAACACTTGGGCTGCTTCTGTAATTTGGCTATCATAGATAATGCTGCTATAAACATACATGGGGTGCATATATGTTTTTGAGTTAGTATTTTTATATTCTATGGGTGTATACTCAGTAGTAGAATTACTGGGTCATGTGGTAATTCTATTTTTAATTTTTTTGAGGAAACTCCATATTTTTTTGAGCACACTTTACTTTTCCACATTGCCTGCACCAGTTTGCATTCCCACAAACAGTACACAGGATTTCCTTCCTCTCCACACCCTCACCAACATTTGTTTCTTGTGTTTTAATTTCAGCCATTCTGACAGATGTGAGGTGATATCTCATTGTAGTTTTGATTTGTATTTCCCAGCTGATGAGTGACGTTGAGTATCTTTTCATGTGTCTGTTGGCCGTCTGTATGTCTTCTTTGGAGAAATGCCTGTTCATGTCTTCTGCCCACTTTTTAATTGGGTTATTTTTTGGGGGGTGTTGAGTTGTATCAATTCTTTGTATATTTTGGATACTAACCCTTTATCTGATGTGTCATTTGAAAATGCCTTCTCCCATTCAGTAGCTTGCTCTTTAGTCTTGTTGATTGTTTCCATTACCATGCAGAGGCTTTTTATTTTGATGTAGTCCCAATAGTTTATTTTTGCTTTTGTTTCCCTTGCCTTAGGAGCCATATCTAGAGAACTGTTGCTACAACCGATGCCAGATAAATTACTGCCCACACTCTTTTGTAGGATTTTTATGGTGTTAGATTTCACATTTAGGTCCTTAATCCATTTTGAACTTAAATTTTTGTATGGTTTAAATAAGTGGGCCAGTTTCATTCTTTTGCATGTAGCTGTTAAGTTTTCCCAACACTGTTTTTTGAAGACACTGTCTTTTTCCCATTGGATATTCTTTCCTGCTTTGCTGAAGATCAATTGGCCATATAATTGTGGATTCATCTCTGGGTTTTCTATTCTGTTCTACTGATCTATGTGTCTATTTTTGTGCCATTACCATACTGTTTTGATTATAACAGCTTTGAGAATATCTTTAAATCTGGGATTGTGGATTGTGACACCCCCGGTTTTGTTCTTCTTTTTCATATCTTTGGTTATTTGGGATTTTTTTCATCTCTCCATACAAATTTTAGGATTATTTGTTCTAGTTCTCTAAAAAAATGCTGTTGGAATTTTGATAGGTATGGCATTAAATGTGTAGCTTGCTTTGGGTAGATGAGCATTGTAACAATATTTGTTCTTCAGATCAATGAACATAAAATAACTTTGTGTGTTGTCTTCAATTTCCTTCATCCATGTTTTATAGTTTTCAGAGTACAAGTCTTTTATCTTTTTGGTTAAGCTTACTCCTAGGTATTTATTCTTTTTTGTGTAATTGTAAATGCGACTGTTTTCTTAATTTCTCTTTCTCTTACTTCATTATTAGTGTATAGAAAGTTAATTGATTTCTGTATGTTGATTTTGTATCTTGCAACCTTTCTGAATTATCAGTTCTAGTACTTTTGTGGTGAAGTCTTTAGGGTTTTCTGTAAATAGTATTATGTCATCTGGAAATAGAGAAAGTTCACTTCTTTACCAGTTTTGATGCCTTTAATTTCTTTTTCTTGTCTGATTGCTGTGGCTAGGACTTCCGGTACTATGACAAAATAAAGTGGTGAGAGTGGACATCTTTGTCTTACTCCCAATCTTAGGGGAAAAGCTCTTAGGTTTTCACCATTGAGTATGATGTTAGGTGTGTGTAGTTCCTATATGGTCTTTATTTTGTTGAAGTATATTCTCTCTAAACCTGCTTTGTTGAGGGGTTTTATCATGATTAATAGAATATTTAAAATTTTACTTTAGTTGTTTTTACAAAATACAGAAGTCAGCAATCATTTGTGCTAGCTCACTACAATTATAGTATGTACAAAAGCTACAGTGTTATAAAGGCTTTTTAATATTTCAAAAGAAATATTGTGAAGAGTATGCATAACGTTATATTTAATAATTATAAGATAACTTAAATGTATGTTTTAATTTTCTGTCATAGTATTTTAAAGCAATAATCCAACTTAGGCTTTAGAAAGAATTTTTTAACTTAATTGCTTTTTTATTGAAGTAATCCTAATAATATGCTTTTTTAATGTTTATTTATTTAGAGAGAGAGAGCGCGCACACATGCACAAGCAAGTGGGGGAGGGGCGGAGAGAGAGGGAGACAGAGAAAATCCCAAGTGTGCTCTGTGCTGCTAGCGCAGAGCTGACATGGATTCAGACCCATGAACCTGAACCGAAACCAAGAGTCGGACACTTAACCAACTGAGCCACCCAGCACCCCTATGCTATGCTTTTTGAAAGGCATCTTTGTGTGAAGTCTTCATTCATTAATCATTTAACCTGTGTAATTTCCTAAGACAACTATTTATACAAAGAAATACTTTGAAAAGTGCTTAAACTTTTATTTCTGGACTTTATTTCCATTCTTTTATTTCTGGATATAAAGAAAGTCCTTCATTCTCAGATTTTCACTTGAGCACATAAGGATGTATTAGTGAGTGAAACCAATTTTTTTTTGAAATCACTATATTTAATAAAAGTGGGAGTAGGCAGGGGTGCCTGGGTGGCTCAGTCTGTTGAATATCTGACTCCTGATTTTGGCTCAGGTCATGATCTCACAGTTCTGGATCGAGCCTTGTGTTGGGCTCCCTCTATACTGACAGCATGGAACCTGCTTGGGATTCTCTCTCCCTCTCTCTGCCTCTCTCTGTCTCTCAAAACAAATATTTTAAAATATGTATTTTTAAAAAGTGGGGGTAGGGAAAAAGTTAAACTGTTTTAGCTCAGGAACACTAGCACACAGCGCCTCTCAGGATAATACGAATGAGGAATTTGTTCAGTGGAACTTGGAAACCCCCTACCTCTATCGTGGAGTGAGGCAAAATGAGAGAGGAGGGTAGCCAACTGGTACCAGTGAAGATGAGAAGAGGAAAAGAAGGGAGGAAAGTAAACAAAGGAAAAGTTAATGCAAGAGATGAGGGGACTGTCATTCATTCATTCATTCATTCATTCATTTTGCACGTAGTTATTTTGTGCCCTGTGTACCAGGCCCCTGGCATTTTTTAAATGTTTATTTATTTTTCAGAGAGAGAGAGTGCACAAGAGAGTGAGTGCAGGAGCAGGAGGGGGCCAGAGAGAGAGGGAGACACAGAATGTGAAGCAGGCTCCAGGCTCTGAGCTTGTCAGCACAGAGCCTGATGAGTCTTGAACCCATGAACCGTGTGATCATGACCTGAGCCAAAGTCGGACACTTAACCGACTGAGCCACCCAGGCGCCCCTCAGGCCTCTGGCATTTTAAGTAGAGGATCAAACAGCCCCTCGTGCTCTTCTGATAGGTAAGCCTGTTGTCCACTGGACTAATGGAAAAGTGGATGAAACAAAAGATGAGCTAGAGTGGAGAGCGAGATCGTACAAAGGGATGTCAGAAGATTGGATACCTACAGACAAGAGAGATGGAAGATTAATTTCTTCTTCTCAGAGCGCAGACTATGTCCATCTGTCATTTTCTGCACCTACTGGGTGTCTGTGACTTACTTCTGGCATCTTCTCCAACCCTTGTTCTAGACAGTGACCCTCCGGGGGGCACTGAGGACCACACCCACACAACCATCCATCCATCAGAAAACCCTTAATTAGGGTCTTTCACATAAGAACCACCATCAGCACCCTGTGTGTCCTTTATACCGTAGGAAAAGCCTTTAATGTGCTTCATAGCAGAAAAGATGTTTACATTTTGGTTTGATTCAATAGTTAACAAATTCGATCTGTTTGATCTGGTTTTTCATTGGTAGATTACTTTTGGTAAAGTCCTGATTACGCTTTAAACATACGGGTTCAAGTTCCTCTTTCCCACCCCCAAATTCATACCCATTTAAAAATGTTTAAAGTTTCCAAAAGAAAACACAAGATCTTTTGTCCCGTCTTTCCACCATCCATCTTATGCATAAATATGTACAGGCAGTGCTCTCTTGCAATTTAATGTGAAACACATGCCCTTCAAGCGATTTAACCAGTATGTGTTCAGAATACGTGTGTGCGCACCGTTTATTTCCTGATTGGAAACTGCAGTTTGATGAGACTCTTAGGGGCAACGCCACGGCATGGGTCACACTAGATTTCATGGAGGAGCTCTTTAGAGCAGTTGGCAGGGTCTCAAAGGACCCAACGCTTTTCATACATGACGTTCTTTCATGTAAACCTGATTTAGAGAAATTCGTTGTCACTGGTTTTTCTCTTTACATCAGCTAACACAGGAAGCCAGTGTCCGTTTGTAGTCCCTGGTTCCTTTCGAGTCTCCACTCTTCTCGAAGGGCTTTGGTCTGCTTTGTCCTAATGCCCATCCCCAGCCCCGCTGCTGCCCGGAACTCTGGAGGCTCATGCACACGCAGCCTGGGCTGGGGCATCTGACGGGCCGTTTCAGACTGAGCACGGAGCCACTGGCTCCCAGGCCGCTGCGGCCACACCTGTTTCTTCTATCGTCTTCGTCACGTCAACGGATGGCAGCTGTACTCTCGTTCAGGCCCACGCTCAGACCTGATCCTTGCCGCTTGCCGCTCCCCTGTGGGCTGTCCGTGAGCAAATCGTGTTGGCAGCACCACTCCGGGCTCCCCACTTCTGCCACCATCACCCCACCTCCAGTCTCACTGGGCTGCTCATCTCCTCTCCTTCCCCCTGTGTCTTCCTCTAGCCCCTTTCTCTGCACAACAAGAGAGTGATCCTTTCCAAACAGACATGAGGTCCATTCGCGCCTTGGCTCAGAAGCAACCCAGTGGCTTCCTGTCTCATTTAAAATAAAATTCAGACGTGGCTCTAGATCCATACAAGATCTAGCTGCCTCTCTGATCTCGTATCTTACCCCCTCTTCTTCTCCCTTGCTCTGCTTTCCCTGTGCCAGCTTTTTTTCTATACCTGTTATTCTGTACCTAAGAATATTCACACCTCAGGGCTTTTGCACTTGCTCTTTCTCCTGAGATGAACCTTCACCGCCCCACTGTGCACATGTCCATTTCCACAGCTTCTTAGGTCTCTGCTTAAATGTCCTCTTACCCTGCAGAGCTGTCCTGAGCACTTTTTCCTCTATCCCTTAGCCTTATTTCTTCCTTAGCTTTTGTCCACGTGTGACAGTTTTCTACCCTTGAATTTTTATCTGTCTCCCCCATTGGATTTAGACGTCATGAAGGCAGGAACTTTGTTTAATTCCTTCACTGCCCATCCGCAGCACCTCCCTGAGGCAGCCGTGTGTGGCCAGGGCCTAGATTTTCCGTTTCTAAGTCAAGTGCTCTTCTCATGATTCTGGGTGACTGTCCATAGGATTTTAGGTCCCTTGAGCACAGCAATTACATCTTTTATTCCTTTTGCCCCACTGCCCCCTCCTACTCAGCAAGGCGTCCCGTGTGCCTGGTAAATGCCGTGGCTCCACCGAAGGACTTTCTGAGCTCCTTGTGGCCTGTCAGCTCGATCACAGCCGCTCTCGGGTGTGCTTCTGTCTTTGTGCGAGACAGACAGGCTGCTGCTACTCATCAGATGCACAGTATCTGGAAACTGCAGGCGTTTGAGGGGGGAAAAAATCCAGTGTGGTAGGAGTCTGGTTCTCAGTAAATAGATTATGTGTATTCTGAAATTTGAGCCTTTCGTGTAATTGCGTAACCTTGGGGGAGAGGATTAGACTGAAATTAATAGGCCTGGTGCTGGTTTAAGCCTGAATTTTTTCTGCAGATTGTTGATATTTCTGCACTTACCCACCTGACGTTCTTATGGAAAGTGTGTCCCAGATACATTTCTTTTTGCAAATGAGAGAGCATCCAGGTGTGGCTTGGATCTTTCCAAAGCAGCTACTAAAAGTATTAAAACTCTTGCATTTTATTCTGAAAATTTCTGTTCTCTTGCCTGCAACATTTGAGAGAGAGAGAGAGAGAGACAGAGTGTAAGCAGGGCAGGGGCAGAGAGAGAGGGATCCACAGAATCTGAAGCAGCTCGACACAGGGCTCGAAGCCACAAACTGTGAGATCATGACCTGAGCCGAAGCTGGATGTTCAACCCACTGAGCCACCCAGGTGCCCTGCCTACATGTTTCTTAGGTGACTCTGGTAATCCTGATGGTCTTCTCCTTGTTTTTACAGGTGATCTGTAACTCCTTCACCATCTGTAATGCGGAGATGCAGGAAGTTGGCGTTGGTCTATACCCGAGGTATGGTGAATGAGACCTTCTTTACTGGGAGGAATGGCCGTAATTCCCACCAGCCCCCCAGTCCTGTGGAAGGTGCTAAAGGCTATTGCTGCCGCTGGTTTAAGAGCAGTGCTTGAAACCTAATGATAAATGATAAGAAAATGGAGAATGTTAAGTTTATAGGAAAGAATTTTATAAACCATTTTATATGCGGTGGTATCACCAAAGAGGAAGAGCTCAGACCTAAATTCTTACTCTCAGGAACCCAGGAGATTGGGGATTGTGGGTGCTGGTGAAGGACACACCAGGATTGATTCTTCCCCGTCCCTGCCTGGACCTTATTCCGCAGCCTCCTGGGCAGAAACACACGATTCTTATTCTGCAAGCGCAGTCCCACCTTGCTTCTGTTTGTTTTCATGCTCTGAAGGTCCAGGTACAAACACAGACCTTCTTATAACTAATTATAAACCTGAGAACTCAGCTTCTCTTCTTATTTCTCACAAGCCTTAAAAATCACAAGTCTGTTGGTGCAAGTCGTCCGAAAACACTGGCACGAATATTTCGGAGCACAGGCTCTGGGTTGACACTGCCTCATTTCAGATCGGCTCCCACATGCTAGATGTGTGCCATTTACTTCCCATGCTGCCCTTCTGTAAGCGATCCTCAGGAGGTTAGCGTGGTGACTGCATTTGAAAAGCACATGCAAGGGCCTGGAGAGTGCTCCCCACTCAGGAGAGTGCTCCCTGCCAGGAGAGTGCTCCCCGCCCAGGAGAGTGGCCCCCACCAGGAGAGTGCTCTCTGCTCAGTAAATACTCATTCACATCTACTCTGAGTATTATCAGACATCCTGCAGCTTAAACCCAATCACCTTCCCGGATGGTCACCGCACTAAGACACCTGGGCCGGCCTGCACGCTCCGGGATCTAGTGAGCAGGATGCTGCCAGTGTTCTGTGTAGGAGGGAGACCTCTCCTCATGGCCCAGTGCGGCTGTGTCCATCCTGCATCCGGTGTCCTACGGGGCCATGTAGACCAGATGCTGTGTGGTAGGGTCCCGGCTGCCATCTAATGAGACGGCCGCCCCCACATTCACCCACAGAAAGGACTCTGAGCACACTTCCCCAAGGAGCCTCCGTGTCGTGTCAGGGGGCATTTGGCTGTCCGTGACGTGGAGCTGTGACAGCCCTTCCCCCAGAGCACAGCCCCTGGTGCACTGTCAGCCTCCCCTGACCCGCATCCCAGGCTGAAGTGCCTTTGGCTCATTGTATTTGTGAAATTTGTGTGTTGGACTGTGTCTGCTGAGTGACGGTACCCCGTTTTTTCTTTCCTGCAGTATGTCTTTGCTCAATCACAGCTGTGACCCCAACTGTTCCATTGTGTTCAACGGGCCCCACCTCTTGCTGCGCGCGGTCCGCGACATCGAGGCAGGGGAGGAGGTAAGTGAGCCACCTTCCCAGCGCCTGGCCTGCGCCCATGTCAGGGACCCTCTGCTCTCCACGCGGCCCTTCCTGTTGTGCCTGAGGGCCAGCTCGTCATCATCCCCTGCCAGGGAGAGGAGCCATAGCGCGTCCACCCAGCCACCCATGTGTCCATCAGTACTTGTGCAGGATGACAGACAGACCGACTTACAAAACGGTGTCTCTGGGTATCAGCAGCTCCTGTTGTACATGTGCGAGACAGAGTGTGAGTGTGCGATGAGAGGACGTGTCCC
The DNA here is from genome assembly GCA_017311185.1 of Proteles cristata cristata. NCBI lineage: Eukaryota > Metazoa > Chordata > Mammalia > Carnivora > Hyaenidae > Proteles > Proteles cristata. The sequence goes on from JAESUZ010004053.1 coordinate 171,981, forward strand.
CTGTGTGTGACGCTCCCCGGCCCCTTGCTCTCTGCCAGTGGGCATCCCTCCATGGGCAGGGGGGGCAGCCAGCTTTGAATGGACCCCAAGGGCTTACTTACTCCCAAGGCCGCTCCTCACAGTTTGAAGGTGACTAATTTTTCCCTTTGTGCTAAGAAAGCAAACAAATTATACACTTTCAAGTTGTCATTGGGCCTATACAGAGCACCTCTGCATGATTGTTCAATTAGGGATGTGACGGGGAAGAGAGGCCAGATGTAGAACCTCCAGCAGTGACTTAGCCTTGACCCTTCGGGTTTGTACCCTGCCGCACCAGCCTCTTGCAGAACCCGAGGTTTCATGAGGCAGCCGTAGGTGACTTGCTCCTTGACGCCAGACCCGAGTACCCCCCACCCCCCACAAACGTGCAGTTACAGGGGTCTCCGCTCGTGAGAGCCCCCTGTCCCTCTGACTTCTAGTGTGCCCAAGTGGATATTTATTGCAAGGAGAACAGAGTAGCATAAGCGTTTATTGCGCTTGCGTGGCATGAACTCCAGGCACCAGACTGTACGCAGACAGGGATTTGGCTTTGCTAAGACTCCCTCCAAAGCGGTTTTCACCTGAACGAGCCATCTCTTATGCAGCCTTTTGCTGAATTTCCAGCTCTTCGGGCCGGTGTACTCAATATGCTGGGGTATCTGTCAGCAGCATGGAGAATCTCGTGGTTTTTCGCAGGGACACGTGTGACTTCAGGGCGGCCGAGGAAGGGAACGTCTGTCCGTTTTCAGCAGTGTTAGTAATGGAGCGGAAGGCCGGCTGCTGCTGACGGCGCTGCTGCCGCTATCATGATGATTTCACTAAATTACAATAAATCGGCCACATGTGAAGTGAACAGAAAAACTGTTAGAAACTCGGAATTCTCAGGAACCACAAAGAGAATATCTCATGTCTTGTTTTCTAGGCCCGGCTGCCAGTTATTTTCCTGAGTGGGTTTTCATTTAGTTGAAAAAGCGTCTTGTGTTTTGGTGCTTATTTCACTTTCTTTCACGTAAATCCCTGGAGCCACAAGCAAATCCCTCCTCTGGCTTCCCCCAGAGGAGCTGTACTCAGATCAGACCATGCAGACTCTGGTATCTTCCTGCCTGGCAGTTACTAGAGCGGCTTCAGAGGGAGGATTCTCCCTGGAAGTCCTTTCTACCATCCTGTTGGTAGATGGGTTTTGTGTAACTGACACGTAATTCACACGTGATATGATGTAAGTGATAATTCGCTATTTGCATTGTTGCAAAATGATCACAGCTGTACATCTAGTTAACGTCCTCACCACACAGTCACACAAAAAACAATGGTTTTTTTCTTGTGATAAGAACTTTTAAGATTTATGCTCTTTTAAGATTTATGACTTTCAAATGTGTGTTGCAGGATCGTTAACTATTATAGTCCCTGCGCTCGGCGTCATGTTCTGAGGACTCTCTTTATAACTGGAACTTTCTACCCTTTGACCCTCTTCACCCCAACTCTGGCAACTACTGGTCCGATCCTTTCTACCCTTTGACCCTCTTCACCCCAACTCTGGCAACTACTGGTCCGATCCCTGTGTCTATGAGCTTGATTTTTTTTTTTTTTTTTCAGAAAATAAAAATTTCCCCACCTCATTGTGCATATCTGGGTGGCTGACATTTCCCTGCACAGTTTTCCCCCGCCCCCATTTTCCTGTGTTAATGTTATGTACCCTTCCAGGCCCTTTCAAACATCATCTGTCAATAGAACTTTTCCTGATGTACCAAGTTAAAGGAAGGTCTTTCACTCTGAGATCTCCTTTACAGTGGTTATTAATATTTCTGTGCCATTATTCTGGCCCTTTTGGCGACTTCTCTGTTCACCGAAAGCTTCATGAGGACCGGCCAGTGTGTCTTACTTCTCTATCACCTCTATTAGCCAGCACTTGGGGCCTTGCACACAGGAGGCATTCCATAACCCTTTCTTGACTTGACTTCCTGTTACGTTGAGCTTACTGTAAAGACCAGGAGTATCTCCCACTGAGGGCATTGTTGAGGGTCTAGATGGATCTGCTGTACATCGTTCACTGAAGGCTGGTGTCCTGAGTCCCTGCCCAGCTAATGCCTGTAGCCACCCACCTCTGAGAACTAACATACATCCTGCACATTTAAAACTGGCAGAGGTGGGCCAGAGAGGGAGAACCAGGAGAAGGGGTATTTTGAGGTTGATTAAGAGAGGCAATTCCTTTTTATTTTGCAAATATTTGCTTTTGTTAGGTTGGGTAAGGATGTAAATTTAAGAATTTTGGTAATTTTGGGGTACCTGGATGGCTCAGTTGACTTTAGCTCAGGTCATGATTTCATAATTTGTGGGTTCAAGCCCCACATCAAGCTCTGTGCTGACAGCTCAGAGCCTGGAGCCTGCTTTGGATTCTGTGCCTTCCTCTCTTTGCCCCTCCTTTGTTCACACTCTCTCTCTCTCTCTCAAAAATGAAAATGTTAAAAAATAAAAGAATTTTGGTAATTTCATAGCATCAACTTTGCATTTGGCTTTCTTGCCCTCAGGGGTTCCCCAGGTTTATTATGTACTCAGTGGGATATTAGTACCACAACGTAGGCTCCACAAGGAAGACTGCATAGTGCCTGTAATAGGGAAGATCCTTAATCTATGTCTGTTGAGTGAATGGTCGAGCCTTGCTAAAGACAAAACCAGAAGCACGATAGACTCTCAGAGCCATTTTGGAACAACCACTAGTCTTCTGGTGTATCCCACGGCCTCCACACAGAACGTAACATGAAAGCCAGGTGTTGCCAGTTTGAGGTCAGATGAGGAGGGCTGGGAATGTGCACAGGCTCCACGGTAACAACGGTCATCATGGAAATGTCTTACCCTTTGTGTCTCCTCACCTACAGCCACCCTTTCCACCACTTTTGGACCATTTCTCTTTGAACCAGCACCACTTATAACACTTTGCTCCTTAAGGGTTTTCACTGTACGGCTGAGTTGTTGGGTCGGTTTGCTTTGGTTCGATTTTGCTTTTGGGTTTTTGCCTCCTCATCCAGCGCCCCCTACAGAGATGTTTGAGGTTTAAGGTGTGGCTCCCGCGCTGGAGTCCTTGATGGCTGCTGCTTCGGGGTTTTGTTAAGCCACGAAATATATGTATCAGCTGACAGTCTCCAAAAGCACGGATCAGGGGAGAAAGCTGGATGGTTCAGGGCACCTGTGTCAGAATTCCTGGTGGAAGAGGCTGTAGCTGGTACGAATGATGCCACCAGCCGCCGGCATTTTCAAGACAAATGTGATTTGCATAAACTGAGTGTATCGGTATCTGTAATAGTAGTTTTGATCTAACGTGTTGTGGGGGTCAGGCATCTTCGCTAAGGTGCTAAGTCACCTGACAGATTCACTGTGTACTTAATTGGGTGCCATGTACTGGGGTGGGCGCTGGGGAATACAAAGATGAGTAAGACCTGTCCAGGCCTTCAGGGGCTCAAGGTATAATCAAGGAAGGGGACACAGGACAGAAAATAGTTAACAATAACAATGTGAAGAGGACACTAATATAAATGTACACAGGGCTCTATAGACATTCACATCGCGGGCACCCAGGCAGGGCATAAGGGGCAGGAGTGGGGAGCAGTTAAGGAAGGCTTCCACAGAACAAACTGAGGGTTGCTGGTGGGAGGTGGGGGGCAGGTTAAATGGGGGATGGGCCCTGAGGAGGGCTCTGTTGGGATGAGCACTGGGTGTCATCTGTAAGAGATGAATCACTGGGTTCTATGCCTGAAGCCAAGACCACACTGTATGTTAACCAACTTGAATTTAAATAATAAATCAAAATAAATGGGGGGAGGGAAGAAGAGGATGAAGTGAGCCTGTCACTTGAAGGGTCTTAACTGACAGTACTTGTTGCTAATGAAAAAACTCAAGCTTTCAGTTAAAAACCAGTATTTTCGAAGACATATCTACCACCACTAGCATGACAGCCCCTCAGATCTTTTTTTTTTTTTTTTAATGTTTTTTTATTTATTTCTAGGAGAGAGAGAGACAGCGTGAGCAGGGGAGGGTCAGAGAGAGAGGGAGACACAGACTGAAACAGGCTCCAAGCTCTGAGCTGGCAGTTAGCACAGAGCCCGATGCGGGGCTCAAACCCACGAACCGTGAGATCATGACCTAAGCGAAAGTCGGACGCTTAACCGACTAAGCCACCCAGGCGCCCCAACAGCCCCTCAGATCTTGAAAGACTTCCTGTGACATTGGTGGTGATGTCAATGATGGGATATTTTCACACTGGATGATTGAAGTGTGTCAGTATTTGGAAGATCACCATAGTTCAGTGGACCATCGCATGATGTTGCCAGATCACACTCAAATAAAAGATCCGTGCCAAGTCAGACCAACAGATTTGAACACAACTGAGTTCAAGAAGTTTATCTATGTGATTTCAGCTTCCACGTTTCTACTAATCTTTAAGAAATGACTTCTTGCAAAATGTTGGTGTAATACCATAGAAGAATATCTGTAAAAATTATCTGTGAAGCCTATTAAAATACTCCTACTTTTTCTAGTTAAGGAAAAAAAGAAGGCTTCCAGATAAGTAACTCTAGACTCCCGAAGGATCCCTAGAGTTCAGGTTAGCTGAGACAGGGAAGGTGTCCTAGACAAATACACAGAGGCAAGACATAGAATGGTGAGTTCAAGGGGCAGGAAGCATTCTTCTCAATAGACCGAAGACTTCAAATGTGACCAGCAGATGAGGGAATAAGCAGGGACCAGACCTTATCAGAGGGACCCATGGGGGCCTCATTAAGGAACTCACTCCATCTGAAGGTTCCGTCCCATTGTCTGGCCCATAGAAGCACTCAGCAGATATTTGTGAAGGGGCTGCAGATGGGCAGCGATGGGTGGATGGTCACCACTGAAGCAGAGGAATGGCGTGATCAGACCTTGTACATGTAAGCAAGTGTGGGAGCACGAGGGTCAGCTGGGTGAGGTACTCCAGGCACAAGGTGACGGTGCTGTCCTGAAGTCGGGAGGCATTCAGGTGGTAGCTCATGATGGGGGTGTCTGAAGAATACAGTGTCAGAAGCTAAAATTGGCAGGATTTTATCATGACTGAGGACAAGGGTGTGACAGTGAGAAGACAGAATAACACTCAGGTTTCATTTTAAAAAGTAATGAGAGGGGAGCCTGGGTGGCTCAGTTGGTTAAGCGTCCAACTTTGGCTTAGGTCACGATCTCACAGTTTGTGGGTTCGAGCCCCACATCAAAGCTGACAGCTTGGAACCTGGAGCCTGCTTCAGATTCTGTGTCTCCCTCTCTCTGTCCCTTACTGCTCTCTCACTCTCTCTCTTTCTCTCAAAAATAAACATTTAAAAATGTTAAAAAAAAAAAAAAAAGAAGTGAAATTTGCCATCTTTTGGTTCAGAGCCCATATTAGTGGAAAGAATTTATAATGTGACAGTGTCATTCCAGAAATGAAAGCAAAGCCTCATTTTAATTTGATCTTTTTACCCACTCTCTTGTATATAATGCAAAGATGGGCTTCATGGAAAAGGGGTTTGTCTTGCCTTGAAATTTTCGAGTAAGCAATATCCAGCAAATTCTTTCATGACATTACTCTAATGTTGGGAATGATATACTGCATTTCCCATAAAAACTGCTCTCAAATGGCAAAGTAATGGTCAGTGGCATTAATATTTTAATGCAATTTTGTTCTGTGCAAAATTAAGGCATCCACTGATCAATGGCAAATTTCACAAATACGTTCCTGCTAAATGAGCCCAACATTTAGCGAACAGATTCTTCATGGAATGTGGTGAATCAGTGAGTGTTCAATAAAGGTTTTTTATCTTTGGCTGATAAAGTGGTTTAACTGTGATTACCAGTTAGTAGTCTGTGTTTTTCCCCCAAAATAGGAATAAAAACGTTTTACCATTGAGACATTCGGTTTTCACACGGTCTATCTTGTGACCTTCGGCGGCACAGAGGCGGGGGACGGGGCAGTCTTCACTGGAAGAGGTGTATTTGAGCCAAGCTGGCAGGGTGAGAATGCTCTGGAAAGGCTCCTGTGTAGGCAAGGCACTGGCTAGCCGGGGCAGGGAGGCACCGTGCCCGCTGGCACCGAGCGCCTTGTTTCACGGCCCTAGCAGCGTGCGTGACTGAAGGCTGGAGGGTGTCCGGAGAGAGAGTCTGGCTGGAAGGGCAGACGGAACATCAGTTGGGAATCCCTTGTGTGCCTTACCCACAGGCACTGAGAAGCCATCACAAGTCTTCATGCAGGGAGGTGATCAGATGCGAGTTTTGGGAAGCAGCGTAGTTTGGAAGACGCAGGTAGCAGGGAGGCCCATCAGGAAGCCCGTGCACTGTCCAGGCCGTGGTAGCGGCTGCAGGCAGATATGGCGTAGTGAGTGAGGCCGTCAGAGTCTGTTTATTGGGGTTAAGTGAAGTAACTAGTCTCCTGTGGCCCATTCGCTGCCTGGTGCGATCACTCCTGAGTTTTGACCCTTACAGTTAAGTCTTGGGTGAGTCAGGCTTATTTCTCTGGCCGTGGATTCGTTGGCTTCGCACTGGGCACATCGTCCTCACCCAGGAACTACTGCCAGTTGATCCGATCTGATGGCGGGGACTGATGACTGAGCACCATTGGGGCAGATGGAAAATTTGAGCCCAAGGGTTAACCCAAGAAGAGGGCACAGAGTTCAGTTCATTTTACCGTTGCCTCGTTTAAGAAAGCCGGGGCCCTTGGAGCCTGGTAAGACAAAATGGACGCATATACTGCCCCAGACTTACTACAGGCAGTTTCAAAAGTGTGCACAGAAATGGGTTCCTTGGAATTGGAACTCGGTGTTGTCTGTGAACAGGAGGAGCTCACCTGATAGGGTGGCCCGTGGCATCTGCCAGGCAGCCCTGGGTGTACATCACAAAGCGAGAGAACGGATCCAGGGAACGGACAGTGGCCGTGGTCCCAGCTGAAGGAGCCTGGTGGTCACAGACCACTGCTTAGTGTGGGCCTACGTGCTTTAGGGTTGATGCTGGCACAGCCCCCCAGGGAGCAAACCTCCCCTTTGGCCACGGAAGCATGAGAAGAGGCTGCGTTGTACAGAGTTTCAGGCTTGAGTCCACGGATGTGGGTGCAGATCCCAGATGGACCCCAGACCGTTGTGATGTCCCCAGCCTCATGCTGCCTCTCTCTGGGAGTGCCGAGCACGTAGTGGGAGCTCGGTAACACCATCATCTGCATTTCTCAAGGCCACACACGGCTGTTTGTGTGCCATGGAGCAGCATGGTATAGTGGCCTAATATGGGAAGGCTCCAGAGATCGAGCCAGCCAGCCAGACCAGGCCCTGGGGATGGCCACATGGGTGGGCAGCTCTGGCTGGCCGCGGAGGCCCACCAAAGTTAGGTTTTCTGTCAAAGAATGGCCTTCTCTGCCCTGTGTGCTTTCCAGAACATAAGGTCAGGCTTGGGAGACACCAGATGCTTTCTACTGAGTCTAAGAAGAAGCACATGGGATTTTTGGGCTCTAGGGAGTGTTAGTCACCTCCTTCAGCGGACAGTCCTGCCTTTGTCTCCTCCTGCGGTGTCTGCACCCCCGCCCACCGCACCTGCCCCACAATCTACCTTCCACATGTGAGAACAAATCGAGAAGTATCTTACACAGCCAGTTACAAGCTGACGTACGATACCAGAAAGGAAAAACTAGAAAAGAGTGAGGGAATGAGGGACCCTGGGTGGGGCCGGACTCAGGTTGTTATTTTAAGCAAGGGAGGGTCCCGGTTAGGCCTCAGGGAGGGAGGCCTGTCGTGGGTTCTGGGGACAGCTCAGAGGACACAGCCAGTGTCGGGCTGGCACGTGGGGGTGCGTGTGGACAGGAGGCTGGCCGGGGGAGGAGCTCAGACAGGGAACCGGGCCAGTGGTGGTAGTTGTTACAAGCCCTTATCCAGTGCAGACAACTCTTTTTGTAAAACTTACTGACAAATTTGCTAGAAAAATGAAATGTTAAAAACATAGGAAATAGAAGTGTAATGTTTTATTATTAGAGTCACAGAGAGTTGCTCTCACCAGGTTCCCGTAGACGTTTCTAAACGGGAGCTTGCGTTCCTTTCCGGCCTACGGCACGGAAGCACGCACGGAGCGGTGCTGGGGAGCCCTTGTCCGGGCTCGGCTGTGAGCAGGAGGGGAGCCGTTGGAGGGTGGTGAGCACAGGGAAGGGCCTGTCTGTCCTTCATGTGAAGAGAATCACCCAGAACCATGGCTGGAGGGTAGAGTGCAGGGGGTGCGGGGTGGGGGGGGCGCAGGGAGACTCGCATTTTATGGGCAAGAGAAGGGGGCAGCTCAGACCTGGACGGTCACACTGGAAAAGGTAGAAAGTGGTTGATTCTGGATATATGTTTAAGGTGGAGCCCACAGAATTTCCTGGTGGGCCGGGTGAGGGCGGGAAAGGGAGAGAGAAGTCAAGGGTGACTTTGGGTTTCTGCTGGGAGGACACACAAAAGATACATTCCTGTCAGCAGGGACTGAGGTCCTGTCAGAGGGGACCGGGGTGGTGTCAGTGGGGACTGAGGTGTTGTCAGTGGGGACCAGGGGGGACCGGGGTGGTGTCAATGGGGACTGAGGTGTTAGTGGGGATCAGGATCCTGTCAGGGGGACCGGAGTCCTGTGGGGGACTGGAGTCCTGTCGGGGAGACCGGGTCCTGTCGGGAGTCCTGTCACCGGGGTCCTGACCGAGGTGTGTGGGGACAGGGTCCTGTCAGTGGGGACCAGCACCCTGTCAGGGGACTGGATCCTGTCAGGGGGACCAGGGTCCTGTCGGGGGAGACCGGGGTCCTGTCAGGGGGGACCGGGTCCTGCCAGGGGGGACCGGGTCCTGTCAGCGGAGACTGGGACGGCTCCCGCCTGGACGGAAGAGGCCAGGGGCTCAGGAGTTCCATTTTGTTTACATTGAATTGACTTTGTGTAGATGTGATCAGGTGAGGCATGTGTGAACGTGATGTTACATAAAGAGCTGTGACTAGAAGGGGAGCCTCGGGCTCCAGAGAAACCTCATCCTTGAGGGCGAGATCACTGTGTTGGAAAGCGCCCAAGGAAGTCAGTTTGAGCACCTCCCTCCAAGATCCCGTTCTGACATAATTCTCCCCCCTTGGAAGTGATTCCTTTTTTTTTCCCTCCCTGGTCACAAGTAAGAGAAGAGTCTCCTACCTTCAGAGACACCAAATTTGGTTGGCCTTTCATCCCACGGCGCAGCTGCAGGGCTGGTCAGGAGTGAAGAGCGTCTGGGTGGCCAGTCCGCCCCTCCCTCGGGGTCAGGGGGGATCCGCCTTCTCTGATTGCTGGTGGTGATGGATTTTACCGCCCGACCTTAGCTCCACCAAACAACAGCTCGGAGGGGCAGAGAGGAGGGAAGATCCGCAACACTCAGCCACTTGCTGTGCTGAAGGCCGGAGGCAGCCTAATGTGAAACGTCAGGATCTTGCCTCCCTGGGTCCTTGTTCCCAGTTGACCTTTTTAGTTTCTTTCTGAGAACAACCAACTAACAATCCCTCAGGGCTGAAAGATTACCTGCGCTGGGTGGAGAACTAACCTCCTGCTAGTCACATCAGCGTCAACTGGTATCTTCTATGTGAGCTACTAACTTGACCTCTTCCTCCCTCCAATTGAAAGATCGCTGCGTTTTTGGATTATAAACCTATCTCTTGCCTTGTTCCTTCAGGAATTTTTAATTTCTTTGGTTTCATTTTTAAGAAGGAACCTATAATTTCTACAACACTAAATAAAATGGTACTACCTTCAAAAAAAATTGGTGAATAAAAAGTGAGGTGTAAAAGTGCATTGAGGTCATGAGTCCAGCCAGTTCTTTATACTAAACATAAAATATGCATGCGCTCACCACACAACAGACACTGGACGGTAATGCATTAAAATTTTACACGTGATTATTTGCATAGAGAGACTGTTAGTAGTGTCTTTTCTCTTGAACTTTTTGGTGTGTAATAAAAACGCATTGCTGAGGGGCGCCTGGGTGGCTCAGTTGGTTGAGTGTCCAACTTCGGCTCAGGTCATGATCTCGCAGTTCGCGGGTTCGAGCCCCGCGTCAGGCTCTGTGGTGACAGCTCAGAGCCTGGAGCCTGATTTGGATTCTGTGTCTCCCTCTCTCTCTGCCCTTCCCCAGCTCATACTGTCTGTCTGTCTGTCTGTCTCTGTCTCTTTCTTTCTCAAGAATAAGTAAATATTAAAAAAATTTTTTTAAACATGTGTTGCTTAAATAATCAGCAATAACAATAACCATTTGTTAAAGAAAATGAGCATCACAGCCACGTGACCCTCTTCTCTCCGCCCCCCCCGCCCCCCCAGCTCACCATCTGCTACCTGGACATGCTGATGACCAGCGAGGAGCGCCGGAAGCAGCTAAGGGACCAGTACTGCTTTGAATGTGACTGCATCCGATGCCAGACCCAGGACAAGGTAGGTGGTCTGGAGCATCTCCCGGGAAATACCCCTGTGATCTTCCAGAGAACTCTGCTTTTATTTTGTGAATCCAGGACTCAGTGCAGAGGGGGAAACTAAAGAGATGCGTTGTGCTGCGTGTATTTTATCCCCCATGAAGCGGTAAGAGAGGTTCACTCTCTGGTAAGGACCTACAGAGCTCAGGCTCTAGAGGGCATGGAGGCATCAAACGTGTCATTAGGTCACAGGCCGGAGCGCCATTAGAGCACACGAGAGGGTTAGGTCACCCTACGACCGGTAGCGGCCACTGCTCGGTAATCAACGTAACACGTTGTATCTAGTGTTTTATTTCCTCAAGTGTGTTCTGTAAGGCTTTTTGCTGTAGCACCTTATCAGACAGAGATCACTTCTGCAGCAGCTTTCCTCTCTGAGAAAGGAAGGAGGCCAGAGTAAGTGCCAGAAACATAGTGAATGAACTTTTCTCCTGTTTCTCATGCACTTCCCTCACATCAGACCTATCTGCTTTCGTTTCCACACAGTCGAGTTACCCGATTAAATCTGACTCTGGTAGAATGTTCTGCATCTGTTGGAATTCTTTTGTAATCCTGATGTCGTTTAACCCAATAATTGTCAATTAGGAGCTGGCACTCAGAGCGTTCGGAGATCTGCCTGTGGGAAGGGACGAAGCAGAAGGTGGCAGAACCGAGTCTCGAAGCCACGTTGTTCGACTAATCCTCGTGTTCCTTCCACTGTACCGCGGCCACGTGTGGTCTCTGGTGGCAGCCTGGGTGCAGAGAGGTCCCTGAGCTCCTTCTAATGATGCAGGAGTCCGTGAACACGATTCGTTTTTCATTAAAAATAACTTTTAGAAACAAATGAGCCACATGGGAAAGGTTAGAACAAGATTCATTGCCCTGCAGTGTTAGCCTTCTGCCACAGCCCAGAGCGCTGGAGTTCGAGGGGGTCCCGGGGGGTGCCTCCCCAGACCGGACCCTAACCTGCAACGGCCCGAAGCAGCCTCCCCTCCCGCCAGCACTCTGGGATGGGAAGTCTTGGACTTAGTATCTTCTCCATGCCATCTGCCTTGTAGACCCCGCAAACAATTTCTTGAATAAGTACTTGTTTTTTATTAAAAGTGGGGTCATGGTCACTTCTGGGTTTTTGTTCCAGTTGAAACCTGGCTAGAATAGTATATTGGGGAAAGGTTGAGCTTCAGAGAGCAGGTAACCCAACTAACCGGACTGGCTTTGGTAGGTGTGGCATGATTGTTTCTGGAATTCTGGAGAAACAGCCTAAGACGGGGGTGGGGCGCTCATAGCCCTCATCACAGACCCAGAATCCTTCCGTCCTCCTCCTCAGCCACCCCTACATGTGCCTACTGTCCTCATGGGGGGACTGGTACCCTCGACGCTGAGTCAGTATCTCCAGCCTCTGGACACAGAAAAAAAGGCGGAGAAACAAAGGGAAAGTCACCTGGGGGTTTCCGCCTGCATTTTATTGTTCAGGATGGTGTCGTATGGTCACCGTTAGCCGTAAAAGAGGTGAGGGAACCACATTTTAGGTTTTCAACCTTCAACCTAGAGGAGACAAGGGAGAGGAAGATTGGAATGGCTTTCAGGTGGCTGACTTAGTGTTCACTGTATTCATTGAGACCATTTTCTTCCCACTTTTGAGCCAAAAGTGTGTTTAGTATTGTGTTAGGGATCTCTGGAGAAGGCACACCGACAGGGGGTGTGTGAAAAGGAGTTGGGGGGTGGGGGTGGACATTTATGAGAAGGATTTGGTGCATGTGACGGTGGAGGCTGACAGGCCCCACGACCTGCAGTCGGCACGTGGCAGACCAGGAGAGCTAACGGCGAAGCTCCAGGCCTCAGGCTCTAGGAAGAGCCAGACTCCCATTTGAGTCCAACGGCAGGGAAAGAAGAGTGTCCCAGCTCAAAGGCAGTTGAGCAGCAAGAGTTCCCTACTACTTACAGTAGGGTTAGCTTTTGTTCTAGGCAGGCCTTCAACTGATTGGGTAAGACCCACCCACCATAACAGCTAACACACTGGAGGAAAGCAGTCTACTGGTTCAAGTGTTCAACCCATCCCACAGCAGCCTCACACACACACCCAGAGTAATGCTTAATGAAATATCTGGCACCCTGTAGCCCAGTCAAATTGACACGCAACATTTACTGTCACAAATACTGTGCTAGAGAGAGGGCAGATGGTAAAATGGAAAACGTACTTGCTCGTTCTTCTGGATTCTATTCCATTCTGTCTCTGACACACTGGGTGGCCTTGGGCAAGTCATTCAATCTCTCTGATTTATTCCATCCTCTGTAGTCAAATCTCAGTATAGTAGTCCTCTGACTCCTATCTCATTTCCCGAATGAGCACTGTGTGGAGCATCTTTTCATATACGTGTCAGCCATCAGTGTCTCCTCACACATCAGTATCTCCTGTCAGCATGGCTGGAATCAAAAAGGCAAGAAATAACAAGTGCTGATAAGGTTGTAGAAAAGGGAACCCTCGTGCACTGCTGGTGGGAATGTAAACTGGTGCAGCCACTGTGGAAAACAGTATGGAGGTTCCTCAAAAGAATAAAAATAAGGGGCACCTGGGTGGCTCACTTGGTTAAGTGTCCAACTCTTGATTTTAGCTCAGGTCATGATCCTGGGGTCGTGAGATCAAGCCCCACATCAGGCTCCGTGCTGGGCAGAAGCCTGCTTGGGGTTCTCTCTCTCTGCCCCTCTCCCTCTCACACATGCCAGTGTATGTGTGCTCTCTCTCTCGCTGTCTCTCTTTCTCACTGTCTCTCTTTCTCTCTAAATAAATAAATAAATAACCTTACAAAATAGAACAACCACATGATCCAGCAACTCCACTTCTGGGTATTTAAAGGAAATGAAAACACTAACTTGAAAAGTTACTTGCACCCTCATTTGCAGCATCATTTACAATAGCCAAGACATGGAAATGACCTTGAGTGTCCACTGACAGATGAATGGATAAAGAAAATATGGTGTGTGCGTGTGCCTGTGTGTGTGTATAGTAGAATATTATTTAGCCATTGAAAACAAGGGAATCTTGCCATTTGCAATAACATGGATGGACCTTGGCGGCGTGATGCTAATGGGAATAAGTCAGAGAAAGGCAAACATGATATGTAACACAAGAGAATTAAACTGGATGGTCGCAAAGCCCCTGCTCTGTTATCTCTGTTTTGCTGAAATATTTCCCAGTAGAAATAGATGAGAATATAAACTTGATTTCAGTTAGCTCATCAGCTATATTTCTGGTTTCTATTTATCTGAGAATTTTGTTCTGTTTAGTAATATAAACATCCCTCCTGAAATCTCTGAATTGGTGATTTGCTTTGAAAAAATAAGACACAGGTAAATCCAGCTTAGTGCATTCCCCAAAGATTATACATTCAAAACTGCTTCGGTCAAAATTCAATTTACTTCAGTTCCTAGATTCAGAGTGTTCAAGATTATTTTTCTGCTTTTCTTGGAACCTAAGAAATTCGTCTCAACAGGTTTCCGTGCCGAGCGGTACTTATTACGGTGCCACATCTGCGCGTTGCTGGCCTCACACAGTTTCATGTTTCAGGAAGCAGGAGGCCTTTAATAGCGGGTGTGATTTGCGTGTTGGAGTTTGCTGTCACTTATAATCAGCAGCAGCTCAATTTCTGGAAGGAATAAAACGTACCTTGAGAGAGGTATTGGAATGACTCGGCCTCTCCTGTGGCTTGCCCAGATCAGAACGCTCGGCAATGAAAGCGGAATAGACCAAGTGGGGTGGGTTGTTCCCGGGGTCTTGTGGGTGGCACGTAGCTTGCTTCCTGGGATGTCCCGGGCTCTGTTGCGACACAGCTATATTCACTGGCCACGTCACCCTTTCCTTCCTAACGCCTGTTATGGCTGATCCTTCTTCTAAAACACAGTGTCTGTCACTATACTCACAACGTGGGTGCATCACTCCTCCATGATAGAAATAGCCCCTAACTGGTCACATGGCCTCAGTGTCCTTGTTCACCTAGGCTGCGCCTTGTGACACAACCAGTTTTCTGAGCAACTGCTGTTTCCATGTCATTGCTTTGCTCAGATTTTTAAAAAGCATTTACCATCATCTTTAACGTTCAGGATAAATGTGAGACTCAGCTCGGCATTTGGTGTCCTACGATGTGATGATGCAACGTCCAACCTTCTTTTTTCCCCTTCCTTTCTCTTTCCCTAACTCGTTCTGTCTGATCACATCCTTTCACCACTCAGAAGCCTGCAACATGGCTTTCAGGCACGCACCCACACACATCTATTTATATATAAACATAAATATTCAAATACGGGTAGATGTGTACGTAGGCTCTAACGGCTGAAAGTCTTCTACTGATTTGTGAAATAAGAGTGACAGGAAATAAGAGGAAAGCAAGTCAGTGCCCAAAGGGCATTCCATATGATCCTATAAAGTGATTGGAAATAAATCACAGATTAAATTTCCCAGCAGCCAAAGCTGAATGACTAATTTCAGAATTCACAGTAGCTGTGGGGTTGGGCACACACATGTTGCTCAGCCAAAGCACTTTTTTCTGGCGCCGAAGCCAGAGCCACTCCAGAGGGTCCCACAAGATTCACTGGTCAACATCCTATCAGAGTTCCATGATTATTTAAAGAGTGGATTTTTATATTCTTCAGTGCGGCTGATAGGCATCATTTCAAATTGTCACGTAATACAAGAAGTAACAAGAAGGATTAAAACTCACACACTCTGGTTTCCCGTCTCTCTGATGGTTTGTTTCATCCCAAGAATAAAGTTTAGACTACACGAAGGAAAGCAAGGATTGCGTATCCTTAGATGATCCTTCTTTAATGGTATTTCTTGCAGTCTTTTTGGCTCGTCATTGTGCTTGTTATTAAAGTGATTCGTGCATATGGTTTGAAAAGGCACAGTACTAGTACCTGGTTCAGAACACCAGTGCGCTTTCCCTCTCATGTTCCCGCCACGTCCGACTCCCGAGATAGCCCCTTTTGGCTTCTGGGATTTAGTCCATGTTTCTAAATTAAAGCTCCATTAAATCACCTCCCAGATGTTGTTTGCTGTTCAGTTCGTTTAATGACTGGTTTTTTTTTATTCTTAGGATTTCATATTTGCTTTTCTCCCCCCATATCTCCCAGTTTATGTTTTATTTCTGTTTCTGCTTTCATACTTTCCTATTCACTTCACTGAGTACTACTCCGTTACTTATTTGAGCGTCTTAATCACACCCAAAGAGTCGTGGTCAGTGAGTGCCAGGCCTATGTACTGGAATGAAGTCATGTTCAGGTTGTTGACTTTTGTCAGTTATCATCCTTAGCTTTGCATTTCACTAAGTGGCTTGGAATTTTATAATGCAGGCTTGTGTTTGAGGGAAAGTCTTTTGGTTTTGTTCCTTTCTCTCCTTCTGTGCTCAGCTTCTCTGTCTTCCAGCCTTGAACTTGTCATTCCCTCTGCCTGCTAACCTTGCACTTGCCTACCCCAGACGAGGGGGTCTGTAATCACCACAGTGATATTGAGGCTACCGCAGATCTGGTTACTTAGGTGATGGGTGACAGAAAGACTGGCTGTGTCTTCTGACCTTCCCAGGCCCAGAGCTTCGTGACCACATTTAGCTTAAGAGAACAGGTCACCAGCCCTGTGTCTTCAACCTCGTCCCCTGGCTCTAAGCCTTAAAGCTGACTCTACTCACCTTTCTTTTTCTTTCTTTCTTCCTTTTTTTAATGTTTTATTTATTTTGAGAAAGAGTGCATGCAAGCAGAAGAGCAGAGAGAGAGGGAGAGAGAATCCCAGGCGCTGTAAGCACAGAGCCTGATGCAGGGTTTGAACTCACCATCTGTGAGACCATGACCTCAGCCAAAATCAAGAGTCAGACTCTTCACCAGCTGAGCCACCCAGGCGCCCCTCTACTCACCCTTCTTACGGGAAGCATTTCTGTTCCCTTTTTACCAGCGGTAGCCTGCCTTCCAGACCCGAGGCCCTCGCTCCAGCTTGGTGTATTCCTTTGCGTTTCTGTTTTCCTTTGGGTCCAGGGAGATGTTTATCTTGTTTTTGAATTAGTAAAGCTATTTTTGGTTTCTCTTTTTTTACTTACTATTACTAGGATTTGGGCTAGAGGGGAGCACGCCAAACTCTGACCTGACAGCATCTCCACTGGACGTCTACAGTTTGCTTTTCAAGTACATAGGTACGAATTCAGGTCTTTGGAGGCAAAGAAAACGTGAGGATACACAACGATCTAATTCTCCTGAGGGTTTCCAAGCATGTGTGCACCTTGTACCCAACCTCAGCCTGTCTATGCAGGAGGGATCTAGATCTTTTATCACAGCGCCCTCTGAGGAGAGACACGTGAGCAGAGCCAGGCTGAAAAATGTATCCTCTCTGAAAACAGTTTAATAAGTGGCTCCATGCAGGGGAGAAGCCCCAATAAGCTTCTCATCCCTCAGTGCTACGGTGCTAAGCTCAAATCCTCTCATTTTCTTCTGCTGACACAAAGCACTGTGAATTTTTGTCTTTGGTAAATATTTCAGCCCCTCTTTGAAGAGTGTCTTCTGGGGCGCCTGGGTGGCCTAGTCGGTTGAGCGTCCGACTTTCGCTTAGGTCATGATCTCGCGGTTCGTGGGTTCGGGCCCCGCGTCGGGCTCTGTGCTGACTGCCAGCTCAGAGCCTGAAGCCTATTTTGGAGTCTGTGTCTCCCTCTCTCTCTGACCCTCCCCTGCTCACGCTGTCTCTCTCTCTCCTAGAAATAAAATAAAAATATTAAAAAAAAAAAAAAAAAAGAGTGTCTTCTGTAGCATGGAATTCCCTTTCTTTGGTCCCTTCTGAGGCCCTCCACTACACGTGTGCATCATAGAGCCCCGAAGTGGCCTGACGTCCTCCCCAGAGCACCTTTCGTGGGCGCTGCTCCCCAGCGAGGCTGTGACCAAGCTGTGATGACCGGGCACAAGAGGCAGGAGTGAGGTGAGGGGGGAACAGGGACCATCCCAAGAAGCAGTAAAGGGAATGTTGGAATGAAAGCCTTAGTCAAAGGAAATGAGAGTTCTCTGCCCAAGAAAAGTTTATGGTAACTTGAGTCTATCGCGAATATGAGCAATTACTAAAAGGTCATGACTTGAACCAAGATTTTTGCCTGCTGCCTTCTTCTATTTTGCTAAATTAATTGTAAGCAGAAATGCCTTGTGGTACGACCGTGAGCTCACCGGCTCTGAGTTGTTTTCCTTCGCAACTTTTAACAGCCTAAGCAGAAGTGCTCTTGTGTCTCTCGTGTTTTCATCGTAACGGAATTCCATGATCTTCGGGAAGATTTGGAAGGAGATTGAAGAACTCTTTGTGTGTGTGTGTGTGTGTGTGTCTGTGTGTGTCTGTGTGTGTCTGTGTGTGTGTGTGTGTATGTGTCAGAGACAGAGATGGAGGTTTTAAGTGGCCAGAGCCCAGCAGAACCACCTGCTTCCGCAGACACCGGGAGAAAGGCTCTCCTGGAGTGAGCAGTGTGCTGGCTGCCGTTAATGTTCAGAGAGGAAAGGAGTTTATTGACTTGACGACCACATAATCCCAGCTGCAAGGCTACCCTGAAGTCAGGGAGAGGCCGCTGGGCTTGGCACCATGGGCTCTGAGGTTGGCCCGGGGAACTGAACAACGTAGCTATTGTGTCTCCTCAGACTATGCCGCCAGCCACAGCACAGGACGTTGCACCTCAGCCCTGCCTTCTCCCCGGAGAGTGGGCAGCTGTGTCCCCGAGCCACTTCACGAGGCTCCAGTTTGTCTAGAGTCCACCCCAGGGTTGAGGAGAGGGGTGGCCCTACGGATTGTGGTGGCATGCATTCTCTCCCATAGCCCTCCCAGTTCTGGCACAGAAATGCTTCTCTTCTGGCTTTGGGTCTTACGAGAAGCCCTGGCTTGGGGAACAGATTGGAGGGACGGCAGCTGTCGTGACACACAGGCGTGTGTCCGTGTGCACCAGGCACAGTCGTGACCCCACACGCGGCACACGCTGTTGAAGAAGTGCTGTAGGAGGGATCCTTCTCAGGGAACAGTCTACACTGTAATGCCTGGGACCACTTCTCGTGTGCTGGGTGCTGCCTCTTCTCACTTAGTCTCCGTGACTTTAGGAGGGTGGTGGTCGCTCCTTTTCCCATTTTTGCAGATGAGGTGGACGCTTTCAGCTGCCGAGGCTCTGTATTCCTAACCTCTCCTCCACTCACTGTCTCTATAATTTTATGAATAACAAATATACTTCTGTCGTTTTTAAGTTCAGGTATTTCCACTCAGTAAAATTCACTCTTTTTAGCATACAGTGCTGTGAGTTTTGACACATGCAAACCGTCTGCAGCCACCATCACTAAGATGTGAAACAGCCCCACCCCTCACCACATTCCCTTTCTAGCCCACGCCTACCCCCACTTCCAGCCCTGTAATCTCAGTGTTTGGTACCTTTTTATTGCCAAATAGTATTCTATTATGTGGCTATGCCCCAGGCTATCCATTCATCACTTGAAGGACATTTGGTTCTTTTCCAGTTGGTGTGGTTATCAGTAAAGCCACTGTAAATATTCACACACAGGTTATTGTGGGAAAATGAACTTTCATTTCCTCTGTGTAAATACCCAGGAGTAAGCTTGTTGGCTTGCATGGTCAATGTATGTTTAACTTTATAAGAAACTGCCAGACTGTTTTCCAATGTATTATTTTGAATTCCCACAGGCAATGAGGCAGCATTTGTTACTTCACTTGCCGTCACTTGAGTTTTTGTCAGTTTTTCTTCTGTTGTGATCATTCCAATAGAGTGTAGTGATGCCAAAAAAAAAATGCTGTTGGTATTTTGATAGGGATTGCATTAAATCTGTAGATTGCTTTGGGTAGTATCGACATTTTAACATTATTTATTCTTCCGATCCATGAGCATGGTATACCTTTTCATTTCTTTGTGTCACCTTCAGTTCCTTTCATCAGTGTTTTATAGCTTTCAGAATAAAGTTCTTTCACCTCTTTGGTTAAGTTTATTGCCAACCATTTTTTTCTTTTTGTTGCAATTGTGAGATTGTTTTCTTAATTTCTTTTTCTGCTGTTTCATTATTAGTATATAGAAATGCAACCGATTTCTGTATATTGATTTTGTATCCTCCAATCTTACTAGATTCATTTATCAGCTCTAGTAGTTGCTTCGTGGAGTCTTTAGGGTTTTCTGTATGTACTATCATGTCATCTGCAAATAGTGAAAATTTTACCTCTTCATTTACCAGTTTTGACGCCTTTTCTTTCTTTTTCTTGTCTGATTGCTCTGACTAGGACTTCCAGTACTATTGCCTAAGAGTGGCAGGATTGGACATCCTTGTCTTGTTCCTGTTTTTCACCGTTGAGTATGATGTTAGCTGTGTGTTTTTTCATATATGGTTTTTATTATGTTGAGGTTTGTTCCCTCTAAGCCTACTTTATCAAGGGTTTGAGTCATAAATGGATGTTGTCCTTTGTCAAATGCTTTTGCTGCATCTGTTGTTGATGATCATATGGTTTTTATCCTTTTTCTTATTAATGTGCTGCATCACATTGATTGATTTGCAAATATTGAACCACACTTGCATCCCAGGAATGAATCCCACTTGATTGTGGTGAATGATTTTTTTTAACGTCTTGTTGGATTCAGTTTGCTAGTGTTTTGTTAAAGATTTTTCTGTCTACGTTCATGAGAGATATGATCTGTAGTTCTCTTTTTTGGTAGTGTCTTTTATCTGGTTTGGTATCAGGTGAATGATGGCCTCATAGAAGGAATTTTGAATCTTTCCTTCCCCTTCTAATTTTTGGAATAGTTTGAGAAAAATTGGTATTAATTCATCTTTAAATGTTAGATAGAATTCACATGTGAAGCTGTCTGGTCTGAGACTTCCGTTTGTTCAGAGTGCTTTAATTCCTGATTCAGTTTCATTGCTGGTAATTGGTCTGTTCAAATTTTCTTTCTTTCCTGGTTCAGTTTTGGGAGGCTGTATGTTTCTAGGAACTTATCCATTTCTTCTAGGTTGTCCAATTTGTTGGCATATAATTTTTCATAATATTCTTTTCTAACGCTTTGAATTTCTGTGATGTCATTTTTATTTCTTTTCTTGCTTTTCTGATTTTGTTTATTCAGGTCCTCTCTCCCTCTCTCATGAGTCTAGTTAGAGGCTTATCAATTTTATTTATCTTTTCAAAAAACCAGCTCCTGATTTCATTTGTTTGTTTTATTCCTATTTTAGTTTCTATTTTATTCATTTCTGCTCTAATCTTTATTATTTCCTTCCTTTTACTGGTTTGAGTTTTGGTTGGTTCTTTTTGTAGCTTCTTTAGGTACCAGTTTAGATTGTGTGTTTGAGCTTTTTCTTCATTCTTGAGGTAGGCCTCTTGCTATAAACTTCCCTCCCTCAACAGCTTTTGCTGCATCCCAGAGGTTTTCAACTGTCATGTTTTCATTTTCATCTGTTTCCATATAATTTTTAATTTCTTCTCTGCTTTCGTGGTTGGCCCATTCGTTGGTTAGTAGCATGTCATTTAAGCTCCATGTATTTGTGCTCCTTACAGACTTTTTCTTGTGGTTGATTTCTAATTTCATAGCATTATGGTTGGAAAAGATGCATGGTATGACTTCAGTCTTTTTTAATTTGTTGAGACTTGCTTTGTGGCCTAACATGTGATCCATTGTGGAGAATGTTCCATGTACACTTGAAAACAATGTGTTTTCTGCTGTTTTAGGGTGGATTGTTCTGAATATATCTGTTAAATCCATGTGGTCCAGGGTGTCATTCAAAGCTACTGTTTCCTTATTGATTTTCTGTTTGGATGATTTGTCTATTACTGTTATTTCCTTCATGTTTGTCATTAACTGCTTTATGTATTTGGGGGTCTCCATGTTGGGTGCATAAATATTTATAATTTTATATCTTCTTGTTGGGTTATTCTCTTTATGTTTATGTAGTGTCTTTCTTTGTCTCATGTCTATTTAAAGTCTATTTTGTCCAATATAAGTATTGCTACTACCCCAGATTTCTTTTCACTTCAATTTGCATGATAAGTGCATTCCTTCACTTTCAGTCTGCATCTGTCTTTAGGTCTGAAATGAGTCTTGTAGGCAGCATATAGATGGGTCTTGCTTTTTTATCAATGCTGTCACCCTATGTCTTTTGATTAGAGCATTGAGTCTATTTACATTGAAAGTAATTATTGACAAGCATTCACTTATTGCCATTCTTTTATTTGTTTTATGGTTATTTTGTAGTTCTATTCCTTTCTTCTCTTGCTCTCTTCTCTCAGTTTGCTGGCTTTCTTTAATGACATTCTTGGATTCCTTTCTGCTTATTTTTTGCATATCTACTATCCATTTTCGATTTGTAGTTACCCTTGGTTTGTGTGTAACATCTTATGTATATAGCAGTCTACATTTTTTACGTTTATTTATTTATTTCGAGAGAGAGAGAGAGAGACAGAGCATGAGCAGGGGAGGGGCAGAGAGAGAGGGAGACAGAGAGAATCCCAAGCAGACTCCACACTGTCAGCACAGAGCCTGATGCAGGGCTCAAACCCATGAACTGTGAGATCATGACCTGAGCCAAAATCAAGAGCTGGACACTTAACTGACTGAGCCTCCCAGGGAGCCTCTAAAGCAGTCTGTATCAAGTTGATGGTCACTTACATTTGAACCCATTCTTTATTCTCTTCCCCCTGACCCAATTTTAGGTCTCATGCTTTACATCCTTTTATTTTCTGAATCCCTTGACTAATTTTTATAGATACACTTCATTTTACTGCTTTTGTGCTTTTACTTTTCTTACTGTTGCTTATGGTCTTTCCACTCAGAGTCCCATTAACATTTCTTGTAGGGTTGGTTATATGGTAATGAAGTTCTTTAACTTTTTCTTGCCTAGGAAACTCCTTATCTTTCCGTCTATTCTAAATGATAGTCTTGCTGAATAGAATATTCTTGGCTTTAGGCTTTTATCTTTCTGTACTTTGAATGTATCATGCTACTCCCTTCTGGCTTGGAAAATTTCTGCTGAAAAATCAGCTGACAGGAGTTCTGTGGTTTCCTTTGTATATAACTGTTTTCACTTTCTATTTTTTAAAAAATATTTTTAACATTTATTCATTTCTGAGAGAGCGCAAGGGGAAAGGAGCAGAGAGAGCAAGACACAGAATCTGAAGCAGGCTCTGGGTTCTGACCTAGGACAGAGCTTGACGTGGGGTTCAAACTCATGAACCATGAGACCATGACCTGAGCTGAAGTCAGACACTTAACTGACTGAGCCACTCAGGTGCCCCTTCTCTTTGTATTTCTAAAATTCTCTTTTAATCACCACTTTTGGCCATTTTAATTCCTAAGTATCTAGGTACGGTCCTCCTTGCACTGATTTTGTTGGGGGTTCTCTGTGCCTCCTGGATCTGGATTTCTGTTTCCTTCCCCAGATTTGGGAAGTTTTCAGCTATTACTTCTTCAGAAAATTTTTCTGCCCTCTTTTATCCCTCTTCTGGATCTTTCTAATGCAACTCTTACTATGCTTGTGATGTCACTTAGTTTCCTTCATCTATTTTCATTTTTTATCATTTTTTTTCTCTCTCCTATTCAGCTTGATTGCTTTGCATTACTGTGTCCTGCAGGTCGCTGATCCATTCTTCTGCTTCTTCTCATCTACTATGTATTCTCCCTAGTGTATTTTTTTATTTCGTTTATTGAGTTCTTCATCTCTCTTCGGTTCTTTTTTATGTTTTCTGTTTGTTGAAGGTCTCACTGAGATCCTCCACTCTTTTCTCAAGTCCAGTGAGTACCTTTATGACCATTACTTTAAGTTCTCTGTCAGATATATCACTCATCTTTGTTTGGTTTAAATCCCTTGATGTGATTTTGTCCTATTCCTTCACTTGGGGCATATTCCTTTGTCTCCTCATTTTGTCTAACTCTCTGTGTCTGTTTCTGTGTATTAGGAAAGCCAGATACATCTACTGCTCTCAAAAGTAATGGCTGGATGAAGAAGACGGCCTGTAGTGCCTTGCAGTGCAGTGTCCCCCGTTCACCAGAACCTGGCTTTTCAGGGGTGTCTCCTGTGTGGTGTGTGTGCCCTGTTGTGGCTGAGCCTCCTTTGCCTTCAGCCCCGTTGCCTGCAGTGGCTCTCTTTGCCTGTTGTGGGCAGGGTTTTGTCCCTGTGTTGTTAGTGGGCCAGTATGGGGCCGCCTTGGGCCTGAGTCAAGTCAGACCAGGTGTTTGCCAGAGATGCAGTAGGACCAGACTGCAGGCCGCTTTCCCTGTGTTGTCCCTGAGAAGCTTTAGTTGGTGGGCGGGACCTACAGTCAGACCAGATGTCTGGCCCCAGCCCACTTTGGGGATTGCAAGGGGACTGGTGTGTGTGGGTATCGTCCCCTCTCCCCTGGGCAGGACTCACTTTGGAGTGGTGCTGGCCCCTGTCGGGGCTGTGTGCACACTGCCATGCCTGTGGTACTGCTTTGGATGGGCTCCACGGGGGTGTATGGGAGGGGGAAGGGACCTCCAGCAGCCGGGGACACTCCCGCTCAGCCCCACTGAGTTGGAGGTGGCAGATCCGCAGAAGCACACGGGGGCAGGGTGTGCTGTTAGCAAGCTAGGTGGACAGTGGTGGTGCCGTGCTGGCTTCTGCATGTGTCCTTGTATCTAGACCCCGGGGGATGGGGTAGGGGGGAGAGAGAGGGGAGGGAAATACACCCACCAGCTCTTTCCTCCGCAGTCTCCAAAGATCCCAGCCCCCTCCAGCACAAGCTCTGAGGCTAGTAAATAAACCTTCCTCCTGTATGCTGTTTGTTGTGCTGTCTCTTAGGGGCAGGGACTCAGTTTCCTGTTGCGTCCAAGCTCTCCCAGGGCCACGCCTCCTGCTTTTAAAGCTTCAGGTGTTAAGCTCCACTGATTGTAAGACTGTAAGTTAGACCTCTCTGGTTTTCAAGGCCTAATGTCTTGGGGATTCATCTCCCTCACGTAGGTCCCCTGTGCTTGGGGTGCCTTGTGTGGGGGTCTGCTGACGTCCCTCTCTGCAAAACACGGGTCCCTCCCTCTCGAGAAGTCTCGTGCATCTGTTTTGCTCCCAACCATGTCTCTGCCCTCCCTACTCTTTACCTTCTAGTCTTTGGGTCATGTTCTCACTGATGTGGGATGTGTGTGTAATCTAGCTATGTCTAAGTTGTATCATCTTTCTAAAGTCTTGAGTTCTTTATTCTGTACACAAGTTTTTTCTTTTTATAAAATCAGGTATGTTATATGCTTCTGAATTATTTTTTCTGTCTGTGGTTTGGCTTTTTGTTCTCTTGACAGTCTTTTAAACAGCGGAAGTTTTAAATTTTGATGCAGTCCCTTCTTCAGTATATTTTTTAGGGATCAGTCTTTTGATGCCATATCTAAAGTATCTTTGCCTAATCTAAGAGAAGATTTTTCTCTGTTTTCTATTAGACATTTTCTAGTTTTCGGTTTTGCACTTAGGTCTTCAATCCATTTTGAGTTAATTTTTGTACAAGGCTCGTATTTTGCATATGGATGTCCCATTTTCACAGGACTATTTGTTGAATCAACATCTTACTTAAGGTGGTAGGATATTATAGAGAGTGTACAGAATTAGCTATACGAAGAGTTCCGTCCTAGTCCTTAGGCTTGTATTGTAACATCAGTGAATTAGCCCAAGAAATTGAATCTGGGCGGATTCAGGGCAGCTTGTATGGAAAGAGCATGTGCTCTGAAGTCCGATAGTCCTCAGTTCTGCCACTCACTCACCATCTGACATTGACAAGTTCCCCCTTGTTTGTCTTTGTTTTCTCTTTTATAAAATGAGAACAATATTATCTAGCAAAAGCTTTGGGGGTTCAGTTAGATAAGGTAAGTATAGGTTGCGAGATGGTAGACGCTTCATGATGGCTGCCATTATTGTTATTGAATGCTTTGAGGACCTAGTCTGTGTGCAGAGTTTCAGCAGTTATAGCCTCCTCACTTCCCATCATCTGCTGGTCAGGGTCCTTGAACTTCCTACATAATCTTCTTGGCAGCTTTTCAAGTCTTCCTGCTCCAGCTTTTAGTACTCTCTGCTTCCTCCCCTATTTCTGTTTCTAGCGCTTTCTCTGGTCACCATGTTGGGTGGTGGGTGCTCTTCAGTCCTGTGTTGTCCTTGGCATAGCCCTCTCCCTGGCCTGGGCTCTCCTTCCTGAGATGCGAGCCGACCTTTGGCCAGACTTTAGGGGCAAGTCACCGCCATTCGTGTCCAGCCACGTGGTCATGCTAGCTCACACCTGCCGTTGCTGACATCGCCCATACTGACGGTGGGAGGCGGCTGCAGGTAGAGGCATGGGGGGAGGTACAGTCGGGGGCCTCAGGCTGAGTCAGAAGGCAGCAGTAATGAGCGGCACGTGCCAGACCATCCCTCCTTCCCCCGTCCCTGGACAAAGTGGAAGTCATCCCGGACCCTCTCTCCCCCCCAGTTCTCTCCCCAGTGGAGGTGATGCCTCTTTTAGGATCTGTCCCTTTCTGAGTGAGACCACACTTGCAGTCTCTCACTCACCATGGAACGAAGAAACGGGACACTGTGGGACAGAGACAGGAGAAGGCTGCCCTGGCCATTTACTCCCTACTCATCACAGTGCAGGAGGGCCACCCACACTCCCTCGCCCTGAGCCGGAAAGCAGGCCTCCCACAGACCACAGCGGTTTCAGGGCGCCCAGGTGAGTAGCTGCAGGGGGAGAGACAGCACGGGGCTCTGCCTGAAGCCTGCGGCTGCCCTGCAATGACCCCGGGAAGGATGTCCCAGGAGTCAGGAGTGGGGACGGGGAGAATTCTAATCTCTGTAGTTATCTTCCTTAGTGTACAGATCGAGGGCATATGCTGCCATTCAAAAATAACTTTTATTTCTTCTACCTGAAAAATGCGTTTCCTCCCTAACCTATTTGCCGGGCTCAACAGTGACCTTGAAGCCGGACACCTGTGGTCTACGGTCGCTGCCCGAAGCCCCTGAATTATGACGTGCCTAACTTCCTAAAACTTTGCGCTCCTGCAGCTCTGCCACACTGACTTCCAGAGGAGGCAAACCAAGCAGCAAATGTCATGGTAACTACTGGAGCCCCTACTTCCCAGTCATAGACAGTCGTCTGCAGGGACGCTGTCTCCTCCTCCTTGGAGGCATGAAAGTGGGGACCCGCTGCCGTTGGTGAGCCCGAGAGAATATACAGGGCCGCTCTGTGGTTTGGGGGCCATGCGCTACCAGACATGGTTCCGCTGACTCACTCCCCCGCCGTGAAAAGTGGCCGCTGGCCTCCAGGTAGATGCGGGCCGACTGAGCACACGCATTCCTCCGCATTCTCTCCGCGAAGCCTGCAGATGTGATGGTCACATTGGGCTCCGCCTCCATGTTGTTGATGGCGTACCTGCAGAGCCTAACAGGCGGAAAGGAGAGAGCGTGCTCTTTGCTTGTGCCCATAAACCAGTATCACAGAGGCGAGAGGTGTATCAGAAACCATCAGTTAAATTTGAACAGTGGGAAGAAACAGGAGGCACCTGATCAATACCTTCGTTTTACGGAGGAGAAGGGACCTGTGGCTCTCACTGAGCGACCTTGGAGGGTCCGGACCTGATAACCCGGGTCTCCTAGCTCTGCGGCAGTGCCCTCCTGACGAGGCAGTGCGGGCACTGCCCCTGGGTGTGGGGGCAAAGGAGAAGGTAGGAGAATGAATTGATCTAGAAGTTCCCCTCTTTGACTGTTTTTCTTGAAAGAGCACTTCCATTTGTTTAGTACTCATTTTTTTAAAAATTTTTTAATGTTATATTTATTTCTGAGAGAGAGACAGCATGAGCAGGGGAGGGGCAGAGAGAGAGGGAGACACAGTCTGAAGGAGGTTCCTGGCTCTGAGCTGGCTGTCAGCACAGAGCCTGACGCGGGGCTCGAGCCCACGAACTGTGAGACCATGACCTGAGCTGAAGTCGGAAGTCAAGCGACTGAGCCCCTGGGCGCCCCTGTTTACTCCTCATTTTAAAGGGCCTGAACTGTTACCTTCATCCAATTTCTCAAGCCCTTTGGGTAACTGAACTACAGAAATCAATCAGGAAACACTTTGTTCTCAGATTGGTGCGGCCACCCGGTAAGTTAGCACATTCTGATGATAATGTCTGTCCGAGCCTCTGGAGGAAGGTTCTCTAAAGCCTCGGCCACCCAGCTGGGAGGGAGAGACCGGGTTGGTCTCGTAAGAGGAGGCTAGTCCCGGAGCCACATTCCCACTGAGGCTGTGATTTGGAGCAAGTCTGTTCTGTCCTCGGGCCGAGCATAAACCCTCCGGAAATCAGGCTGCTGCTGCTGCTTACAACTTAGGAAGGCTCAGGGGTCCATTTTCGGGCTTCTGACCCACCGACGATTACATCTGCCTCCGGTCTCGCCAGGGCTGCTCGAGGGCTTCCTTCTCTCCGGCCTTTCCCCCGCGCCCCCT
Organism: Proteles cristata cristata; assembly: GCA_017311185.1. NCBI lineage: Eukaryota > Metazoa > Chordata > Mammalia > Carnivora > Hyaenidae > Proteles > Proteles cristata. The sequence continues at coordinate 199,860 of JAESUZ010004053.1, forward strand.
CCGCTCCTCCAGTATTTAGGAGTGGCTGCCGGTATCCCACCTGCGGGGCTCTGTGGGAACAGGGCACCCGCCCCGCAGGTGGCTTCCCATCTAGCGTGGAGACAGGGCGCAGACCGCGTGCAGGTCTCGGCACCGCCAGCCTGAGCCAAGTGCGGTGGCGGCGGGGCGGGGGCGAGGAGACAGCCCCCGGTGGGTCAGGGAGGACCGCAGGGAAGCGAGCGATGGCCGTGGGGGGGTCTGCGGTGCAGTACCTTCAGAGGGAGCGTCCCGGGCTGGGGACACCGCCGCGAACTGTCCCCGAGGTCCGGAGAGGACAGCGGATCCGGGAACTGCACGTGTTCAGTGTCCGCAAGGATACCAGCTGGCAAGGCCGGTGGTCCGGGGGAGGGGCCGGTGTGCCAGGCCGAGTGTGCGTTCGCGCCGCGGAGGGGGCTGGGGAGCCGGTCGGGAAGGGCGAGGGCGGCTGCCTGTGCGGAACAGCCGCAACGCAGCGGGGCACACGCAGCGACAAACAGCCAGAAACTGTTGCACGAGGAAGGAGAAACAGGAATTCTGAAGCCAGGCCGGACCCTAGCGGGGCTCTGAGAAGAAGGGCTTTCAGAGGGCACGCAGCCCCTCCCCCTTCCCCGCCACCCCGCCGCCACGCAGCCCCTCCCCCTTCCCCGCGCGCCACGCAGCCCCTCCCCCTTCCGCGCCCCCGCCGCCACGCAGCCCCTCCCCTTCCCGCCACCCCGCGCCACGCAGCCCCTCCTTCCGCGCGCCATGCAGCCCCTCCCCCTTCCGCGCCCCCGCCGCCGCAGCCCCTCCCTCTCCCGGCGCCCCCGCCGCCACGCAGCCCACGCAGCCCCTCCCTTCCCGCCACCCCCGCGCACCTCCCCCTTCCGCGCGCCACGCAGCCCCTCTCCCTTCCCGCCACCCGCGCCACGCAGCCCCTCCCCTTTTTGCGCCCCGCGCGCCGCAACCCCTCTCCCTTCCCCGCGCACCCCCGCGCGCCACGCAGCCTCCCCCTTCCCCGCGCCCCCGCGCTTGCATAGCCCCTCCCCCTCGCGGCGCCGCAGCCTCCCCTTCCGCGCCCCGCGCGTCGCAACCTCCCCTCCCCCCGCGCGCCACGCAGCCCCTCCCCCTTCCCCGCGCCCCCGCCGCCACGCAGCCTCCTCCCCGCGCCGCAGCCCTCCACCCGCGCACCCAACGCCACGCAACCCCTCCCCTTCCCCCCGCCGCAGCCCTCCCCCTTCCCCGCGCCGCCGCCACCAACCCCTCCCCCTTCCGCCGCCATAGCCCCCCCGCTTCCGCGCCCCGCGCGCCACGCCCTCCCCTCCCGCGCGCCACGCAGCCTCCCCCTCCCGCGCCCCCGCCGCCACGCAGCCCTCCCCGCCGCCACGCAGCCTCCCGCGCGCACGCAGCCCCTCCCCCTTCCCCGCCGCAGCGCAGCCCCTCTCTCTTCCCCCGCGCGCCACGGCAGCCTCCCCACCTTCCCCACAAAGAAGGCGAAGTTACTGGGTCCACGTCATACCCCCGGTATGGCGCTCTGCTTACAGGCTGTTTCTGGGAGCTTCGGTGGAAGGTAGGCATGTTTACCAGTTGTGCGAGGACGGAGTGCGGAGGAGGGGCGGCGGCTCCCCGTCTGAACGTGCTTCCCGGTGTCGCCTCATTTGCGGACCTCAGCGTATCTCCTGCTTGCGTTTCTTTCACCCTCTGCTGCCAAGGCGTTTTCAGACCCTGGGAGCTCAGAAAAGTAGCGAGAGACCTGGGCCGCCTCTGCCTCTGGTTTCGAAACCTGAGCTGAATCCTGGAGTGATTAAGGCGGCGGTGATGCCTTTCTGTCTCTCGCAGGAGAACTCAGGGCCCGAGCGCCCAGCCTTCTCGTCGGGAACCCGCTCCGCGTGCGAGCGCGCGGCCTTCGCCCCGGGGCAGCTTGCGGGTCCTCACCACGCAGCCCGCCTGGCGTCGTGTCCGTGCCGTCGCAGGCTGGCTTCTCTCTTCACTGTGCCTTTTAAAATAACACATAAAGCGCAGCCAAGTAATTGTGTTTTCTACAACTGGAACAAAAACACGTTAATTAGTCCTAAGCAGTGAGGCCGCATTCAGCGTGGGGAAATTCCTCAGTGGGATCAACAAACGCCGCCTCAGAAGCTGAGGAAAATGGCCCACGTTTGACATCCTGTCAGTGAATGTCTACTTTTTACAGCTGCTTAATGCTCTGAATAAGGTCCGTTAACATCAGTGTAAAAACCGTGAGCGCTCACCTCTTGGGTTTCCTGTGGTTGCCTCTTGGCTCAGCACAAGACCCGGAACAGTGTCCTTCCTGAGCTGTTTTCTGAAGCGTCAGTTCACTCTGTCCAGCAGCCCCGTACCTTAAAAAGGGACCACGAAAGGGGCGCCTCTGTGGCCCAGTCAGTTGAGCCTCCAACATCGGCTACGTCGTGAGTTCAAGCCTCGCATCAGGCTCCGTGCTGAGAGATCTTCTGCCCCCTCTCTTTAAACCTCCGCCACTCGTTCTCTCTCTCTCTCTCTCAAAAACAGATATTAAAAAAAAAAAAAAAACAAGGGGACCAGGAAATCTCTAGTGTGTACACAGCAGGCTCCTAAGGAAAGACCGAGTGAATAGGAGCTTTCCAACCGTGGTCTTCGCCGAGCTTGGGGAAATACACTTAAACTACAGGTTTTTAGATCTTCTGAACTTTTTGATTTTCTGAAACTTTTTTTTTTTTTTAAAAGACATGGTGGACCTTTCTCTGCATAGGTCTTCTGAGAACAGTCTTTCCCTTTTGTTTGATCTCTCGAGTTCTCTAGAAGCTTCCCAGGCCTCAAGTTCTGGAGTCCTTTGACTTGGATAAATCCCTGGATAAGTTAGGTGTTTGGAGATTTTTTTCTTTAAAGCCCACATTTTGGGACACCTGGCTGGCTCAGTCAGTGGAGCGTGTGACTCTTGATCTCAGGGTTGTAAGTTCGAGCCCCGTATTAGGTGTAGAGGTTACTTAAAAAGGCTTAAAAAAACAAATTTTTAAAAAATCGTGTATTTTACCACTATACATTTTTACCTATCAAATTCGATTTTGTAAAAAATCACCCCCTCTGGATTTGGGCCATTTTCACCTTTATCTGTCGAGTCCCATGACACAAGCCAGTAAGCATTTGCTCGGACTCAAAGACCTAAAAGAAGACCCTGCTAACAGAACCCCTCAAAGAGCAACGCAAAAAAGGGAAATAATGAGTAAAGGGTTAGGCCTCTTAGGTCTGTGCCTAAACTTACCATACCAGGCCTGGCTGCACGTCGCAATAGTCTCTTGGTCCCCACGGACAAAGCCTGCTTTAAGTAACAAGGACAGGGCAGCCCAGGGTGTGGAATGGCCACTATGGAGGCTTAATATCCTCCCCCGGTCTTTGAGCATCCGCACTTCAGAAAAAAACAAGTCGTGCCAGAAATAAAAGTCACTTCCTGACCTGAGCCCCAATATTTTGTTTCAGTGTGTATTCTGTTCCGTTTTTTTAACAAGATTAAGTGGTGGAGAGAAGTGACGGGGGTGTAGTTTAAAAATGAAAGAAAGGTGGTAGACTGTGTTTGTTCTTTACCCCGAATCAGTGGAAAGTAGCAGAATGACCACACGGGGTCTTGGGTTTCAGACTTCCCCTTGGACAGTTTCGAGGCTTCCACAAGACACCCCCATCAAGTTTACACAGCATGTGCCCCTCCACCCGAGTGCTGGGAGCCTGCTTCCCAGGCTATCTGGAGTTTTCTGAGGTAATCTAATACCACTGTATCATTTGGGAACAACAGACTGTTTCCATGATGCTGTTGGCTTAAGATCCAGTTACCAAGGGTACAGTCAGTGGACAACAGGCAGATTTTTAATATTAACAGCAGAGCTTCAAGGGCTGGTTTCTACCCTTTTTTTTGCATTTGTCATTTCAGACCCGAAAGATGGATGGAACGGACAAGTTTGAATGTAAAATCACTAATATTGTCAGTTATGGGCAATTACTGGCCCTCCCCGCCCGTTTCTTTCTCTGACAGTCACACCACTGCGACGTCAGCAGTCAGGGACACACGGCCGGCCCTTTCTGTGAAGAACGGGACACACGGCCGGCCCTTTCTGTGAAGAACGTATTCTTGAGAGCGGTTTGCCTACACGAGTCCCTTTACTGATTGAGCTTTTCACGCTACCATAAGCACTTCTCGATAATTTTTACCCAGGAAAATTGCTACTCCTGCCATCCAGCCTTTCAATTAAGTTTGCTTTGCTATGAGATGTATCATTTAGTTTTTTATTAATTTAAACATTTTGTGTCAACAGAAGGTAGATCATTTTTAACTGGTGCAATGCAGTGTCTCACAAAATACATACGTGTCATAGAAAAGTAATTAACTTCCTCGTTCCGTTGCCGAACAGATGTGTGACAGAATAAGAACTGGGACCCGAGGGCGCCTAGCACATTTATTTATTTATTTATTTATTTATTTATTTATTTATTTATTTATTTATTTTAGGTCATTCAGTTGTTGACTCAGACACCTCGCTGCAAGTTTTCCAAATTTGTTCTCTTTTTCACAACACCCCCCCGCCACCTGTGGTTGAAAATAGGTTTGGAACCCTCATCCAGAATGATACATTGTTTTCTGGCTGCTTGTGGGAATGTGAAGCTATAGATGGGCTCTCTTTCAGACGAGAGCAAGGTTTGATGATTCAGAGTCCAGAATACAGAAGCTGTGCAGGGATCTTTGCTGTCGAACTCCTGGGGAAGGCTCAGCAGGTGTTTGGGGCAGCAGGACTGGGTTAGAAACTAGACCAGTGTCTGCCCACCAGCACCCCAGCCCAAAGGAGGTTAAGTCAGTACTTCCTAATGGACAGCAAACCAGTCTTTCTTTCTAGTAACAGCTATAATTCTACAGATGTTTCTTCAGCACCATTTTCTCCTGCCTGCAAGCATGTCCTACTTCTGTTTCTACACTGATAACCCTGGAATCTAGTTTTTACACAGAAGCCAGAAGGATGTTTCCAGGAGGGGCCTCTCCCGCAGCGTCCCACTCACGTGGTGGCAGAGATCCAGCTTCACACCCGGGGGCGCTGGTTCCTGCTCCCGTTTCCAGTCTCAGCTCCATCTCAAGGCTGCGACAGGCCAAGCTCTTTCTTGCCCTAGGGTTGCACTTGGCTTCCCTCTGCCTGCGACAGTCTCCCTGTAGCTGTAGGCCGGCCCCGCCCTCTCACCCCTCCTTAGCCATTCTTCACCGGCCTGGGAAAATCAGGCGTGTCTCTCAACCCCGTTTTCTCCTCCCTGCTTATCTCCATTAAAGCACAAACAGTTATTGCGTATCGTTACGTGTAGTTGCCTGCTGGCTTACTGTGGAGAAAGTAAGAATGACCTTATCCATCTTGTTTTCTGCTGTGTCTTGAGTGGCCACGCGGTGCTTCCATAACGATTACAATGCCTAACACATTTGTGTTGCGTGAATGGATAAGTCAGTAAATACTGTTACTTCCCTAGCATTGAGTTAAGGTCCGTAGGGTATGCCAAGTAAGCAGTGTTGTAGTAGTGCTAACAGTAGGCCATCAGGAAGGAATATTTTTGTACTTTCCTCTAACAGTGGGCAGCTCTAAATTTGACCTACCCCAGCTCCCCACTCCGAGACTTACAAACCCATAAGTACATCCCCCCATGGAAAGCCTGGGTATCAGCCTGGAAGGGTCCCTCCCGTGCACAGTTTGTGCTCCTAACATTTGTGTCTCTTCCCAGAAAGCACACACCTCCAGCGCTTGCGCAACAAGACTTCAGTAACATGGGCTTGGTGGTGTGCCTAGGTTTGCGAGTTTTCTTGTTCCCATTATGCCGTTGGATGTCCGTGTGTTTCATAGGGGCCCATGGGGGCCGCACCGGCCACAGTGGGGACCTCCTTTCCAGGCCCTGCCGAGCAGGTGTCCCTGCTCCGTGTGAACATTTTAACGGAGATCTCGGTACACTCTCTCTGTCAGGCCATCCCACTCTCAGGCAGCTGCGGTTGTAAAGTTAATTCATCTCATGAACTAAACCCTGTCTCTTGTAACTCACCTCAGAGCCTTCCATCTGCCCGTGGATCAGTGATGAGTAAATCGGTTCCTTACTCTAGCTTGAATGTTCATGGTGGCTCTCGGGTCACACAACCAGGGGCTGGAATCCAGCGCCCCCACTTCCTCGCCCCTTGAACTTGAAGATGCTCCTTCACTGTCCTCAGCTGCGGCCTTGGCCTCTAGATGTGAGGAACTGAAATGGGGTTTACTTTCTCTTACTGAAATGATGACGTGAGATAAAGCAGTTACAGTAGTTAGTACAATGAACCCTCCATAAATGCTATTGCTGTTACTTCAGCTGCAGCTAGCCGGCTCTCCGCAACTCAGCCCCACCTGCAAAATAAGGAAACAGATTCCTCCCAAGCCTGGTCCTGGGTGGACATCAGACATGGTTGGAAGGAAGTTCAGCCAGCCCGGAGTCTACACACGCATTCCCATCCTAGCCAGATTGCATTGTCTTTTTTTAAACCACTTGATTGAGGTACGATGGACATCCCAAGAGCTGTATGCGTTTAATGTATGTAATTTGAGGAGTTTAGAGCTAAGTACACACCCTGGAAACTGTCACCACGCTCTATGCCATAAATACATCCGTCACTTGAGGAAGTTTTCTTCTCTCTTTATTGTTTTATTTTTTGGTGACAAGAACACTTAAATCTTGTCACAGAAAGATCCTCTAAGACCTGTCCTCTTGGTGAACACAATGCAGTACACCGTTGTCAGTTGTAGGTACCACACCTTAGAGTGGATGTTAGATTTCATCATCTCGCCCATGGAATATTAGGAAAGACCTTGTTAAATACGTGTTGAAGTAACACTATAGGATGTTGGTACTGTTCACCTGATCTGTATACGAAGAAAGGAATGCCTGTTGCCCAGATTTTTCTCAATGATGTCACACTGTCTCTAGTATGACACAGTATGCTCAGGCCATTTGGTTGGACATTTGGTTATCTGACTAAAGGCTGCCGTTACACAGACCTCCGTTTTCACCGTTCTCTCACCACTCCGTTTGCTCCCACTTGGGGCTCTGCTGTCACTACTTCCTCCCAGCTCCGCAGAGGGAATGATGGTGCTTTCACGGCTGTCTTCCCAAAGTCCTTTGACTCCATGGGATACGGTTTTCCTCTGGAATGAAACTGTGTGACCTTGGCTAAAATACCTTGCTCAGCTCTGTCTTATTTTGGAATAATTTTGGGATAAAGGGAAGGGAAAGCACTAAGACTCGAGTATCTCTGTTGCCCCAGGTGGTAAGTGCACACTGTTCTCATAAATCGCTGCTTCTCTTCTGTGGATGTCCTGGGGCCGTCCGCCCTCGGGCTTGCCTCCTGGGATGGTGCAGCTCATGTGTTTAGCACAGCTGTGATGCACCGGCGCCATCTCGTTCCTTCCTGATACCAGCCCTGGGAGGTTGGTCCTTTGGTGCTGCTTCTGACTGGGAAAGCTTAACAGCTGTTTGTCATCTGCATTCTCAAAGTTTGTTCTAGAACGTGGGCTGGTGCCCTTGTACAAACTCGAAATGGGTTAATGAGGACTGTGCCCTCGTCATCAAGACTACAACTGCTTTGGTACAAATGCAAAACTTCGACTGCAAAAACGTGTTAGAAGCAGGAGCAGAGAGATGGGCAAGCAGCTCTAAAGTCTGTCACAGGCGTCACAAAGCGGGTAAGCGCGGGCGGTCTGCCTGGAGGTTGGGCGAGTGCGCAGTGGTTTCCTCATTGGAGAGAAGAAAGGCGATTCGCTCTTTTGTCTGGCTTCCCCCACTTCCCTGGCCACCCTCATGTTTGCTTCACCTCCCTCTTCTCTGCCGTGCCGGCCCCGCCCCAGCCCTGCATGAATGTAGCCGTGCGCTCCTGCTGCCCTGGCGCCTGTACCGCGGAGCAGGGCCTGGCAGGTGGGCCCTGGGGCACCCTCGGCCGGGCCCCCACCTTGCCAGGCTGTCTGCGTGTCCTCAGGCGGCCCCTTCCTCTCCTCCTCCACGGCGTTCCCGGCCCCACTGCTGCTCCAGCCTCCTGATTTCAGTAAGCACGGAAACACTGACCCATCGGGTCCCGCGGTTTCCTGCCCGTCACCCCACACACGCCTGCACCTGCACTCTTCCCCCCTGCCTTCCTGTGTCGCAGAGCAAACGCACCTCCTTGCCAGAGCCCGGCGTCTGCTGTGCTCTGTGCTCCTGGCCCCACCCCGTCTCCTCCAGCCGCCCGTTGGCCTCTGCCTTTGCTCGCCCCCTTCCCTGTGCCATAAACATGCCCCTCTGTAGAAGAGGGCATGTCCCGAAGAGCTCAGCTCCCAGGGCTGACAAAAACCAGGCTTTCCCCTGTGTTAAACTCTCTGAATGAAGTTCTGTCTACTCTCACGTGGAACAGGAGGGATTTTCACATTTGTTTCGTTCAAGAAAGGAAAGCCTTGCCTCCTCTAATTGGTGGTAAGCATTTATTAATATTAGAATCTTACCCTCACCTAACCTAGAAAGTTCAACAGATTGTAAGACACAAATGCCAAAGGAAAACAGCTGGGCTATATCCTTTTGACCCACAACGTATGACTCAAAAAGAAACTGGTCTTACAAACCCTCCGTGGCTGGCGTCACGGCATTCCCTGGGTCAAGGGGCACGAGAAGAGAGACTCCTGCCACCTCGTACACCTGAAATGCCATTTTGGACATCCGGAGTTGGATACGGGCCTTGTCGTACATCCGTACACAGGTTTTATCTACGCCTGTCCCGTTTGGGGCACTCCTGACATTTGCCGTTGCCAGCCTGCCGTGGTGAACGCTGCCTGTGACTCAGCCCCTGAGGGGGGCCGGCGTATTCCGAGGACTCAGGCATATATTGCCAGCTCCCCTCACATTTCCCAGCATGCCCTCTGTGCAATCACTGGCCGCTCTCTGTGCCCCTTTCTCTTCCTGTGCAGTCGGGACACCTCTGATCATCATCTGGTGATGTTTATGGAGCTCCAGCAGACCTTTGTGTGAAAGGCCCTTAACAGTTAACAGTAAAGCATGCCTGGTTTGAGAGCTGGTTACGAGAGAATGGAGGTGAGGGCAGGGTGCCAGACATGGCCAGTGCTTTTATCTCTGACATTATAAAGAGGTCCCCTGGCCAAGGGCCAGATTGGAATTTACTGGAATATAAAATGCAGACATGTGCTGTCTTCTGTTGGTGGGGCGCCAGGGGGAAGGCTCCCAGTGCATTCCGCCAGCACTTCGTTTCCATAGGATGCAGCATCGCCAGGAAGAGCATCTGAGCCCTGGTGGCTTTGTGCAGGGTCTCTGCTGGGTCTGGAGTGGGGCAGAAAAAGAGCTGAACCATGAAATCCGGTCACTTCCTTTCCCTACCCCTCAACCCCCCCAACCCTCCACGCAGACCTTAGAAAGAGTGCTTTCTCTGCTGGGCCCTCAGCCCATGAGCGACTGCCCTCGGGAATGACCCACCCCCGAGTTTCCACATAATCCAGGGACGACAGTGTCTGAGGCAAGGGGGGCACACTGGCTGTTTTCTGCCGAGAGACTGGTGCCGTTCTGGGCTCCTTCCTTTCTGGGACGAATTCTTCCCCTCCAACTGGAACATACTCCTTGTGAACATTTTGCTTGTTTGGTGCACGGTCTGAGGATTTCATTGCTGCCTTATGAGGGGATAGTAAGAACTGATGAATTTGTGCAGGCCAGCTCTGACAAGGTAGGGGAAGCTGTCAGAAATCGCATTAACCGATGTTACGGGACAGATTCTGTGTCACATTAAATACTTTCCTTTGGTCGCCCTTATGCTAACCTCCTAAAAAAGCATGTGCAGACCTCTGTCCAGGACTTGTCGTCTGAAATCGTTAGCGTGGATCCCAACTAACCCGTCCTGTTGGTTTGGGAACGCAGATTCAATAACCTGATGTGTTTGCTTTAGCGGATAAGCGAGTACCATGTTGTCGCGTGAGTCTGGAGTGTCGCCCGCTATAATCGTTACACATGCAGGTGTTGGAGGGAACGTGTGAACTAAATAATCATTGTCAAATCCTCGGGGTGGCAGGGAGCACTGCTGGGTTAGGGCTGTCTTTGTTCCGTCCTCTGCATACTCTCTGGGCTCCGACTGGTGCATTTCACACGTGAGAAGACTCAGCCTAAAACAGAACGAAGGAAACATCTAGAGAAGGAAGGTGTTTGCAATTTGTTGCCCAACCACCGATTCCTCAGTCTCTCCTCGTCCTAATTTCAGGTCTCTCCTCACGCACAGCACGCTCTGCGTGCGCATTTGACTGGTGGAGCGGAATGATTAGTTTCCGTCTCCATGGTAACCACCGGCAGGTGCTCACCTGGGGAGGCTGAGCCAGGAGGCAGTGCTGGCCTCGGGTCCCCCAGCGGCAGCGCGGGGCCGGGCCTCCAGCCTCCCTGTTTCCACTCTCCCGGGCTGCCTGTCACGCACTCGCGTGCCCCAGGGGTGCCGAGCCCACATCCTGCTGCTGTCCCTCCTGTTTCAGGTGTTCCTGGAGACCCCTGTCTAGGGCACCCTCGCCCTCACTGTCAGCACATTGTCCCTTATACCTGGTGACATTGTGCCCTGCTGCTGTGGCTAGTGTTTGCCACTGTTCCCAAAGACGGAACTGCAAGGCGGCGGTGTGGCGGACCGAGGAGACTGGGGAAGCCTGGAGGTGCCCGGGGGAGCCCGGGGGAGCCGAGGGCTATGGTTTGGGTTTCCGTTAAAGCAAAACCTGCCCTGAAACTCGGGGGTATACTTGATCTTAATGACTGCTGCGATTAGAATGATTGTTCCTATAAAATCGCTGCATCTTTTCCCAATACCAGCCCTCCCACCGTGCGGTGTCCCCACAAGGCTGGCAGGAGCCCTCAAGGAGTTCATGGGTTTACAGCTGCACAGCCACACAGTTGATCATCTCTGTACATATGTGAGAAGAATTTGCTGGAATGTGCGTTTGCAAGCTGAGCCAGTAGCCCTCCGCCTCATGTTAGTAGTCCCTGACATACGTTCTTGGGACACATCCTTCCAATTGGGAGGAGATCGCAGGGAAGGGGCTCCTCCCTAAATGTCCACGTGTCGTGTCCAACCGTGTTTCTGTGTCTGCCAGTTGTGCTCGTTTTCCACCAAATGGTGCACCCGAGGAAGCTTTTCGGCAGGCGTCACTGACCCAGGGAGGCTCTCAGACTGCCCCAAGTGTGTGCATGACAGGTGCCTTTTCTTTCCTCTAAAGTGACCTGCTTTTGTAAGCAGTGAGCTGGTTTGTCAGGGACCGGGGTTTAGTCCTGGGGACAAGCGTGCCCAGGACGGAGGCTGTAACCTGTGGAGATGGCAGCCGGAGACGGCCTCTCATGGCTCTAGACGTCCTCCCTTCACACGCACGGGGCTGCTGTCCCTTTCCCAGAAGCGATGAGGGGACATCCCCCTTGTGTGCCTGGAAACTTAGCCTTGACCCTGCAGCTGGTACCCATGTGTGGTCTTGTGGAAATGTGTGGTTGCAGTAGAGTCCCATTTCTCTCTCTCTCTCTCTTTTATTTTAGAGAGACAGAGTGCGGGGGGTGGGGGGGAGAGGGAGAGGGAGGGAAGGAGGTGGGGGAGAGAGAGAGAGGGAGAATTCCAAGCAGGCTCCATGCTCAGCACACAGCTGGAGGTAGGGCTTGATCCCACAACCCCGGGATCCTGACCTAGGCTGAAATCAAGAGTTGGATGTGCAACCAACCGAGCCACCCAGGAGCCCCAGTCGCATCCTGTTTCTGTCTGAGAAATCAGTGAAATGTGGATTGGCCGACGCTGACAGCGACAATGAGAATAGAAAACCAGGTGACAGTTTAATGGAACGCTGCCACTGGAGCATTTCACGAGCCCTCCTCAACAGCGCCATTTATTTGGCCTGGGCTTAGTGCCCCTCGTTGCCCAAACACTACTGGGCTGGATCCTGGACAGTGGCGGGACTGGCTGGTTGGAGATGGTGTGCCACCCCGGCAGCCGGACACTTGTTCCGGGCTCAGCCAGCTCCGGGGAGGGAGGGGGGTAGAGGGTGCGAGGGGCAGGAGGCTGGAGCTGCGGGTTCTGGTGAGGACACAGGGCTTAGAGGCCTGCGGCATTCTACTTGTGCAAGTCACTCGCCGGCACCGAGACCTCGCCATTTCATGAAGCAAATGTAAAAAATAACCTCTTCAAGGCTGTGTCATTTCACCTGGGTTCTGTTAACAGCCTCTAGAGGACCTTTTCACCTGCATCCGTTATTCCCGATGCACGAAAGAGCAGGACGGATTGTGACTCTAGAGGTCAGCGACCGTGCAGTGTAGTTCTTGGTAGTTGGGAGAAGCTTGTTGACTCAGTTGAGCAAGAACCTCCCAGGGAGAGGGAGTGAGAGGTGAGAGGCGTGGGGCATGGCATAGTCGGTGCTCGGTCACACATCCCCTGGTGGGACAAGACCACTTTTCTCCCTCCTGCTAAGTGGGGCAGACGTGGTCAGACCCCCAGGGACCCCTCTGCTAGGATGGGAACTGAAGAATCAGACCACGGTGCCATTCATGACCTTGGTGATTCTGGAGGGTGCAAAAGACAGGCTTAGAAGGGGCAGCTACTAGAGAATTACCACACTGAAGATTAGCTTCAGGAAGGACAACTGTCCTGCCAGGGTCACACACACCTGTGGAGCAGGGACTCAGATCTACATTTGAGGACCTTACATCCATTGGATCATCCTCTTACCGCATTCTAACTGTTCTGTACAGTCGCTTGTTAATTGCTGATTTGAGCACACTGCAAGTCGAACGTGCTTTGGGCGGAGAACATTCCTTCCTTTACGTTCTTCCCAAATCCATCATGCCCATTGACTGGTTGGCGGTTGATAGGAGAATGAACGTTCTATTTTCAACCACTCTTTTTCCACTTTATGAACGAGCCATTTCCCCCCTCAAGTTAAATCTGAATTGCTTTCAGTTGTTTTTGCCAAAGGAGGTAGAAATTGGTTCCAGCAGAGATGTTTCCTGTGAATCATAAAGGTTTTGAATGATGCTGTATATTAATGTATTAGTCCCAGTACATTATCCACGAACCAGGGGGCCTCAGTCAAGGCTCTTGAGACTGAACTTTGTTCCCTTTGTGACTTTGAATTTCAAGATATTTTCATCTCTCCCCTAAGTGCAGACCCTATATTTGAACCTCCTTTTGCTTTAAAAACAAAGCACACACACACACAAAAAAACCTCTCCTTCTTTCGAGGCGCTATAATTATTGAATTACTGGAAAAGTTTGTAAGTATTCAGTAATTTTATTTCCCATCCTATACTCCTTTTCCTTCGATCCAATCTAATTAGGCTTTGCAGGAGGATTGGATAACAGGAAGTACTGGAAAGCAGATTGCCTCTCTCCTTTTCCTCTTAATGGGAACCATCTGAAATGAGCCCCGTGCAAGAGTTCCATCATCCAGCGTTCGTGAGCCGAGCGAACACATCTGTTTAAGTGTTTCAGACACAGAGTAGATCTGCATGGCTGCATCTGACGGTTGAGCCTGATAGAGCCCATGGTCTGTCCTCAGGACAGACAGCCTTGCTGGGTTCCAACCTTATCCTGTTGAAGAAACTCGAATTTCTAATCCCCCATTGGTGCCTAGCAGGTATGCTTTCTACTCTGAAACCCAAAGGAAGCACTTGGCCGATTGAATGTAATTGGGTTGAGTTGCCCCCTTTAATGTAGTGGTAAGATGATCTCATCTCATCTGGCACCTATTTTTTTCCACGGCGAAGGGAATGACGCTTGGGTATTGATTGAGCAGCTGTGTCTGGGGGAACTGAAATGGCCTCACTGATCCATTTGGGGTCAGGCGGAGGCAGGGGCCTCTGGGCCAAGTGAGCATCAGGAGGCTCAGAATGATGTTTGAGGTAGAAGCCAGTAATCAGCACAGCCGGCCCCCAGATAGCTGGGATGCGATTCTGAGGCTTGTCGGGGACACAGTAGGGCCGAGCATGTATGACAGCTTGGCGCTGAGAGAGGTGCGCAGTGTGACTGTGTAGCTGTAGGGGCTCTGGGGGGCTGGGCTAGTCCAGAGGACAGAAGTAGACAGGATTTCCTGATGGAGGACATTGGGGGCCGGTTCTAAAGGTACAAATGGGAAGAAAACCAAAGAAGTGAATGGAAGTGGTGACCCAGGGGGCAGAGCAGGAACTTCAGTCGAGGTCCTGCCAGAGTCCAGAGGGAAGGATTGCAGTTGATCGAGCAGGAAGATAGAGCCCGAAGATAGAGCCCGGGGCGCGTCAGATTGGGAGTGGGGCTGTGAGAGGAAGGAAGAGGGGGGAGTAAGAAGGAACCAAGAATCAAGAAGAACGGACTCTTGAATTGTGGGGAGTAGTTTGCACCTGGCCCCTGGCGGGGAAATGGGGGTGATGAGTAGAGTAGCTTGAGAGGTCAAAGAAGGGAGAGACTCAGGAGACTCATTCTTACCACATCCTGGGAGCAACCGCCCTCGTTCTGCCTTGAAGGAACTATCGCCATGTTTTTACTGGTTCAAGTAAAGCCAAAGACTTTAAGGACTTTTCTGGAACTGTGCAAGAGAGCAGTCCAGAGGTAGAGCTGACTGGGCTCTGTGTTACTTCAGACTCTAGAGCAGTCAGGTGGAAGGAATGGTGATGGGCGCCCAGGCCACCTTCCTGTTTTCCGGGTGAGGGAGCTGAGGGCCAGGAAAGAAGGCTTGCCTAGGGATGTCCAGCCAGTCAGGACAGAGGTGCTATTACTGGTTCTGGAACCGACGTGTCCTAAATTATCTTCATCATCTCCCAGCAGAGTGAACTTGCTCAGAAGTCCTTCTGCCTGTAGTCTGAATTATTCTTATCATTTGTAGGAAACTCAACAATGGCACATTTGATTTAAAAGAAGAATGCATAAAATGAATGTTTCCACCTACTAGAAACAAATTTCAGGACTCACCCATTCAAGCCCTGTTTACATAGTAAAGCTGAAATTCAAAAAGGATTTTTTCCCCTAAATAATTCTATCTTGAATGATAGCAAGTATCTTTGATGTGTTCGCGTAAGAAATAGTGAAATAAGGATATAAATTTACTGGTTTGATACCTCAGGGGCTATGGAAAAGAACATGCTTATTTACTCTTATATTTGCAAACTGGAAAAAAAGATGTAAATTATGCTTCCCTAAGTAGTTTCTATGTACATATAGTTCCTCTTTATATATGAACACGTATGTACATGCATACATATACACGTTATTAAATGTGCCCCTCCTTGGTGTGGGCAGAGGGGAGACGGACCCCATTGTGGGGACAGTCACAGGAGAAGTCACAGAACAGAACGAGAAGGTGAGTGGGAGCCAGGGGAGTTGGGAACCTGAGCGTGTAGTGAGTACACACTCTCATCATGGTGGAACATTCCAGGGAGCTGATGGCTAGCTATTAGTGAATATAGTTTGTCTCACTCCAATGTAGAGTACTCTCAGGAGTGATTTCTGAATGTTTGGAAGCAAATAAAGCTTGCCTTCTCCTCTCTGGTAGGCAATGAAGTCTTAGGCTCTCCCCAAAGAACAGCTAGTCAGATTATCAAGGGGGGTTAGTTGTGAGTACAATTCCTATCTGAGATTACTCTGTCTTACCCTGAGGTCATGAGGGCCATGGTCCTACCCTGTTTGGTGGAAGAGTACAAGATCCACTATGAGATCCAAGTTGGTGGATTTATTGCCCTTTTCCAAGTGTTGCTATTAGGAGGATCACAGGAACCGTGGGTTGCAGATAATTTTGAAGTTGGCCACTGCACAGACCTGTTTCATCTTTTATGTGAGCCTTGGAGAAAAACAAATTCAAATGAAACATAAAGGTAATGCAGAGAGCTTGCGCTCTGAAGCCAGATAGAGATGGATTTGAATCTTACCTCTGGCACTTAGGGACAGAAGGACATTTGTAGCAGTTAATTAAGCATTAGGGCTATCTTGCGCCTCATTTGGAGATTATCGGTGTTGATGCCCCATGAGGATGTTGTGAGGAGTGATTGAAATACATACGAGAGACATCCAGGTCATGACCAAAAAAATGTGACTTCTTCTTCCAGATCGTCCTACATACAGACATTTAACTGGGCATTTGTTACATACCATGCTCTGCGCTAGGTATTTGGGAGAGGTGGCATCAAAGAAGAAGACCTATATTTAACTCTAAAATGGGAAAGATACGGGGTGTCTGGGTTAAGCATCTGACTTCGACTTAGGTCATGATCTCAGTTCGTGAGTTTGAGCCCCACATCAGGCTCTGTGCTGACAGCTCAGAGCCCGGAGCCTGCTTCAGATTCTGTGTCTCCCTCTCTCTCTGCCCCTCTCCCACTCACACTCTGTCTCTCTGTCTCTCAAAAATAAATAAATGTTAAAAACGTCTAAAAAATGTAAAAAAGAGAATTGCCCAAGAAAGTAGCGTCCGCTTATGATTTTCTTTTTTTTAAGTTTATTTATTTTGAGAGAGAGAGAGAGAGAGAAGTGTGGGGAGGGGCAGAAAGAAAGAATCCCAAGCAGGCTCCATGCTGCCAGCACGGAGCCTGATGCGGGGCTTGAACCCATGAACCTGATCATGACCTGAGTCTACATAAAAAAAATACAGAACACTTCACAAATTTGCATGACATCCGTGCCCAGGGGCCACGGGAATTTTCTCTGTCTTGTTCCAATTTTAGTATATGTGCTGTCAAAGACAGCACTGGAGTCCTTTTGAAAACCACCCAGTATTATTATTCATGTGCACGATATGTGTGCACAGAGACCCAGGAACCCCTCCGACAGACACAAGGCTCACGTTTCCTCACCCACGCACCTGCTGCCTCGCCCTGTTGGTGGGCTGTCTTTTCTGTGGCCCCCCGTGGCCCTCAGTTGTTCTCTGCCCTGGCACACCTGTGTGATGTGTAGCTTCCTGCCAGTAACCTGGTAGTGGGTCTCACAAGGGTCATTGTATAAACCTCCTTTAGGAGGCATGCAGAAGTTTCCAGGGAGATCTCCATTGTTTGGAAAAGTCTGCCTTCCCTCACTTTTGCGTGATTTGGCCATGATTTGGTATAACTTCCTAAAATGGGTCTTCTCCCTGACACCCACTGAGAGTTTAATGACTGTTGAACACCTGGTTTTGAATGGTGTCTGATGAGTTTCTTACGCTTTGATGAGCCTCTTTAGAGCCACTCTGTCCAACAGAACTTTCTGTGATGATGGAACTTTTCTGTATCTGTGCTGCCAGTATGGTGGCCACAGCCACATGTGGCTACTGAGCTCGGAAAATGTGGACATACAGGAAAAGTAAAGGACTTGCTTACTAACCCAGAGGACAAACATTTAATAAGTGGTAACCCACACTTTTGTTTTGAATTACTTTTTAAAATGTTGGTTATCTTTTTTCCCTTTCTTTTCATTTTTGCAGAAGTCATAATTCATTCACATGGGTGTACTTGTATTCATCTTGCTCTTTCCTAGACCCATTTTGGTTGATAACTACATTTTTGATTAAAGTATCAGTGGGTCTCCAAACAAGTAATTCTTTCTCTTGCCCCTCTTCCCCTTCCTGACATATATCAGCTTTATTGAGATATAATTCACATATGATCCAATTCAGTCAGGTAAAGCATACAATTCAGTGGCTCTCAGTATCTTCACAGAGTTGTGGAACCGTTAACACAGTGGATTTTACCACATGTCCGTCTCCCCAAGTCCCTCCCCATCCCCAGCCAATTAGTAATTGACTTTCCGTCTCTGTGGGTTTGCCTGTTCTAAACATTTCATGTCAGCAGAATCATACAATACGTGGTCCTTTGTGACTGGCTTCTTTCACTTAGCGTGGTGTTCTTAGGGTTCATCTGTGTTATAGTAATCCACTTCTTTTTACTACCAGTAATATTCCATTATATGCATATGCCACGTTCGTTGGCTGATGGACATTTGGGTCACTTCCACCTTATTCGCTAGAATTATGCTGCTGTGAGTAATGATGCACAACTCTGTGTGTGAACATAGGTTCCCCTTTCTCTGGGGTATCTAAGGGGCGGAACTGTTAAATGGTATGGAATCTCTTTGAGAAACTGCCTGACTATTTTCCAAAGTGCCTGCATCGTTTCACATTGCTTCCAATAACATATGAGAATTTCAGTTTCTCTACATCCTCACCAACAGTTGGTATTACCTTTCTTTTTGACATCCTTATGGCCAACCTGAGGGGTGTAAAGTGATATCTCACTGTGGTTTTGATGTATATTTCCCTGATGGCTAACGATGTTGAGTATCTTTCCATGTGCTTATTGGCCATTTGTATATCTTCTTTGGAAAAATCTGTTCATGTCCTTTGTCCATTTTTTTCCCCTCTGCCCGTTTTTTAATTAAATAATTTGTCTTTCTTTCTCTTCTCTTGATTTGGCCCGAGCAGGATGCTGATATGCTGACTGGTGATGAACAAGTATGGAAGGAGGTTCAAGAATCCCTGAAAAAAATTGAGGAGCTGAAGGCACATTGGAGTATCCTTTTATCTGTGGACTGAGCTGTACCGTTGGGATTGCTTCTTTATTGGTTGGAGCTTGGTGTTAATGGAGCCAAGTCCATGGCTTGACCTTGGTGTGAACCAGTGAGCTTCATTCTGTTTCATGGTCACAGGCTGCATTCCAGTCCCTGCCAATAGTTTGGGTAATGACTAGGGAAGATCGTGGCCAGATCAGCATGAGTACCTTACCACCATTCGATAGTGAGCAAAAGTCATGGCCAGGAAGAGACAGTAAATAGTCTCTCTATGGATAAGGCAACAAATTTCTGATTTCCTTTCTACCCATAACCAACATCTCTAGAAAAGAATAACTCGGAATCCTTATAATTTAATGTCATTGACCCTCAGATCTAGAAGCTTCATATTAAATCAACCGTGACTACCATGGCAGTGGGCGTCGCCACACAATAAATTTTCTTGGCATAAACAGTAAGGACCATGAGTGGGTCAAAGTTCAGAGAGTAGGAGAGAGCGCCTATGCTGGAGGTCATCTGGGGAGGCTCTGCTGATGTGTGAAAGGTGTCCCGAGTCAGGGACAGGGTTTGGATGGGCAGAGGCTGAAAGGGAGGTCACTTCCAGTAGAGGGTGGCCGCCTGAGCAAAACTATGACAAAGGGAAACCACACGGTAAGAAGAAACAGACCTGGATGAGAAAGATCGCGAAAGATCATGCAGATACCGCGGGGAAATTCTACCTCAGTCAGCAAGAAAATCTTCAGACAAGGTTCCTAAGCCACAGCGTTCTTGAAAGCACTGTAAAGAATAGGAGGGGTGGATAGACAGATGTTCCTATCTTTAAAGGTGAAATAAGTAATTTCTGAAATCTGTACCCAGTGGGTGGTTTTCTGTTCGTTCATTTGTTTGTTGCAGGCTTGGTAAGGGAATTGTAATTGGTTACTAAAGGAAGGAAAAAGGAAGCTGTGATGGGCCCGAGGCTGCTCAGGTTTACCAAGAACAAAGGAGTCCCAGCTTTCTTTGGTAACATTTGTACATAGATACCAGGAGGAGATTCAATTAGTTGTAGCCAAGAAATTGATGCTAGATGCTAGTATGGCTGGACGTCTTCCTAAATGGTTGAACAGCCATACAAGAAAATGCTGCCACTCAGGGCACTGTCACTCTGGAATTCTCTGTCCCCCCTTCCAGTCCACCTGTGACTCTGTACCTTGAATGAAGATACAGAGCACTGGGTCATCATATTCCCAAAGGCTGTAGGCGGGGAGGACGGCAGAGGTGGGCTAATAGAATCAAGAGCTCAAGATCCCTGAAGATTTGAATGATGTCTGAATCCAAAAAACTGGAATGCAACAAGAATCTGTATAAAATCTTCTATTTGGGTCAGAAAGCTTAAGTGTGTAAATGTACAGAAAGCTTAGCAACAGCAAAGCATGTGCAACAATGTTAGGGTTTTAGTAATCAGCAAAGTTTAATACAGTTTACAAGGATGATAGAACCCCTCAAAAACTACTGTGATCTGGACTGTATTAATAGAGAACAGAAAATAAGAAAAGGGATGCTCCTAGTCTGATCATATCTGTAGTTTTCTATTCACTTTAGGGTAGGACATGTTAAGAAAGATCTAGAGAAACTGGAATAAGTTTTAAGGAATGGAGCCAGGATCCCAGTGGAATTTGAAACCCTGTCTGTAGGAAGGATTAGCACTATTGGGAAAACAGTCAGATCTGGGAGTCAGAGGGGGTCCTCCTTGGGCTCAGAGAAGTAGGCTCGTTGTCTGTTGTCCCATGCGGTGGAATTAGGGCCCTGGGTGACCCTGCTACAGTCAGGTCTTGGCAGGATAAGGCTTCACTGCAAACTGACTCTGTGCCTATCTTGCCAGTCACAGCCCACCTGGGAACCACCCTTGACCCTGGGATAGATCGGAGCATCCGTTAAGAGGATACAACCCTGCACTCACAACTGCCGCACATAAATGAATACCTGTTGTGGTGAATATATATTTGAGGGGCACCAAGGGCACAGTAGACAGCTCTGGGAGGTTAAAGAAGGTTCCAGAAAGGAGGCAACCTCTGAGTTGTGTGTGGGAGGTATACAGCAGGAGCTCTCCAGGCCACCGCCGTGAAGAAGGGCACCCGCCGGAAGGGGAGCGTGTGCATACGGGCAGAATGTGAAATAACGTGCTGTCACGAGATCGCAGTTGTCCAGTCTGGGGGGCGACCTGGCAGGGCCTTACCGCCCGTGCTCAGGAGAGGACGCTTTCCTGGCGAGAGGGGCCCGTGGAGGACTTAAGCAGAACAGTATGGTACTCAGTGACAGAAAGCCCTGTGGTCCCAAGGATTGATTAATTCCCCTTTAGTCCCCTTTTTCTGCCCCCTCTAATCCTCATACCATCATTGAAAAGTGTTCGAGGGAAAAAGGGGATCCGAAGGGCCGTTCTGTCCACCTCGGGCAGGCTTCCCACCCTGCTTCGGTCTAGAGCTCAGCCCCTCACTGGAGCAGAATGGCTTGTACGCGACACCAGGCAAATGCCAGTGACTATATTTTTGAGCAAATACAATGTCAGCATTAGCTTGGGGGAAAAGCCTCTTAGTTAAAATTATTCCATTTTTTTGCTCACTGGGGTGTTTTACAGGAAAAGCGCGCCTGTTTGCCAGGAGACCGTTGCCAATGTTACGAAGGGAAATTGGCCCACGTTCCCTTCCAGCCTGCTGGGGGATAAAGTGGATGTATTCCTATCAGTGGCTGCAGAATATCACAGCTGGTTTTTATTTCTAAGGCTTGTCACCTCAAACCTCCTTAAAATGAGTCAGAGAATATATAAGTGAATAGGCAAATAGTAATGGAGGTCAAACAACACAGTGTTAAGAGAAGGTACAAAGTCTCGCCACAGAAATGTCTAGCGTTGTGTAAGAGAAAGCCATTCCTCACATATCTCATCCTGGAATGAAAAGCCACAGAGGTTAGCCCGGCAATCTGTTACCAAATCAGTGCAATGCCTTAGATACCACTACCCCCAACCTCTCAGGATACACCCGGCACATTTTAAACATGCATGCCACAGGAATACGAAAGAAAGTCACCAACTCACTTTTCTTCAATGAATGTACCCTCTTCGGAGAGCAGAGTCAACTCCTGAGAGGCAGGACTGATGCTGAAATTACAGAGCGTAGTGTGCCAGGAGTCTGAAATAAAGGCCCTCAGCCGTGCATTGTGGCGCTTGCGATTCTAAGTAAGGAAGCTGCGCCTTTGGGGTAAGGTATTCTGCCTCTGGGCGAAGAAAAGCGTATTTCCTGTAATGAAGACATTAGTTCCCACTCACACAGGTGGCTTGATTGGTTTGTTACAAGTGTTTGCTGCCGTTCTGGAAGGCCGCACCTCCGCCAGGCCCGTGTGGATGGTAGGAGCGGTAGATGTTGCTGGAGGGCTGGATAGAGGGGCGCTAGAGCGCATGGTTCAGGCCAGGTGTGCTGTGGGAGCCCGATGGATGAAAGAGGGGGTGTTGATCGGGGGGCACTGATCGTGAAGAGACTGGGTTGTGTGGTGGAGGCCAGGGGCATGGGTAGAAGGGGGTTAAGCCTGGTCACGATCAGGGGTCACATCACGTAGGTGTTTTAGGTGACATCCTCAGAGCCTCAGATCTGACAAGTGACAGAAGTAGTGCACACTGAAACCCGCTGTATGTGTAGTCAAAGGCTAGGCCATTTCCGCCGCATCTGAAATCTACCAGCCTTTTCACTCCAGTGGAGTTCCGCACACAGAAGCAGATGGATTGGAGCCCCATAGGTTGACGGGGCCAAGGGGGCCAGGCCGGCGTCCTCATGGCCTGCACCTCACCTGACATGAGCGACGGCGGCGGTGCAGGGAGGGAGCTGTCTTCCCCCGTGCTCCCGGGGTGATCCGCCCGGGAGGGACTCAGGGAGGGCCCCACGTGCTCAGTCCTCCGACTCCCTCTGCGACAGCGCAGGGAGTAAGAGCCGTTTTAAAAAGTGCGCTCACACCAAAGCACCACGGGAGTGAGTTATGGGCTCACGGCGAATGCCAAAGTCAGAGCTGCTCGCATGTGGGTCCTGGGTCAGCTCCCTGCCCCTTTTAAAGTAGCAGTCGAGGGGCGCCTGGGTGGCTTAGTCAATTAAGCGTCCGACTTTCGCTTAGGTCATGATCTCGCGGTTCGTGGATTCAAGCCCCGCGTCGGGCTCTGTGCTGACTGCCAGCTCAGAGCCTGGAGCCTGTTTCAGTCTGTGACTCCCTCTCTCTGACCCTCCCCTGCTCACGCTGTCTCTCTCTCTCTCTCTCCTAGAAATAAATAAAACATTAAAAAAATAAAATCTTTAAAATAAAGTAGCAGTCGCCCCGCCCATGGTTTACGTGCATGAGCCATGTTCTTAATACTATCTTGGACTCTGGGGGCTCAAACTAAGAATACTTGTTTTTGTTTTTGTGGTTAAGTATAGGCTTGGGTCACTTTTGCTTTATAATCAAGAAGCTTCAGTGTGAGAGCTGGGGGTGGGGGGAGGGGTGTACTTCTCCAACCTGCTTCCCCTGCTGCAGGCCAGTGGGCTGGAGGCTTGGTGTCACGTATGCCCAAGGTTCTAATGACACAGAAGCCAAAGTGAGCTCCTCCTTTTAGAAGTCGAATCCGCCTGAAGCTTCTTCAACCTCAGACCAGTTTTGTAACAGAAGCTGACAGAGTACATAATTTCAGCTGGACTTAACTGGTAGTCCCATTTAATAAACAGCTGTATTCACTCCATGCCTGGATTTAAAGAGAACACATACAGGAGTAGGAAGAAAGAACAGTTCTTTGGGAATCTTAATCCCCCAAAGTGCAGGCTTGCGTGGAAGATGGCTTGTTGATGTAAACAGAATTTACTTGCCTGAGATGCCACTTACATGTTTTTGTTTCTCGAGTGTGTTTGCAGGCAGCTCATCTGTGCAAAATAATGGGGTCTTCCTTCCCTCCTGTGCCTGGGAGCTCTTCAGCCTGTTAGAGAATCTCATTTTACTTGTTTTCTTGCTGAAGACAATGAATCCTTAACCAAGGTTAATAACAGAGTGGGAGCAGGTACTGGCCATGTGCCAGACGATCATCAGCAGCAACTCAGAGCGGCTTCCTGACATCAACATCTACCAGCTGAAGGTGCTGGACTGCGCCATGGACGCCTGCATCAACCTTGGCCTGCTGGAGGAGGCCTTGTTCTATGGGGTTCGGACCATGGAGCCATATAGGTGAGTGCCAGGCAGAGGGCTGGAGAGGAAAGGCCGCACTGTCCCGCGTTGGCAAGGGATTGACGTCCTGAAGCCACCCCGGCTGCTCTGCCTTCCCGAGTGTCCCCATCTGTTCCCAGCTGCTTCCCCGGCAGCGTGGAAAACCGGACCTATTTTTGTTCACTCGCCTGGGCAGACACTCATCATTTGTGAGGCTCCTGCTGCGTGTCAGGTGCTGTGGGTGCGGAGACTAGGAAGTCGCTGTCTGTGAGGAGCCGAGGGTTACGCTGCAGGGTCCTGCTTGCGGTGATGGGGGGAGGCAGCGGGCTGGGGGCGGCCGCAGGGACACACGGCCCGAACCCAGCTCGGGGAGGCTGTGTCCCCCAGGTGAGGACGGCCCATGCAGGGGCCCTCCGTCTGGCTGACTAGCGATGGTCTCTTCCATCTTGATGGTTCCCAGGGTGCCTTCGGTCGAATCATTTGGCCCCATAAAACCTTATGAGCCAGGCTCACGCGTGTCTTTGATGAAGGCGCTATTGCTAGTTAATCGTGCCTTGACTCACCTCAGCTCCTTCAGACCAGTGGGTGTTCTGTCCCTGGATGTTCCTGTAACTCAGAGGAGCTTTGGCAGAATTGAAATCTAGTGCATGGGACCCGGGTTTGCACCAGGCTGAGAACCTAAGTGTGGAAGTTCAGGTAGATCCGCCCAAGGGAGAGGGCACAGTCATTCGTGCCGCCATCTGAGGTTGGATCATCTCCAGCACAGAACAGGGTCGCCCACTGCTGGGAAGGTGCCCTGAAGCCCAGGGAGCATGGGGGAAGGTGGGGGGTCCCTGGAGGGCGGAGGCTCCCTTTCTGCGTAGCTCTGAAGACCATGCGAACACAGTGTCAGCCCCCAGGGGCTAAGCAGAGGGAGAACCCAGCTCTCCACCTACCCCACGTGGGTCCACAGGCAGGGGAGGGGCTCCAAGTGAAGAGGGGTTAGAGTCCCAGGGGCTGCCTCTCCCCACCTTGAGGACAAGCCTCTGGAGGGAACCGAGAGGGGAAGTTGCCAGGGTCCACGTGAGAACGGAAGCAAGTCCAGGGTCTTGCAAGTTCAGGTGCGGGAGGGGAGCTGGAAGTGAGACACGTGGTCAGGAAGCGCGGTCTGGAGTGCGGTGCAGGCAGAGAGGAGCCCGAAGACCCCGCCAGCCAGCAGGCGGCAGGGGTGCACAGGCCGGCCACCGCACCTGGAGGGCCCAGGGGTGTTTGCAGAGCTGCCGTAGATGGCGTCTTCCCCTGCATGTGGTGGAGCGGCTCTGGAATCCAGACTGTGAGTCAGCGCTAATCAAACGTAAGAGAGATTGCCTAGAGGGCCGAGACTGCAGACTCTCCCATGAGCATGCAGTGTCTGGTGTGATGAATCTTGCGGGTTTTCAGAGCACGTGGACCGAGCACAAACAGATAAGGCTTCATTCTCCGATCCACAGTGTTGCAACCAAGGGCAGGTCCCCGACGGTCAACGTCACCTCGCTCTGAACTCCGGGGCTGGGTCTCGGGAAGCCAGACCACAGGCCACGTGGGTGGACTGCAGCCAGGAAACGCTGGGCGGGACAGTCCTTCCTGCGGCCCCTGTGCTTCCCCTTCCCCCCACTGCAGCCGAGGCTGGACATGCTTCCCCTCCTCCTACCCCACCCCCACCCTGCACACCCAGGCTGCCGTGCGGGCCCCTCTGCACAGACATTTGCCTCTGGTCCCCACACCAAGGGTAGTCCTGCACGTGTTTTCGAATCTTCTTTCCCTACCTTCCAGGCTTCTCTGAAGGACTGCCTACCCCTTAATTAACTGGCAGTTTTACTGACTTGAGTTAAACAAAGAAGCCTTTCTCGTAAGTGAGGCCAAGTCCACCAGAATGGACTCCATATTGTTTGGAATACATTTGGTTCTATTTTCCTGGGCCTTGGCCGGTCACAGTTCCTCCGTGAGTGTACACTCTGTTCTCGTGCTGGGTGACAGATTTCTAAAGGCTCCCTCGGTTTCTCTCCCCTGGAGCTTGTTAGGAAGTTGCCCTGCAGTATTCTGTATTTCCAGAAATCCAGTCTGCATTGATCTGCTTCTAACGAGTGGACTCTGAACAGTTTGCTTGCAGCGGTGTCGCAGAGGAAGGGCTTTGAGAACCCAAGAACCAAGGAAGAAAAGGCAGGGTGGATGCTGTCGGACTTTGCCTTTCTTCCCTTTAGCCCTGCAGATGTGAAGATAAGGGACACACGGTCAGAGGCTCTGCCAGCCCTTTAACAGGCTTAACCGCGAGGTCAGCATCTGGAAGTCAGTGGCGCTTTTTGCTGCCTACATGTGTATGAGGGAGTTTACACTCTGGGCCACCAAGTGCCCACAGGGTCTCCCCACAGCTGCTCTCGGTGGACTTTGGGTTCACCTTTGGCCAAGGACGTGGGCGGTTAGCTCGGCATGAGTCACTGAGAGGTGACCAGGTTGCCACCCACGCTAACAGGTTTACAATGTTAATATACTGTTTGCAACAGCGAGATTGAGGGCAGGACCCGACAAATGATTTTTCTCCCCCCTGACCTTGGCTAAACTTTAACCACCACTGACCTCGGAAGAGAAGGTGTTCACATTCTATTTTTATCGAAATCACCGCGTTGCCCTCAGCTCCCTTCTTGCCACACTCTGTCATCTATTTTTACTTGATAAAAGTAAGTTCTCTTTATGATGCAGTGCAGCGTGAAGATCTTTAGGCCTCATGAAGTGGGTTGGCATTAATTCACATCCAACAGAATTTAGCGTCTTTAGCTCATACTGTTTCTTCTGAGGGGTTCTGTGATCATGGTCATCTGTAGCGTTATAAACGTTAGGCAGAGTGAAAGCAATTTAAAGGTATTTCATGAGGTTTAATTAAAAAAAAAATAATTAAAATTTTAACCATAAGATGAATTGGGTTCCAGAAGCCAGTTTGCGAGTGGTAGTTCAGGGCTTGGGAAACATTTTCCTCCTGAAGAAGGTCTTAAGGATCATGGTGCTATCACCAGACCAGCCCCGGAAAGTCTGCTCAGCCCCTGATCTCACCAGCGTTTGCCATACATTTTAAAAAGATCAAAAAGGAGAAAGTAATTAAAAAAAAAAACAAAACTGAGCACAGTCTTAGGATTTAAATCATGCTGACTATCAGTTAGACTTGACTTTCTTTAGGACCCAGAGAAAGATCTAGAGAGGCAGAGGCTTGTTAAGGCTTTGAGAGGGACTTCCGGTATATTCACACGTGTTCTGGTAACATAACTTTGTTGTGAGAATAGCAGCACTTTCAGGAGAGGATGCTTTCGAAAGAACACGAGGCAAAGATCACCCTCATCTTTCAAAGTCCGGCCTCACTCCCTAGAGAGATAAGCAGGATGACTTTCTTTCCTGAAATGTTCGGAGTATGTACATGAACCTGCATTCACAGTACCCTTCTTCTGTTCTTTCTCTCTTTTCCCAGCGATCCTCAGACCCTCAGAGACTCTCGTTCCCCCTCACCTCTCCAAACTGCTCCCTCGGGCCCTTGCACTTTTCCTTCCCCTCCTTTCTTTCTGTCTCGCCTCTTCTGGTCTTTCTTGTGGAAGGACTCAGCCTCAGTCTTGATCTGCTACATGCACCCAGAAGGTGGTGGGGGGTGGAGGAGGGTGAGTGAGTGAAGGGAGGGAGGAGCGAAGCAGTCTCCTTAGCGGGCAGAGAGAAGAAAATCCCACGTTCTACTCCTGGTTATTTTCACTTTACTACTAAGTATGGACATCAATGCAGATCAGCTCCTGAAAATCAACCTCATTCTTTTTAACAGATGTATAGAAGGTCATCTCATGAATGGACCATAATTTGTAGACTTGTGCCTATTGTTTCCATTTATGTTTACTATATCAAAAATGCTGCCATTAAGGTCCATGTCCTTGTATCTTTGTATAAAGGTATATAGGATAAATCCATGCGGTAAATTCCTAAATGCTAGCTTACTGCATCAAAATGTACATCCATTTAATTTTTTAAGTGTATTTATTTATTTTGAGAGAGAGAGCGTGTGCAGGAGGGGCAGACAGAGAGGGAGAATCCCAAGCAGGCTCTGTACCATCAGCACAGAGCCCAACTCAGGGCTCGAACTTGCAAACCACAAATCATGACCTGAGCCGAAATCAAGAGTCGGACGCTTACCCGACCGAGCCACCCACGCGCCCCAAAGTGTACATTCATTTTAAATGGAGGCAACGATCACCAAACTCTGTTCTGCATCCACCAAGATGTCACTTTCCTCAAAAGAACTGAGAATGGGTGACACGAGACTTATTTTATCTGATCTAAATTCATTTCAAAATATGTAAGGGTCTTCTCCTGTTCCTTGACCAAAGTCTGCCCTGTAGGGTGAGATTTGCTGGCATGGACCTGACAAACAGCACTTAGTGGTGGCGGGAAGGACATTTTTGTGAGCATCCTGGGAACACGCAGAAGAACACGAACCATGAAGGGATTTGAGCAAGTAGGTGCGGGATCCGAGACCGGAGCGGCATGAAATCTGCCTCCCGGAGGACAAGGCCGAGAAGAGTGATTTCAGCCCCCAGAGTTTCCTGTGGCCTGTTGTCAGGAGAAATGGTGGCAGGGCGGAAGTGACAGGCCGCTGCTGGTTTGGAGGCACGATGTGTCTGCAGGTCAGGTGTTTGTAACCTCGAGGTCACCAGTAGTCACACAGCAGCCCCGCCATTTTCGTTTTGCCAGTAATTTTTCACCTTTCCCTCGGAAGCTCTGGTGAGCCGACAAACCATGGGGTTTCTGCACGGCAGCGGAAACCCTTTCCTCGCTGGCTTTTCTTCTCGAGGCCGCGCGGGCTCTCCTGTGGGTTTTCGCCATCCGTCACTGCGACCTGGTGGTCTAATGAGCCAGTGGAGCAAGTGGCCGCAGCTGGGAGAGTGGGGGGCGTCGTCACCCACCCGACTCTGACCTGGGCCTGCCCCCGCGGTCACCCATCCCTGCGGCGCACGGGTGCTGTTGGCTTGTCCTCTGACGGGGCTTGCGTCCGTGTCCCCATCCGGAAGCTCCCTCCTGGGGGGTCAGCCTTGGCCGGGGCATCTAGTGTGGCACTTCCCGCAGCCGCGCTCGTGGAGTGGGGCCTGGAAGCCAGAGCCGGGTCTCCACCCAGGAGGGGAGACGAGCGCCCGCACTTCCTCCAGTGTCCCTCCCGCTCACCTCCCTTGTCTCCTAAGTGAGAAGCGTCTCGCCCAGTGAGTGAGCAGATGTTTTGTTCTCTGCCCGCTGACGGGGCCAGTAATCCTTTGGCCACTGAATCATTTTTTTCCACACTGTAATTTTCAACGGAAGTATCTTTGGTGGCCAGACCCCTGTCCAAGATCTTGAGCTCTGTGTGTGTTTGTGTAGAATACTGAGTTGCCTGATACATCTAAGTGGGGCCTCCTTTTGTTTGCTACCAATTTTTAAAGATTGGCTTCTTAGCCTCGGCTGCTGTCAGGATACTGGGGCAGCGAGCAACTCGGTCTGTCAAGGCCCAAGCACTTTTAATGTAAACTTTTTTTTTTTTAATGTTTTATTTATTTCTAGGAGAGAGAGAGAGACAGCGCGAGCAGGGGAGGGTCAGAGAGAGAGGGAGACACAGAATCCGAAACAGGCTCCAGGCTCTGAGCTGGCAGTCAGCACAGAGCCCGACGCAGGGCTCGAACCCACAAACCCCATGACCTAAGCGAAAGTCGGACGCTTAACCGACTAAGCCACCCAGGCACTCCTAATGTAAACTTTTTAATGGCAGGCCTTTTAATTCAGTCCCCAAGGGCCGCCTTCCTCCAGGGTCTAGAAATACAACAGCAGAAACCCAAAGGAGAAGGAGGGAAAAGAAGACGAACAGGACACAGAAGTAGTGCCAGTAGTGACAGTTCTGGAAGGGGAGTCAGGGACAGCCTGTGCCAGGCCCTGGCATGGGGCTCTGAGCCCCCAGCCCCTCGGAACAAGCTGAGCAGGTGGCCTTGGCCCCGCCCACTCTCCTGAAGGCCGCAGCCCTGACCCCAGACCCCCGCACTGGAAGGAGTGTTCTAGGCTCTGACAGAGCCCCGGGTGATGGCAGACGGGCTCAGGACGTCTGGCAGCTTCTCAGACCAAGCCCTAATCCGACTTGGCTGTTTCCCACCTGACTTGAGGCCAACACAAAGTGATCGGGCGCTGCTGATACACGCACGGCCCTGACTGAGGCGGGAGGGTGACCCACGCATCACCTCCAATGTTGCTGCACGTGCAGAACACGGGCAGACCCTGTGCCTTCAGCTTCTGGCCACAGAATTCCAAACCGTGGCTCCTGGCTCCTGGAGGGCCACCGCCTGACCGTCTTTCTGAGGCCCTGCTTCATTTGTTTTCTTCTGGATCGTATTTTTTTTTTAATATATTTTTTAATGTTTTATTTATTTCTGAGAGAGAGAGAGAGAGAGAGAGAGACAGTGTTATCAGGGGAGGGTCCGAGAGAGAGGGAGACACAGAATCCGAAACAGGCTCTGGGCTCTGAGCTATCAGCACAGAGCCCAACGCGGGGCATGAACCCACAAACCGCGAGATCGTGGCCTGAGCTGAAGTCAGACGCTCAACCCACTGAGCCACCCAGGTGCCCCTTCTGGATCGTATTTTTGACATCTTCTGCTGAACCTTTTCCCACCACCTCCCCGCCCTGCCAGGAGGATTAGATCCATATACTGTCTATACCACTTTCTTCTCCGACGAGAGAATTAAGAAGCTGTTTGTTCCTGCCCCTCCCTCATGTGAGCACTGCCACGCTCACTCCCGTCTGCGTGTGTGCATCACCGAGCCTGGGAGCCTGTAGGAAATCAGACATCCTAGGAACCTCCACCTTTCCCGACTCCACGAAGTAGGAGACGGCCTTGTAGTAGGAGCCAGAGTGGGACATCATTTGGAGGATGAATGCTTACCCATCCTCCACCCTTGATGAACAGCTTCCTGCGTGGCCTTCTGGATACGCAGGATCATTGGATGGGGACATCTCAAGCTCCTGGCTCAGGCACACGCTAGTTTCCTCAACCGAAGTGTTTACTGAGACCTACTACGTGCACTGTGGTAAATGTTGGCACACCGGAGCAGAGTCCTGACTCTCACGGAGCTTGTAGGCAGCCCTTGGGAATCAGCTGTGTGCCACACTTGGGTCTTTCCAGAAAGCCAGGCATTTGAGAAGCTGAGAGGAATTCTTGAGCCAAGTCAAGGCTGGCCTGATGGGACAGGTCTGAACGAGGTTTTAACAGCACTGGAGTAGGAGTCCCTTCAGTGGATCAAGCACCTGTACCTGTACCTGTGGAGATTACTGACCAATTTCAAGATTTCACTCACTATCCTCCCATGTTGAAGCCTCATATAGAAAGAAGAGTTGACAGCTCTGGCTTCCCGAGGTCCTCACTACCCCGTTCTGGGAGCTCGCATCCCCGTGTCCCACTCCAGCCGACCCTCGCTGTGTTAGTTTGCTCGGGCTTCCGTAACAAAATACCACTGACTGAGTGGTATAACAACAGAAATTAACTTCCGAACTTCAAGTGCAAGGTGCCAGCAGGTTGGGCTCCTTCCGAGGCCTCTCCCCTTGGCTTGCACAAGGCTGTCTTCTCCCTGTCCTCACGTGATCTGCCCTCAGCACACATGCAGCCCCGGTGTCTCTGGGTGTCCATACTTCCTCTCCTTATAAGAAACCAGTAATACTGGATTCGGGCCCACCCCAGGGGCCTTCTTTGACCTCACCACCTCTTTAAAGATCTTATCTCCAAACACACAATCTGATGTTCGGGTTGGGGGGGGGGGGTCGGGGAGGTTCAGGCTTCAACATGTGAATTTTGGAGGGAGACAGTTCAGCCCCTAACACCGGCCATATCCATCTCAGCCGTCGCCTCCTGACTCTCCATTCCTGCAGGGTACTGCTTCCAAGGATCACTCCCCCTGCGCGTAATTCCGTGATGTATTTGGACCTACTAGAAGTCAACTGTCTGCACTGGAAAAGGAATTTCTTCCTTTTCGGGCTTGCACTTGGACTCAGGAGCTCAAGCGGTGCCCAACAGCCAGTCCCAGTGTGCGTGGGTCACTAGAGGTGACTAGGGCGAACCTCGATACTCAGCTCACGACCAACCCAGTACTAGTAGAGTAGGGGTACTAGTGAGCCCCTAGAGGATCCTTCTCCCAGAGATCAGTGTTTCAAGGGACACTCGTGAGGGGAAGCAGTGATTTGACGTGGCCTTTTTCATGGGACCGTTTTGACGCAGACTTAAAATCAAACGCTTAAACTCTCAGCTACCTTTGTTCTAAAATAATGTGTAAAATAGAAGTTGTTCCCTGTGAGATAATTTGCCTCAGACACTTTCGGGTTCTTCAGCCCCGTCAGAAACTGACTAGGTAGTTAGATATCAACAAAAACTGCACAAAATATGCAGTGGGATTTCTGAGCACCCAGGACCGTGTGGGTGGTGGTGTAGTTCAAGTTAGGTGGCTCTATACTGTTGGTCTAGGTGAGCTGTGACAGCGTGACACTGCTCACATTTTACGTTTCAAGTCTTCCGTCATTTCCCGTCCTTACTTGGGGCAAGGATATTGATTCCTCTTTGCTCCAAAATCTGACGGTCATGAGTCAGCCCTTTCCGTCCATGGCTACAATCGTCCCTGCCTTCTGAGCCCCCAGGGTAGGCCAAGACTCAAGAAGCATATACCTTTTCTCTGTCATCGTCAGAGAGTGAATATCAGAACTTCTAGTCTCAAATTAGGACCAATAATCCTGGCTTACTTCCACCTTCCATTGAACTTGATACAAGCTGACCAGGGCCTCATGCCCAGAGGCATCCCCTTCTGCCCCTGGCACATGTGTGGGTTGTAGTTACCCTCGCACATAAACATAGTGGTAACATTTCTGAACCAAACTCCCTGTCCATGCCATTTCTGTCCAGTTAATCTGACCAAAAAAAAAAAAAAAAAAAAGTGCTGATACTGGGGGTCTTTGTTCAAGTCCTGGCTGCTCTCCTATCTGTCCCTTCCTCCTAGGACAGCCTCATTCTGGCTCATGCACTTTCTCTCTGCCCATCGCAGACCCCCCTTGCTTCCCCTCCAGTCTGAGGCAAGAATGGCAGTCCCTGTGTGCTCACATGTCCCACAGCCATGGGCCAACCCCATCCATTCCCACATTTCTACCTACCTTGGCTCTTGAGATCCGGGGCTAGGACAGGACACAGGAAATACTTTTCCTCTGTTGCCTTTGCCTGATTCCCAGTCAGCAGCCTCCTTGTAGAGAAGACAAAAGCCATATTCTACCCTTGGGGCTAGCTCACCTGCACGGGAAAACATTTAGTCTTCTGTGGTCACCGGCATGTGTGAATGGCAGGCATGCGCTCTGGGAAATGGTCTGTGGTCTTCCTACATGGGAAAGCATTTCCAAAATACAAACATTTCCCATGGGGTTCACTGTTGTGTTTTTAAACCTTCACAAGCTGTCACTGAGCACTTTGGCTCTCCCGACAGGAAAGCTTCTGTTCCTTATTACAGCCAAGTGTACCCTAAGCCACAGGGTGTCCAATCCTGGGGAATCTTTTGGGATGCGTTGAATTTCTCCTGTTGAATCAGTCTCTTGCACGGCTGCCCCTGCTGCTACCTACCTGCTATCTCTTTTCCTTTTTCTCAGCTCTTAGAAGAGAAAGTGGAAAAAGAAAATCCCATTTTCCCCTGTAGGGAGCCAGCATAAAATCAGGTAGGCCTGGGAATTGGGAAGTGATGGCTGTAACTTTGAAAGGCTCAAAAAGAATTGATTAAAATCAATTTTAACTTCGTATAAAGTACATGTTCTATGATCTAAAAAAACACATATCAGCACACACACATGCTATTTATCTGTGTATTTTAAGGAAATTCTGTACTGAGTTTTCAGAAGTTCTCTAAGGATAAAATGACTGAGCCGTCCATTAAACTGTAGGTAAAACTGTTCATCGACCCTCATAAAGTCCGATCACTGATGGAGAATGGTGAGAGCATTTGTAAGGAACAGTAAGAGGTCCTTGAAAGAAATGAGAGATGGGGAGTAAATGGCCCCCAAATGATAGTTCCTAGTGTTTTAGATAGCCAAGTTGTTTTAGGCACAAAATATGTCCTTTGGGCAAGATATTACAGAGCTCTTGAGCTCACGGCAGCATTCTGGCTGGAAAAAAATATCTCCTATTCTTATTGCTATGTGTGTTCAAGGGGGGTGGCCCCACCAGGTTCTAGAGAACTGGAATGCAGGGAAATAGTGAGCTTGGGCCCTTGAACAGACAGAGGGGAGGACCTGGGGGTGATGGCGGGGGTGGGGGTGTGTGTAGACAGCTCCTGCTCTGCCAAGAGGGAACAGATGATGGAAATCTCTCTTACCGCACAAAGGACACCAATCATACTATCCACTGCCCTTCAGAGGTAAAGAGGAACAAATTTGCTTTCACTTGTAGTGGAAAACGTCACCGTAATATCCTCCCAAAGTAAGATAGATTGGGTACCACCGTCGTAAAAGCATCCGCCGGCAGCTTGTCAGCAGCGTCTTTCGGGTGGAGTAGGCCAAAGGACTTTATGAGCCCTCCCTCTCCCTCTCAGCTTCCTTAAACTGGAAAGGAACCTCTGGTATAACCAGAGCCTACTGCAGACCCAGCAGCTCATCTGGCCTGGTCCTCACAGCCGTGGTGTGGAGGGAGTTGGCCTAGTCCTACCTTCCACGCGAGGATGCAGATGACGAGGCCTGTGTGACTCGCCCTCCCCACAGCTAGGCTTCAAACTCCCTTCAGACTCTGGCTCTAGGTTCATGTATTTTATTTTTGTTGTGTTTATAAAAAAGATATCGGAGTCCGCCTGAACCCAGATTTGCTTGGTCCTAAGAGTCCAGACCATGCAACACTCTAGAGGGCTGAGTGGTCTTTCCCACTACGCCACCCACCTTCCTCCTACATTGTCAAGATTCTTTTTGTCGCAAGTGACAGAAATCCACCTCAGTCAGACTGCCTGCCTGAGAAGAGTTTGCTGCTCACACGGCTGCATGCATGTCCTACGTGGATAGAACTGGTGACAGAATTCAGGGATACCGTCTGGGTCATCAGATTACACACTCTCTCTCGCTCTCAGTTCTTCTTTCCTCTGTTGTGCTTTATTCTTCCCTTCCACACAGTGTGGTAGATAAGATGGCGCCCAGCAGCCCCAGCCCGCACCTTCTGGCTCTATGGCAAAAGCAAAGGTCTATTCCCACCAGCTTCAGATTTGAAAATGCGCATCTGGGGCGAACTTCTGTGGCATGTTGGGTCTCGTGCCTGCTGCAGCCCTACCAGGACCGCATGCTTCCTGTGGGACAGAAGCTGTTCAAAGGCTTGGCAGGCGCGAGGATGATAGACAAACCAGAAGAATGGATGTCCATTATACTGTTTCACTGAGAAACAGCCTAGAAGAAATGTCAGAAAGAAGACTCAGAGGTGGTAAAGCACATCCAAAGGCTGATCCGACTGGGATGTGCAGCAAACCCCGCACTGTCCCAGCGCCACATCGGGAACGAAGACGTGCGAGAGTAGGAGGCTGGGGTCCCGGAGGGAGCAGCCAGACCCTCTCATGCCAGGACACAAGCTAGAGGCTTGGGAAGAAGTCTGTTGGCCGCAGAAGGGAAAGATGGGCCAGGAGGCCGGTGAGGCCCCCCCGAGGTGGAGAAGTGGTGTGGGGACCCGCTGCACCTGGAGGCGGTGTGCGCCACGTTCTGTGAAGGATCCTCCATCCCAGTGTATGTCATGCATCGCCGCCCGGAGCCACTGACAGACATGGCCGGAAGACGACATTCATTTTGGAAATGCTATAGAAAGTGCACTTTGATCTCAACAAGGTATTAGAGGTCTCCTGGTGTGTTTTCTGTGGATGGAAACATATGGGCTAGTGAGATTTACTTACACCTTTCAGACAGCTATCTGTGAACAGGAGTCATTAACAGATTGATAGACCCCTTTGGGGAAAACATAATGGATGCCTCAAAGCTCTTTTTTTTTTTCTTTTTTGGTCCTAAGTCAACATTTTTCTCAAAGACTCCATGAGATCAAAGGATAGAAGTTGTGTATATCAAATTTGTAAGGGTGGTGAACCCGAGAAGAATAACTAATGCTTTGAGGCACTAATCCAAACTTCAAAACTTTACCTCCTTGATTAGAAACATTTAGTCGATACCAAAGAGATGATCTTAAACTTTCTGATTCAAAATTCAGTAACAGGCTGGAGAATTTTTCTAGTGTTTCGTAGCAGATTGTTTCTGGTCACTGCACTAGTATGAATTCCTCTGTTCTCTTTCTGAAGAGATCGTCAGATGTTCTGGCTGTGTGGTTCATATGTTACTGACCACAGGGGCAGCCTATGATTAGCTTAAGCTGGAAAATCACATTTCCTTGGTCCCCTGACCAAAGTCAGACTTGTTAGAGCCAATGATGGGCCATTCTTGGTCTTTGATTTGAGATACTAAGAAAGCAGACTTCCCTTTCCTATTGTTCATAACTGAGGAAGCATGCAGCCACTGAAGATATAGGCTATGTGGTCCGTGGACCTCAGAGAGAGAAGAAGGAGATCAAATCCAGGAAGCAGAGGTGAGGAAGGAAGAGACTGGTCACTTCATTCAAGCATTGCCTGAAACCAAGGTTACCCCTATAACTGTGCAGTTATGTGAACACGGGGGCTGATCATTTTCATTTTTTTGTCAGCCAGTTTCAGTTGGATTTCTTGGTTCATCCAACATCAAAAATCCTAACTGGTATATCTGGGGGGGGGGGGGTCAAGGGCGACCAGTGCAGTGGCCAGGAAAGCTAATCAGCCTTAGGCTGCATTGTTGCGTGGATAGTATCAGCTTCCAGGAATTGGATGCATGCATCCATCACAGAGTGTCTAGGGTTTCTGAGGGAGAGTGACCAGGATAAGAATTCTGTAGCCACATTATGTTAGAAATGGAGATGTTTCATCACAAGGTGAAA
Source organism: Proteles cristata cristata (assembly GCA_017311185.1). Taxonomy (NCBI): domain Eukaryota; kingdom Metazoa; phylum Chordata; class Mammalia; order Carnivora; family Hyaenidae; genus Proteles; species Proteles cristata. The sequence goes on from JAESUZ010004053.1 coordinate 236,529, forward strand.
AGACGGACAAGTAGACGTGCTATCAACTTTCAGATATTTGAAGAGCTGTCGAGCAGGAAGGGGGTAGATCCCCCATGAGAGAGGAGGGGCTGTGGACCTGGAATCAGAGGGAGATGCATTCCAGGAGGGACATCGGCCTCATGAACAGATTATAACAATTCGGGTGCCCTTAAGTGACTATTCAGTTTTGAAGAGTAGTAATTCCCCGACTTTGAAAGTTTTCATACACTTGTCAGTTGTTTTAGAAGTAATTCCTGTACCGGGTGGGAGGATTATCCCCATGAGCTTCATTGCCCCTTCTGGCTGAGATTCTAATTTCCAGAACCCTCCAAAACCTCTTCAGTTTCAGTTACAAGTGAAGTACAGAAACAAACCAGCTCAATTCTGCCTCTCTGTTGTTTCAGTTACCATTAAGTTCTGGGTAATATGTGCCCTTTCCTTCCTCTGCCTGGCTCTCAGAGCATGTCCTGAGGAACAATTAGAGCTTCGATGGCTTTGATTTTTTTCTGTTGCTTGTGGGGTGGTGGAGTAAGACAAGTGAGATGTAATATCTCACAAAGTGGCATCACATAGCTATGCGTGTATACATCTACCCGTATATACACATGTGGATGCATTCGTTTGGATTTAAAAATACGTATTTCCAATCGGTTGTAATGAATTTTTTTTTCAAATTGAAATAAATAGCTACTCATCTCTGGGGTGCCTGGGTGGCTCAAGGGGTGCCTGGGTGGCTCAGTTGGTTCAGTGGTAGACTCTTGGTTTTGGCTCAGGTCACGATCTCATGGTTTGTGAGTTTGAGCCCTGCATTGGGCTCTGCGCTGGTGGCAGAGAGCCTGCTCGGGACTTGCTCTCCATCCCCCTCAGTCTCTGCCCCTCCCCCACTTGCTCTCTGTCTCTCTCTAAATAAATAAACTTAAAAAAAAATAGTTGCTAATCTCTAAAAAGTAGGAGATGTTTACACTGTTTAGAAAGTCCAGGCTTCTAGCCTTGGCTGGGAAATCAGAAGTCCAGTGACAATGGACTCATATCCCCAGTCAGCAGCAGCAGTGGGGCGTGTGCTCTCTCAGGGTGGGGGTCCCCGCTCCTCCCCACCAGACAGGCTTCACGTGTCCACCTCCTCTCCATCCCGGTGAGGTCGTAAGTATGTGTCCCTGCCCTAAATGTTGCTTTGTACCTCTGCTGGCAGGTACCGCACTGGCCTGTGTGAGCGGGAGAGGATCAAAACGTGCGGACGGTCTGCTCCTCAGACGCAAAGAATGTAGGGGAGAAAAAGAAAGGAGACGCTTTGTTCTTACTCCTGAGTTTGCTATAAAAGTATAATGGTTTAACTTTTTAAGTTAATATAAAATGCAGGGGCACCTGGGTGGCTCAGTCGGTTAAGCAGCCGACTCTTGACTTCAGCTCAGGTCATGATCTCCTGGTTCACAGGTTGGAGCCCCGCATCAAGCTCTGTGCTGACGGTGCAGAGCCTACTTGGGATTCTCTCCTCTCTCTCTCTCTCTCTCTCTCTCTCTCTCTTTCCCTTTCTCAAAATAAATAAATAAACTTAAAAGAATTAATACAAAATGTGGGTTCTTCACACTTACAGATGGATGAATAGAATGTAGAGGCTGCAGTTTTACAGAAGTAGAACCTCTGGGTAAAAGCCAAGTTCCTTTCCTCATTAGGTCCCCTGTTACCAGTTTCTCATTAATATGCTTGAAGTCTGCTACTCTTCAGGGCCCCCGGCAAGCATCTGACTCCATTCCTGTTAAGTAGTGTTTTCCAAAGTATGTTCCCTGGGGATAATTGTTCCATTGATATAATATGAAAAAAGGATCCTGCTCAAATGAGTTCAAGCAAAGCCAAGTTAAATAAAATAGCTTCAGGTCAATTTGCTGAAAATCAGTCACCACTAGCCGATTCACTAAAAGTCAGTGAATCGCAGTGAATTCACCAAACACAAATTCCATGAAAGATCCATTTGCCAGATATGCTAAATTTACCAATGGTGATTTAGCAGCTTTTTCAGAAATGTTCAGTCTGGATTACTGATATTGAAAGATGCTTTTCTGAATAACCTAACCTTGAGATGCTTCCTGAGACATCACTAGAAAAAAAAAATCTGGAAAGCTGGCAAAACAGCACTCAGTATTGTTTGAAAATTTCCTATTTGAAATACAATTTTTCTGTCTCGAGGTTTGGCATTTTGTACATCTCAGGATTGTTTCAACTATTTGGTTTCTTTTCTGTGCTTTTGAAATGTAATTTTCTTTTGGTTTTTAATTTAAGCACTTGTAATGTTCTCTCACTAGTTCCTAAATAACTTATTAGCCCTAATTTTACATTTCTGTCAATTTAGAATTTAATGAGATTTAGATTGATATAAAATTCTGATATTTGAGGGATGCTTTTGAATTGATGTTTAATTTAAATGTTAATTGCTAGAGATACTAAATTAAGGCTGACAGGCTGCTGGAGGAATTGCAGAAAAGAAAAAACTTCAAATGCTTAACACTTTAAACCAAGTTAAATATGACATTCAGAAACATCCAAAAGAAACCAGAGACAGCCTGAACAATCTCATTCATAGAAAATTATCCATTTATATTTATTTTACAAACTCTTTCCCTCTTTCCTAGTCATCTGCCATTTGCACATTCTTGTCAAAGCTCTGAAAGTCTGGATAGAAAAAAAGTGACCATTGGTAAATTTATGAAAATCAGGAAGTAACTCAACACATTGATCTTTCAGTGAATCAATCTGGTTTTCCACTGAAGTTAAACTGGTTACTTTCCTGCAGAACTTCTCAAAGATTCTAGAAAACGCAGGTCTATTTCAAATCTCCAGAAAAGGCTGTCAGATGACATTTCCCAAAGTCAAAGACCCATAAAAGCCCTGGATTGTGAAGGAGTTCATTTCACTTTGGAAGCATCTTCGATGCTTCTGGGCTCTGTTTGAAAGTCCCATTAATTAGTTTTAAACTTTTGGGTTTTTCTCACCTTATATCTCATTTTTAAAATAAAAAGCAGTAGACCCCTGCTTCGCTCCTCCCAACTTTCAGGCCTGCTTCTTAACCAGCGACTTCCAAAAACCTTTGTTTTCAGCACTTCTGATTTTTATACCTCTCAATTACTTCAGATTTATGTGTCTTACCTATTAGCTAAAGAAATCACCCACTCCTAACTATAAGACGATAAAGATCTAGCTTAAGCTATTCTTTTTTTCTCTATCCCTCATCTCCTTCTCCATTAAAAATAATGATTCTTTAATTCTTTTAATGGCTACCTGTGCAACTTCAAACAATATACTGAAATTTCGGTTTCCTGTGTCATCAGCTTGAGGCAGTGTCCCTTGATCTCCCACTGTGTTAGAGGCTTAGTTACTCTCATTCTTGGCGGAGAATTCGAATATAAAATTCTCAGTTCAAAATCATTTTCAATGACAATTTTAAAAGCCTGTCTCACTCTCTTCTAAGATCTGTCATTTCTGATGTTCGCTTGTCAATCACCCGTTCTATATTTCTGTAAGTTTTTAGGTTCTGTTCTTCTTTGATGTCCTGAAAGTTCACACAGATGTGTCTGGCCATAGGTACTTTTTCATTGATGCTAGACCTTTTTGTATTAAAGACTTTTTTTTTTCATCTCTGGGGAAATTTTTCTTTATTTTATTCTTTTTCATTTCAGTTGCTCTGCTTTCTATGTTCTCTTGTTCTCAAAGTCCTGGTAGTCAGATGTTCGACTTCTATGTACTCAATGTCTTGGGCCTTCTGCTTTATATTCTGGGAATTATCCTTGACTTTCTCTTCCAGACCTTTAATAGAATTTTTATATTTCAGTGAATTTTGTTTTTTAAATTTAAAAGAACTCTATCTTGCTCTTTTATGGTTTCCTTTTCATAGCTCCCTGTTATTTTGTGGACAGCACCTCTTCTTGAATCTCTCTAAGGATAATATGCCCAGGGCACCTGGGTGGATCAGTTGGTTAAGCATCCGACTTCAGTTAAGGTCATGATCTCTCACCTTGTGGTTTAAGCCTCATGTAGTGTTCTGTACTGACAGCCAGAGCCTGGAGCCTGCTTTGGTTTCTGTGTCCCCCTCCTTCTCTGCCTCTTCTGCTCATGCTCGCTCTCTCTTTCTCTCTGTCTCTCTCAAAAATAATCATTAAAAAATATTTTTAAAAATAAATGAAATAATTATTTTCCATTTTCTGAATAATCTTGGTTTCTTTCGAGGTTTTGTTTTTCTCCTATTTATTCTGGCCTTTCATCTTGCTGTGTACTTTTCTTGAATTTTAGGGGCTTCCTAGTGGCCCATTCATATTTTAAACATCTCTATTGAGATATAATTCATATCTCATATAGTTCAGAATTCAAGGCTTTTAGTGTATTCACAGAGCTGTACGTCTGTCACCACAATTGACTTTAGAACATTTTATTACCTCCCCCTAACAAAACCCGGTGCTCCTTACCTGTTAGCCCCGAACCCTCTCCCCATCCCCTCTGTGCTAGGCAACCACTGTTGATTCATATTGGAAAAGAAGGGGTTAGAAGGTCTGGCTTATTGCTCTGGGGGTTTCAAAATGGAAGTCAAGAAGAAGACAATGGCCAAGAGGGAGGAAAAGGCAGGAAAAGTTGAGACTGAGTAGGACCCAAGTCCCATAAAGCCAGACACAGGCATCAGGACCTCAGAGAGCCCTGCGGGGGGGGCTGGTGTAGCAGGTGAGCGGTCAGACCACGCCATGTTGGGGAGGCTCACTTCTGTACTCAGGGCTCAGAGGAGGACATCCTGCAGCAGGTGACAACACTGTGCCAGCAGAACTTAGGTTCCATTGGGGGTATTGCTGCTGGTGTGTTCACAGCTGTACGTGGCGCACAGTAGGCATTAGGTATTTGCAGAGTAAATGTTCAGGCATGTAACGCCTTACAATTTGCAAAGCACATTTGTCTTTAATACTTACATCTCATTCAAGTAGGCACCTGAGCAAAAGTGGATTCACTGTGGAGCTAACGAGGCTTAAACTGTAGACCCTTCACTTGTGTGAGTCCCTTCTGAGACCGTATTCTCAATTTTGTATTTGTCAACCTGGAATTCTTTTTTTTTTTTTTAATGTTTTTATTTATTTTAGAGAGAGAGCACGAGCAGGGGGAGGGTCAGAGAGAGAGAGAGAGAGATACAGAATCCAAAGACAGGCTCCAGGCTCTGAGCTAGCTGTCAGCACAGAGCCCAGCGCAGGGCTCGAACCCATGAACCATGAGATCATGACCTGAGCCAAAGTTGGATGCTCAACCGACTGAGCCACCCAGGTGCCGCCTCCCCTGTTTTTTTAAAGTGAGAGTGAGAGAGCATGTGCATGAGTGGAGGGAGGGAGAGAGAGAGAGAATCTTAAGCAGGCTTCACATTCAGCACAGAGCCCTACATGGAGCTCAGTCCCATGACCCTGGGATCGTGACCTGAGCCAAAATCAACAGTAGGGTGCTCAACTGACTGAGTTACCCAAGAGCCCCTGAATTCTTTTTGTTAGAGAAGACCTACCAAACAAATTTTGTTTGGAAACCTGAAGTTGGGTCTATCTTTCTGGATATCAGCAGAAGATAATCTGTTTCTGAACTATAAAAGCCATGGCTCTGAGAATTGGGTGCCTTGTCCAAGGTCACACACATAGTAAGTGGCAGAACATTTCACGCTTGACTGGTTTCTCCTACGTGTCCTCCCCACCCCCGCAAGAAGATGGTACAGCTCCTGATGGACGCGTGTGCTGAGGCCACCAGCCACCAGGAGCAGGGCCGGCCCTGGGCTTTCTGCAGATGTCTGTCAGCAAGCTCTGCCCCGGCAATGACCGCAGGTGGGGGGCTTCTGTCCTTCCTAAGCTCAGGCTAACACAAAGCAAGCAAGAAAGGCCACACACACCCTCACCTACACATTTAATTTTAGTTATGAAATACCTTTGAAAGTATTTTCTCTGAACAAAGGGAAATACTGAAGCCTCCTTTCCACTTCTATTTCTGAATGAGACTTTTAATCTCATGTTGTTTCATGGTCTTAAAATGTGTGATCTAAAGGGGCTGAAAAAAAAAAGTCAGAGGTTGCGTTTTCAGCTGCCAGCTCGTTCCAGGATTCTCCCAGGTGGGGAAATCAGTGTCTGCTCTGCGGAGGTGAATCCACTTCCCACTGTGTTGTGCCTCTGACTTTCTTCCTTGGAAATTAACTTGCCCTCCATGCTTTTCAACATTGCAACGAAGTGTATTTCATGCTTGCCTTTCCCCAGACACAAGTGGATGTGTTCTGAGTAGAAATCTGCGCCGCCGGTGCCTGGAGGAGACGTTCTCAGTCTGTTTTGGAGGACAGAGCTCCACTCCCTCAAGACAGACCAGAGATCTCCCTGAGTCTCGGGCCTGCATCTCTGGAGGCTCCCCAGCCCCCAGGCCAGTGTGGAACTTGGCTCTGGGAGGAGATTCATTCTTACTAGACTTCTGTATTCTGAAGCCATCGATCAAGAGCAGTTTAAGGGGGTCAAACTCTCTTGGGTATTAACCTGGGATGATCAGAAAAGTGAGGGTTATAGAGACTTCCTTCTCTGCGTCCTCTCCATGCCCGGACCCCCAGCAAGACTAAGTGCTGAGCACTGCTTGTTTTAGCCTCGGGATGCTTGCTGGCCCTGCCAGCTACTCAGGCCCCCTCCGGTGACCCTCCCACAATCCAGGAACGGAAAAGAGGTGCACTACAGGAGACTCCTAGGGCCCTGCTCCATAGCTATGGCCGGCATCTCTTCTGGTTGGTCAGTGACCCTACCACAGTGCAGGTTATTAAATAATCTGAAAAATCTCGCCTCCTCTTGACAGAATTGATAACTTGGGGGTGTTGAAGTGAATCACAGGCTCCTGCCTGATGCCCCAGTCCCCTGGCAGAACAGAAGCAAAGCTGTCCATCCACAGGCCAATTCCTAGGCTCCTCTCGGGGAGCACTCGGCTCCCAGCGTTGCTGCGCTGAGGTGTCGTCAACACCAATGGCAGTAAAGACACAGAAGGGCGCTGAAGCTGTCCCTGTGTCCGGGTCAGGACCAGGACACCGCTGTGAGCACCAGGGACCCCCAGCTGTGACCAAGTGAATTCCACTGCCTTATGAGAGCACGTGTGAGAACTGAAGAATGTGTGAGGCCAGCTCTCATCTGTCAGCAGCCCCCAGTGTTAGGACAGCCGGCTGGCCAGGAGTGTGCACCCCGGAGAGGTGCGCCGCGCCAGATGGGACTTGTAAAATCTACCAACTCAGAGGGTTTGCGCCCTAGGTGGCCTCTGGTGGAGCCTGGGGTTAACCTTCGTAAACACAGACTCCTCTCTGCAAGGAGATGTCTGCAGGGAAAGAGCATTCCCCGTGGCCGGCCCCCCAGTGTGTGTGCGGCAGTCCAGGGCCAGGCAGTCGGCAGAAAGGGGGGGCGGGGGGGGTTGGCTGGGAGAAAGGGGTGCCCAGGACACCGGCACGGCCTCATGGGAGACCAGCCTCCCCTCCCTCAGCTTAGCACGCAGCAGACCCTCCTGGACTGACTCCTGACTCCGGTTCCCCCTCCCTCCCCCTGGCTCCTCTTCAATCTCCCGCTTATGTTTATATCCAGCCCCAATGGTGTCATCCTTGTTTTCTGACAGCAGAAGTATTTAAAACAAACTAAACCGGCCAGGATCTGTTTTTGCCCGATGGCATTTTCCTGGGGAGGCTGCTGTGAGGGTCCTGCCCTGCAGTGCAAGGGCTCTGGGTTCTGGCCGGAGGAGGCGGGTCTGGGGAGCTCACAGGCCGTGCTCCCCAGGCGCCTCCCAGGGTTACCTGGGAGGATGCACACACTGGGAAGGGTGGGGGGGCCACTGTGCCTACCGAGGGCTTACCTGCAGCTGTGCTCAGGGAGAAGGATCGGGGAACGGGACAAAGGACTGAGGTCTGTCACTCGTCCTGAAGATCAGTGTCGCAACCTGTTGCATGGATCCTGTGCTTGGTGAGGCTGTGGTACGGGCTTGGTCTGTGTCACCGGCTTGGTCTATGGCCTCCGCCCTCTTATTCAGTGCCATCCCTCATGTACCCTTCTCTGCCTCCTGACAATGGTGGCCCCTCCAGCCCCTCGGGGCTCATGGCCTCACTCTGGTGTCCCTATAGCCCCTTCTAAACCCACTCTGAGATAGGGGCGCCTGGGTGGCTCAGTCAGTTAAGCATCTGACTTCAGCTCAGGTGATGATCTTGCAATTTGTGAGTTTGATCCCTGCATCAAGCTCTGTACTGACAGCTTGGAGCCTGGAGCCTGCTCCAGATTCTGTGTCTCCCTCTCTCCCTGCCCCTCCCCTGCTCATGCTCTGTCTTTCTCTGTCTCTCAAAAATAAATAAATGTTAAAAAAAATTTTTTTAAATAAACCCACTCTGAGATCCCCTTGTCCCACTAGGGTCTCAACTGGCAAGCTAGCGTTAAGCTGACTTTCCCTAGGGCACCTGCGTGTTATAAGGAATGAAAGGCATAGGCTACTATGATCTCCTCACCAGGCACCAACCAAGCAGTGGTCTGGGGGCCATCTCGAGCCTTGAAGCCTGTGCCTGTAAATCTATCCGCTTTTGCTTGAAACCCACCTGGGGGGTGACTTTGCTCGCCTCTCGGAGCAGACTGGACATGACTGTAAAGGCAAAGCAAGTGTTAGCCGCCCTCCTGCTTCTTGCCCATGAGCGGAATAAATGCTGATGATGAGAAAGACCACTCTGACTGCGTGAGAAAAGAACGAGACACCTTAGCCTTCTGGACAGTGTTTGGATTGCTCAGATGGTCTCCCGTCAAGGCATTGATGTCTGTGTTTTACCTGATGCTGCCATAAATCCAGGGACTGCTCTGAAAGGTCTCCCACCTCGCTAGGTTGTTTTGAGGCTTTCACAGGGCTGGGGTATTAGCGTACCAGGCTTATGGGATGAAGTCCATACCGTATGGCACGGACCACAAAACAGTGTACAGTGAAAAGGAAGCTTACGGGGGAGGGATTCACATTGGTTAGTCATCATCTCTATGCCAGGCAGTGGCTAAAAAGCTTTAGACAGATTATCTCATTTGATCCTTTACAATATCCTCGTAAATAGGTATCATTATCCACATTTCTCGGCCTGTAATTGAAAAGCCCCCATTCCTGTAATGTGGGATTTTCCCCCAGAAACTCCCCCTCCTGAATGGTTCATTTGATGGATGGCCCTCCACACCTGTGTCTGTGTGCTGTCCGCTGTACGCCACCGTCATTTAGCGTGGGGCTCTCCAGCCTCGTGTCCTGAAGGACCTTGTCAGTAGCCAAGACAGAGCCTGGGTCAGGGTGGCATCAGGACCCTGCTCCTCTGTCTCTCGCTTACAGGCTGAAAGGGTGATTACTCGGCACGTGTGCCCATCTCCATGCAGCTGCATGGGGGGCTTCTTCCTGCTGTGAAATCGGGTGGGCCAGGACGTCTGTTGTGATTCGCTTGCTAAATTTTCCACTTGCCAGCCTGCCAGCACCATGTTCTCCAGGGAGGGGACATGCAGGCCCTGTATCAGAGACAGAAGTCCACTAAGCATCCGCGCCCCTCCTTCACAGTGGAGCCCTGAGCGGTTCTGACCTGGCTCCAAGGGAGTTGGTGTTCGAGTGCGTGACTGCCTGTCAGATGGCATTTATTCCCCGACGTGGTGACGGAGTCGGCCATCCCGGAGGACCGTCAGCACGTCCATACGCAGCCTTCCCGGGCGCGAGGGTAGTGGTGTGAGAGGTCAGGGAGACCTACTTACTTAACTGCGTCACAAACGTGACTCCGCGGAGCATTCTTTTAGGAGGAAACGTAGCCACATCAGGCAGCTGGGACGAGAGGCAGATTCTGGCCCACAACCCAAGTGGCTGAACCCTGACCACTGCCCTCCCTCCCTTCTCCTTTCCGTGGAGAGTATTGATCCATTTAGGTGAAGAAGGGGCTTGTAAGTGAAAATCAGGGCTCTGCGGTCACGCTGATTTGAGAAAGGACGCGGGGTAAATAAGGTACGGCAGGGCGACCAGAGCCCGACAGGAAAGTCATTCTGAAATAAGAGCACATCCTCTTACATCCCACTGGTTCTAAACCTGGAGTCTTAGGACGCGGGTCAGAAGTGGGCTGCGGCTGGGCTGAGGCCGGTGAGGGGTGCGGGGCACGGGGGTTTCGGGAGGCGCTGACCTTCAGGGTCACGCAGGGCGTATGCCCGGGTCCTCCCTTGCCTCTTGTGCCCACCGGTCAGAGTGAGCCCGCCTGGCCCCCCGCAGAGGGTGTGGACGTGCTCGGGTCCCCGCTGCCCCCAGTGCAGACTCAGCCGTCCTCCCGGGGCCTGTCCTCAGCCCCTCCGGTGAACCCTTAAAACAGAGAGCCCGCCAAGGTTATGTTTTAACTTAGATCCTTTCACTGCCTCTTTCAAAAAGATTGTTACGTGGAAAAAAAAAAAGATTGTTGGGTTGCAGAGAAAACACTGGGGAATCCCCACCTTAACCAAGGGGCCAGGTTCACATCGTCGGTGATGCCTACGCCTGTGTGTCCCCTCAGATAGTCTTTCCAAAAACCCGTAACTCCCATTTAGTCGTGAGATAAACATGAGCAGACCCCACATCGAGGCACGTCGTACAGAGCTCTTGGCCTGCGCTTTTCCACGTTGTGAAGGGAAGATTGAGAAGCTGCCGCCAGGCAGGGGACCAGGGACAGGTAACAGCTGAATGCAGCGTTGCCGCTGAATTGGATTCCCGAGCAGAAAGAGGACGTTGGTGAAGATTCTAGTAGAATTCTAACAAAGTCTGCAGTTTCTTTAAAGCTGTACGCCAACACAGGCCTCTTGGTTCCGGCAGTGTTCCCTGGTAATCTTAACAGCGTAGGTCGGAGAAGGGTTTGTAGGAACTCTGCCCTGACTGCGTCTCTCCTGTGAATCGATCTGTAACGGTCCCCAAGCAAAATCTGTACTTTTTAAAAACATGTTTGATGTTTATTTATATTTGAGAGACAAAGAGACAGAGCACAAGCAAGGGAAGGGCAGAGAGATGGAGACAGAATCTGAAGCAGGCTGTGAGCTGCCACTGTCACCAGAGAGCCCAACGCGGGGCTCGAACTCACAGGCGGTGAGATCATGACCTGAGCCAAAGCTGGATGCTTAACTGACTGAGCCCCCCAGGCACCCCAAAATACGCATTTAGAAAGAAAAGATTGTTGTGCAGTAGCATTGTCAAGGAAAAATTAAGCTTAGTCGAACTTTCATTCATGGCTTAATTTTTACCATTTGCCACAACCCAGGCAGTGTAGTTAAAGGTGACCGACGTTGCTGGACTTCTAGGAATGGATCACAGAAACTTCTGAGTAAGGCAGAGTGACCGTTCTTGAAGTGACAATTCCCTCTTTATGAGGGCCCATGGCTGTGTCTCGAGGCATCTGCCAGAAGCTTCCGGTAGCAAAGTAGACACCTTCCAGTGATGTGTTCACTTAAAGAAAAGGTACAACTGTAACCTTGACAAACAGAGAGGACACATTAAGTGAATATTCCTTTATAGGGTTCAAAATTATGTTGTTTGTCTTAAAGGTGCAGAGATCATGATCATGCAAAGTTTATAGAAGGCACCGTGATACTGAACGTAACTTCTGAAAGTCAAAGTGACTCAGAAAACCTTCAGACTCTGAAGGGAGAGAATGACTAAGCTACACTCTATAATTGAGCTATTGAAGAAAGTCTTAAGTGCCTGTAGAGAAGAATGTAGGCTCTTATAATTTAAAAACAAAATTATATACTTGTAATCAGGTGTTTCTCCCATTCCCCCCTCAAAGTAAAGCCTGCTAGAATATCAATGAGGAGCTTAAAACTAATGATGTCTTGGAGTCCTAGAATAAGGCAGGGGTAGAATATGTTTTTCCCAATGTAACCGCCCATGTGTGGTACACGTGACCCAAACCTGCCCGGTCATCAGAAAATAACGCCTAAAAATCATGGCAGTCGCATGATTTGCAAAAGCCTTCCCTCCCTCCTGCGTGAAAGGTGGTGAACTTTCAGAAATTCATGTCTGTCACCGACAGAAGAAACAAACTATTGCTTTAACGCTGGCTTGGGTGGTATCTGGCAAGATTTCCAATTCAGAACTCCCTAAATGTGAGCCAAGATTCTTCTCCTTCACACACACACACACACACACACACACACACACACACACACACACACACAATCCTTGACCTTGTCGAGAATTAGCATCATTTTATCGAGCGCCAATGTGAAGGTTGTTTGCCCTCAAAGCCTCGCTTGGCAGTGTTTTCTGTCCTCTGGTCAGTGATGGGTTAATGTGTCCCTTCAGCAGTTGCCTCACAAGAACTCTATTAATACAACACCCTGCTCCAGACTTGACCTTCAGTCACTGGAAAACAAGAAAACATTGAAAACCACTTCAACCAAATGAAAAATCCCATCGGACTTGGTCCAAATGTTGGCAACCTTTGTGTGAGCGATGCAGTCAAGTGGGCTGCATGACAGGTTTGTTTGTCATTGATGGAAACTTCACGTTATTAATGGCTCTTCGGAGAGAAGGCTGGAGGGGCAGAGTCGGCCCCCGCTGTGGTGGAATAGCAAACGCGAGGGAATGTTACCGAGGCACTCGCTCTCCCCGAAACAGCCATGGACGGCGCGTCTGAGAGGACCCAGAAACGCTTCCCGGATTGATGTCATAGCCAAATGCTTGGCGCCACCTCCCCACTGCTGCAGACGACAGAAGGCAGTTTCCCACCCTGCGTCTGTCAGGTTAGAGTTCCATCAGCGTGCAAGGAGCAGCTAGAGGTTGGGCGGCCCGCTGTCTGAGCTCCTCCGTGTAGCTCTGTTGGGAAGGCCCATCACCCATTAGCCTCTGTAGGGCAGAGAGCTGCACAGAACTGTGTAGGAAAACAGTCCCCGAGGGAGGGCCCTGGCGACAGTACTGAGAAGTGTGGCGTTCACACAAACATATGGACCCAGACTTTTGAAGTTCAAGTACTATTTACTTGAGATTAGCACGACTTTGGTTAAGAGGCGTGCAGAATTTGGATGAGATTGTCGATACTGCTGTTTGTGGTGAAAGAAACCAGGCCAGGGCTTGCAAGGTGCAGAGGGAAGGGGGGCTGGGATGAGAGGCCACCCACCAGGAGCCTGCATCTTCCTCCAGATGACAGGTCTGGAGCTCAATGCGGGCATCGTGGGGTGAGGTCAGGGACATTTGGAGAGGAAGAAGACGAACCCATCTCTTCTTGGCTGAAGTCAGGTGTTACCTACCTCAGGGGAGGGACGAGTGGGCCTGCGTACAGCTTGGGCCGCTCTGGCGAACTATAAATCTCACCAGCAGCTGGGTGTTGTGCGGAAAAGCAGGCAGCGCTAAGCTTTCTACCTTCTATGATAGTCTGGGCAATATCTCTTGATTCCTTTGGGTCAGATTTCTTTGGTCTAGAAAGTTCCTTGGAGGAGCACTGTCTGTAGGCTTCAGAAGATGAAGGACAGGTTGGTGCCTAGGCCAGTCACCTGCTCATGTGCTCATAGCTACTGGAGCTATCTTTCAGTCATGCTCAGTGTAGCTTCATACTAGGCCATGCATCCCCTTTGCTTTCTTTTTTTTTCAAATTTTTTTTTTTTAATGTTTTATTTATTTCTAGGAGAGAGAGAGAGACAGCATGAGCAGGGGAGGGTCAGAGAGAGAGGGAGTCACAGACTGAAACAGGCTCCAGGCTCTGAGCTGGCAGTCAGCGCAGAGCCCGACGCGGGGCTCGAACCCACAAACCGCGAGATCATGACCCAAGCGAAAGTCGGACGCTTAACCGACTAAGCCACCCAGGCGCCCCAACATCCCCTTTGCTTTCTAAACTAAGTTTTTATTGTGATATAATTCACATAGCATATAGTTACCACTCATTTGTTTGTGTTTTTTAATGTTTATTTATTTTTGAGAGAAAGAGAGTGTGAGTGAGGGAAGGACAGAGGGAGAGGGGCACAGAAGATCCAAAGCACAAGCCTGACGCAGGGCTTGAACTCATGAACTGTGAGATCATGACCTGAGCCGAAATTGGACACTCAACCAACTGAGCCACCCAGAAGCCCTTCACTTATCTAAAATGTACAACACAATGAGTTTTTGTATATTTACAGAATCATAAAGCCATCTTTTATATGCAGTTGATTTTAGAACATTCTCATTACCCCAGAAGAAATTCTGTCCCCCTTAACTTTCACATGCCAATCTCCCTGGCCCTCTGAGCTCTAGGCAACTAGCAATCCGCTTACTTCTCTAGATTTGCCTGTTCTGGGCATTTATGTAAATAGAATCATACAACATGTGGCCCTTCTGACTGCCTTCTTTCACTTTGCATATTTTCTTTTCTTTTTTAAAATTTTTTTAATGTATATTTATTTTAGAGAGAGACAGAGAGCAGGCAGGGGAGGGACAGAGAGAGAGGGAGACACAGAATCTAAAGCAAGCTCCAGGCTCTGAGCTGTCAGCATGGAGCATGACATGGGGCTCAAACCCATGAACTGTGAGATCATGACCTCGCAAAGTTGGATGCTTAACCGACTGAGCCACCCAGGCACCCCTCACTTTGCACATTTTCATGGTTCACCCATTTTGTAGCATATATAAGTACTTCACATTTTTCTTTTTTTTTTTTTAAATGTTTTATTTATTTCTAGGAGGGAGAGAGAGAGACAGCATGAGCAGGGGAGGGCCAGAGAGAGAGGGAGTCACAGACTAAAATAGGCTCCAGGCTCTGAGCTGGCAGTCAGCACAGAGCCCGACGCGGGGCTCGAACCCACGAACCGCGAGATCATGACCTAAGCGAAAGTCGGACGCTTAACCGACTCAGCCACCCAGGCGCCCCAATACTTCACATTTTTCATAGAAAAATGCCTTTTAATGGATATACCACATTTCACGTATCCATTCATTAGTTGGTGGACATTTGGGCTCTTTCCACCTTTGAGCTATTACGAATAATGCTCTTGTGAACATTTGTGTACAAATTTTCTTATGGACATAAGTTTGGTTTGTTTGTTTTAGAAACTAAATATGCATGACTTTATCTCCCTATTTGTCTATTGAAGTACAGTTGAATTCGTAATGTTGAAGTAGTTTCCGGTGTACACCATGGCGATTCAACAACTCTGTAGCTTCTGCTGTGCTCACCACAGGTGTAGCCGCCATCTGTCCTCACATATCTGTCCCTGAGATAATACCATTGGCTTTATTCTCTGTGCTGTGCCTCTTATTCTTGTGACTTCTTCCTTCCATGATGTGAGGCCTGCGCCTCCTACTTTCCTTCACCCGTTTTACCCATCCCCCACCCCCTCTGCTCTGGCAGTGACTGGTTTGCCCTTTGTGTTTATGGTTCTCTTTCTGCTTTTGTTTGTCTTGTTTTTTTAGATTCCCTGCATAAGTGAAATCATTTACTATTTGTCTTTCTCTGACTTATTTCACTCAGCATAATACAGTCTATCCATGTTGTCCCAGGTGGCAAGATTTCATCCTTTTTTATTGCTGAGTTTCATTGTGTGTGTGTGTGTGTGTGTGTGTGTGTGTGTGTGTGTATACACACCACATCTTTTCTATCCATTCATCTATTGATGAACACTTAGGTTACTTCCATATTTCGGCTATTGCTGCATAAAACAGAGGATTGCATGTATCTTTTCAAATCAGTGTTTTTGTTTTCTTTGGTTACATACTCAGTAGTGGAATTTTTGGATCGTGTGGTAGTTCTATTTTTAATTTTTTGAGAACCCTCCAAACTCTCCTACAGTGGCCACAACAATTTCCATTCTGTCCAACAGCACACGAGGGGTCCTTTTTCTCCACGTCTTCACCAGCGCTTACTGTGTCTTTCTGATACCAGCCATTCTGAAAAATATAAGGTGATGCGACATTGTGGTTTTGATTCACGTTTCCCTGGTGATCAGTGATGTTGAGCATCTTTGCATGTGTTATGGTCATAAGTTTTCATTTCTGTCAGTGATCTGCATGGGAGCGGAATGGCCCGATCACATGGGAACATTTTGAGGAACTGTAAAACTGTTTTCCAAAGTAGATGCATAATAGTACATCCCCGCCCCAATGGGACATAAAGGTTCTAGTTCCCCCATCTGCTTGCCTGCACTTGTAATCATGTGTCTGGTCATTCTAGTCACCCTAGTGGGTATGCAGTGGTATCTCACTGCAGTTTTGATTTGCCTCATTGGCCATTTGTATTTCTTCTTTAGAGAAGTGTCTGTTCAGACCTTTGCCCATATTTTAACTGGGTTATTTGTCTTTACATTATGGAGTTGATGTAGTGCTTTATATATTCAAGAGACACATTTGTGATTTGCGTGTGTTTTCTCCCATACTGTGGGTTATCTTTTTGCTTTAGTTTTTGAAGCACAAACGTTTTTAACTTTCACGGTGCCCAATTTATTTAGGCTTTCTTTTGTTACTTGTGTTTTTGGAGCCGTATCTAAGATAACATTGCGTAACAGAAGGCTGTGAAGATTTGTCTAGAACTTCTGAGACTTCTGTGGGTTTAGCTTTTACATTTAGGTCTGACCGATTTTGAGTTCACTGATGTGTATGGAATGAGGTAGGGGTCCAGCCCTACCTCACGCTCGTGTCTAGTCATGTGTGGGTTTATTAGGGACTACCCGCCCTACACAGCTGCATCCCGCAGTTGAGGAACGAGCTTCAGGAGGACATAAAGACTCTTGATTTCAGAGGAGACAATTGCCTGCATACCTGAAGCAGGAGCTGCAGCTGAAAGAGTGGGAGCTAGTATCTGACCTCCCCGGCCAGAGCCACGGCCCTCCTGCTCACACACCGAGCAGCCTCAGGCACATCACTGAATCCCTGTCTAGGGCTCACTTGCCTTACCCGTGAAAGGGGAGCTAATCGGAATATTAACCCTGGGGATGCCTGGGGGTTTCAATTGGTTAAGCGTCCGACTCTTGATTTTGGCTCAGGTCATGATCTCACAGTTTATGGGATCAAGCCCCGTGTCGGGCTCCGCGCTTACAGCACAGAGCCTGCTTGAGATTCTCTCTCTCTCTCTTTCTCTCTCTCTCTCTCTCTCTCTCCCCTTCTCCCCCTCCCTCCCTCTCTCTTTCTCTTCCCCTTCCATGCCCCCGTCTCTCTCAAACTAAATAAGTAAATAAACAAATAAATAAAAGAATATAAACCCCAGGAGAGCAAGAACTTCTGCTTTGTTCAATCTTGTGTCTCTAGGACCGAATTGTGTCCAGCACACTGCAGACATGCAATAAACATTTATTGCTTAATGAAATGAATAATACCTTATGTATAACTTATGTTACCTTATGTAACCCTGCCCAGGACTATTATAAGGATAAGAGGTTTTTTTCTCTTATACTTTATTGTCAAGTTGGTTTCCATATAACACCCAGTGCTCATCCCAACAGGAGCCCTCCTCCATGCCCATCACCTACCTTCCCCCACCCCCATCAGCCCTCAGTTTGTTCTCGGTATTCAAGAGTGTCTCCTGGTTTGCCTCCCTCCCTCTCCCCAGCTATTTTCCCCCTTCCCCTCCCCCATGGTCCTCTGTTAAGTTTCTCCTGTTCTGCTTATAAGTGAAAACCTATGGTATCTGTCTTTCTCTGCTGACTTATTTCCCTCAGCATAACACCCTCAAGTTCCATCCACATTGCTACACGTGGCCAGGTTTCACTGTTTCTCATTGCCATGTAGTATTCCATGGTATAGATAAACCACATCTTCTTGATCCATTTGTCAGTTAATGGACATTTAGGCTCTTTCCATGATTTGGCTATTGTTGAGAGTGCTGCTGTGAACTTTGGGGTCCATGTGCCCCTGTGCATCATCACCCCTGTAGGATAAGAGTTTTTAAAAGTAATGTGTTCAAGGGGCGCTTGGGCGGCTCAGTCGGTTGAGCTTCCAACTTTGGCTCAGGTCATAATCTCATAGTTCGTGAGTTTGAGTCCTGTGCTGGGCTCTGTGCTGTGCACAGTCCTGTGCTGGGCTCTGTGCTGACAGCTTGGAGTCTGGAGCCTGCTTCAGATTCTATGTCTCCTTCTCTGCCCTACCCCCACTCATGCTTGCGCTCTCTCTCTTGCTCTCTCAAAATTAAATATTAAAAATTTTTTAATAAAAGTAATGTGTTCAAGTATTTTATAAAGTATAAAATACTACTGAAATGCATGATTGCTTTTCTTTGTAGCAGGAAGAGAGATGTGGGTAGCTATAACATTACAGCAAACCTGCAAATGAGGTGAATATATGTTTTCCAGAAGGTGTGATTTCATTTTCAAGGTACTAAAGAACCAGCGATCCTTTAATAAAGTTAATTTATTGAAGAATTTCTAGGTCATCAAACGTAACACCCTTCTCTAGATTTTCACACTTCATCCTGGAGAGAATTGCATTTCCCTGGCCTTCCTTACGAGCATGCAGTATTGGAATGTGAGAAGGGTGGGGTCCTGTCTTCCAGCCACTTAATATCTGCATAAGGACTGAGAATTTGCACTGCTCTTTATTCATTTCTTTCTGTTCAATATTTCTTTTTATCTTTTTTTTCCCTGTAGAAATAAAAAAGTAGTACTTTCATATCCCCTCGAAATGACTGAATGTAGGATTTAACCTCTCTTTCTTTGTGTCTGCCGACTTAGGGCTTTAAGGCCAAATTCTGGTGCAGAGAAATCCTAAAGAATCCTGATTAAATGGAGCCCAGCACCAGGAGGGTTCTGGAGCCCAGTCTTCATTAGTTAGCTCTCTAACCATACAGTCATTTGGCGTCTCTGGGCCCCAGTTTCTCATCTGGAGAAGGTGAAGCCGGATGCTCCCCAGGGGCCCGTCCAGCTCTTAAATTACATAGCTCTGGTCTGTGTCTGCTCAAAAAGCACTTCTCCAGGCCACATCCCCATGGCACAGTCTGGGGGTGGTGGGAAGGGGGGCGCATAGCCCTTCCTGAGGTCTCATGGCTGTGGGTGACACCACCTGTGAAGGTGGCATCCGGCTGGAGTCAGCTGTGCACAGCACAGGACAGTACGCGGAGTGGGAGCATCTGATGATCCCGAGGAACTGAGTGGTGGCCTAGGGACTGAGCGAGAAGTCACATGTGCAGGTCACCCAGCCAGGGAACGGCCTGGTGAGGCAGAGAGCCCTGGGCAGGGGTCGAGAGTTCAGGGCTCAGAGGCACCCCTGCAGCTAGTGGGCAGTGTGTCCTGGGTGTCACCTCGTGCCTGAGGCCCCCTCTCTGTTCTGTCACTCCTCGGCAGGAGGGAGAGAGAGTGGCGGGCGGCGCTGGAGAGTCAGAGGGGCCTGGGAGGACGTCACCCAGGTTGCTGCATTTCGTAGCTGTGTGACCTTGGATGTGTCATTTCACCTCGTTGGGCCTCTGTTTTCTCCCCTGCAGAGCAGAAGGGCCGCTCTGAGGACCGTGTGAGAAGGACTGATGAGCACAGGGTGAGCGCAGCAGATAGCGGGGGTGGCTGTCATATCACTGAATCTGAATTAAAAGAGGGTTCTAAGGACACAATGTGAGGGCATCAAGATGCCCGTGGGAGCGCGCAGTGGAGCGTTCCTCAGCTTTGAAAAAGGAGGACATGTTGTCACGTGCCACACGTGTGTGAACTGTGAGGACGTAATGCTAAGTGGCATAAGATGGTCACAAAGAAAAATACTGTATGATTCCATTTAGGAGGCATGTAAGGTAGTGAGACTCCTAGAAACAGAGAGAAGAATGGTGTTGCCTGGGCTGGGGTGGCAGCAAAGGGAGAGCTGTTCCATGGGCACAAGGTTTTGGTTTTGCGGGATGAAAAAGTTCTGGAAATCTGTTGCACGACAGTGTAGGTACAGTCAACACGACTGAACTGAGGTGAGACAGAGATATCCGGTGGAGTGAATATGGGCTGCGTATTCTGTAACTTTTATTTAATAAATACTCGAATACAGCCCGTGAGGCTCTGTGTCAGGTGCTGGACGTGGGAGCAGAGACACAAAGGGAAGTAACGCAGAGGAAGCCCCCGCCTGCAGGGGAGAAAGGGATGGAAAGGGTCATAGATCCGTCTGTTCAGATCCCAGATATGCCCTTGGTGGGGCTGTGATCTTGGGCAAGTTACCTAATTTTTCTGAATTTTACATTCTTATAGCTAGAAGTATGAATAATGCAGCTCCATCTCCCAGACTGTCACAGGAGCGGAATGAAATGTGTTTGGCGTGAGCGCGTGCTCCGCGTGCCCAGGGAGCACACTCGCCACCATCTAGCTCATTCTTGCTCTCAGCGTTGACTCCTCTCCCAGCGGGGCTTGTGGTCTCTGGGGTGAGGCAAAGCCATGTCCACCGGAAAAACCACGAAGGCATTAGGAAAAGTGAACATTTAGCGAGGGCCAAGTCCAGCCCCGTCTGCCTTAGGACACCTTTCTAACCTGGACGTAGGGAAGCAGACCAGATGAAGGGGCCACTGTCATGGGCGGAAGGTGTGTGTCCTCCGCTGCCGATTTCATATGTTGACTCCTGACCCCCAGTGTGATGGTGTTTGGAGGTGCGGCCTTTGGAGGTGCCAGGTTTAGGTGAGGTCATGAGAGTCGGGCCCTCGTGGTGAGATTTTGAAGAGAGACCAGAGAGCCAGCTCTCTCTGCCGCGTGCGGGCAGCCAGCTGTCAGCAAGCCTTGGAGCGGACTTACCGTGGTGGGTCTCCTAGATCCGGGACAGGGAGAGGCCAGAACGATGGATGAGGGACCTATATTGTGGACAGAAGGTGTGAAGCCTTCTTGGGGGAAGTTGACGGGAGCTGCTGGGGGCCGCTAAGTCTAGGAGCAAGCAGGGAAATGGAAGAATCTGCCCGAGGGTGATGGCTAACAGATGCTGGCACGGGTTGCTCGGAGAGAAGGTGGAATGTCTTCCTGTGATGACTGGCTGAAGGTAGAGCTGTATCCTCGTGTGTGGGCGTGCCCTTTATGGTGCCTCCCACTCAAGGGTGACACATCCAGATCCCTGCTCATCCCCTGGTGGTCTTCATTTTCAAGCCGGTTAGTGCCCGGCTTGTGCGAGAGAACAATGCCTCCTTTTGTGTGCCCTTCTACGCATTCGTCTCCACGTCCATTTCCACAGGCAGCGTGTAGCCGGTGCCCAGTGTGGACGAGATACTGTGCTGCAGCCCGCCTCGTCCACACTCTGCGCCGAAACGGTGACTGCTGCCTGGACCAACTGCCAACTGTGTAACATGCCAGGGAGCTGCGAGGAGACACTCGGTGCCAGGCCTGTGCCAGGCGCCACTGCCCGTGTCCACCCACCTCCGTAGCCGCGGGCGCCGCTCCCTCCAGACACTCGCAGGCTTGGCACCATGACGAGGGCAGAGCCCACAGCTCCGTGTAGGCACGTGCGGGAGAGGAAGCTGATGTGCCCTCCTGGCCCCCAGGTCCCTGAGTGTGAGGAGCGGGCGTCCTGCTACCCTCCTGGCCATGCGTCCCCCGCACCCAGTGCGTTTCTGGCAGCACTGCGCTCCGTCGCGCAGTCGGCCGTGACAGGCTGAATCCGGGAGCCTCGCCTCCCCACAGCGCCCAGCGCCGTGCCCTGCCAGAGTGTGTGGTAGAGCGCAGTCTTATGCCAAAGCGATTTCGGTACAGAGTCAGGGAAGTGCATCCAATTTTCTTTCCCCGTTGGCAGTCTTGTTAATTTCGCTGCTCCTCTTGTCAGCAGAGTGAGAGAGCAGAGTTCCCTGTCTCACAGGCTTCTCTGAAAGGTCACCCAGCAATGGAAGTGAATGACTTGCGGGGAAGACAGAGGAGAGAAAGTCAACAAAGTGGAAGTAGGAATAGTGAGAGCTTCTTGAATGAACATCCGTGAAAAGTGTCCATATGGCCGAAGTCGATTGATCCTACCGAGGCTGTTGACGTGAGTGGGAGCTTTGCCTGGATGAAGCGATTGGCCCAAGAAATTGCAATGATGTGCAGTCCAAAGTTAGATTTTGTTTCAAAAGGATACATGCTCTTATTTCCCCTTACTTCATGCCTTCCTAAGGGGTGCTTGTCCAGGCGCAGATGCCTACAGCCTCAGAAGAAGGAATCTGTGTGTGTATGTATGTGTGTGTGTGTGTGTGTGTGTGTGTGTGTCTGTGTCTGTGTCTGTGTCTTTGTGTATGCGAAACAGACAGATAGTGCAAGCCTGTGCCAGTGAGGGAGGGAGAGCTCGAACACACAAAAGCTTAGGAAAGAGGCAGAGACAAACAGCTAGAGAAAAAATAAGGATTTTTAAATTGTCCTTTGGCTATTCAGGGTCTTCTGTGATTCCATACAAATTTTAGGATGTTTTGTTCTAGTTCTGTGAAAAACACTCTTGGTATTTTGATAGGAATTACATTGTTTTGGGTATTATGGACATTTTAACGATATTAATTCTCCTGATCCATGAGCATGGTATATCTTTGCATTTATTTGTGTCACCTCTGATTTCTTCCATCAGTGACTTACAGTTTTCAATTTACAGGTCTTTAGTTAATTTATTTCTGGGTGTTTTATTTGTTTTGATGCAATTGTAAATGGGATTGTTTTATTCATTTCCCTTTCTGCTATTTCAGTTGTAGTATACAGAAATGCAACAGATTTCTCTGTGTTGATTTTATATTCTGCAGGTTTCCTAAATTTCTTCATTAGATTGAATAGTTTTTTGGTGGAATCTTTACAGTTTTCTATATATAGTGTCATGTCATCTGTAGACAGTTTTACTTCTTCCTTACCAGTTTGGATGTTTTTTATTTCTTTTATCTCTCATTGTTATGGCTAAGATAAAGAAAATGTGGTATACACACACAAAGGAATATTACTCAGCCATAAAAAAGAATGAAATCTTCCATTTAGGACAACATGGATGGACCCAAGTAAATAGACCAGACAGAGAAGGATAGATACCATATCATTTCACTTATATGTGGAATCTAAAACACAAAAGAAACGAACAAACAACAAGAGCGAAAAGAGAGAAATGGCCTCATAAATATAGAGAACAAATGGGTGTTTGCCAAAGGAATGGGGGTGTGGGTGGGGCACAGCTGAACTGGGTGAAGGGGATTAAGAAATAGAAGCTTTCAGAGTGCCTGGGTGGTTCATTTGGTTAAGCGTCCAGCTCATGGTTCATGAGTTCGAGCCCCACATCCTGGAATTCTTTCTCTCTGTATCTGTCTCAGCCCCTCCCTTGCTCATACTCTCCCTCTTTCTCTCAAAAAATAAATAAATAAACCTAAAAAGATAAAAGCTTCCAGTTATAAAGTAAATAAATCATGGAGATGCAATGTCTACAACATAGGGAATACAGTCAGTAATATTCTAATGCACTTACTGTGGTGAACACCTTGTAACACGTATAATTGTTGAATCACTATGACATTCAATGCTGTATGTCAATTCTACTTCAATTACAAATTTAAAAAATAAAATTACCCTAAAGGAGGTGGGAAAGAAAGAAGATAAATGCCATTCATCTAACTAGCTGTGTCCCCTCTCCTGCTTCCTTATCCAGCCCCATTCTCCTAAAGCCTCCATCACTCTGTATTTCACACCAAAGAACCGCCGTCTCCTTCGTCAGGGCTCTGGTGACTGTGGGGCGGCGGACACAGGATGTGATGAGGGAAGAGGCAGGGAATGGAGACCCTGTCGCTCCTGCGGTGCCTGAGCACTCTGCCCCGCCCACCCTGGACTGACAGGAAACAGCAGGGAACCCGTCGTCATCATTGTCCAGTTCTGTCTATTAGGCCCTCACTTTGACTCTGTCCTGTTCCGGTAGAGACTGGAAGACAGTCTTTTGTTGGAGGATTTTATAAAAACGAGCTTTATGCCACATGGGTCAAAGCGTCTTCTGACCGAAGAGTCAGAGGTGGCCTAGAGGGCCAAGTGCAAAGGGGGCCGGGTAGAGGAGCCACACTGGAGGGGCGGCGGCCTGGAGGTCAGCGGGGTCGCCGGGGGTAATGACGCTGGTGCGTCCTCGTCCTCAGCGGGGGAAGTGAGCGACACGCAGGGGACGCCACAGCAGTGCAGCGTCAGCGGTGAAGCCCCGAGCCCCCGGGACCCAGGCGGCAGGCTGTGGCTTTTTCTGCATGGCTGAAGAGGACCTCTCATCGCAGAGGTCACCTTGGAAGGGGTTACATGTGGCCTTGCGGGGGCTCGTTGCTCCCGTCCGCCCGTTCTGAAGGGTGTGCGGGTGCCCTGGCGGCTAGCTCGGGTACGGCCAACAGGAGCGCCAGCCGCCCGGCCTGGGCTGACGCGACGGTGCTCTGCCTCCGCGGCGTGCTGGCTGCGGCGCTGCGCTCTGCACTGACACAGCCTCGGTTGTCCCTTCTGTGTCGACACATGCTCAGTCGCAACCCGTCTGGAGAAAATTCTGGGTTTCCTGAGACAGATAGTGGGAACGACTCCCAGATGTGTCGTTGCTCTCTGAGCTCCACGGGACACACCGAGCCCTCCCCGACACCCCAGGGTGCGACCACGGGACCTGAGGTCTGGCCCTTATGGCAGCCCGGAGAAGGCAGGCGGGGCGGGAGCCCCAGGAGCTCGGAGGCAGCGCTGGTGAGTGGCAGGGCCGTCAGATTTGGAGTCACAGACGCAGGCCCTGGGCCTCAACCCCGCTGTTTGCCAGCAGGCTGAGTGGCACTTCTAGGGCCTGGAGTTTCTGAGTTTGTGAAAATAGGGATTCTTAGTCTCCTATCAGGGGGGGTGATGCGGTGACAAACTTTGTAAATGTTAAGGGCTAAAGAAATCCCTTTCGTCACCATCCTCCCCTGTGGAGGGTGTCGTAACGCCGTTGTAGAGCCGGACAGCCGTGACACCGAGGAAGGGCTGCAGGGACAGACTGGCTTCTTCCACACTCATCTGCACACCGTGCACAGTGGGCTCAGAGTCGTTCCTGGGGGGGCGCAGCGGGTGGGGTGCACCAGATCACCTGGGGACCAAGCACGCACACGGCTGGAAGACTCACTAGGTCTGGGATCCGTATGTGTAGCTAGCGCCCCAACTCTTCTGATGTGGGTTGTCCTCAGGTTACACTTGGAGAAAAATCAGAGCGCGGGGAAGGACTATGTAGCCGCGGATGGGGCACACGGGAGGGAAGAGGGTAGTGTGGTGTCCAGGGGCGCCCTCGGGCGTGGGGGGACCACCTCGAGCCGAGTTAGCCAGCGGCGGTCCTCGGTGGTTTGTTAAGGAGAGCTTCGTGTGCGGGCTCCTGCTTTTCTCCAGCTGACACGTCCGACCCCTCGTAGACACATCTGACCCCTCATAGTCGTGGGCAGGAAGCGACACTGGGCTCCGATCGCCACTGCCAGGTTTTAGATCCATTTCTGACTTGGAGGCCAGGCTGGAGCACAGCCCAAACTACAGCTTCGACGCCTGGGACATCCATGGGGTTTCTGAGCGCAGCACTCGTGAGGCTGGGAGGGAGGCCCCAGGTCCGGTGGGCGTCCCACACAGGAGTGGCTCCTGTTTCTTGCTTAGGAGGTCCCGCTATGCGAGCAGGCGTTGCCTGGCCTGCCTCGGAGCCTCTTCCTTGGAGGCCGTGCCTGGAGATGTGGACAAGGGGTCCAGACCGCCATCCCACGCTGGCTGTCTTCAGCCCGATGACTCCTGCGAGCTCAGCTCCCCCTCCCTTCATCTGTGGCACTGACCCAGAAAGGTGCCCTGGGCGCAGCAAGGAGACTGCCACCACATCGGTGTGAGGTCTTTCCTGAAATCTGGAGCCTTGGAAACACACCAGGTGGGAATTTGGCAGTTCTGTCGGACGCAAAGCCCCCAAGTTGCCCTCGCCCGTGTCCCTGACAGACCCAGCACCAGCGAGGTGGTAACCTCGAGTCCCTTAGAGCAGCTCCTCCCCGGCGCCAGCCACGGCACAGGAGATTACACATGTCATTTCAATGAAATCCTGCAGTAGCGTCCATTCTCCGGTCCCCAGGGCCACCCGCCTTCAGTACCAGAAGGACACGGCTTTCAGACGAGTGCACGGTACAGTAGAGTTCTCTCCTTGCCCACAATTAAATGACAAGATCAAGAAAGGAGGAGTCTTTAAAAAAAAAGAAAAAAAACCCGAGCTCTCTCAGTGCCCTTACTCTTGCTGCTGCCTCACAGCTTTCAACTGTAACTTTCTAATAAGCCTATGAAGACAATGGCTGGGATAATTGGACAGAGCTACAAATGACATTATTAAATTGTTTTCACTCCAAGCGGGAGGCTACCAGACACACGAGTGGGCTCCCTCAGAGCTGCAGTTCAACCGTAGTCAGCAGTTCACTGAATAACCGTGTTTCACTTCTTCACAAGACAGGCTCTGCACAGATGGTGACTTCTGTTCATCTTTGTGGCTCCCGCAGTGGGTAAGGACAGCAGCGGGCCTCCTCTTTATTCCCCCCTGATTATAAACGTCACACTGTCAAATTCATACAGTGGTTTTTAATGTGCAAGTGAAAGCCGCGAGGAAACCCACAGTCAGTCTCGTCACCAAGAAACAACAATTAATATTTCAGCTCATCGCATACCAGTGATTCATGGGCCCATAGCTAAGTGTCCATGGAGTCACCCGAATGGAGGGACAACGTAAATGCGAAGTTGTGCCTTTCTCTTG
The DNA here is from genome assembly GCA_017311185.1 of Proteles cristata cristata. Taxonomy (NCBI): domain Eukaryota; kingdom Metazoa; phylum Chordata; class Mammalia; order Carnivora; family Hyaenidae; genus Proteles; species Proteles cristata. The sequence goes on from JAESUZ010004053.1 coordinate 263,082, forward strand.
AGCCAGCTCCTCCATCAGTCCCAGTTCTTTGTCGGTCTCTGGAGCCTTCCCTGGCTTCCTGGGCTTCCTGGGCTTCCTGGTCTGGGCTTCCGTGGGCTTTTGGAAATCCCAGGAAACTCTGATTTGCAGGCCCATTACCCACCTGCCCTCAGCCTTGCTCTAAAGGTGAATAGATTAGTTACCAAGGACTTGCCCTTGTAAATCTTTGTTGGTTATCTCTTTCCAGATAATTACTGTTCCTCTACTTGTCCCAATTCCCCTTAGGCTGGGGAATGGCCTCCTTCCTTGCCATCTGTAAGATGGGAGCCTCCCTCATTCAAGGGTTGGATTCATTGAACTCTCATCTCCAGGCTGCTGCTGACCTTTCACCCAGGAGGGGGTGTGCCCCTCAGGCTGTGTGTGGACCCTGGTGAATCTCACCTAAGGGAACCATGTCAAGGGAGAAGACTGGTTACCGCCCCTCCTCCTCCTCACCAGCTGCGTCTCTGTTCCTTGCTCTGATCAAACTCCACTGCGCCCGTAGGATGGGATTCACTTGCTCGCAGCAGTTTTTACAACATAGAGATGATATCCCGGTGAATGACGACACACTGCTTTCTCACCCTGCTCTTCTTGTTTGCTCCCCCACTAGGGGAGTTTCCCATTGACTAGAAATGCTCTCTGTCCTGTTACTCCAACGAGGTGATGGTCCCTAGACAGACCCAGAGCCTGTCCTCCCAGAAAACGCACATCCCTCACTCGGGGTTGATTGTGACCGTAGGTGTCATGTTGGTGATAAAGGAAGGCGCTGAGAAGGTGAGGGCTCAGCACCCCCTCCCACAGAGCGTGGTACCATCGTGTGCACAGCTGTGCTCGCTCAGTGCCCATCCACTCATCAAACAGCAGTCGAGGTGCCTGGTGGAGGGGGAGCTATGATGAACCACGGGGCGTCTCCTGTATGAGGGCGGATCGGGTGGCACATTCGGGAAACTGAGCTGGTCCAGGCCCTTCTGAGCCAAGCCTGTCCTCATCAGTGCAGAGGGTAAAGCAGTCATTGACTCAGAGACAAATAGAATTTTAGAATTAAAAGGGACTCTAAAAGTCCTCTGACACATTCTTACAATCTTCTGGAAGAGAAGAAAGATCCACAAAGGTAAATGACTTGCCCACACACATGACTAACTGATGTCATTTGCAGCTGAATCGTGTCCACGGTCTGCGTCATGTCCCAAAAGTCAAACCAGTCTCGAACCACTGAAAATAGTCATCACCTTCTTCCAGAATGACATTCCTTATCCCTGTAAATAGAAAACCAATTTTGAAACAACATATGCTAAGAAGTAGGTGCATTTTCTAAGCTCATGTGATGCAGTGGGAAGTATAGGGGCTTCGGAGCCAGGCCAATGTGCACTCAAATCCAAATCCTTCCACATAGGAGCTGAGCGATCTCAGGTAGCGTACTTGACCTCAGTTTCCCTCACGTGGAGAATGAAGACAACAACCCCAGCCTCCCAGAGTTCATCGAAAGTACTGATGGAATAATGCTCATAAAGCACCTGCACCACATGTCACCTGATTTTTAAGATTCGGGACATGATGCTTCTTAGTCTTTGTGTTTAGGAAGATGGCTTTCTCCAGAAACTGAGTTCATTGTGTATCTGTAGAGAGAGAGGCTGGAAACAGAACTGTGGTTGAAAAGACAAAATGACAGGAACAACCAAACTGTCTCATTCACTGTTCCAGAAACCTCTAAACGGACAGTTTTCCAAATTCTGCATATCCCAAGCCCCCAGTCCTTTAAAGAAATAATGTTAAAAGTATAGTGTTAAGAAACCCCAACGTTTCAGATCTGTCTGGGAGTACAGATACTAAACGCATAACAGATATTTAATGGAATCTGTCTTTTTGATGATAATTACAGCATCCTGAAGTAGGCTTTAAACACATCTGTATACATGAACTGCTGCTTGGAAATTACTTGCTTCAAGGGCGCATTCAGTCTCTTGCTCAACTTTCAAGTTCAATAACTACTGTTTAAATTGATGGCAGGTGTTTGGTCTATAAATAAGTGCTGTGCTTAGCGCCACAGCACTGTTTACCTGCCGCAGTGTTTGCATCACACCAGGAAAGTGGAGAGGCCACAGGGGTGAGCCTCGGTGACGTGCCCGAGGGTGACAACGGAAATGAAGCCTTCACTGTTCTGCAACTCTGGAAGGGACCAGCCCTCCTTTCAGAGACCGCGAGCCCGAGGGAGGTGAGAAGGTACTGTTGGGAGAATCTGCACCGGAGCCTGGGCCGGAATAGCTGATAACCTCAGTAGCTACTGAACAGTCTGCCTCGGTGTGTTTGTCATTGTGTTCAGTCGCCCTCAGCTGTAGCAGCCGAGCCCCTTTGCAGCACCCTGTTGCCACCATGCCTGCTTTCCACTCCAGGGACCCTCTCCACATTCCCAGCAGAGTTAATCAGGTGCCGGCATCTGGACGCTGGTCCCAGAGCTTGCACATCTGCAGATGCGCCAGCTGTCACGCGCCTCCTGTTTCCAGCCTCCCGAGCCCAAACCGCTGCTCCATCAACATGCACCCCCTCGGTGCTCCTGAAAATACCGGCCGTTGGCAGCACAGCGACCGGTCCGTAGTTACATCAGCCTGCCTGCGTTCCTGGGAATGGAGTGAAGGGGAGGCTCCGAATGGCAAGCCCACAGCACCGTGGCTGTGACCATGGCTGTGACCGTGGTTGTGTGCGCTCATTCCCCAGGGGAGAGGTGTGTAGTGCACGACGCTGTGCAGCAAGCGCTTCTCATGCTTGAGGAGCCCAGGAGTTCTGGCTCCTCGGGTCTGTGAGCTCAGGGCCACCACAGCCCCTCCTGCCTGCTGGGTGAGAGGCCTCTGCGTGGTCCCCAGCAGGGGACGTGGTCCTGGCCCAGAAAAGCTGCTCCGGGGCACCTAAGTGGCTCTGGAGGCTGGCGGTCTGACTCTGGGTTTCAGCTCAGGTCATGAGCTCACAGTTCATGAGATCGAGCCGCGCGTTGGGCTCTGCCTGCCTGGGCGTCTCTCTTCCTCCCTCTGTCTCTGCCCCTCCCCCACACGCACGCATGTGCACATGTTCTTTCTCTCTCAAAATAAATAAATAGACTTTTAAAAAGGCTGCTCTAACTCAGAAGCTATGCTTTCCTGCATAAACCCCCAGAGTGTGCATCTGGGGAGGCACTGCCTCCTTCTGCCCCGGGCAGCAGGGGTAAGGGGTAACCTCTATGACACTGGCCTCTGGCTGGTGAAATGCATAGTGTCCAAAAAGGGTTGATAACCTAGATTTGCCCCTCTGAGATCCCAATCCTGGCTTTAGTGGTGAGCTGGGCACCCCCATGTCCACTGCCTACGGTTCTACTTCAGGCCTTGTGAAGTTGAGAAGGGAGAGAGCTCGCCGTCCATATAGTTTCCTCCCAGTGCTCATACATGAGCGTTGTTAGGGTGCAGAGGACCTTCTGCTACCAGACGCCAGTCCTTTGTCACCAAACCACACCTGAGCAATGTGGCTCTGAGGCCAGCCTCTGTGCTGGGCTGGCACCTGTTTTCAGGGTCCACATTGTCCTGTGAGCAGATGGGCCCGAGCTGGGATGTGTGCTGAGTCTGGCTTCCTAACCACCACGGATCTGCAGGCTTCACTTGGTAACAGAGGTGTCCTGAAGGTCCCCCTCCGTCTTGCTGGCCTCAGTGTTTTGTGTCTGGGACTAGCTGTCGCCTTGAAGAAGTCAGCTGCAGGCGCCTGGACAAGGGGACCCCTGAAAGACCCATACACAGAGTTACAAGAACACTACTCCTTCCTCCTGAACCAGGTGGGGCCCGCGCCACCTCCTGGGGACTGGGAGCCACACGGCAGGATGGCTGCGGATGCACCCGGGTGTCGGGTCCCCACAAGAGTTACGTGCAAGTCGCTGCAAAGCCCAGTCGGTCCAGCGCTGCGTGGTGGCGCAGGTTGGCGGGAGGGTTGGAGGTGGAGGGAGGAAGGAAATGGGTGCACAGTTGGAGGAGAGAAAGTGGCAGATGGCTCCGCACAGTGCTTTTTTCCTTCTCTTAGTCACCTGACAGATGAATTTGCAATCCAGTTACCAATGTTCACTAATACCAAGGAGCACTTTGTGATGAATCTGCTGGCAACGACCACAAGACAGACTCGGTTGTTTGGAGGCCTCCTGAAGGGTCTTGCACTGACCCCAGCCTGACTTTTTATTATTTTTTTCAAAAAACAATTTTTTTAATGTTTTTATTGATTTTTGAGAGAGAGAGAGGGAGTGGGGGGAGACACAGAATCAGAAGCAGGCTCCAGGTTCTGAGCTGCTGGCACAGAGCCTGACACGAGGCTTGAACTTGTGAACCACGAGATCATGACCTGGGCCAAAGTCAGATGCTCAACCAACTGAGCCACCCAGGCGCCCCCCAGCCTGACATTTTATAAACACAGCCCGATTTCTCTGCATGCGGAAAGCCCTGTACTGGGGTGGGACAGTGTCCCCAAAGAGACTGAGGCATCTTGCAGTGTACACGGAGACAGACAGACACACAGCCGGCCAACAGGAACCTTGGGAAACTTCAAAGGGCCTGCATGCGCTTAAGGGAGAGGTGGCCTCTCTTCCCACCCTGTTCCTGCACCAGCTCTCAGGAGGCCTGCTCTCCCGAAACAGCTCCCTGAGAAAATGGAAATGGTCAAAGGCCAAGCCCATTCTGTCCTTTGGAGTTCTCACCAAGGCCCCCCGAGTTCCATTCTGCTCGGGACTTACCCAGTGCTGTCCCCTGCTTCCCATTTCCCTTTAGACCTCATGGTTCGGAAACCTCACGGAAACAGGTGGGAGATATGTATGGATCTGTGCATGTGTGAGCCTGTATGAGTGTGTTGTGGGGCTGGGGGTGCCATGTCCACGCTGGTGTCTGGCTCTGAGAAACAAAGAAACAAGTATCACATCTTTGGATCTAATTTTCAGAATGTGAAGAAACACCCCAGCCAAGAGCCTTTGTCTGTTTAATGTAGCAGAACTCGACCGCAGGAGACGCATTTCCGTATTAGCATATCACGAAAATGTGCGGTGCAGCTGGCCGGGGGCGGCCGGTTTATTACTGCTGGGGGCCGTCCTGGGTTATGATCTGGAAGAATTTGAATCACCCTTTCTTTTTTTTTTTTTTCCCGTTCTCATTTTGATTTTGGCAATGCAGAAGAAGAGAATACTCCCACGAGATTCAATTATTTCCCTTCAAAATTCTCTTGGAATCACAATGACTATTAAAAATTGAAGGCACCCATATCTCATGCTATTCAGCTTAACAGGTAATTAAAGTGCAATTAAATTTTTCACGGTGTAGATTGTGTCTATTTTTTTTTTCAGGGAAATTACAAACTCCAGGCCCTTGAGAGTTATGGGATTAATCTATAGACATTTAATAATTCAGCTTTGATCAGATGCAGTCACTGATGGGTCTCCGGAAGGGAAAGGGGCATCGTAAAGTATTGTTTTGTTATTAATGGTGCATTTTAATTTTATTTGGCTTCTTGGAGACCAGAAAATAACTACCAGTCCAGGAACAAAAGGCCAGTCTCGAATTGGCGGCCGTCGCTCCCTCTAACGGGCGCCATTACTATTTCTCTCTCTGCCACCAGGCCTGCTTTCCTCTGGTGGCTTCGTGCAGCGCTGGGTACCATCCTGAGTTGTCACCAGGAAGGGAATCAACCTCTGGCCAGAAGTTGAGCTCAGTTCGCTGACCCTTTCCGGCCTTGGCCAGAGGCCTTTCCTCTCCGTGTCTTCACGGTTCTCCGATTTCCTCGTTGGTAAAAACGTCTTTGCGTGGCGGAGCTGCGCTGGGAACGAATTTCTTGGCTTGATCTGAGGCCAATGGCCCAAAGAGACCCGGGCAGCTCCTCAGTCTCTGTGTCGAGGAGAGAAACCTCGGTCGGTGTGGTCATGTGGTCAGGGACGGTGGTGAGGGCTGCGCACTGCGGAAACCTGAGCAGAGAGCCCCGCCTCCCAGGACCCTGCTGCCTGCGCGGTGGGCGGGGCCTGTTGCGGCCTGGAGGCAGCTTCACCTTCTGCACTGGTGGCAGAGGCCCCCTCTGCACCCCTGGCCTCCATCGGATTCGTTTCTCTTTTCTCGTTTCTCGCTTGAGGAAAGATAGCTCTTACCTGTTTTTTAAAATCTCACTTGGAGGGGCGCCTGGGTGGCTCAGTCGTTTGAGCGTCTGACTTCAGCTCAGGTCGTGATCTCATGGTTCGTGGGTTCGAGCCGCGCCTCGGGCTCTGTGCTGACAGCTAGCTCAGAGCCTGGAGCCTGTTTCGGATTCTGTGCCTCCCTCTCTCTCTGACCCTCCCCTGCTCACACTGTCTCTCTCAGAAATAAATAAAATGTTAAAAGAAAAAAAAAAACATACTGGAAAGTTCATCTTGAAGGAAAACCGCATGTCCCGCGTTGGCAGGGCCTAAGTTTAGGATCCGGTGAGTGAGTCCAAGGTGGCGTGGCAGGGGGAGTTCAGATCCTGGAGTCGAACAGGGCTGTGCTGCGACTCCCATCTCGTTGCGGTCTCTTGTTCGAGACCTGGGATTTTTAAACTTTCCTGAGTATCTGCTTTCCCATCTCTGAAGTGGGGTTGCAACCTGCCTCCTAGGGTTGTAATAAGGATTAAATGAGATACATCTTGGCAAAGTGCATGGCGCAAAAAGAGCACCCGCAGGTATTGGCTGACGTTTCCTCGATGGATCCTCCGGCTTAACCGCATCGGCATTCTTTGTTCGGTAGATTTTAGTTCCGCGTTTCACTTGGAGTCATGTTAGAATTCTTCGTAGCCCCTCTCGGGACTAGGCTCCTTCCTCTTCCCTTCCTGTTCCTGACCCTTCCTGTGAATAGCAAACAAGTTGAACGACTCGAAAGGCGCTCTGTCGCATTTATCACCGTCTTCCCGGTGGCTGACGGGCAAGGCACAGAGCGGGCACTCTGTATGTAAGAGGTGGCTGGGGGGTGGGGGGCACAAAGCCAGTTCAGTGACCGGCTGGGGAAGAAGACAGCGCTCTGGTTCCTTACCCTCCTAGCCCAGCTCACACGCTGCACACGCGGGGCCGCGCGCAGAAGGGACTTTGGAGCATAAATCATGTTACAGTCCTAGCCACGGATTCTGAAAGTCACGTGCCCGGCCTGGACCCTGAAGGCCTATTTGTCAGGTGCGACGGCAGCCTGACTCTCCCATTAGCTCACAGGATAATGGCACGATGCATCATCCGTCTGGATGGGGAGCGGCTCACCATTTTCTTCCGGCTGTGGGGAGCCACGGCTGAGGGGAGCCCTGGATATTGGTATGCAAGTGGTGACTAATATGTGGCAAAAATCAAAACCATTTTTTGGTTCCAACGTACCCTTTGCCCCCGCCGCCAGTTTTGGCTGTAAATTAGAATCAGTCTTCATTTGCCGGAGTAGGTAAATTGTAAGAGCGGAACACAGGCGGGAAGGCCAAGGCCGAGGCCACGGCGAGCGGCGGGTGTTGCTTCCTGTGTCACGTGCTCCACCAGCTCAGGAAAGACAAAACTGGTTTGCAGTCTAACATTTTTATTATTAAAATAACATGGAGATATTCTAACACCTTTAACCTAATGACAGCTCGATAATTTTAATCCGGCCTTTGTTCTCAGCCTGTGCAGTTTTACACACTTCACCCAACCTCCAGCTTCGGGCCTGGGAGGAAGGCACCGTGACCTTGCTTCTGTCTCACTTCTGGAGACTTGATTATGGGATCACCTGGCACCACCCCTCTCGGCTCCACGTTGGACACCAGTGTGCCGCCCAGTCTCTGGGTGTGAGAAGTTTCCATGTCGTTCCTCCTGTTTTGACAGGACACAGATTGGTTTTTTTTCTTTCACCCAGATTCTTGGATAAACAGCTCATCTCTGCAGCTACCTGGCCTTTACCTCATGGATTTGTGAATCAGACTAGAAGCCTAAGCTTGTTTGAACTTTTGATAGGCAGTGGGTCCTACCTCTTGTGATTCAATTTTAAGACAGTTTGGCCTAGCATCACAAGTTTTATATGTATCATAATCACTATTGTATGTATGTATGTGAATATGTGTTTTAACAGGAAGAAATTTACTGCATGTAACTGGTGTCAGGCTTCAGGCATAGCTGGATCCAGGGCTCAAAGGATACAGTAGGACATTGTCTCACTACATCTCTCTGTCTACCTGTCTGTTGGCTTTATAACCAAGCCCATCAAAATTTTTTTTCTGCCTATAAATATTTGTTAGTTTTTATTTAAATCCACGTTAGTTAACATATAGTGTAATAATGATTTCAGGAATAGAATTTAGTGATTCATCACTTACATATAACACCAGTGCTTATCCCAACAAGTGCTCTCCTTAATACCCATCGTCCATTTAGCCCATCCCCCCACCCAACACCCCACCAGCAACCCTCAGTTTGTTCTCTGTATTTAAGAACCTCTTATGGTTTGACTTTTCTCTGTTTTTATCTTATTTTTGCTTCCCTTCCCCTGTGTTCCTCTGTTTTGTCTTAAATTCCATATGTGAGTGAAATCATCTAATATTTGTCTTTCTCTGACTTATTTCGCTTAGCCTAATACTCTTCAGTTCCATCCACATTGTTGCAAATGGCAAGATTTCATTGTTTTTCATCGCTGAGGAACACTCCACTGTATATATACGTCATATCTTCTTTAGTCATTCATCAGTCCATAGATATTTGGGCTCTTTCCATAATTTGGCTATTGTGGATAGCAGTGCTGTAAACATTAAGGTGCATGTGCCCCTTCAAATCAGTATTTTTGTATCCTTTGGCTAAATACCTAGTAGTGCAGTTGCTGGGTCAGAGGGTAGTTCTATTTTTAATTTTTTGAGGAACCTACACAAGGTTTTCCAGAGCGGCTGCACCAGAAACACATCAGATTCTTACAAACTTTTTTAAACTGATGAGTATATGTGACTTTGTCATGTTCTCTACTCATCTTTGTTCAGTCTTAGAAGAAAGGAATTTGTGTTTTTCCTTGGGAATTCTCACTTCCCGAAGGCTCTTCCATAATTGTCCTGTTGTCACGTAAGAGGCAAGTATGTTCCGCGTGTCCGAGCATTGTGTTAGGGTGGCTATCTTCTTCCCCTTGTCACCACTCTCAGAGGAAGACCTCCACAACTCCGCGCTCCCTGCCTCCGGGGATCTTCATGTGGACATAACTTTATGAAACTATTAATAGGCGGCCGCTTTTGATCCACAAGATTGGCCTGTGGTTCAGCCTAAGATAGCGGGTTTGGGGCGGAGGATGCTCTGCGGCAGGGGTAGCAGCCGCACCTTGAAAACCTTGCATGAACTGGTATTATTTTGTTGCCCATGGTTTGCTCCCAGCACCTCTCCTGTGTCTCCGTGTGATGTATAAACAGCTGGAGGCAAATGACAGAGCGTTGAACATATGGCGAGTCATTCCAAACTGAGCCTCGTGCCCAAGATGACCATCTTTCATGTCACTGTTGGAGGTTCCGGCACGCCGTTCCGGAATTTCACCATTAAATTAAGTTCTGTGAATCAGGTAATGAAGAAAGATAGGAGGCATTTTTAAAAGCTATAAAGCTTCTCTGACAGTCCTGTGAGTCTTGAACACTCATGCTTTTTAACTCGTCTCTGCCACCATCGGCAGGGTGGGGACGGAGGGAGGGGGGTCCATAAATCCCCAGGAGGCCAGCCTACTGTGTGCCAAGGCAGTCAGCAGATGATAGGTTTACAGAACTTGAGAGAGCCACCAGGCCTCAGTGGGTGAGGAAATGCGCTCCGAGTCACAGCGAGGACAGGGCTGTCCCTCCTGGTCCATCATTTCAGAGAACGAGGCTAGCCTTCCAGAGTAAGGGTCGGGCTCCCTCCATAGCCTGGCTTTGCCGAGCTTGGGGTCCCACACAAGCTCAGGAGGGAGTGCTGGGAATTGGGACCATCTGAGAAGTCAGTGGGGGCAGAGCCCAGAGCCGGGCGCCAGATGCAGCCCCGCCCCGTGATGGGTGCGCCGTGACTGTACCCCATCTCCAGGGGAGCTGTCCTTCTGCTCCGGGAGGCAGACAACATAAGAAGAAAACAACCTTGAGAACAACCACTCATTTTTGTATCTAGAGATCAAGTAAATAAAATAGAATTTGTTTTGATCTTCATACCAAGAAGCTCTTTTCATAAATTACAGTAAAAGAAGAAGACTCCTCTTGTGAGTTGGTGAGAAAGGGAGGTTCGTATCTGGCCCCACTGCAGGACTTGTGCTGGATGAGGGCGGCCGTGACCAGCGGAACCTTCCAGAAGCCCATCTCAGATGCACTGCCAAGTCCAATCTCTCCCATTCTGAGTTTTCAGTAGCCTTTGCCTATACGCAGGTTTACTCTGAAGGCAACTCGGGTAACTTTAGATAAATCAGATGATGATGAGATAGAAGACCACAGAATACATTCGCAGTGACGTTTATGCCTTGCTGAAGTCGGTTTACTGGGAATTGTGCTGAAGTTGTGGATCTCACCCCTTCCTTTGACTCCTAGGATTGCTCGGCTCACAGCAAAGCCTCACTCAAGGTTCTGCAAATGGCACTGTTGTCTTTTGGAAGAGCAAATTTGGTGACATTATTCCAAGTTTATTTTTTGATGTTTTGGGGGGTTTTTTTTTGTTTGTTTGTTTGGCCATGCATTTGTTTTCTGCCTGTGTCCTGAATTCTGTGTGGACCCTTTTCTAGAGTCTTCTTTCTTGAATTACATGCAGGATTCCCCTTTTATTCTGGTACTAATGATTGTTAGTTTCAACCCATTTTCCCACCATGAGGCTTTTTAAAAATCCTGATTCCATTGCTGTGTGTGAAGGAGGAAAACCAGCTGATCTGCTGGCTCATGTCACATGCTTTCAGCTTGTTCACTCCTCACAGAAACGTAGGAGGTAGGCATCCCTGTCCCCTTTTATAGATGAGGAAATGGCAAGTTTGGCGGACTAGGTAACACGGCCAAGATTAGAGAGCGATTACCCCTTCCTCTGAGCTTCACAGCAGGCTTGATAAACATGTCTCAAATATCTTCGTCCAGATTGTAGCTAAAACTGCTGAATAAATCCAGCCCAGGGATGGCCTGCTTCCAGTGCCCTAAGGGCCAGAGGGAAACGTTAATCAGCATCCTCTGGGAACGGCTTTCCATCCATTTAGTAATCCACCTTGTCAAATCCGATACTCTGTTTACTGGCATTATTATTGTTTTTGAAAACGCTTTTATGTAGAAAAGCATCAAACACGTTTTTTAAAGTTTCGCCATTTTAAGTGTTTGCCCCGGGCTCTGGCGTAATACGCAGCATGCCCGGATGCAAATAAACTTCTTTAAGACGGAGTTTTCGAAGTGGGGCATTTTCTTTGTTTGTCCATCAGAGACTTGATTTTAAAAGCCAGCTTGGACTCCGCCTATCTGGCACCCCCACCTAATAATATCCATAGGCTTCTTCAACTCAGGGGTTCTGTGATGAATGGAGAACTTGTTGAGAATCACTACCCCTCACGCTCTGCAATGAGAGCCACGTCAAACTCATTCAACCCTGACGTGTTCGTTCCTTCCCCACCAGGAACGTAGTGCCAGTCCTTAGCCACAGGGTCCGAGGAAAGAGTTTCTATCATCAGCTAGCCCGAGTCCTTCTTCCAGGGCCTGGGGACCTGCCCCCTGGGTGTCTTTCATTCTCTTTTGGGTAATACTGGGTTGTCCACTACTTGCTTTAGGGCCCTGACTGATTACCAGAAAAGGGCAGCCTTTTCTTAAGCGTTTGTACAAAAAACAGTAGACCCTGGAACCACATGGGTTTGGACTGCGCACATCCACTTATACATGGATTTTTTGTTTGTTTGTTTGTTTACAAATACAGTACAGTGCTATAATGTATTTTCTCTTCCTTATGATTTTCTTTTTAAAAACTATTTTATTTTTGAGAGAGAGAGAGTGCGTGTGAGCAGGTAAGGGGCAGAGAGAGGAGACCGAGGATCCTAAGTGAGCTCTACACCCACAGCAGTGAGCCTGACACGGGGCTCGAACCCACAAACTGTGAGATCACGACCTGAGCTGAAGTTGGACGCTCAACCGACTGAGCCACTCAGGTGCCCCCTTACCCCTTACTATTTTCTTAGTAATGTTTTCTTTCTTCTAATTTACTTTGTTGAAAGAATACGGTGTATAATACATAGAACATAAAATTGTGTTAATCCACTACTTATGTTATCAGCAGGGCTTCTGGTCAGTGATATGCTATTCGGGGAGTCAAAAGTTGTGTGTGGATTTTCAACTATGTGGAGGGGGTCGGTGCCCTTTACCCTCGTGTTTTTCAAAGGTCCGCTGTTTAGTCTTTAAGAACAAAGCTTTGCTATTAGTTGTCATGTGTCGATTTCCTTTCCCAGCCAACACACTGCAGAAGTTCACGGCTTCTTTCTCAAGGCACAGCTGCGCGACCCGGCTTGCTCTCTGTCTTGCTGAGGCCTCTCTCTGCCTGCATTTTTGGTGCCATTCATGTTTTCTCAAATCTTTAAATCTTTATTGAGTATTGCCCGGGTGCCAAGCACTATTAGATACAGCATACAGTGTTGTTCGGTAAAAGAAATACATGAATCCTGCCACCAGGTAGCTATGCCCTAGGATGCGAGGCACCCCTTAACAATAAATAATTATAAAAATATTGTGTGTAGTGATAAACAGGGTTAAGAGCTTGAAGGAAAGATCCCCTGTTAGGAGAGCTTCAGATGGAAGGCCTTGCCATGGTCTGGGGTGGAGGCAGGGGTGGGCTTGGGAGGGACTGATTCCAAGAGAGTGATCGGGATTAACCCGAGGGGGGGTGCAAGGTCAGCCTCAGAGCAAAGCTCACCCAGAGGCCCTGAGGCCGCAGGGGTATGTCACCCTCAACCTACACAGAGGCAGTGTGGTCAGGGGCAAGAGGAGACGGAGGACAGGGGGAGATGGGGGCGTGGCCCCAGACGAGGCTGGGGAGGAGAGCATGTGCTCAGGTCAACTGCCGCCTGGTGGCCTTCTCAGGGGTTTTGTTATTAAGTTCAGGTGCCATCGTGGGCCCTCTGGGGGTGACGCCCTCTGCCCCTGGGTGGTGTGACTTCCAGCGCTCACGGGGAGGGGGGGGCTGTTCGGGGTGAGGCCCTCTGCCCCGGGCGGGTGTGACTTCTGGCGCTCACGGCGGGGGTGCGAGGGCTGTCGGGGTGACGCCCTCTGCCCGGCGGTGTGACTTCCGGCGCTCACGGCGGGGGTGCAGGGGGCTGTCCCCTCTGCCCCGGTGACTTCTGGCGCTGGCGGGGTGCGGGGGCTGTCCGGGGGTGAGGCCTCTGCCCCGGGCGGGTGTGACTTCCGCGCTCACGGGCGGGTGCACTGTCCGGGGTGAGGCCCTCTGCCCCGGCAGTGTGACTTCTGTCACGGCAGGGGTGCGGGGGCTGTCGGGGTGAGGCCCTCTGCCCCGGGCGGAGTGTGACTTCCCGCGCTCACGGCGGGGTGCGGGGGGCTGTCCGGGGTGAGGCCCTCTGCCCCCGGGCGGGTGTGACTTCCGGCGCTCACGGCGGGTGAGGGCTGTCCGGCCCTCTGCTGTGACCGGCTCACGGCGGGGGTGCGGGGGCTGTCCGGGGTGAGGCCCTCTGCCCCCGGCGGGTGTGACTTCCGGCGCTCACGGCGGGGGTGCGGGGGGCTGTCCGGGGGTGAGGCCCTCTGCCCCGGGCGGGTGTGACTTCCGGCGCTGGGTGGGCGGGCAGGTGCGGCCCGGGCCTGCAGATGCCGCAGGAAGGCCCCCCCGGCCCGCCATTTCATTATCCGTCCTCGCAGAGAACTTCCCCGAACTTCGCCTCCTGTGTCGGCGCCGCAGCCGCGCGCAAGGGAACAGTGTGCCGTGCGGTTTAGTCCCATGATTAACGTCATTTACGCTTTACAGCAAAGCATCAGAATGCCCGTTTGCATAAACTCACCCATCATCCAGTGAGCTCCGGGGCAGCCAAACCTACTTCCCGTCATAAATATCCCAGACTTGATGCATCCAAACTCGTAAAGCTTCCGTGTAAGAAGAGAGCCGAGGAGAGGGACTTCTAGAACGGAAGGTAGCGCTTCCTGCCTCCAGCCCGGCGGGCCGGGGATGCGGCTGCGTGAGCGGTTTGCAGACGCTTCACAGAGACCAGGTCTGGGCCCCTGGCAGTGGGGTCAGGGTGTGGGAGTCAGAATTCACAGACCCGGGTCTTCAGATGCGGCGCACAGGGTGGGCCTTCCTACCGAGCCATGAGGGGCCCGCCCCTCCCTGTGCTGTTGACCTCCTGCCCCACCCCTGCACGGAGTGCGGTGCGCAGCCCCTCCTGCGGTGCTCTCTGCACCCAGTGTGGTTGGGAAGGTTCACAGGCATTTCTGGCTCCCCTGGGAACGCTGTTGTTTCCTGGAGTGGCAGGGTCTGTGGCCTTGGGAGGGGCTGGAGGCTGTCCTGTGAGGAGTGTGTGAGGACCAGGGAAGAAGACGTGTCAGAATGACGTGGGGGTTGTGAGGAAGTGACAGTAGTCAAGACGTGGAAGGAAGTCCCAATGAGCATCGACAGATGAAAGGAGACGGGGTGGGCGTGCGCGCGCACACACACTGGAATATTACTCAGCCGTAAAAAGAAGGCAGTCCTGCCATTTTTGACAACATGGATGGATCTGGAAGTCACTGTGCTAAGTGAATGAAGAGAAAGACCTTGTACGATCTCTCTTAGCCGTGGAGTCTTTAAAAAAACGCATTGAAAAATATCAGATTTGTGGCTACTGGAGGGGGGAAGGGCAGGAAGTGGGTCCGAGGTACAGACTTCAGGATAAAGAGCACCAGGGTGTCACCTACAGCACAGTGACAGCGGCTGACGCTGCCCTGTGATGTGCCGGGAAGTTGTGCACAGAGTAGGTCCTAAGAGTTCTCATCACCAGGAAACCACAGGTACCAGTCGGCATTGCCTCCAAGCACAGTAGGGGCTCCGCCCAGTGGGGGTAACCGGCCAGGCTGGGTGGTGGGGCAGGGGTGGAGGGACCTGAGGGCTTGATGTGAGACTCCTCCATGGTTTCTTACAGTCTGAAATAGTAACAGCCAAGAGTCGTGTATGTATTTTTTTAATTATTAATGTTTTTATTTATTTCTGAGAGAGAGAGAGAGAGACACTGTGAGCAGGGGAGGGTCAGAGAGAGAGGGAGACACAGGATCTGAAGCAGGTTCCAGGCTCTGAGCTATCAGCAAAGAGCCTGGAGCAGGGCTTGAACCCACAAACGATGAGATCATGACCTGAGCTGAAGTTGGACGCTCAGCCAACTGAGCCACCCAGGTGCCCCAAGAGTCGTATATATTTTTTAAAGTAAGAATGTTTCTACTTTCTATGCCACGATTCTTTTGCATCGGGAGACCCTGACCATGTATGCCTAATCTTTACCTGGTTTCTGTGCTCTGAGCTACTGATCTCAGATACTGAGTCCCCTTGAACCTGTATCATGAAAAGCCCTGCAGCTTTTGAGAATGGAATTCCCTAGAACACACAGGAAAGAGACCACTGGTAATGAGCCCTGACTGTCTCTCGGTCCGGCTCTCCAGGAACCCAGAAGGGACTGCAGGGAGGCGCCTTGGCACAGTTTTGAAGCCCTGTGCCGGTGTGGGGTGTTCACAGCAGACCTGTAGTCTCTCAGAGTCGGCCATTTCCTACACGGGCACTGGCAGATATTTGAGACAAAGCCCCGTTCAGGAGAAAATATGCACTGAATCTTCTCAGGTTGAGTCCTGCAATTTGGTGCTTGACTAGAAAGCTCCTGTAGTGTTTTTGCCAGCCTTTCACTTCTACTACCAGAGAAGTGCCTGCCTCCATTCCGGAGTGCACCAGCTGGTGCGGACGTCCCCTCCTGTCCGTCCAAACGCATCATTATTATTGGGGACCTTGCACCTCTCCTATCTGACACACTAACCAGAACAGGGATGCCTTCTGTGTGGAGAGCGTCAAAGAGAAAGAAACCCCGAGACTCCTCACTTCACCAGGTATTTGCTGCGTGTTCAAAGCTGATAGGAGTGATCTAGTTTAATCCAAGAGCCGCCGCGCCTGCATAGACCGGCTGGGAGCCCAGTGTGCCTTCATTGCGCTCCCAAGTTCAGATCAGACTCTGCAAGACATGTGTGCATATCCGATCCCAGTGGTCTGGCCTCACTGGTTTTGAATTTATGGCACTTAGTAAGGGTGTTGCTGATGTTCACATTTCCGGTGTCTGTAGAAGGAAAAAAAAAAACATGTTTCTTAAGCAAATGATGAATACACAGGAACCTGTAGGGAAAATACTAACCCATTCATGCTGCCTTTACAGCGTGCAATCCAAATAAATATTATTAATCACATACAGCCCCTCACTGTTCGTTAAAGTAGGTCCCAGCAGAGTGTGTATTTGGCAGTGTTCGGCAAGCCAGTACTGTGTTCATGTACAGGCTCAGAAGGAAAAAAAATCAAACTCTATTTTACTGAAAGAATCCAGAATTTCAAAACCCTGCAAACGAGATGTTTCACCATCCCAGTTAATCCTAACTAATGAAGTGTCATTATATTTTCTTTTTGACAAAACGCTGAAACTGCAGAACTGCTGTTTACGGAACATAATAACAAATAATTCCATCATCTCAGTCCTGAAGTCAAAATCAGACTTCCTGCCCCAGGAGGTAAGCTGCCTTTCACATCAAGGAGTTCGTGCACAAACTCTTGACCTTACTTGTGTAGACACTGTCCCTGCGAGATGCTCTCACCACTGTCAGAATAAGCTGTATTGGTGGATTTTGCCAAAAAGACAGAAATGAGGCTGCGACTGCTGCTTTGGAGATCTCATGGCTATTCGTAACTTGGCTTGGTAACTTGCAACTTTGTAATTTTCAATGATAATTGAAAATTAACTGGACACGATAATAGATAAAAGGGGTGCACCGCTGAGATGGAGGGGCCAGCCCTGGAGTCTCTGAGAAGACATATTGAAGCTGAGGTGGAAGGGCTGAGGAGGTTGGCCTTTGGGGAGAGGAGGAACACGAAGGTTTCCATGCCTAGCTGTTTTTCTTCAGGAAAGTGTCTGGTCCTAAGACTGGAGAAGTCTTGGTTGACCCGATGGCTGAGGAGAAGCGATAGTGGGTGACGTGGCTCGATGGCACGAGATGAGGTTATAAAGGCAGTCGGGATTTCTTGGTGACATGGCACTGGCGGCTCATACTTTAAGCCACAAGAGACAAACTATAACAAGAGGAAACAAAAATATCTAGCCAGGCTCAAATCAAGGCAGACATCTCAGTGCACCAGGAGAAGAAGTGAAATGCAAAGCAGGGGCAAAGCTGGCCGCCCGGCTCTGGGATGAGGCAGCGGAACGGCCGGCGATCTGGCCCCTACGGTGCATGGGAACCAGATATGTACTCCATGAACTGGGCAATGGAGTCTGGCTCACTGCATAAAACCAGGGTAGTTTGTAAGCAAAGGAGGTACCCTCACTTCCCTCACTCCCCTGCCTGCTGCCTGGGGCCTGGAGTGATGGCTTATATGATAAAGTCTGTGTATCTGTACATCTGGGTACAGGACCCTGACCAGAGCCTGACACAAGCCACCTGCTGGCCCGCGACTGGATTTGCAGCACCCGCATCACTGAGGGTAGGGTCCCTGAGCCATCGCTTAAGATTCTGCTCAAGGTGCTTGTGGGGACAGGGTACAAATAGAGACAGAAACATGCATTTCAGTGCAAATCCCCACGGAAAATGGATTCGCACTTCGGAATTCCAAAACACACGAGAAGATATAACATCAAGAAAGAGAACCAGTGAGGGGCACCTGGGTGGCTTAGTCGGTTAAGTGTCCGACTTTTGCTTAGGTCATGATCTCACGGTTCGTGGGTTCGAGCCCCGCATCGGGCTCTGTGCTGACTGCCAGCTCGGAGCCTGGAGCCTGTTTCAGTCTGTGACTCCCTCTCTCTCTGACCCTCCCCTGCTCACGCTGTCTCTCTCTCTCTCTCCTAGAAATAAATAAAAATATTAAAAAAAAAAAAAAGAACCAGTGAAATCTTCAGTCAGGCAATAAATTCCAGATGAAAGTAAAATTATAGAATAAAAGTTTTAAATATACTTGAAGTCCTTAAAGAGAAAAATAGTATTGTCCAGAGTGGGGAGCAGACATAAACGAAATAAGATTGGAGAATAGGAGCACAACCAATTAGAAATCTTAGAAATGAGAACTACTGACATAAAAAATATATATAGATACACTGCATTTAAAAATAGTACTTGGGAATTTGTTCAGACTGCAGCTCAGAAAGAAGAAATAATTTTAATATGAAAAAGCAGCTAATAGGCATGAGGGCTATTTTGAGACTCTCCAGTAAACTTCTAATAAGAGAATCTAAATAAAAAAGAATAGAACCAGTGGCCAGCAAATTGTTAATTTGCCAGAATTTTAAAGAGATGAGTCCTCAAATAAAAAGCATATTCCCAAGTACTAAGTAGGATCAATAAAAGAAGTCTGAATTTGGACATGTCATAGTGAAACTTCAAAGAAAACATGAAGGAGAGAGGCTCTTAAAGCCTGATTTCAGTGAGGCTGACAGAATAGCTCTCATCAACAGCCACTGATCCGAAGAGACGGCATGATACCGTCAGCGTGGCAAGGAAAGTACCTGTCAAGAAAGAATTTTGTCTGGAGTTTACCTGTCTCTCAAGAGTAAGAATGAAGTAAAGATATTTTAAGAAGTACAAAGAATCTCAGTAAAACAATGCATGTTACAAGAAGAAAAGTAATCCCAGACAGAAGTTATAGGATGCGTAGGAATTACTGAGATGTCTGTAAATATAACTAATACGGACCGCGAAAGTAACCGTTTCTCCCATATTTAGATCCAAAGGGGAAACTAAACATTCTAGTTAACAATGACAAGAAGGTTATAAATCGATATGTATCACCGTAAATATAAATGGACTCACATTAATTTAAATATTAAAAGATAGGGGCTCCTGGGTGGCTCAAGTCAGTTAAACGGCCCACTTTGGCTCAGGTCATCATCTCACAGTTTGAGAGTCCCCGTGTCGGGCTCTGTGCTGACATCTCGGAGCCTGGAGCCTGCTTCAGATTCTGTGCCCCTCTCTGCCCCTCCACCACTCACACTCTGTCTCTGTCTCTCTCAAAAAATAAACATTAAAAAGGGGGGCTTAGCAGAGAAATTTAAAAATAAGCCACCCTGCATGCTACCTGAGGAGAAATGGACAGCAGAGGGTTAAAAAGAGTAAGATGGAGACAGATGTAGCAAGACAACATGAACCAGAAGACGGCTGGCTGTCATTACCTCATCAGACACTGCAGGCTTTAGGGCACAACAAAAGCATTATTAAGGATAAAATTCTATATAATTACAAAGCAGGTAGGGGCAGAAGCAGGTCATCTGGGGCTTGGTGAGGGGGCTGCACATCATCCTATGTGGGCAGTCACTTCAGAAAATAGTGGTTTGGAGGGCAGGGCGGGGGAGTAAGAGGTGAGTCTCAGCGATGCCAAGAGGGCCTGTTAGGCGGGAAGAGGGGAGGTGAGCCAGCATGCTGCTGAGGGGTGAAGCGGGTGGGGGCCCCTGGGTGGCGTTCACTGCAGCATGGCGGTGTGGGGTGTGCGGGTCTGGGAGGCGCTGAGCCCAGCCGGTAGGAGGCAGGTAGCCCCAGCCTTGATGCCCACCCGCGTCTGGCCTGGAAAGCATGGCCAAATTAGCACCTCAAGGTGTGGACCACCCCTCCCCCCTCCCCTACCCCCCAAGACATGCAGTGAGGTTTTACCTGGAAGATGGTTTCTGATGAGAAATGCAGCAAAGGGCCTGAGACAGCTCTTCTGAAACTCCAGTCTTTATCAGAGGGTGTTATTTTTAACTCAATATTTTATAATGCGTATTTTGTGATTTTCATGATATGGATGGCAGCAGCCCCCAAGATGAATGAGCCGAGCCTTCATGGAAGCCCAGAAGGATTCCGTGCTCTTTGAACTTTGACCTCCATCCACCTCTGACCTCCCCACATCCACCCCAGCCCAATCCTCATGTGGCTCCTGTACTCTCAGCTGTTTGTTAGGGCCACTGTTTGTGAAGAAGCTAGAACTCTAGACAGTTTAGACAATCTAGAAGCTTCACTCTAGACATCTTTCAGATATTGCTGAAGTCTTGGCCAGCAAACACTTGTGATAGATTCACTGGGCCTCTAAAAGGGAAAAAATTAGAATGCCCAAATTCCATGCTTACTGGGAAATGAAGAGGGACAGAAATCCATTCCCTTGATTGTTCCCAAAAGGGTTGGGATCTTGCCCATTGGTTGCCATCGTTAATAAATCAGTTTCTGGAGTCGACTGTGGCATGAGAAACCAGGCATGTTAATTAACCAGATCTGATTCCCAAGAAAGACCCTGTCTGCTAGCAGCGTGTAACGTCACCGAAGCATTAGGAGTTAGAGGCAGGCCGGCCTTGCACTGTACCAGTTACGTGACAGACAGTTATGTAGCTTCTGCGAGCTGTGTCTTCTCATAAGGAAATCGGGACTAGTGACGTGTGCCGTGAGGATTCATGAGGTGGCGCTTATCTAGAGCCCACTCAGCACCTAGAACAGTGTTCAACTGATGGCACATACTCAAGAAATCTGGATGGAAGGGAGGGAACCAAGGACCATGGCAGAAACAGAATTCCATAGAGCAGCCTTCGAGGAAGAAATTGACATACACATGTACGTGTGTAAGATTAGAACATTTAAAAAGCATGGAGCAGGTGGCTCTTGGCGTTGGGCCTGGCCGTGAGGACTAACGGACAGAATAAGAGAGCCTTAGTGTGACCCGTGGGGAGAGTGCTGCGGGCAGCAATTCTGGAGAGAGAACCAGGGAGGAAGGGAGGGGCTGGCTGTCCTGCAGAAGCGGCTCACTGTCACTTCTTCACCAGCTCCCAAACACCTGTGACCTCTGGGTACCAGGAGCAGTCTGGCTGGAGGCCAAGAAAGGCCAGAATTTCTGTTTACTAAATTGAATTTCTACAGAACAAATGTCCACAGATGCTCACGCGAGCGTGCATGCATTCTTTCTGTTTCTCTGTCCCGCCCTTTCTCCCTCCCTCCTTCCCTCTCTCTCCATCTCTTTCCTAAGAGACAGATAAACTCATTAACTAGAGAAAATGCTAATCCACCTGGCAGAGCCCTGCTCCACAGCCCTGCTGGAGAAAAACACAGACCGCAAGCACGGAAGCCTCGGTGACCAGCAGAAACGTGGTGTCATGATGCCCCGCCTCTGGGACCCCTGCTGCTTCCATATGCTATTTCTCAGCATCTCAGGGTTCACGGGATGAACTGGTCTATTGCATTAATAAATGTGGCAAGAAGCGCTTCGGCGCCTGGGAGGGATTTGGAAAGGCTCTTGCTGTGCTTGGCAGACCCTCTGTCTCAGTAAAATTGCAGGCTCTCTTCTTCCCAGCTGATACCATTCTCCGCAAAGTGCCCGGAGCAGTTCAGTACAGACATCCCTGGTGGATGAGGAAGAAAGCGACCAGTCTGAGGACATGACGGAATCCTCCGATGCTGCGGAGGAATTGCCTCTCTGATAGCGACATCCGAATTTCAACAGCACAGCTTACTGAAGACCCGCTCCTTTCTTCTGTCCGCCGGGCTCCATTTCTTAGGACAAAGACCAAGTTCACGTCCATGATTACAGAAAGGTTCCATCTGTATCACCCACCTTCGTTTTCCGTGGGCTTTTGAGGTAGTTATAATACTTTTTTCAACTGAAAAACAGTTTACTCAGGAATGTAGAGTGAATACGCGGAGCGTGTATTATCTCAGGGTGCAGACTAATGGATCTGCTTGGATGGAGAAGAGAGCCGTCCCCAGAGTCTCAGATCCTATTTCAGCCGTCCCCCTGAAGTCTCACATTTTGGTGTATCCATGACGATGTTCAGCTGTTTCAGGACAAATATGCAGATGATGCCAGAGAGCCGTAGAGCACACTCCTCTCCGGTTGGGGCCTCTCGGTGACCATTCCCGCTCACACACATGGCTGCCACTCCGCCCACTGGGACCTCCTTTAATGGCAGTCTGGTGATGCTCCCTTCCTTGAAAACATTCACACGTAATGCACGCTGGCCTCGTGTGGCACAAGGTACGAGTGCCCTCAAGTCCCAGGCCCTGTCCTTGAAGAGCTTTCCTGACCTTAACCCTTGTGGGGACCTGCCTGCCACGTGAAGGGTGGATGAGGGCAGGCTCTGTTGGTGGTGGCCGATCCGTTCATCGCGAGGGTTCATTCAGCTGACCTGGCAGCTGGGCAGTGCGCCCTCCCTTCCCACAAGTCTGAGTTCTCTGTATGACCCTCCTTTTATACTCAGGATGCTCTGGACATTGTGTCAGTTCCTTGAATGCTCAGTGTTGCTCTGTGCCCAAGGACCTTTGCACCTGCTGTTGCTTCTCTCAGAATGTTCTTCATCAGTCAAATTTTGACTCCTTTCTCAGCCCCCGACTAAAATGTTGGTAAGATTTCCTGGCTCTCCAGTTTAGAGTAGGTCCCCTGCTGTCGACTCCTACAGAAGCCTGCCCAATACTCACCAGACTTGGTAATGCTTCCCGGTGTCTTCTCAGTGTCCACAGTGATGTGAGCTTCACAAGGACAGGAACCACTTCCCGCCTCACTTCCCACTTCATAGCACCTGTCACATGATGGGGGTTCAGCAGTGTTGAGTGTGTATGGGTGAGTGAGTGAACAAATGAACAAACAAATGAACAAACGAAAGACCAGGTAAATGGATTCTCCTGGTGGATCTCCCCAAGGTGTATGCCACATCAAAGACGGGATTTTTCTTTTTCTTTTCTTTTTAATTTTTAACATTCATTTATTTTTGAGAGACAGAGAGACAGAAAGAGAGAGTATGAGCTGGGGAACGGGCAGAGAGAGACAAAGACACAGAATTCAAAGCAGGCTTCAGGCTCTGAGCCTGATGCTGGTCTCAAACTCACAAACCTCAAGATCATGACCTGAGCCGAGGTCAGCCACTCAACTGACTGAGCCACCTAGGCACCCCGGGATTTTTCTTTGATCAAGAATATATAAGGAGCTTTGCTTTCCAGCTGGAAAGTTCAGACCCCTGAGCAGGGAAGTCCACTTACCCACGGACACCCCTTGTGCCACAACATTCTGTCAGCTCTCTCTGTTGAGTGGAGTTGGAAAATGGTGGAAATAGATAAAACAGAGAGCTTATGAAATTCTCTTTACTTTGGACCTCACTTGTCCGGCACCAGTGTTTAGTTTGAAGGAAAGTTCCAGAACACAGAGCATACAATTCTACCCAAAGTGAATTACAAATAATATTCTACAGCCAGCATCGAGGATTTAGGGTCATTTCCTCTGACCCTGGCATTACCCAGTCACGTGTTCTCTCTCCATCAACTTTAATCAAATATTGACTACAGCTCTTTCATTGGTTTAAAGGTTTTGTTTTGTTTTTTTTTTTAATCCTTCTTTGCTCATAGCTTGCAGTGTTGCAAACTGCTGGTAATTCCAGGTGTGTGCTAAATTGCACTGGGCTCTAGTGTCATTCCTGCCCTGCTTCAGTAGGAAAGGCCCTCATCCCCTCTGTGAACAGCTTTCTGTGTGCAGGTACTCATAATGGTGGGCACACTTGCTTCACTGCTTAGGAAAATATCTCTAGAAGGAGTTATATCCTACTAGGCATTCAGTTCCCAAAAGATGGCATATTATCTTGTTGCATGACCTACAGCAACTTTCATAGGCGCTTATCTTTAAATCGAAGGGCTTGAAGTAGGTGATCCCTGACTTTCTCTAGCTCCCAACAATCTATTATTCATTTAACCACTGTAAGCAAAGCACCCCCCACTCTTTTATACTATCAGGCACGTGCCAGTCTCGTGAAAGGTTGGTAGAAGGAAAGGAATTCAGACAGCAGAGCTCCTAGTGGAAAATCTTTGCAAGTACCAACAGCTTAGAAAGTAGATTTCTTCTTCTGATCTACTTTCTAAGCTGCCCTAGGCACCCATTGTCTCTTCCTTCCTCACCGTGGTGAGATCTGCTCAGGTGGTTCAAGCCCCTCCAGGTAACTCGCACTTTCCTCACATGGACATCTCAGCAGCAAGGCTGAGGGTGTGACCTGAGCACTGCCCACCTCGTAATGTGCTTCATCATCGAATACCACACACGTGAACCTTGGCTCACCATGGTTTTTCAAAATCCTGGGAGGTGCCTGTGCCCAAAAATGTTCTTCCTTCCCCCTGATGGAAACTCATCACTTGGTTACATTGTTTTCATTTTCATCCATTGGAGATTCTTTTGAGCTCATAAGAATTTTCCCTTCCAAATGCAAATGGAAGGGAAATGGAATTATCAGTTATCTATGGAATTATCAATCATTCACAGCTGTTATTTAATAAGATTGCTTTCTCCTAACACCTTGGTGAAATGAGACTTTTCTAAAGGAAGCTTGGACGTTCTGATTGGGTGAAGAGAGATCTTCGGTGGGGAGCACACTGGGGAAGTTGGCATGTGTCAGGCACCACTGGGAAGCTTGAGCGTGGAAGAGAGGGGAGTGTTTCTAGGAAACAGGAGAGATGGAAAGAGAGACAAGACAAATGGTACTCCTTTCAAAACTTTGATGTGAGCTGGTCCAGCGCTAGGACTGGACCTGATGAAGTGATTGCAGACGAGATGGCCCCCATAGGAGCTTAGGAGTCTGAAGCAAGAGTAACTTGCATGTAAACTCTCTCTGCAGAGAGAATTCCTTACCCCAGCGTGAATGAGCCCTTTCAAGCGAGAATAGGTATAATTTGTAGAAGTGTTAAAAATCGTCTTCCAACTATGAAAATACTGAAATATCCAGGGCCATAGCAAGACGACCATTCTGCCTGTGATATGATGTGGGATCCTGAAAAGCAATGAAAGTGGAATAAGGCATTGAAAAGGCATTTCTCTAATGAACACAATTCTGTTTGGCAGACTTTTTTTCCAGCCAGCAAATTATATTACTCCATCCACTTGGTAGGAAATCGGTAATATCTTCAGAAAATAGCCTGTGAGAGCAGCGTTACTCAGCGACAGGATTTTTGAAGTCAATGTCATTTGGCATTTCTCAATTTTCTTTGATTTTGCACAGAGAAAATGGAAGCCGATGATAAATATTTTCCACAAATGGCATCTGAAATAGAACACAGCTGAGTACTCTGCCATTTATCTGGATGCTGGATTCCAGGTTTTCCGTGTAAGGCAACTGTGCTGGCAGATTCGTGGGCCTCACATTTTTCCAACACCGTTCTTTCCAGTTAAACGATCCTGGTGGTGAACAGTAATGCCAGCCTGCAGGCAAGTTTGTACTCGGTGGAATCAGAGTCGTGTATTAAGGGCTGCTGGGAACTGATTGGAGATGTCTTAGGCACACTCTAAGGAGTTAACAAAGTGCACAGAGCTCATCAAAGACAAAACTATGAGATTGGTGAGGCTTACTGAGATGGACTGCAAAGGGACGAGATTCAGGAAGCAGCTGCTGGGCTCTGATCTCAGCGCCTCCATTTATTGGTTACAGCACTTTGAGAAAATGACTTAGCCTCCCAGAACCATGGGGTCTGCATCCGTACATCTGTATAAGCAGGATAGTAAGCTGCACAGTTGTAACTATTCATCAGTGAAATAGGAGGCGTGAAATTGCTCTGTTGTACACAAAGAGTTGTGAGTATACTCTGTCGCCTCGTGCCCTGCTGGCCTTCCCTGGCCTTCTCGCATCTCGGTGCTCTGTTGCCACTACTGGCCACAACACCAACACCAACCTCAACTCGATGCTTATTCTTACAGAGCTCTGTTTTCTGTGGGTGAGACAAACCATTGCAGCCTCTGCCTTGGGCCCTTGGAACACCTGCTATCTAGATGCTCACTCTTGGGATGTCGCCTCTGGGCACCCAGCTGCCATGCTTTGAGAAGCTGTGTGGAGAAGCCGCACCAGTACTCTGGTCACCAGCCCCTGCTTGAGCAAATCCTTCAGCCATTCCAGTTCAGGTGCCGGAAGGAGAGTGAGGAAACCAGCTGAGTATCTTGGTGTCATTAGGTAGATCCTCTGAGCCTGGTCATCCCAACCCCCAGCTGTTTGGAGACACCCGTAGCCATTCAGCCATCCAGGCCCCACAGAGTATAGTGCAGAGGCCTCCTTGCTATGCCCTTTCTTAACTTCTCATGCGCCAAATATGTGAGCATAACAAAATGGCTATTATTTTTCTACCATACCATTTTGGAATGGTTTATTATACAGCAGTAGACAATTCAAATGTTGAAACGTGTCATCCACAGACACTCAGATACTCTTCCTATGTTACTGCCATACGAGCTTTGCCAGGGTACAGTGGAAACCTGGGATCAAGGAGGACATGTGGCACGTGATCATGCCAAGCGCGAGGAGAAGAACTAGAGCTTGCTACCCAGTCTTTATTACTGACTTCCATAGACATGCTTGAAACGAGATAGTATGAATCTGAGAGTTTTCTTTTGTTTTCTTTTCTTTTTTCAAAATTGTTTCCAGCTCCTTTGCCTTTGCACGTAAGTTTTAGAATAACCTTGCCTATATCTACAAAAACTCTTACTGGGGTTTTTATAGGAATTGCGCGTAACCTATAGATCAATTTGATGAGAACTGACAGCTTTACTGTATTGAGTCATTTAAACTATGAACACAGCATATTTGTTCTTAGATCTTCTTTGAATTTCTTTCACCATTGTTTTATCATTTTCAACCTATAGATGATATTTATAGATTTTTACCGAAGTATTTCATTGTTTATAGGGAATAGGGATTATAAGTGGTATTGGAGCTTTAATTTTGGTTTTCGTGTGTTCATGACTAGTATATAGATATGTGATTAATTTGTGTGTGTGTTAAGTTTGTATACTGTGGCTTTACTGATTTTCTGTACTAGTTCTGGGGATGCCTTTGTAAATTCCTTAGGGTTTTCTACCTAGGTGATTATGTCTCTGCAGCTACGGACAGTTTATTTCTTCCTTTTTAACTGGTTTTCTTTTCTTATCGCACTGGATAGTACTTCTAGTACTGTGGTGAATAACCGTGGACTTCCTTGCCATTTTTCCCAATTTTAGTGAGAAAGTATTCAGTATAAATATTGGCCAGTTTGTAGTATATAAATTGCCCTTGGCCCAGGGTTCTTTGAAGCTTTTCATCAGATCTAAAACTGGATGGCAGATTGATAGGCTCGGTGTACAGCTGGTTCTCATAAACTAGCGGATTTTCCTCAGTTGACAATATGTGGACTTAAATGGCATCTTTTCTTATCCTGGCACTCGGGGACACAAACCAGGTAAAGTATACGGAAAACTGGACACTTGCGAAGCACCCTTGTCAGGGCTCCTCAGATCTCAGCCTCCGCTTACCAGCTGTCGTTTAGAATGCCTGCTCTGGTCAGTATTCAGTGTAGCACCCCTTCTCCCCCACTCTTGCCCCCTGACCCCAGTCTCCACCCCATTTTTCCCCTTAGGAGTTCCAGTCTGTACCTGGAATACAGGTCTGAATTGGTTAAGGAGAAAAAGGGGTCCAGAATGACTAACTTTGACTATGACAAACCCCCTCCCCCATAACGAATGGACAGCCGTACAGGTTCCTGCTTGGTCCAGACTTGCATTTCTGGTCCATATTCAGGTAGTAGGAAGGGGCCTTCCCAGCACCTTCCAGTGAATGGACTTGTCCACGTGATGTTTCACTATGCATTGTTTTGAGCAAAGTTGCAGCTAAGAGCACTTCCTAGACTCTGGCATCAGGTTGGCTGTTCGTACTAGCTTTAAGTTGTATGGTGATTTTTTTTTCATCTATATTCATGTCTAATAGGCATTTTGATAGTAAATTGGGAGCATTATATCAGACGTAGCTTTTTACATGTTATTTTGACTGTGAATACCCTGACTGGTTTTGTCACAGGCAGGCACGCTCCCTGCATTAAATAGCAAGCAGATCATTAATTCCTCCCACGGAAGAAAAGTATCGCTGGGGGTTTCTTATGGCCATCAGGTTAAATCCAGATGGCTTTGCTATTTCTGGACTGTGTATGAATTCTTGATTCACTCCCCCTTCGACAATGGCGGAATAAACAAGTTCCCAGGGAACATTTACTCTTCCATGATCTCCTGTCCCTTCGAAAAAATACTGTGTGTGCACTATTTATGTCTGTGTATAATGTCTGCATTACTGAAAAATGTCAAAATCTTACAAGTTGATAAGCATGAAAAAAGATTAGTCATGGCTGCAGTGGCTCTTCTAGAAATAAGATTAAAGGAACTGAGGTAATTTTGGCCTCTTAAGTAGGGATTTGATAATGTAATTAAGTATAAAATGTCGGTGTATTTCTGTAATTTAAGGAGTAATCTATTTTTGGGCTCAGAGGGAGGGGCAGAGAAGTAGCCTCTGTGACTGTGTAGCCTCCAATAGTGTGAGAGGATCCTTCCATTAGCAAAGAAAGTTTTAGGTCTACAGGTATCAGAAAAATGTATTTTCTCTTACAGACACTGTGGAATTCCGGGAAACCATTAAAAATTTGTGCATTACTTAAACTTTTTTTAATGTTTATTTTTGAGAGAGAGACAGAGACAGAGCACAAGTGGGGAGGGGCAGAGAGAGGGAGACACAGAATTCGAAGCAGGCTCCTGGCTCTGAGCTGTCAGCACAGAGCCCAACTTGGGGCTTGAACTCACGAACCATGAGATCATGTCCTGAGCAGATGTCGGATGCTCAACCGACTGAGCCACCCAGGCGCCCTGAAAAAGAATTGCACGTTACTTTTTGAAAAATGGTGTATTGTAATGTAAGAAGGCCAGATAGTTTGTTACCACGTGAGGAAATAACATATTTAAAAGAGGAATCCATTTTTTTTCCCAAGAAATTGGGGTAAATATTGTACAAAGATTTTAAAGTCAGCCCCTGATTTAAATTCCACGCACACTACACACTAGCTGTGTGACCTTCGCCAAATTATTTAAATTTTTGTGCCCACTTTCCTGAGTTGTACAGTAGAGGACAATAGTCACAACCAGGCTGATTGTGCTAATTCCAGAGCACGGAGGCAGGGAAGGGTCCGTGCACAGGATAAAGCCCCCGGTCGAATAGTTGCCTCCGCGGCCCCGCACGTGACTGCCTGGAGGAGGGGGCAGGACGTTTCTGCACGTTCCCAGTACGGTGCGCACTGAGCAGATGACCCGGCTCTGATCTGCGGGTGAGGACTCAGGCGTTTTGCTGGGGCCGGGTTCACAGTGCCTCCGCCCTCCGGCTCGGCCCTACTCTCTCTGCGCGGCAGTTTCCTCCGAGGTGAAGCGGCTTAGTAGTTCCGGGCTCATAAGGTGGTTTGATTTTTTTAACAGCTTTTCTTGTCGCATGATTTACATACCATAAAATTCACCCGTTCTAAGTGTACGGCTCAATCAGTATTAGAAAGTTGTGCAGGGAGGATCACAATCCAATTGTTAAATATTTTTGTCATCTCCAGGGGCGCCTGGGCGGCTCGTCAGCTAAGCGTTTGATTCAGTTCATCATCTCACAGGTCATGGGTTCGAGCCCCGCATCGGGCTCTGTACTGACAGCTCAGAGCCGGGAGCCTGCTTGGGATATTGTGTGTGTGTGTGTGTGTGTGTGTGTCCGTGTGTGTCCCTCTGCCCCTCCCCCACTCATGCGGTGTCTCTCTCTCAAATATAAACATTAAAAGTTTTTTTTTTTTTCATTTCTGTCCTCTCCATAGATTCCCTTCACCTCTTTGCAGTTGGATCCTACCTGCACACCCAGCCGCAGGCCACCACAGTACTACTCTGTGTCTAGAGTTTTGCTTTTTCTAGAAATTTCACATAAATAGAATCATGTGTGAGGGGTAACTCACTAGGGTTTTGATTTGCATTTATCTAATGGCGAATGATCCTGAACATCTTTCCATGTGTTGATTAGCCATTGGCATACCTTCTTGGAAGAAATGTCTATTCACATCCTTTGTCCATTTCAATCAGGTTGTCTTCCGTGTCACTTTTTAAGAAGTTGCGAAAATGTTTTCCAACGTGTTTGTACCATTTTACATTCCCCTGACAACATACAGGAGTTTGGTTCCTCTGTATCGTTGCCAACACACACACCAAATAATTCTGTCAGTTGCTTTTGATTCTAGCCAGCCTAGTGGGCATACAGTGTCTGTAAAACCCTTCTCTGGTGACGATTTTGAGAACCACTTGCCATTTATATTTTCTTTATGAAATACCTATCAAATATTTTGCCCATTTTTCATTTTTTTGTTTATGTCTTATTACTGAGTTGTAAGGGCTCCTTAGGTATGTTGGTTAGAAGTCTTAGACATATATTTTGCACATAATCTCACCCACTCTCTCTATAGCTTGCTTTTATGTATCTTTTCAAGAGGACATACTTTTAATTTTTATGAAGTCCAGCTTGTCAGTGTTTACTTATTGGACCATGTTTTAGTGTCCTATGTAAGAAATCTTTGCCAAACACAAGATCATGAAGATTTTCTAGTATCTTTTTTTAAGTTCCATAATTGTTTATTTTACATTTAGGTTGATAATCCATTTTGAATTAATGGACTCATAAAGGACCTTTGTACAGGTATGAAGTTCAAGTCAAGGTTCATCTCTCTTCCTATGGACGGTTGAAAAAACTATCCTTACTGCTTCGTGTCTTTGTCCAAAACACATCAGCCGTATGTGTGTGTTCTATATTTGAAATATCTGTTGTGTTTCTTTATCTATGTGCCTTTCTGGCAGTACCACACAGTTTCAATTATTACAGCTTTATAGTAAATCTAAAAATTGGGTTATGGGAGTCCCCCAATTTTAGTCTTTTTAGAACTGTTTAGACTATTCTGGTGTCTTTAAAGTTTTATGTACATTTAACCAGCTTGTCTGTATCTACAAATTTCATGCTGGGATTTTTTTATTACAACCTATAGTTTTTATTACACTGATTTTTATTGAGAATAATTTTTATTTCTCCTCAATTTGAGGAGAATCAACATTTTTACTACATTCACCTTTGCTTTTGAAGGACAGTTTTAAGTATAGATGTTTTGGTTGACTTTGTATTTCTTTCAGCATTATTATTCTTTTGTATTTTCTATCCACTGTTTCTGATAAGCAGTCAGCTGTTTCCTTATATGTGATGAGGTGTTTTTGTTTTGTCTGTTTTTTGCTCCTTTGAGTATTTTCTCTTTAACTGTGAACAGTTTAAGTGTGATGTGTCTTGATGAGACTTTCTTCGCATTTATTTTACTAGTAATTGAGCTTCTTGGATCTATGGGCTAATACTTTTATTAATTTTTAAATTTGTATTAATTAAATCTTATGTTAATTAAATTTGGGAAGGTTTCAAACATAATTGTTTCTACTTTTCCTGTCCCATTCTCTTTCTTCTGTTTTTGGGATACCCATCACACATGCATTGAAGTTCCTGACTTTTTCTCATAGATATTTGAGATCTACGTTCTGCAGATTTGATGTTTTATTGATCTGGCTTCCAGCTTACTGATTATTTCTCCTGCCATATCACCTCCACCATTAAGTCCCTCTAGCGAACTTTTCATTTCAACTCTAGAATTTGTATTGGGCTCCGTTTTTAATGATTTTCTCCATCAAAACTTCTTCCCACTGCTTTTTTTCTTACAATTTTCCCTTAATTCTTTGAATATCATTTAATTCCTTAGAAATATTTGTCGTGGTTGCTTTAGTGATTTTTCTTTCTAAATCTAGTATCTGAGCCCACCTGGAGCCTGTCTCTTCTGACAGCCGTCTTCCTCAGATGGTGCTCTCTTTTGCATGCGCATTACAAGTTATCTTTTGCTGCTGTAACAAATTATTTATAACCTTCATCACATGTGCAAAGTTTACTTTGCCGTGGAAGGTAACACAGTCACAAGCTGTGGAGGTTAGATTGTGGCTTTGTTTCGGGGCCATTTTGCTTCCTACCACAGCCTGTCTGAAACTTTGTTTTTAACTGACAACTGAACCTTTAAGATAACGTATTATTAACTCTGCATTGTGTCTTATTGTTCTGGAGGCTGGTGTGATGGCGGTGTGCACGATTTTCTAACTTGCCCGGACGTAAACCGTGGAGTGTGCGGTAGGCCCGATTCATGAGCTCTGTGCTCAGTTTGTTTGTTTGCCCCAGCTTCTTAGAGGTCTCCTCCGTGACTGCATAGTCTAGCGTCCGCCAGGGATGTGGACACAGGTGGGGCTCAAACACCCTTAACCTAAACGGCTTCCCCGCTCTGCCGTGTGTGCGAAGGTGTGTGCATTCAAAGGTGTAGCCGGTTCTCGGGCTCCCTTTGTTACTTTTTGCGAGGCTTCTTGCACGTCCCTTAGGTGCGTGCGGTTTCCTGGCTATAGACGATGCAGAAAGCGCGGGTCTGTTCCTCTAGGGCAACCGTGGATGTGCGGAGGATGGTGGGTGGGCTCAGCCCTGGTCAAGCAGGCCTTACGTTCTCCTCTTACCCTAAGTTCTAGCGGTATTTTTTTTTTTTTAAGAATGAACAACTTCTAAGTTTGTTGTCTCCCTGTGGTCATTTTCTCATATACTGAGTCGGGTTTGGTTTTTTTGGGAAGGGGGGGGCAGTTGTATCCAGTTTTATACTGGTTTTTGCAGAGAAAACTCTGATCGCTTCCTATTGTCATTACCAAAGTTTATGCGCATACGATTGTTTTTTAATAAGTTGAGCTAAAGCGGGTCCTTAGATCGGGGCCTGATAAGTAGCAGGGGCTCTAACTGTATTTGGTAAAATCATCTTATTCTCATTAGTGACAAAGACAACTAGACAGTCACATTTCCAGTACGTACTCATTATATCCATTATCATGATGTAATGTATCCATTACAGGGTATTGTTTTGGTCTGAGAGCCTCCCTCCGGCCTCTTACTTCTAGAAAGTCCTTTCCTGTAGACCAGGTGTCAGCAAGCTTTTGTGCAAAAGGCTGGGTGGTAAGAACTTTCTGCTTTGCAAGCCGCACAATCAGCTCCTCAGTTCTGCTGCGTCAGGACAGCAGCCGTCGACGGCACAGAAAGGAACGGGCGTGGACGGCTGAGGGGACACGGCACGGGCGGGGTCTGGCCTTGGCCCCAGCGATTGCCAACCCCCCGCTGTGGACTCATTTTTCTCACGAATCCGCATCAAAGCAGCGCCAGCTTTTATGTCCCAACAGACTTTTTTCTTTCTTTCTTTTTTTTCATTAACCAGACAGGAGCACGTCTCTGCTTCCCAGGCCCGCCCACCACCCGTGCTCCGGGAGCTCACGCCTTCTTCTGGGCTCCTGAGCGCTGGGCACCAGTACCAGCTCGTTTCAGTAAAAGGACCAGTCACATTTCCGGAATTCACGTCAACACCACCACTCAGGGTGCTGCTAGATACATGCGGTATTAGAGACACAGACACATAACTTGGTAAGACGATCGGTGGCAGGCTGTGTTTCATCTACTATTCAACACTAGACTATGCAGATCTTTTATGAGGTTTTAATTTTTCTGAGTATCATTGTTTCCCTCCAAACAAGGGTAAGACATGTACATCTTTTAAACCACAGTGTTCCCTTCTTTTTAAAAATTTTTATTTATTTATTGAGAGAGAGCTTGCACACGTGAGCAGGGGAGGGGTAGGGAGAGATGGAGGGAGAGAGACCCTCAAGCAAATTCCCACCCAGCACAGAGACAGACGCCGGGCTCAACCCCACAAACCGTGAGAGTGTGACCTGAGCTGAAGTCACTGAGCCACCCAGATGCCCCCAAGACTTTTGATTGTTGAATATATCATACATTCCAAAGGGTATGTAAATCATGCGTGAACTGTTTAAAGAGCTATAAAGTAAATAGGCGTGTAACCACTGTATGTTCTACTTGGATATAGAAGGACTTTAGAGTACTTGAATCCTGACTTCTTTACTACTGACATATGCTATGATTATTGTATATTTTTATTGTTACCATGTTTTTAGCTCCCACACAGTTACTGTTTCATTTGTCAGTATTTGAAGATTTTTCCACATTAGACATTCTTTTTGTTCTTCATTCCTACTTGCACCTTAGACCTTTCATCTTGGCTCACTTGTTTTCTTCCAGAAGTACATCCTTTAGAAATTCCTTTTCTTAGAGCTGCTGGTGATAGAGTCTCAGTTTTTTTCCAAAAGTGTCTCAATTTCATTTTCTTTCTTTTTATTTTATTAAGACTTTGTTTTTTTAATGTTTATTTATTTTTGAGAGGGGGGAAGGGCGGTGAGAAAGGGAGACACAGGATCTGAAGCAGGCTCCGGGCTCTGAGCTGTCAGCACAGAGCCTGATGCAGGGCTTGAACTCATGAACCGTGAGATCACGATCTGAGCCAAAGTCAGACGCTTAACCGACTGAGCCACCCGGGCACCCCAAGACTTTATATTTTAGAGCAGTTTTAGGTTCACCGCAGCACTGAGTGGAAGCTGCAGAGATGTCCTATGTAGTCCCCACCCCCACACGTGGGCAGCCTCCTGCATCATCAACGTTTCCCACCAGCGTGGCATGTTTGTTACAACACTGACACATCATCATCCCCTAAGTCCATACTGTACATTACAGTTCGCCCTTGATGTTGTACATCTTATGAATTTGGACAAATGCCTGTGTCGTAATGACATGTGCCCATCATTATGGTAACATACAGAGTATTTTCACTGCTCTAAAACCCTCTGTGCTCCACCTGTTCATCCCTGCCCCACTCCCTAACCCCTGGACATCACTGATTTTTTTTATTTTTTTTGGTCTCCATAGTTTTGCCTTTTCCACAATGTCCTACTGTGGAAATGTAGCCTTTTCAGATTGGTTTCTTTCCCTTCATAATATGCACTTAAAGTCCATGTCTTTTCAGAGCTTAACAGGTCATTTGTTGTCAGTACCAGATAATAGTCCCTCATCTGGATGGACCTCGGTTTATTTATGCATTTGTCTACTGCTTGCTTGCTTCTGTGTTTTGGCAGTGATGAGTAAAGCTGCTGTAAGTTTGTGTGTGTGTGTTTGTGTGCACGTAAGTCTTCCACCCCTTTGAGTAAATACCAAGGAGTATGATTCCTAGATCCTATGGGTGAGTTTATTGAGAATGTTTAGTTTTGTTTGTTTGTTTGTTTGTTTGTTTTAATTTCTAGGAGAGAGAGAGACAGCGTGAGCAGGGGAGGGTCAGAGAGAGAGGGAGTCACAGACTGAAACAGGCTCCAGGCTCTGAGCTGGCAGTCAGCACAGAGCCCGACGCGGGGCTCGAACCCACGAACCGCGAGATCATGACCTAAGCGAAAGTCGGACGCTTAACCGACTAAGCCACCCAGCACCCCTGAGTATGTTTAGTTTTATAAGAAACCACCAAACTGTCTCCAGAGTGGCTGCCCCATTTTGCATTCCTACCTGCAGCAAAGGAGAGTTCCGACTGCTCCACATTCTCACCAGAATATGGCGGTGGCGTGTCCGGAGTCGGGCCCTTCTGAAATGCATGCAGTGGCATCTCCCTCTGTTGTTTTACTTTGCATTTCCTTGCTGACATAATGAAAACATCTTTTCATGTGCTTTGTTGCCATCTGTATGTATTCGTCTTTAGTGAGTTCTCTGTTCAGGTCTTTGGCCCATTCTGTAGTTTTTATTGTTGTTATTGTTGTGTTTTAAGAGTTCTTTGTATATTTAGGGTAATAGTCCTTTATCAGATGTGTCTTTCATAAATATTTTCTCTCAGTCTGTGGTTTACCTTCCCATTCTCTTGACAGTGTATTTGCAGAGCACAAGTTTCCACTTTTCCAGCTTATCAGTTTTTTCTTTCCTGGATCGTGTCTTCAGTGTTGTATCTGAAAAGATATCACCAGACCTAAGACTTTCTAGCTTGTCCCTAGAGTTATCTTCTAGCAGTTCCACGGCTGGCATTCTCCACTTATTCTTATTTGTTGGTTGGTTGGTTTGTTTATTTGAGAGAGGAAGAGAGAGAGAGAGAGGGAGAGAGAGAATCCCAAGCAGGCTCCTCACTCTGTGTTGAGCCTGACACCGGGCTCTATCTCATGAAACATGAGATCATGACCTGAGCCAAAATCAAAAGTCAAACGCTCCACCGACTGAGTCACCTAGGTGCTCCTTGCATTTTACATTTAGACCTGTGATCCATTTTGAGTTCGTTTTTGTGAGGGGCATAAGACCTGTGTTTGCATTCACTTTTTGCAATGTATGTGTTCAGCTGTTTCCGAACCATTTGTTGACAAGAACCTGTTTTTGTTCCATTGTGTTACCTTTTCTCCTTCATCAGAAGTCAGTGGACTATATTCCTGTGGGTCTTTCTGGGCTCCCTGTTCTGTTCCGTTGATCTGTTCTTTCTTCAGCACCACACCATCTTGATTACTGTAGCTTTATAGCAAGTCTTGAAGTTGGGTATCAGTCCTCCAGCTTTGTTCTTCTGCAATGTTGTGTTGGGTATCCTGGGTCTTTTTTGCCTCCATAGAAACTTGGAATCCTTTTATTGATAATCCACGGGATACCCTGCTGGGGCTTTGATTGGAATTACATTGACTCTATAGAGCATGTTGGGAAAACCTGACATCTTGACAATATTGAGTCTTCCTATCAACAAACATGAAATAATTTCCCATTTATTTAGTTATTTGATTTCATTCATCAGAGATTTGTAGCTTTCCTTGTATAGAGTTTGTATGTATGTCATTAGATCTGTACGTTAGTATTTTATTTTCAGTGCTAACATCTCATTCTTTTTAAAATAACTTTATTGAGATCTAATTCATAGAACCGAACAATTTACCCATCAGAAGCATACAGTTTAGTATATTCAAAGATATGCACAGCCATCACCACATTCAATTTTAGAACATTTTCATCACCTCAGAAAGTAACCCCAAACCCTCTAGCTGCACATTCAGATTCGTGAAAAATATTTTTGAGGAAATACATGAGATTAGGAACTTTTTCTCCTTGGCACTTTGGAGATATTATTCTACTGGCTTGTGGCTTTCTGTTGGACTTACTGTGACTCTTTTGAACATAGTCTGTCTCTGCATTTGGCAAGAAGGGAGGATTCTCTGTTGGACCCTCCAGTGTTGGGTACACACTGTGCCCACCAAGCTCCACAAAGCAGGTGAAGCCAGAGGCCCCAGGCTACCATCATTCTGCCATTCTACTTACTTCTCAGGGCTCCCTCTTCACTTAGATTTTGGCCTGACAAGTCTTTACTATTCTGCCAGCATTTTACTACTTTTTAAAGTATCTTATCTATCATTTTACATTGTTTTCAGTGAGAGACTCAAAATGGCTACCAGGCCCACCATATTATCAGAAACAGCATCCAAACTAATTTTTTTTATAAGTTTGAACTAACAGGCTCAAATCAATTTATGAAAATAAGGTTTTTTTATGTTTTTCTTATTTTTGGGGGGGAGGGGCAGAGAGGGTGAGACAGAGAATCCCAAGCAGGCTTCTCACTGTCGGCACAGAGCCCAATATGGGGCTTGGTCCCCCGAGCCATGAGATCATGACAGTGGAAATCAAGAGTCGGATGCTTAATGCACTGAGCCACCCAGGCGCCCCTGAACATAAGTTGTCACATTTCCGCTCACAAGTTTTTTCCTGGGCAATGATCTCAGAATGATGCGACCATCTATGTACTCAGATATTTGGGGGCTTTAGGGTATGCATCCCATCCGGAACTTAGAAGTGTGTTTTACTGCCCATGTACATGTATAAACAGAGTTTATGCAGGGCAGGTTCGGCTAATATAATAAACATCTCATGGCCATTTTTTCGTAAGGGCTTTATGACTCAGTTATAGTGTAATTGAACGATGCTGGCTGGCCTTTATGAGATACTTCAAAATACTATTAAATATTTCACACCCTACAAAAGAGTGTGACATGAAATGCGCCAAGGTGAAGGCCAGGTGAAGGGCAGCACTGTCCCCATTATGAGCACTAAAGGACTTGTTCGTGTATGAGGGAGGACCACCCTGGCGGCCCGGAGGGTTCCCGCCAGGCCAGACCACTGTGCCCGCATGGCACCAGGTCCCGGGACGGGTCCAGGGGTCTCCCCGCTGCCGGCCAAACCGCCAGGGCTCCAGGCTGCACGTGAGCAGGTCTGGCCAGTGGGTGAGAAAATTTGTGCACAGACCCAGCATTAAACGAAAATAGTCGAACACAATTTGAAAGTTGCAAATAAGATGGGCAATGTCTTCTCGGTTCGCTTTTCAAGAAGAAGATGAGAACACAGACTTCCATGTTCAAAATTAGATGCTCAACCCGTCTACAACGAAGTTACTTCCTTAACAAGGTGGCTCCAGGCCACTCACCAGGCACCTTCTCAACGACCGCGGTGCCTGCCAGCCTTCTCCACAGTGCCACACATTCAGTCTGCAGTTAAAAAAACTACAGGCAGGGGGCGCCTGGGTGGCTCAGTGGGTTGAGCGTCCAACATCTGCTCAGGTCATGATCTCACGCTTGATCTTGCCAGCTGCAGCTGACAGCTCAGAGCCTGGAGCCTGTTTCGGATTCTATGTCTCCCTCTCTCTCTGACCCTTCCCTGCTCATGCTGTCTCTCTCTCTCAGAAATAAATAAAATATTAAAAAAAAAAAACTACAGGCAGACATACGGGTGATCCAAGTGGGTCTTTGGCTGTTGCAAAAATCACTTTTTATGCTCCTGGGCCAGGGTTTTTTTTTTTAACGTTTTATTTATTTTTGAGAGAGAGATAGAGACAGCATGAACAGGGGAGGGTCAGAGAGAGAGGGAGACACAAAATCTGAAGCAGGCTCCAGGCTCTGAGCTGTCAGCACAGAGCCCAACGCGGGGCTCGAACCCACGAACCGCGAGATCATGACCTGAGCTGAAGTCGGATGTCCAACTGACTGAGCCACCCAGGCGCCTCTAGTTGTTGGGTTTTTTGTTTGTTTGTTTGTTTTTAGCTTTGCAGTAAAATCAGGCAACTTTTTTTCCCCCTTGTTTATCTCAATGAGGATGTAAGAAGGCGTTCCAAGTAATTCCCACACATTTACTTGCCCTCGACACTAATAATTCTAAGCCTGTGTTTGCAGGTCGTTGTGAGCATTTCCAAGTGTTCTCCCGTCTCCTCTCTCAGCCCCGGGTTAACTGTGATGTGAAGTGGTCACTCAGCTAACTACTTGGAAGAAGCAAGATCTTGAACCTAAGTCTCCTAATTCCTTCCTTCAAATTTATCCACAGTAAAACTTCTGGTCCTGAGCCTGAATTACATGAACATTTAAAATAAACAAAAAGCTCTTTTTAGAGATTCTTTCCAACAATAGGACATATACTATAAACAGGTCATGTACAAACAACTATTAATTGTTAAACTTCTCAAAGGAGAAGAGTCTTGCCCTTTGCATGGAAGATGTATTTAGAACTAGAAATACATTCTTTCTAAGAAGAAAGAAGTGGAACAAGGAAGTGATCCTGCGTACTCACTTGTGGGATCAAATAAACCCAAGAGAAACCTAATCGCAATGAGACAAATCTCACTATAATGTTAAAAAATGCTGTTGTAATGTGTGGTGGAATGATGAGAGGCACGTGAATTTTATTTTCTCAGACTCAGGTGGTGCGGGGGGTGGGGTGCAGAGTCACCTGTCAGTGGTGTGGAGCCAACAGCATGTAGAATAGACAAAATAGGAGGGGAGGGTTCACTTGAGGCTAGAACCCAGGATCATCCTTTTTTTGGGAAACAAAGAGGAATTCATGGCTCTGCTCTTTCTGTCGCTGACAGAGCCGTGCAGCAGAGGTGACGGAGAAGTAAGGATTCATCACCCTTTTGGGGAACAGCACTTACCCAGACTACCTGTGTAATTAGTTAAGGTCATGGTTAAGAAATAGTTCTAGTTCTTTTTTTTTTTTTCTGAGAGAGAGAGAGACAGCATAACAGAGAGAGAGGGACAGTCAGAGAAAGAGGGAGACACAGAATCTGAAACAGGTTCCAGGCCCTGAGCTGTCAGCACAGAACCCGACGCGGGGCTGGAACCCATGAACCGTGAGATCATGAGCTGAGCCAAAGTTGGAAGCTTAACCGACTGAGCCACCCAGGTGCCCCGAAATAGTTCTAGTTCTGAAGTGATTTCTTAGGCAGTATAGTCTGTCCTTTCTTTGGTTTCGCTTCCTGATGTTAGGATCTTTTTTCTAAAAAAAAAAAATAACACAAATGTGTTATATCACAAATGAAGCCACCCCACCACAAAGGCATAAATAACTCTCCTGCAGCAGCTGTTTTAACTTCACACGACTCCACCTGACTTTTCATGCTGTCTTGCTCCGGCTCCCAGTGAGTTTCGAAGTAATTTCTATATAAGGCTTAGAATTCCTTACAAGTCCTTTTTTGAAACTTGAGGCAGTTACCTACCAGAGTCCATAGTTCCTGAAAGTGAGAAAGTAAAACTCAGTGTCCAGTTTTTTTATTATGAAAAATGTCAAATGGGTCAACAAGGGCTCTGCCGCTTCTGGAACCCTGTGTGTGTGCTAAGGCAGCTCTCACACTCCTCTCTGTGTCGTGGTTTTATTAGCTTCATTTCTGCATTTAGACTGTGTCCCCACCAGGGCTGAGACTGTTCTTGGATGGGGCACAGAATGTGGCATCTCATGGGTGCCTCTTTCCTTCTCCTTCCTGCTCAGATTCCTGCGGTGGCCCCCACACTGCTGGGTGACCCAGGGTGGTCATTTCTGGATGAGGCACTTAGCTGTCCTCAGTGCTTGGCCGTGGTGACTGAAGACGGCCCGCGGGCCCCCGTCTGTCCCCACCATCACACATCCCTCACTGGGGAGCTTCTCCCAGCAGGAGTGAGCCTCACCGCTCTTCTTCAAGGTGCTATGTGGTTCTTCTTGCATATGGCGGCTTGGAGGCCTCCAGAAGTAATCTGTCCACATAGACAGTGCCCACCGGAGCTACAGCACGGCTGCCCGAATGTCTGTGTGGAAGTCCCCTCACAGACACCTTCTCCTTATTCTCTCCAGATGAAACTTCGCTTTCTTTTTTAATATCTTTAAGCAACCAGAGCAGGTACCTGTCGTTGCATAATCACGGGCCACTTTCTGTACCGTGACAGAACCCAAGATTTTCCGTCTGCTAACAGAAATGACAGGCATCCACTTAGTGGAATGATTTTAGTATAAAAT
Source organism: Proteles cristata cristata (assembly GCA_017311185.1). Classification (NCBI taxonomy): domain Eukaryota; kingdom Metazoa; phylum Chordata; class Mammalia; order Carnivora; family Hyaenidae; genus Proteles; species Proteles cristata. The sequence continues at coordinate 304,250 of JAESUZ010004053.1, forward strand.
TACTTTTTGCCTTTTAAATTTAGTCCACATTCATAGCAATAAAATAAAATCCCAAATCCAGGTGTGCTTTTGAGGAAAGTGTCCAGGGCAATTACCGTCTGATAATGGCGTCCTGTGCTCAAGCTTTCTGTCTGGGGAATCTTAAAATCTTTTCCACACAAGTAGATAATGATGTTCCTTTTATAGGGGGTGAGAGGTGAAGTGGCTGATGTCCGGGCATCCTCAAGAAATAAAGAAAACTCCAAGACCCAGGTGTCTCCTTTGTTTTCCCCCTTCCCGCCCTTTGCGGTTCTTTAAGTGAAGCATGGCCGCCCTTCTATTGATTTAAATACCTCCCTCTCATGTACTGCTTTCCACTTTCCGCTTTTTTAAGAGCATGAACGAGAGGAGTTTCTGTGTCATATTTCATGTGGGAAAGAGTGGAGTTTCACAGAGGGGGAATGGCTTGTATACACCTATCAGAGTATATGCATCTCCTGGTAAATTTCGCTCTTCTGTGTTACACAGTAGAGCTTACATGTGGGTTCCATGAGTTCATGAGCGAAAAGTGGTTGGAACAGTGCTCGGCACAGGGCAGGCCATCTGTGAGCCGGGACCGTCAGAGCAGAACCCAGGGTCTCTGGATGAGCCGCATCTGGAGTGCGCCCTCGCTCATGCTACTGGTTGGAATGCGCTTCCCTTCCCCCCACCCAGCCAGGCTTGCCCAGATCCTCGGGATCCAGTTTACGTCCTATCTCCTTCCTCCAGGAAACCTTCCTGGTCCAACCAGCCATCAGTTGGCAGTCTCTCTTCATAACTGCGTTGTTCTCTCAGTTCAGCCACCTTGAGCTGAGCACAGGCATGTTGTCAGGTAGGCCTCATCGGGCATTAACTCACACCTTCTCCTGTGATATTGTGTAACTGTCGTATGAATGTTTGTCTTGTGTCTGGTGGGATTATTGGGCCGTGGGGGAAACGCTCAGACCTATACATCCCCCAGCCCCAGGAACGGTCCTGGACATACAGCAGTTCAGCAGACGCTAAGGGTAGAGGATGTGCGTGGGGGGCCAGGGGGCGCAGAAGTGGCTGAGCTGTACACATTTTATTGATAGAATTGTTGAATCACACTGAAGTGGTACGAGGTCTGGAACAGAGTCCTGAGGTTCCATTCTTGTGTCCGCTACGCACCCTCTCCTGTTCTGCAGGAGAGAGGTCACTGTGTATGGAGGTCACTCGGTCAACAGAAGTCATGGCAGACACAGCTCTGTCATCGGGCGAGGTGATAAACTCTCAGGTCCTGCAGGTGAGATGGGCCGTGAGGAAACCTACGACTGGGATTCCAGGGCTTTGCAGGGAAAAGAGGGCACGTAGCAGCTCTCGGGGGGCCGTGAACATTTGTTGACTCAGTTTGTACCTAGTGGCCATCTTCTGCTCCAAGGCTGTTCCAGGTGCAGGAGTGTCCTGAGAGGTGACCCTAAGACAGGCACCTGGTCTCTCCACCCCTCCCCCACTGGGAATGCACACGGTCAACCTTGTGTCTCTTCCGCAGTGTTTATTAGAGAGACATCCAGCCCGGTCATCCCGAGGGCCAGACCCCCTCCTCCTGCCCCCACAGCTGACTTTCTCGGTGGCTGCAGCATGTCCAGCCAAGGTCGGCCACCCTCTCCTGGTCTCCCGATGGAACTGACTGCAAAGGTGAGAGCCACTCACGCTGTTTGCCCTTCGGTTTCTTCCAGGATCTTCTTCCCAGGAAGCCACCCGGTCCGAGGTGTGCAGGTCATGAAGGTGGGCAAGCTGCAGCTGCACCAGGGCATGTTCCCGCAGGCCATGAAGAACCTGAGGCTGGTGAGTGTGAGCGGGGTGGGGGAGGGCCTGGTGAGCGCACGCAGAGGGAGACCTGGTGGCACGCAGTGCGGGGCCGCTCCCTGTGCCCCCTTGTGACCTGGCACATGTGTCACCACACACGCGCGCACTTAACACGCACATGCCCGTACATGTTTCACAACCAGCTCCAAAATCACACGATTTGTGATGTTTGCCCATTTCCGTCATATAAACGTGCACACCGCGGCCGATTTCAGATCCCCCAGGGAAAATCGGCCAGCTCCCCAAAATCGGCACCAGTTTACAGTCAGCTCTTGTCAACCGGCCTTCAGAGCACCCCGAACCTGGGCCCTGGTCCATGTGAGCCCGCCACCCTTGTGCTGACCTCCCCACCCAATCCCCACAGAATCCTGCCCATAGTCCTCTGTTACACCGGCCTCCCCCCCGCTCCCCGAAGTCCAGCTTTGCAGCCTCTACCGCCTAGAGCCCCCCCTACCCTGGCCTCTCCACGTGGCCAACTTACACTGGGCCACCCACTGTCACCCAGGACACCTTGACCTGGTCACCCTTAGGTCTTTACCAAGACCCGACCACCCCTTGGGTGGCCCAGCTGCAGGGTAGTTTTCTCCCTGTGCTCCTCCGGGTGTGCGACCCTGCCGCAGAGCGCTCACCCCGCGGCGACACCTCTGACAGCCACGGGCGGGGTCCAGTCCACCGCAGCAAAGCCAGTATCGCAGTCAGGAGAGTCCAGTGGACTGATCGGTTTCCCGGTGCAGGTGAATGTTATGTTTAGACGATACCGTAGTCTCAGAGGGGTGCACCAGCATTATGGACATATGGATGTCCATATATGGATATATATATATATGTATATATATATATCTTAATTTAAAAATACTTTCTTGCTAAAAAATGCTAACCATCTGAGCTTTCGGCGAGTCTGAGCTTTCCGCTGCTGGAGGGTCTGGCCTCCCTGCTGGCGGCTGCTGACTGGTCAGGGTGGTGGGGCTGCCGGCTGGCGGCCGTGGCACTTTCTGAAAATAAGACAAGTCGGCCTCATCGATGGACTCTTCCCCTCACGAGTGATTTCTCTGGAACACGCGGTGCAGCCTGACCGCATGGGACCCGTGGTAGAACTTCCTTCAGGGCTGATCCGTCCTCAGACCCCGCCGCTGCCGCCGCAGCCCGGCCGGTGTCCCGTTCTGGGTCCTGGCGGTCACTTCCGCCGCCTTCACGGCGTCTTCACCAGGAGGACGTTCCTCCTCCAGGAACCGTGTGCTCCTCCGTTCAGTGTGATGATGAGATCGCAGCCCCTCCGTCCCGTCTTCGGGCCCCACTCGGGGTCCCCGTTCCGTGCTGTTTCCACCACATCTGCGGGGACTTCCTCCCCTGACGTCCCGAAGGCATCTCGAAGGCTGGAATCCACTTCTCCCAAACCCCAGTGAGTGTTGGTATTTTGACCTCTTCCCACAAATCACAAATGTTCCTAATGCATCTAGAATAGGTGAAATAGAAAGGTGAATCCTTTCCAGAAGGTGTTTTACTTTGCCCAGATCCATGAGAGGATCGCTGTCTGTGGCAGCTCCAGCCTAATAAGGTGTATTTCTTCAATAATAAGATTTCAGAGTTAAAATTACCTCATCTGTGGGCTACAGAATAGATGTTAACAAACATGAAAACAGCACTAATCTCATTATCCATCTTCATCAGAGCTCTTGGGTGCCCAGGTACAAGGTCAACGAGCAGTTATGTTTTGAAAGGAATCTTTTTTTTCTAAGTAGTAGGTCAGAACTTAAAGTCACTAGTTTAGTTAGTACCTAACGAGAGAGTCAGCCTGTCCTTTGAGGCTTTGAAGCTAGCACTGACTTCTCTAGCTATGAAAGTTCTAGATAGCATCTTTTGCCTGTCTAAGGTTGTTTTGTCTGTATTGAAAATCTGATGTTGAGCGTCACCACCTTCATTAATTCTCTTAGCGGGACCTTCCAGAAAACTCGCTGCGGCTTCTCCATCAGCACCTGCTTCCTCACCTTGTACTTGTACAGAGACACTTTCTCTCCTTAAGCCTCATGACCCAGCCTCCACCAGCTTCAGACCCCCCTTCTGCAGCCTCCTCGCCTCTCTGAGCCTTCACACACTGGAAGGAGCCAGGGCCTTGCTCTGGGTCGGGCTCCAGCTTAAGGGGATGTCGTGGCTGTTGGGTCTTCTGTCCAGGCCCCGGACTCTCTTCCCATCAGCTATAAGGCTGTTTCGCCTTCTTGTCATTCACGTGTTCACTGGGGTAGCAGTTGTCATTTCCTTCAAGAACTTTCCCTTTGCATCCACAGCGTGGCTGACTGCTTGGTGCAAGAAGCCCTTGGCTTTCAGCCTCTCAGCTTTGACATGCCTTCCTCTCTCAGCTTAACCATTTCTTTCTAGCTTTTGATTTAAAGTGAGAGGCGTGTGACTCTTCATCTGAACACACAGAGGCCACTGTAGGGTTATTAACTGGCCTAATTCCCCATCTCAGGGAACAGGGAGGCCAGGGGTAGGGGACGCCAGTCGGTGGAGCAGTCAGAGCACACATATCTGTATTATTTATATAATAGTACATTTATTGTATGTCTTATGTGGGTATGGTTTGTGGGGCCCCAAACCAATTATAATGGGAACTGTTAATATCTCTGCTCACAGATCATATAACAGATGCAATAGTGATGAAAAAGTTGAAATATTGTGAGAATTAGAAAATGTGACCCAGAGACACGAAGTGAGCAAGTGTTATTGGAAAAGTGGCAGCCACAGACTTGCTTCACAGCGTGGCCGCAGACCTTCAGTTACACACACACACACACACACACACACACACACACACACACACACACAGAGTACCTGGGAAACACAATAAAGCAGGAAAACGAGGTATCCCCGATGTCCCCAGGACACCGAGGACTTTGCCTACCTCTGTAACCAGTCGGGGTCATACCAGGTACCTGGAACTTAGGAGGAGTCCTTGTTGGAGGAAGGAGGGGTGGTGGGAGAGAGGTCAGGGAAGTGCCGAGAAACCAAACAGGAGAGCCGGCCTGTGTAGGAAGATAGAAAGAGCAATGTTTATTCACCCCCTCCGTGGGCCCCCGGTGCCAGCCGCTCACTGCTGCCTCGGCCCTTCCCCCTGACCCCCGGCAGAGAGCGCCTGTCCCCCGAACCTCGGCCTCCCCATGCAGCGCTGACATGCTCTCCTGGCCCAGGCGCTGGCGGGTCTCAGGGAGGCCTGCCTCACGCGGAGTTACGGGTGCACTTGAACCAGGGCCTCTGGGCCGTGTGCCTGGTCCACGGAAGAGCGACAGCGGAGAGGCCCAGGCCCTCCCTCGGGGTCTCTCAGGGAGCTGCCCAGGGGCTGGCCTGTGACATGGCCGGCTGCCCACATTTAGAGGAGAAAAGTAAAAAACTGCTTACGGGATTCTTAAAAATGAATTTTTTTTTTCATTTATCCCTAGTGCTGGTTTTTTTTGGATTATTTATTTATTTGCTTATTTAAATACTAGCTATGTTCGCTTTCCTGATCTTTCACTGAAATACGACATGGTGGACAGGAAGAGCACGGGGATTCCTGAAGGCACAGGGCACTTCCTGTCCTCCTTACCTTGTCTGACACCTTTACTCAGACCGACGGAGGAACACCTGGCCGTCTCTTACAATCTCAGAGAAGACTGTCCTTTCTGGACTGGCTGATAGATGGCAGCCGGTCAGATCCCTTAGGCAGAAAACTACATATCGACGGTCTACTGTGTGAAAGTTTGACAGCAACATAATGTGGAGGAAATTTCTCAAGTATGTGATGGACCCAAGCCAGGGTCCCCTGCAGGTCGTTTTATAAGTGATCAAACTAATCCTGTATATCTCTGGGGACTTGAAAGTATCAATACTGCTCATCTGTACCTGGTCTTATCAGGTTCTCATGACAGATGAGGTCAGCGGGACAGATATTTTCATTCCCATTTGGAAAGTGAGGGGCGGCTGGGTGGCTCAGTCAGTTGAGCGGCTGACTTCAGCTCAGGTCATGATCTCGCCGTTCGGTTCATGAGTTCAAGCCCCACACTGGGCTCCTGCTGTCAGCGCAGAGCCCGCCTCCGATCCTCTATCCCCCTGCCTCTTGCCCTCAGGCATTCGGGAGCCTGGCTGGAGTCACACTGAGGTGGAGCCGGGTCTAGTTTCTTTAGCTAGAATGTCCATGAAATTCTTGTATTAACCTGAATAAGACCCAGGGCTGTCCTTCCAATTTACGGGAGGAGGCAAACGTGTAAACAAGTCACTAAATCCAGGCCGATTCCAAGGCTCGTCTTTTCCTCCAAGCGGCCAGCGAGACAGATGAGCTTCCTCCGAAGGACCCCGTGTGCAGAAACCCCTTGCGGTCCTGACACCAGCTCGGGGGCGACGCACATCTCTTCATTCATCGCGGCGCTGCCTCTGTGCACAAGTCCACAGGGAGGCCTCTCGCAGCCTCAGCTGTAGAGCCGGGACCCCAGGCAGACATTTACGTGTGGATTTACGGGGTCACGTGGGCTGCGCCAACACTGTGGCCGTCGCTGGCAGCCTGGCGACACTCCCTGCCCTACTCCGTCCCACTGGCCCTGTTCCATGCTGCCTTCCTCACGTCCTGCTTGCAGCGCCCCTCACCTCCAGAAACTTCCTCTGTTAACTGTCTTGGTGTCTCCTCCTCCTGAGACCAAAGGTAAACCCCAGCCCGGACCTTGAGAGCTCCAGGTCGGCCCTGAGGCCTGGGGTTAAATCACAGCCGGACCCCAACCTCCTGTTCGGCTCTGGAAGTCACTGAGTCCCTTACCAGGTTTTGATTATCAACCAGAATGCAGATGTGGCCGGGCAGTGTCACCCGGTAGAGCGCTCAGCTCAAGTGAGGAGGTTCACGTGATAGTCCCATGCCTTGAAGCGAGTCTCTTAGTCCCTCGGAATCTACTTTCCTTATTTTAAAATGGGGATAATACGTGTCCCGAAGAGCGGTTCTTGAGGCAGTGTGTGAGAGTGCTGGGCCTGTCCCTTCGGCTAACATGTCTATGGCTAGCAGACCAGATCTTGTCTGGACCCTTCTGACCATTTACTAGCACAGTGAGGGTCTGGTCACCCAGTTCGGGTGGCAAGGGCTTTGCCCCGCCAGCAAGGGATTCTGGGACACCAGTTGGCTGTCCTGAATTCTGACACCATCTACCCAGAGATGGCATCAGACCCCACAGGTTAGGGGCTCAGCCCCACAAGGCCGCCCCCCACTGCAGATGCTGATGGCAAGTCCAGTTGTCACCTGAGCTTCTGACTGCAGGCTACACAGATGGAAAATCCCAAGGATCCCCTCCTTAGGTTCAATTAATTTGCTGGAGGGGCTCAGAGAACTCCAAGGAACAGCTTGCTTATGACATCACCGGTTTATTGTAGGAGGCTGTAAGTCAGGGACACCCAGACAGAAGAGAGGCCCAGGGCAAGCTCGGGACACGGCTCGCTCGGAGCTCACACTGTCCCTCCATCTCCATGTGTTCACCAGCCCGGAAGTGTGTTAAACCCCATCCTCTACAGAGGTTTTTATAGAGGCTTCATTACCAGGTGAGACTGATTAAATCACTGGCTGCTGGCAAGTCTTCAGTCTCCAACCTCTCCCTTCTCGTAGAGGTCAGTCACATGCTTCGCTCTCCTGGCAACCAGCCCCCAGCCTTAGGTGCTTTCTGGAAAATCACCTTATTAACGTAACAAGAGACCCGTTTGGCACTTGGGAAAGTCCAAAGGGTTTTAGAAGCTCTGTCAGAGGGTAGGATGATCAAGTTACTCCCCCTTCTGTGTGTGTGTGTGTGTGTGTGTGTGTGTGTGTGTGTATTACAAAGTACAGTATCATTCAGGCCACACATCCCATTTCCCCGCAAGCTCACAGGACCCCGGAGTCTAGGCAGGAGCGGGCCAGCTTCATTGTGCAGAAAGCCTCCCTTCCCAGCTCTCTCCTGGCTCAGATGACCCAGGGAGGGGAGAAGCTGGCATTCTTTAGGCTGGCACCCCTAGATATTCGTTCTCAGAAACTCTGCGAAGAATAGGATGAAAGGGCCTGAAAAGCATGTCAAAGACTGATTTTGGAGCAGAAATGAGAGAGAAGTTCAGAAACAGAAATCTATAACAGATTCCACCCGGCCTGCCTCCTTCAAGAAAGGGACCCCTTGGCCCAACACTGGGCTTTCATCTCCAGCGGGCCCAGTGCAAATCTTGCGATTGCTGCCGCCACCACGGGACAGTCCTGGGGTCCCCTAACCGTGCTTCTCTCCTGCCGTCTCCTGTGTCTGATCTGTTTCCCTTCCTTTCCATTTGTTTCTTGGAAGAATTCTGTTAGCGTCTAATTTGAGTTCTTGGAGCTCCGGGGCAGCTGCCCTGTTCTGGGCTGTCCTGTCCATGAGCCTGGGTTCTGCCCGGTGAGCTCTGCACGCTGCCGATTCCCGCCCGGGCCCAGGGTAACTGCCTTCTTAGCCACGCCCGTTAGCCGTTGCCCGTGGGCGGTGCCTGTTAGCCCAAAGCAGGTGGGAAAAAAATAGACTTCTTCCCCCTCGATTATCATTTTTTATTTAGGTGTAAACTTTTTACCTTACACTATATTGTTTGTTTCCCTTCTCATTTCATATTGATGAAGATTTTACATTTTGACGATCTCTTTAGCACAAGCCACAAATCCGGACACCCCTCTCCATCCTTCATGGGTCTTAGCTCTTCAGACACGGCCAGAGAAAGCTGAAAGCACTGCCATACTGGCCTCTGGTGTAGACTACTCCTGTCTACACCCTAAATTTAAGCCCCCCAACATGGCTGATTTAGAGCACGCGGTTCTCTTGTTCCTGTTCCTTAATCTGCTAACCTCGTTGATCACCTTACTGAGAAATTCTGGTGAGAACCACTGACTTGTTAGAGGAAACACACCTACACACAACAGCTTGTACACTGGGTGGGGAAAGGGGACCCCGGGGCTGCCTGGAGCCTCTCCTTGGACTCTGTAAGGGCCCACAGCCTCCTTAGCATGTGGGAGGACAGGGTGGACAGAGGGAGGGCAAGAGAGCATGACAGACATTTGTGCCATAATCATCAGTGATGCTTTCACAGAGTTATTTGAATGTCCCTGGATCTGAATGCCTCTACTGACCTCCATAGAGAGACTATTAGTTTCAAGTGTATGTTTCTGAGCCAAAATAAGAGAAGTTAAGTAACAGAATGGTCAATAAAATGAGAGTTTAGTGATTAAGTCATATTAAAGGAAACAAACAGAAATTACGCACTAGAAAGTATAAGCTCAGTACAAATAAGGAGCCAAGTGGGGAACGCAGACTCAACCTCGCAGTGTTTTCTCCCCATTATTATCTCTTCATTCACCTACTGGAGCAATGTCAGAGAAAGCCAGCCAAATACAGAAGGTTTAAATAAAATCCAGAATCTCAACAGAATATCCAGCATGTCCAGATTTGAATTGAAAAATCACTGGTCAGACCACGAACTAAGAAGATCTCAATCTTAATGGAAAAAAAAGAAAAGACAATCAGCAGGTGCTAACAGAGGTGTTAGAATGATCTGATGGATGTATTAAAGAAGCCATTATAAAAATCCTTCAGTGAGCAATTATGAAACACTCTCAAAACAAATCAAAACATAGAAAATCTCAGCAACGAGACAAAAAATATTAAGATGCAAATAGAAATTTAAGAACTGATAAATACAATTACCAATATAAACCGACTGACGCTTTACAAAAGAATGGAGAGGACAGAGGAATGAATTAATGACCCTGAAGACAGAACAAGAGAAGCCTACCAATGTTCAAAAACAGAGGGAATGACTGAAAAACAAAAAGGTAAAATTGAACAGAACCTCAGGGACCTGTGGGATCCGGTAACAAAGACCCGACATTGGAGTCCCAGAAGGAGGAAGGAAAGACATGAGGGTGGAAAGAGTACTTGAAGAAATAATGGTGGAACCATCCAAATTAGAAAGAAAGAAAACTGTCTCTGTTCACAGAGGACATGATCTTATGTGTAGAAACACCTAAATATTCCATTAAAAAACTTAAAACTAATGAACTCAGCAGGATATAAAGTCAACATGCAGAAGTCAACTGTGTTCTTATACAGTGACAGTGATCAATCCAAAAAGGAAATTAAGGAAATATTTCCATTTACAATAGTATCTAACAATAAAATACTTAGGAATTAACCAAGGAGGTGAAAGAGTAATACACCGAAAACTATGAAACATTGATGAAAAATTAAGACATAAATTAATGAATAACATTCTATGTTTATGATTGGAAGACACAAGATGTCAATACTACTCAAACCAATCCACAGAGTGAGTGCAACCTCTATCAAAATCCCAATGATTTTTTTTTTTTGAAATAGGAAACTCTGTCCTAAGATTCATGTGAAACTCAAAGGACCCCAGCAGACAAAATAATCTTGAAAAAGGAGAAAAAAGTTGAACTCACACTTCCTGACTTCAAAATTTACTATGAAGCTACAGTAATCAAAAGAGTGTAGTGCCAGCATAAAGATGGCCATATAGACCAATGGAATAGAGACCCCAGAAACATACCTTCACCTCTATGTTCAAGTGATTTTTGACCAGGAGACGAAGACCACTTAATGGGGAAAGGACAGTCTCCTCAACAAATGATGTTGGGAAAACTGGATACACACATGTAAAAGAATGAAGTTGGACCCTTACTAACACTTAAAAAAAAAAAAAGAAAACTCAAGATGGTGCAAATACCTAAATATAAGAGCTAAAACTATAAAACTCTTAGAAGAAAATGTAGAGGAAAAGCTTCATGATATTGAACTTAGCAATTTCTTATGTATGACACCAAGGCACAGGGAACAAAAGAAAAAATAAATTGGACTTCATCAAAATTAAAAAACTTTTATGAATGAAGGGACACTAAAAAGCAACCCACAGAATAAGACAAAGTTTTTGCAAATCACATATCTAATAAGGGATTAAAATCCAGCATATATGGAGAACTCCTGAAACTCAACAACAAGAAAACAAACAACCCAGTTAAAAATGGGCAAAGGACTTGATGAGACATTTCTTCAGAAAAGATTTACAAATGGCCAAAAAGCACATGAAAAGATGCTTAACATCACTATTCATTCGAGAAATGCAAATTGAAAACCATAACAAGTTATCAGTTCTCACCCTTTAGGATGGTTATGATCAAAACCAAACAAAAAACAGGAGTCCGTGTGGATGTGGAGAAATTGGAACCCCTGTATGTCACTGGGAAGAATACCAAGTTGTGCAACTGCTATGGGAAAGAATATGGTAGTTCCTCAGAAAAAGGAAACACAGAATTACCACTGGATCCAGCTATTCCTCTTCTGGGTAGACACACTAAAGAATTGAAAGCAAGGATTTGAACAGATATTTGTACTCTAGTTCCTAGCAACGTTATTTACGATAGCAAAAAGGTGGAAATGTGAATGTATGAATGGATAAACTGTGGGATTTGTACACGTGCAATGGAATGTTATTCAGCCTTAAAATAAAAATGAATTCCTACACATGCTACAACACGGATGAACATTATGCCAAGGGAAACAAGCCACATATAAGAGGACAAGTACTGTATGATTCCACTTAGATGAGATACTTAGAGGGCCAAAAGCAAAGAGACAGAAAGTAGAATAATGGTTTCCAGGGGCTGGAGGGAAAGGGGAGTTACTGTCTGGGATGATGCAGAAGTTCTGGATACAGATGGTGCTGATGGCTGCACAAAAATATGAGTGCACTTAGTGTCATTGTACATTTAAAAATGGTTTAAGTGGTAACTTATATGATGTTACGTATATTTTACCACAATGAAACATTTTTTAAAAATGTTTTATCTATTTCTAGGAGAGAGAGAGAGAGAGACAGTGTGAGCAGGGGAGGGTCAGAGAGAGAGGGAGTCACAGACTGAAACAGGCTCCAGGCTCTGAGCTGGCAGTCAACACAGAGCCAATGCGGGCGCCCCTGAAACATCTTTTTAAAAAAAAGAATTGGTAGGGGTGCCTGGATGACTTGGTCAGTCGAGTGTCCAACTCTCGATTTTGACTCACGTCAGGATCCCAGGCTCATGGGACTGAGCCCCATGTGGGGCTCCACCCTGAGCTGGAGCCTACTTAAGATTCTCCCTCTTCTGGGGCGCCTGGGTGGCTTAGTCGGTTAAGCGTCCGACTTTCACTTAGGTCATGATCTCGCGTTTCGTGGGTTTGAGCCCCGCGTCGGGCTCTGTGCTGACTGCCAGCTCAGAGCCTGGAGCCTGTTTCGGAGTCTTTATCTCCCTCTCTCTCTCTGACCCTCCCCTGCTCACGCTGTCTCTCTCTCTCTCTCTCTCTCTCTCCTAGAAATAAATAAAAATATTTAAAAAAAAAAAAGATTCTCCCTCTTCTTCTGCCCCTCTCCCCGCCCTCCAAAATAAAATAAATAGAAAACAAAAAAGAAATAATGATAGAAAACTCTCTGAAATTGGGCAAAAGACCTAAACTGCAGATTCAAGAGGCGAAGTGAATACCAAGTAGGAAAAATCCAAAGAAATCCACAGAAACTCATCATAGTCAAACTTGTGAAAACTAAAGACAAAACAATTTGAATGATGGTGGTTTTCTCAGCAGAAACCATGGAGGCAGATGAAAATAACACGATTATTCAAGGACTAAAAGAAAATAACTCTCAACCCCAAAACCTACATTCGGCAAAAATACCCTTCAGGAATGAGGGGGACATCAAGACCTTCTCAGATGAAGGAACAGTGAGAACCTGTCAGTGGTGGGCCTATTCTAAAGGGGTGTCCTCTAACCAGAAAGGACACGATAAAAGGAGGACTCGCAGAACATCGGGAAGGAAAGAAGAACACGGTGCACAAAGATATGGATAAATAAAATAGGTTTCCCCTCTCGAGTTTTCTAGATCATGTTTGACAGTTGAAGCAAAAATTATAAGCCTGTGTGATGTGGTTCTGAATGCATTTAGTAGAAATTTTTAGAACAGTTATATTCCAAATAAGGGAAAGTAAAAGACATAAAGGGGGTAAGGCTTCTAAGCCTTCATTTGAATGGACAAAACGGAGACACCAGTACAGGGTGATGTTATGTATATGTAATGTGAGACCTGGGGCGGCCACTAAAAAGGCTCTACAAAGAGATACACGCTAAATCTCTGTAGAATGGAATTCTAAAATAAACGTTTAATCCATAGGAAATGCAAGAATAAGAAAATAAAGGAACCCCAGAATAAACAGAAAACATAAATAAAATGGCAGACTTAAACCCTGATATAGAATACTACATTGATTATGTAAGTGGTCTATGTAGGAAACGTAAAGTGTCTAAGTGCACCAGTTAAATGACAGAAATTTACAGAATGGTTTTGTTAATCACCCACTGTATGTTGTCTGTATAACGATATAGGGAAGCTAAAAGTAAAGCATGGGAAAAAAACATATAAGCAGAAGTAGTTACATTAATATCAGGTAAGGTAGATTTCAGAGCAAAGAAAATTTTACTAGAGACAGAGCAAAACATTACATAATGGCAGAAAGTTCAATTTACCAAGAAGACATAGCAATCCTCAATATGTATGCATCAAAAAACTCAGTTGCAAAATGTGGGAAACAAAAACTGATATAACCGAAAGGAGACACAGACAATAGGCTTGTGGATACCAGTACAGCTGGGGATATCCACACCCCTGTATCAATAACTGGCCAAACACCTAGATGGAAAATCAGCAAGAATCTAGCATTTCACCGTACCATCAACCAATAGGATCTAACTGACATTTATAAGACACTTGACCCAATAATAGCAAAATACATGTTCTTTTCAAGTGTCTACAGACTGTACACCAACACAGACCACATGCAGGGCCATAAACAAGTCTCAAGGATAAAAGGATTCAAGTCATACAAAGTAAACTCTGACCATATAGAATTAAATTGTAAATCAATAACAGTATTTGGAACAAAGCCAAATCCACACCACCTACTTCTGTCTGGGACTTGGTTTGCCCCTAGAATTAACCCAATATCTTCATTATTTAACTGAGGAAACTGAGGCTCAGAGAGGCGACATGACTTCTTCAGGGTTTCTCAGGTGCTCAATAAATACGCACTGGATTGATGAGCTAAACGTAACAACATAGCACAGCTCTTTTACTACCAGTGGAAAACACAGCCCTGAGCTCACCACACCTGTAACCCCTCCCGAGGCCCCCTTGGGCAGCTGGACCTTCCCTCCCCAGACACCTGGCACTTTCCATCTCCCTTGATCACAGACGGCCCTGTTCTGATTCTGTCTCCTGGCTGTGTCAAGTCCAGCTCATTAGAGCTGTGCAGATGACACTTAGTGACTGAGTGGATAGATGTTTTCAGTAAGGAAATTTTCCCACCCAGGAGGACAGGTCCTTCCAGTGGACCCTTACGCTGAGTTATTCGAGGTGTAGACCAGAGCAAGGTCAGCAGGGTACGGAGTTCAGGTGTGTCATCTAAGGCTGCGGAGTCTTCTGCTGCCCATTGTACAGAGCTCGGCGCTCCAGATGTGTTGCAGGTCTGGCTTCTTACGTTTCCTACTTTGGATGCTTCAGACTATCTCCCCCTCCCCCTCCCCCCCTCTGCTTTCAACCCCAAAACGGGCAGAATAAGAAAACTTGCATTTTCCCCTCTTGTGATATGATCCTAGAGCTCCTTATCATGCACACATTTCTTTTCCCTCTGATTTTTTTAAGTTTATCTTGAGAGAGGGAGAGGGAGGGAGGGACAGAGAGAAAGGGAAAGAGAATCCCAAAGCAGGATGTGGGGCTCAAACCCATGAACCATGAGATCATGCCCTGAGCCAAAATCAAGAGCCGGACACTTAACCAACTGAGCCACCCATGCGCCCCTCACTCTTGATTTTAAATCCATATTTAAATCATGCTTGGGAAAGTCATTTATTGGATTCCCTCAGGCTCATGGTAGAGAGTAAATGAGATCCTTGATACGCTTAATGTATTTGTATTAAAAATTAATAAGAAAGCTATTGTTTGCAACTTTAAATCATAATTTGAGTTCACCTATTTAACATAAGACCACAATTTTAAAATTACTCAGGGAAGAAAAAAAAAAGATATGATGAGATTGAAGTCAGTCCTGGGGCCCGGCCTTTATTCCTGAATGACCCACGCATGTCCTGTGGCAGTCAGTCAGTGCTGCCATTTCTCGTGTGACATTTAGAGTCGGTACATGGGGCGACACCCCCCCTTCGGGGCTTCAAATGAGTCCTCTGTGGAAGATGATGTGGAGGCTCTTTTTAAATGCTACAATTATAAAAATAAAATTTAATGGAAACAGATAAGCTTTTCCCAGCGCAAGCGGCTCCAATTTTATATTCCCTTAATCTGTTTTATATACCGCTGCAGGAAATTAAAATTGTCCTTGCTGTCTGATGTGCGCATGCGGGGCAGGTGGGAGGGTCTGAGGGGACACACACAGCAACAGGAAACAGTTGCTCCGGTCTGTCAGGGATTTACCATAACTTCGTTTTGGAGGGAAAAGCCCTCCTCGCCGTCCCACTGGGCTGAAGGGCTGTGGCCCCCGAGGAGATGTGGGCCCACGGCCACAGAGTGCTCCCGTCCTACATCACCGGGGCCCGTTCCCCAGCCCACAGGTCAGCCCGCTGACGCCCAAGACGAGGGCCAGGTAGGTAGGCCATCGCCAGGCCTGCGCTCCTCCTCACGGCCTGTCCACCCGGGGGACGGTCATCCACACAGATGCACAACACGGGCTCGGACGCACTCTGCGCATCACGAATCCTACTTCTTCCTCTCCCGCCTGCTCTCTCCCACCCCAGCCGTCCCTCATGAAATTATAATGTCCGCTTGGTCCTTGTACTTCTTGGTTTCACCTTCTGGACAAATGATGCGTATCATTTTTCAGAGTCTTCCCATCAGCCCAGTGCCCCAGCTAAACCCATTCGCTCTCTGCGTCCAGCCACCCCTGTGCATAAACTCTTCTTCGTGTCTCGAGCCTTGTCCGTAATGCCCGGAGGTTGCTCCTGCCCCACGTTCGCCTCCCTTGCCCCGGTCGCCATCAAGAGCACCGTGACTGGGGAGCTCCCCCTGGATGTCTCAGAAGCCACGTCCGGGTCCAGGGACCCTCTGGTCCCTCCCCTTGGCCATGGAGACTGGCTTCAGGTGCAGGCTGCATGGTGCGGTCGTGGAGGGAGCTCTGACTCGAGTCCTGAGAGTCGGCGCTCACCCCGTGCCCACGCGTCAGGCGGTAACACGGGGACTCTAGACCAGCTGGTCGTGGTGGCCTTCTGGTAAGGAAGCAGGCGTGGAGGCCTGGCAGCGAGGCCGGGGGGAGGCCAGCTTCCCCTTCCTGCCCACGGCTCCCGATGCCAACGGCCACAAGCCTCCCACTGGCGCTTCAGTGCCTGTCCTAGCAGGGCCGTCCCTTTAATGAGCAGGAAGGTGCCAGACCGGCCACAACTAACCTTAGCTCAAGGTGCAGACCTCAGTTTTAAAGCTGGAAGGGGGAGGGGTGCCTGAGTGGCTCAGTCGGTTAAGTTTCCGACTTCGGCTCAGGTAATGATCTCACAGTTTGTGAGTTCGAGCCCCGCGTCGGGCTCTGTGCTGACTGCCAGCTCAGAGCCTGGAGCCTGTTTCAGATTCTGTGTCTCCCTCTCTCTCTGACCCTCCCCTGCTCATGCTGTCTCTCTCTCACTCTCAGAAATTAAAAAACATTTAAAAAAAAAAAAGAAATTAAAAAACAAAACAAAACATAAAGCTGGAAGGGGGAAGGGAGTGAACACGATGGCAGGAGGAGAGGCAGGCGGACGTGAAGGTGGGCACAGCAACCTCACCCTGTCAGAGGGCCATGGAGAGGACATTTGTCACTTAGTCTCTGAGTCAAAAGCACAGGACATCTCAGGGGGAGGCACCTGGGGAAACATGACCAGGAAGGCAAGAGGAGCCAGGCGGGGCACCCTCCTGGGCCACAAGGCCAGGGCCCCGCCAGCGGAGGCCCTGGGACGGAGGCGAGCCCTCCGCCGGAGCCTGCCCGGTTTCTGGACTGCGTGTCAGGGGGCAGGGCGGAGGGGCGTCTCCCTGCGTGGGGAGAGGCGTCCCCCCTGGGCTTCGGGCCCCTGCATCTTCCTCTGCTGAGCAGAAGGCAGAGAACGTCCCAGAGCTTTCGAGTGAGAGGCGCTCCCCTCAAAGACTTGACGCATCTCGGGTCTCTCACTGCAGCCCTGCTTTCAGGCCGCTCTGCCTCGGACCTAAGGGGTCTAGATGGACAGGGGACCCAGAGCGGAGCCCGCAGGGGGGTGGGGCAGGGGGATGAAATGGGACACCTTCGTTCCCAGAATGGTTTCAAACATTTGTTTTGATCTGTCTGGAGGGATCTCAGCTTGGCTGCGGGCAGGGTGGGGGCTGCTTCCACCTCCTCCCCTCCCCCGCCCCCAGGCCAGGCCCACTCAAGTTAATCAGAACCTTCTGGGTTTCCCAGCTGGGATGTCACCGGGTGACGGGCCTGTCGGTCTGCAGGGTGGCGTCTGGACTCCGTGAGGAGCACTGCTGTCTTCCAGGCTGGAGCCCGAGCCCCAGCTGGCGGGTCTTTCCCTTCCGGTCTCTTTCCTCTCCCCCAGCAGCTCCACGCAGACCCCTCTGCCTGCCTCTTTTCCTTTATCGCAGCGTGCGGGGGACGCAGGACGAGGAGCCAGGAGCACATGCTGGAAGCATCCCCGGGCCTGGCCGCTTAGCTTCCCCGGGCTCTCCGTCTCCTCCCCCAGAGAAGGAAGGGATCTGAGCATGCGACCCCGTTGTTTTCCAGCGTTTACGTCTCTCACTGCAGAGGTCCCAGGAGTCCCTAGGAATTTATCTTAAGCCAATATTCGGCAAAGGCAAAAGTTGGAATATCTATGTCATACCAGTTTTTGTCAAAAACTGAAAGTGATCTAAATTTCCAAAAGTAGCTTAGTGAACGATGGTCTGTAAACATGATAGAATTAATTGTACACAGCCATTAACATGGTAGTTATGCTGGCTATAAATTACCACGGAATAATAAATCGCTGCTGGTGTTTGTTGAGCGCGTACTGTACCAGTCATTCTCAACCCCAAGGGCACATTAGGATCCCCCGAAGTCCAGCCTCACCCCCCAGGGCAGGGTTTGGTTAGACCTGTGGGGGTGGGGGGGGTCTGGGCGTTAGTGTCTCTTGGGAGGTCCCCTGGTTGGTGATACTTCACAGCCAAGGCCGATGGCCCTGTGAAGACACATCCGCGTTCAGCACGAGGCACCCGTGCCCCTCCCTTCCTGCTGGCCCCCTCCTGGGCAGCTCATGATGACTTTCCCTGCACAAATATCATTCTCTGTAACAAACCATCCCAAAGGTTAGCAGAGTAAAACCACCAACACCGATTCTGTGGGTCAGGAATTCAAGCAGATGACAGCAGGGACGGCTTGCCTCATTTCTACAATGTCTGGGGTTCGGCAAGGAAGACGGAAAGCTGTCTGTCTCCTGGCCAGTGGCTGGAGTCACCTGGATGCTTTATACCCGACTGGGGCTCGAACTCACCACCCTGAGACCAAGAGTTGCATGCTCTTCCAACTGAGCCCGCCAGGCACCCCTGGACACTTCCAGATGTTTCTGGCACCTAGGCTAGGATGTCTCGAAAGCTGGGCTCGGCGAGCACAGTCAACCAGAGGACATGCACATGGCCTCTGCGTGGGCTTCCTCACAACCTGGCAACTCCTGTCTCCAGGAGCGAACGTACCAGAGCACGAGGCAGGGGCTGCATGGCCTTTGTAACCCAGCCTTGGAAGCCGATGTGTTCCTTATCCTGTTCTTACTGACGTGGCCACAAGCCCACCCAGATTTCAGAAATCTTACAGAGGCAGAATGGGACATGGGGGGTGGAAGAAGCGACTGTCCAAACGCTGACACTGTAATAGGATGTGAAAAGAATATAAAAATGCAGGTACGTCATAAGCACAGCACACAGATGAGAGCTGAGTGCAGCAGCAGCAATGAAACTTGATTTTAAGGTGATGGCAGCATGCAGCTCCTCCTTAACACTACGTCATCATTTTTACTGGTTGTCCTTGAGCCTAAGCACCCGTGGCCCCTGCATTAACAACCCCTGAAGGTCGCTGTTGGGCACCACACCTGGCACAACTCGGTGAGGGTGTGCTGTCCACAAACACCGCAGTAACGACTCACCTGCCCCTACTGTGTGGCTCGGGGACTCACAGCACTGCTCACCCTGCAGATCATGGGTTCTCCACGCTGCTAAGCATCATGGGAAAGAGATGAGCGGGGAGGGGCCCACTTACTTTCAGGTCAAGATGCTGCTGGCTGGACCCAGGAGACCCCTGGACCCTGAGGCCTCCACCCGGCCTGTCCCCAGGGTGTCACTAAAGGCTCTGGGTCTCACCGTAAGAGAGAATTCAAGGACAGACCAGACACACAGGTTGAGAGGAGCAAGTAGGAAAGTCTATGGGGCGCCTGGGTGGCTCAGTCGGTTAGGCGTCCGACTTTCGCTTAGGTCATGATCTCGCGGTTCATGGGTTCGAGCCCCGCGTCGGGCTCTGTGCTGACTGCCAGCTCAGAGCCTGGAGCCTATTTCAGAGTCTGTATCTCCCTCTCTCTCTGACCCTCCCCTGCTCACACTGTCTCTCTCTCTCCTAGAAATAAATAAAAAATATTTTTAAAAAAAGTAGGAAAGTCTATTAAAGGAAGTGTGTGTTCTCAAGATGTGAGCGCAGGCTAGCTCAGGGGAGAGCTGCGTGTGCCGGGCTTCAGGTCTCTGTCCCGAATTGATGGTTGTTAACTGGAGGGTGGGCTACTTCTTACTGGAGGAAGGGATCTCTCGGGAGCAGGGTCTCGTGCCTTTTCTCCCTTACACAGTTTGAGGTTCTGGCATTCTCCATCTTGGGCCTGCCTGGTTTGATCCAGTTGCTTGTGGCTTTGTTCTGGAGTGGTGCCCGGGCAGGTCTCTAACCGCCCCCTCGAAGAGCTGGCCATGACCCCGCCCCCCCTTTGTGGGCCTCCAGGCATCCTGCTAACCCTGCCTAACTGCCTGCTCTAACATAATCCATCTTCTTTCTTTCTCCAACAGGCGTTTGATATTATGAGAGTGACGCACGGCAGAGAGCACAGCCTGATCGAAGACCTCATCCTGCTCTTAGAAGAGTGTGATGCCCACATAAGGGCATCCTAGGGGGGCACAGGCAGAGGCAGGGACGGCTCACACCCACCTTGGACGCCTCGTGGAGGTCACCCACGCCGCCCTGTTGTGCCGGCCTCCCCGCCGCAAACGCTAGGCTACGTGTGTGTGTGTGTGTGTGTGTGTGTGTGTGTGTGTAGGTAAACAGGCAGACACACCACATGCAAACCACAAGAATCATTAGTTGTAGAGAAGCACAATAATAATAAATACAAAAAGGTTGGCTGAAACTGCCATTGGTCATTCTTTGCTTCGCTTACTCGTTGGCAATGATAATGTTCAATTGCTCAACACGAAATCTAGAACGTTCTAGTAAAAGCATGGCAGAGTAAGTCGAACTTCCTCCTTCGATATCTGGGGGATAATTGGTCAATGTTTTTACAAGCAAAAACTTAATGTCCATTTTGTCAAGAAAGCAGAATTTCAGGTGTTTTCTTTACTGTTTGTAGTAAATGATATGTGTGTCCGTTATTACTCCCCACTACACCTCTAATACAGAAAGTTCTATCCCGAGTCCTAGAAAGAAGTCATTTTAGGTGTTATTAGAGAAGCACAGGAAGTCTTCATGGAAAATAAATGTTTTCTTGAAATGTCTTGCAGCTCTGTGTATAACTCTTCTGTGCATTTTGTAACCCTTTGTATAGGTCTTTTTTTTTTCACTTGGAATTTTTTTCTGTGATCCCTCCATCCGTGGCTTGGTGTGTGGCTCGCGTCTCGGGGCTCCCTCAGCCTGCACACAGCTCAGATCGGGCTTGATCATGCCTCCTCCTCTCGCTTCCCAATCCCATGCTGGCTTTTCCGCCTTTCTGCGTCAGGCAAATTCAGGAAAAGGTGATTTGTTTCAAGGCTCCGTGGCCCTGTGAGCAGTTCGGTCCCTCCGGGTCAGATGGGGCTCAGGCAGGAGTTGCAGCTCTTGGTTCCGGCAGCGGTGGGGTCCCCAGGGAGGCTCCCCTCATCCGCGCCGTATTCCACAAGCCGGGAAAGGAGCGGCTTCTGGGCAATGGGGTCACGGCCCCTCATGCAGGGAGAGACAGGGCCTCCGGCCACGTGGCCACGCCGGGGCCAGGCGCTGCCAGAGTGACACGGGGACACCCGATCAAGCTGGAAGGGACCGACCTTACTGTGCAGCAGAGAAGCCAGAGTCCACTGGCCCAGTGCCTGGCAATTGCTCTGATCGTGGAAATGCACTCAGGGTCGGGCTTGCAGGGCACTGGGCACCTTGCTGTCAGCGGGCCTCTGCTCCAGCCGCAGTCAAGTATCATGGGTATCTCCGGGGCACGTGGCGCCTCTAATAACCACCGCCGCGTGACATAGTAGGTATTCTGAAGCCCATTTTATATGTAAGAAAACTGAGGCCCAGCGTCAGCACTCTGGAATCCCTCCTGATTTACTGAGTCCCCTTGAGAGAGTGGCTTCATCTCAGTCTTTATGAACAACCAACTCTACCCAATTCAACAAATACATATTGAATGGTTACTGTATTTTTAGGAAAAGGCAATACAAAGACTGAGTAAGTTAGTACTCAGAACGCATACTGTTTGGTGTATTTGTATCAGTGGCTCAAAATAACACTTATTCATGATTCTATACATTAGTGCTGGGGCTGACAGTCCTGGTCTGGACCAGGCGTGGCTGACCTTGGCTGGATACGCCACCGTCTGCAGTTGCCCATGGGTCAGCTGGGGAAACGAGGTTGACTGGGGTGGCCAGGCTTGTGCACCGGGCCGCGGGACTCCAGGAACATAAGGAGGCAAGCCCCAGGGTGCAAGCACTTCTCGTATCTACTTGTGTCACATTTACCAATATCCCATGGGCCAAGCCATTCCCAAGGCCAGCCCAGAGTCTGGGGAAAGGGGGAGAGCCTCCTCCCCCAGTCATCCCGCTGCATGGCATGGAAATGTGGAGAGGAAGGCACTGTGACCATCTATGCATCCACGTTACAGAACTCTGAGTGAATCTGATGACATTCATAGACCTTCTTTCTAGAAACCCATACACATATGAACAATTTGCTTTTAGGATCAGGGACTCTTAAGCTCTCCGTGGCCCATCAGTGGACTCCCTGGAGTCCTTCGCCTAATGAGAAATAGATACACTACCTTTCGAAAGCACTGATGGGAATTACGTTGGCTTGTCATTTTAAATTCATTAGGGAAAGGAAAAAGCCATAACAGAAGGTCGGAGTAGGAACTCACACACCAAGTGAGCAGAATTCACGGAGAGAACTCTGTTTGCCAATTTTCTGAGTGAAATTTATCAGTCAGTGATGATCCTGGACAAAGAGATTTGCCCTCATGTCTCCTCGAAAAAGCATGACGAGCATTTAAATCCCTCTCAACTCACTTCCCGTCGCCTGAGAGAAGGGCCCTTAAGAGGCAGGGGCCCCGCTGGCATCAGCTTTCATCGATCGCAAACATGTAAGCAGTGGTAAACATCTAGCGAGCATCTTTACAGCAAACTGATTTTGGAGAAGGGGGAAGGGGACAGAGAACATAATTTAAAAGCCCTGTCACCGGGGGCTGACGATTTATTGCTGCCCCAGCCTCCAGGACTGCTATTTCATTAATCCATAGGTTGGAGCGGCAGGCTTTTCTCACATCAATAACTTGACGCCATTAGCTGTTCCTCTGGGACGGGAACACATTTAAACTGAAAATGAACACATCGGGCATAATTTATGGCCGTGCCATGTGAATGCCAAGGGTACAGGGAGGAAGGCTGCCTGGGAGCAGAGGTCAGGCTTCCTCTGGCCACGCAAGAACGCTGGGCTGCAGAGAGGATGGCCACGGCGTGGCGAGGCCAGCCAGCCACCGACCACAGAGGTCCCTCCGTCAAGCTTCAGGGCGCGGATGAAAGAGAGAGTCCTGTGTGGGGGCCTCCTGAGTTATGTCTCAAGAATTCTCTTCTGGCCCTATCAGGAAATGACGTCACACTCAGAGTAGCCCACAAAGTGGAATTCCTGAGTCAAGGGTAAACGCTTGACGTCCAACAATGTCGGGTTTACCTTGAGAGGGTTTGTAACGGTGCCTGCCTCCCCTCAGTCCTGCCAACACGGTGGGCTTTTTCAGCTTTTGAAATTTTTGCTAAGCTCGTGGGTGAGAAATGGTATCCCAATGTGCTTTTAATTTTCTTATTGACGAAGTTGTGTCTTCAAATATTTAAAAGCCTTTTGTCTAACTTTTCGTGAATGCTATTATTTGCCTGTCTTTTGTCTGATTTTCTATCAAGTTGTTGTTTTTTCTTTTTTGTCTTTTTTCCCCTCATCTTTAATTGTTTCTATATTAGGAAGATACTCTCTTTAGCTGTATTTAATCTCTCAGTTTGTCACTTGTTCTTTGACTTTTCTTTAATATTTTCCTCTGAGTTTCTTTGGCTAGCATTTTCCAAACAGCATTTCATAGGAAATCTACTCCAGGATAAACCCATTGTAAAGTTAAGCACCACGAATCCTCCTCAAATGGTTCTTGATTCTTAGCTGTTCCTGAGTTGAGTTGATATCCTAAAAAAAATCATTCTTCTTTAAAAGATCATTCTACAATCTTTCTGTTTTCAGCCAGCACCTTGCCTGGTCAGGTTCTTGACCTGGTAGAACTTATCATTCCTGAACTATCCTGCCTTATTGGGTTGCCTCAATCTTCCATTACACTGATCTGCTTGTTAGAGAATCCCCGGGTTCAGACGTGGTCCACCCCATTATATAGCAGTAATTAGAGATTGGGATTTGGCCAATACAGCCAGAACAGTAGTCTGCTTCTTTTGTCTGTTGATTCAGAGGCATGATGAGTCCAAATGGCCACAAAGCAGTCTCTCCGTGATTATGGAGCCATTGTTGTATTCCCTGGAGGATTCATTTCTCCCTTGGAAACCAAGGCATATAATCTAGCAGATCTAAGTCACAGGGCTAGGAAGCAAAAATTCCACAAATGCATTATTAACTGTAAGCATGAGAGAAAATGATTTACAGCCCTTTTTAAAAATAAGTGCCAACTTCACATATTTATTTTTAATAGAGGGGCACCTGGGTGGCTCAATCAGTTGGGCACCAGCTTCAGCTCAGGTCATGATCTCACAGTTTATGGGTTCTAGTCCCCTGCTGGGCTCTGTGCTGACAGCTAGCTCAGAGCCTGGAGCTGCTTCAGATTCTGTGTCTCCCTCTCTCTCTCCCCCTCCCCTGGCTCATGCTCGCTCTCTCTCTCTCTCTCCCCTTCAAAAATAAACAGTAAAAAAATTTTAGGACCTACTGGATGACTGACTTCTCTAATTTTCTAAGTATATTTATTATATTTTTATTGAAGTACAGTTGACATGCAATGCTCCATCAGACGTGTACAACCTAGGGATTTAACAACTCTACACATCTGCTATGCTCACAAGTGTAGCTACCATTTGTCACCACATGCTGTAACAATACCACTGACTATATTACTTATCCCATACCCTTCATCTCGGTGACTTATTAATTACATAACTGGAAGCCTGTACCTCCCACTCCCCTTTACCATTTTGCTCATCTCCCTACCTACTCCCCTCTGGCAACCACCCATTTATTATCTATATTTATGGGGATTTCTGTGTTTTTTTGTTTGTTTTGTTTTTTAGGTTCCATATAGCAACAAAATCATATGGTGGTATTTCGGTTTTTTGATCTGAATTATTTCACTTAGGATAACCCTCTAGGTCCATCTATGTTGTTGGCAAGTGAAAACACCTCATTCTTTTTCATGGCTAAGTAATATTCCACGTGTGTGTGCATGCACACCACATCCTCTTTATCCGTTCATCAATCAATACTTAGGTTGCTTCCGTATCTTGGCTATTGTGAATAGTGCTGCAATAAACATAGGGGTGCATGTATCTTTTGAATTATTTTGTTCATTTTGGGGGGCTAATTACCCAGTAGTAAAATTGCTGGATTATATGGTATTTCTACTTTTAAGATTTTTAGGAAATTCTATAGTTTTCCACAGGGTTTGCACCAATTTACTATCCCATCAATAGTGCATCAGGGTTTGCTCTTACCCACATCCTTACCTATATTTGTTCATGTTTTTTGTTTTGTTTTAATAATGGCCATTCTGACAGGTTTGAGCTGACACTCCATTGTGGCTTTGATTTGCATTTTCCCAATGATGAGACATATTGAGTGTCTTTTCATGGATCTGTTAGCCATCTGGATGTATTCTTTGGGGAAAATGTTGGTCCAGGTCCTCTACCTATTTTTGACTGGATTATTTGTAGGTGTTGAGTTGTGTAAATTCTTTATATAGTTCAGATGTTAACTCCTTACCAGATATATCATTTGCAAACATCTCCTATTCCTTAGGTTCTCTTTTTGTTTTGTTAATGGTGTCCTTTGCTGTATAAAACCTTTTAATTTTGGTGTAGTCCCAATAGAAACTTTTATTTTTGCTTTTCTTTCCTTTGCATGCAGAGGTCTATTTAAAAAAAAAAATCTTGCTAAGGTGGATGTTAAAGAGATTAATGTTTTGTTCTAAGAGTTTCATAGTTTCAGCTCTCGCGTTTAGGTCTTTAATCCATTTTGAGCTTATTTTTATGTGTGGTGTTAAAAGATGATCTAGTTTTATTCTTTGCATGTAGCTATCTAGTTTTCCTAGAACCATTTATTGAAGAGACTGTCTTTTCCCCATTGTATAGTTTTTTCTCCTTTGTTGTATATTAATTGTCCATATAAACATCATTTCTGGACTCTATGTTCTGTCCTATTGATCTATGTGTCTCTGCTTGTGCCAGTAGCATACTGTTTTGACTATTACAGATTCACAAAATATCTTGAAATCTGGCACTATGATACCTCCAGCTTTGTTCCTCTTTCTCAAGATTGCTTTGACTATTTGGGGTCTTTTGTTGTTCCCTATAAATTTTAGGATTATTTGTTCTAGTTCTATGAAAAACACTGTTGGTATTTCAAAAGGGATTTCACTGAATGTGTATATTGCTTTGGGTAGTATGGACATTAGAGCAATATTAATTCTAATCCATTAACATTGTATGTCTTTCTATTTGTGTTGTCTTCAGTTGCTTTCATTAGTGTTTTATAGTTTTCAGAGTATAGATCTTTCACCTCCTTGGTTAAGTTTATTCCTAGATATTATTTTGGGTACAATTATAAATGGAATTTTTTAATGTCTCTTCCTGCTACTTCTTTATTAACATATAGAAACGCAGCCAATTTCTGTATATTGATTTTATATCCTGTAACTTTACTGAACTCATTTATTACTTCTAATAGTTTTTTGGTGGAGTCTTTAGGGTTTTCTATGTATAGTGTCATCGTTTGCAAATATTGACAGTTTTACTTCTTTCTTACCATTTTGGATGCTTTTTATTTCTTTTTCTTGTCTGATTGTTATGGCTACGACTCACAATACTATGTTGAATAAAAGTGGGAAGAGTGGACATCCTTGTCTCGTTCCTAATCTTAGAGGAAAAGCTCTCAGTTTTTCACCATTGACTATAATGTTAGCTGTGTGTTTATCGTATATGGTCTTTTTTTATGTTGAGGTTATTCCCCTTAAACCCACTTTGTTGAGAGGGTTTTTTTTTTAATCATAAACAGATATTAAATTTTGTCAATGGCTTTTCCTGCATCTATCGAGGTGATCATATGGTTTTTATCTTTCAACTTGTTAATGTGGTACATTACACTGTTTTGTGCATATTGAACCATTCTTGCATCCCCAGAAGAAATCCTGCTTGATGGTGGTAAATGAATTGAATGAATGAAAAGAAAAGAGTAAGTATTAACTCTCCTTTAAATGTTTGCTAGAATTAATCTGTGAATCTATCGTATCCTAGACTTTTTTGTTGGGAGATTTTTTTTTTTACTGATTCAATTTCATTACTAGTAATCACTCTTTTCAGATTTTCTATTTCTTCCTGATTTAGTTTTGAAAGATTATATATTTATAGGAATTTATCCACTTCTTCTAGGTTGTCCAGTTTGTTGGCATATAACTTTTCATCCTAGTCTCTTGTAATCTGTTGTATTTATGTGGTGTCATTTGTTACAAATTCTCCTCTTTCATTTCAGATATTATTCATATGGGTGCTCTCTTGATGAGTCTGGCTAAAAGTTTATCCACCTTATTTATCTTTTCAAAGAACCAACTCTTGGTTTCATTGATCTTTTCTATAGTATTTTTAGTTCTCATTTATGTCTCCTCTAATCTTTATTATTTCCTTTCTTCTACTGACTGCAGCCTTTCTTTGTTCTTCTTTATATAGTTACTTTACATGCAGGATTAGATTGTTGATTTCGGATTTTTTTTTGTTTTTTGATGTAGACATGTATTTTTTTAAAATATAGTTTGTTGTCAAGTTGGTTTCCATTTAACACCCAAAAATATTAAATGCTTCACGAATTTGTGTGTCATCCTTGCACAGGGGCCATGCTAATTTTCTCTGTATCATTCTAATTTTAGTACATGTGCTGCTGAAGCAAGCACTGTAGACATGTATTCTTTTTTTTTTTTTTAATGCTTTATTTATTTCTAGGGAGAGAGAGAGAGACAGCGTGAGCAGGGGAGGGTCAGAGAGAGAGGGAGTCACAGACTCTGAAACAGGCTCCAGGCTCTGAGCTGGCAGTCAGCACAGAGCCCGACGCGGGGCTCGAACCCACGAACCGCGAGATCATGACCTAAGCGAAAGTCGGACCCTTAGCCGACTAAGCCACCCAGACACCCATGTAGACATGTATTCTTATAAACTTTCCTCTTCAAATTTTTGCTGGTTCTCAAAGATTTGGAACCATGGTATTTTCATTTTCATTTATCTCTAGGTATTTTTTAAATTCCTTGATTTCTTTGTTGAACCATTGATTGTTTAGTAGCACGTTGTTTACCCTCCACATTATTATGCTTTTCTCATGTTTTTTTGTGTGTGACTTATTTCTAGTTTCATACCAGTGATCAGAAAAGAGGCTTGATATGATTTAAATCTTTTTAAATGTATTGAAACTTCTTTTGTGTCCTAACATGTAATCTATCATTGAAACTGTTCCATGTGCACTTGAAAAAAAAAAAAGTGTATTCTGCTGTTTGAGGATGAAATGTTCTGTATATTATCTGTTAAATCCATCTGGTGTAATATGTCATTTAAAGACACTGTTTCCTTACTAATTTTCTGCTCAGATGATCTGTTCATTGATGTAAATGGGTGTTAAATTCTCTGCTATTATTGTATGACTGTCAGTTTCTTTCTCTGTGTCTGTTAATACTTGCTTTATGCATTTAGGTGCTCCAGTATTCGGTGCCATGATATTTATAATTGTTACATCTTCTTGTTGGGTTGATAACTTTATCATTAGTTAATGCCCTTATCTGTCTCTTGTTACAGATTTATTTTAAGGTCTATTTTGTCTGATATAAGTATGCTTGGCTTTTGTTTTCAGTTCCATTTCATAGAATACCTTTTTCCATCCCAATTCCTTTCATTGTATGTATTTTTAGGTCCAAAGTGAGTCCCTTATAGGCAACATATAGATAGATGTTTTCCATCCATTCCATCACCCTATGCCTTTTGATTAGAGCATTCAGTCAATTTGCATTTAAAGTAATTATTGATATATCTGGTTTTTCTTCAGATTGTATAAATCTTTTGTCCCTTAATTATTGATAGGTATATATGTACTTATTGACATTTAAAAAATTGGTCTCTAGTTGTTTTTGTAGTTCTTCTCTGTTCCCTTCTTTTCCCACTCTCTTTCCTTGTGATTGATAAATTTCTTTCATGTTATGCTTGGTTTCCTTTCTCTTTACTTTTCCTCTGTCTGTTATAAGTATTTGGTTTGTGGTTACCATCACATTTATACATACATCCTATGCATAAATAGTCTATATTAAGTTGATGATCACTTAAGTTTGAACATACTTTATAGATTTATTTATTTTTATTTTAGAGTGAAAGAGAGAAAGCACATGTGAGGGGGGAGGGGGAACAGAGAGGGAAAGAGGGAGGAAGAGAGGGGGAAGGGGGAGGGAAAGGAAGGGAGAGAGGATGGGAGGAGAGAAAGAATCTTAAACAGGGCCCACACTCAGCACAGAGCTAACATGTGTTCTTTCCCATGACTCTGGAATCACAACCTGAGCCAAAATTAGGAGTCAGATGCTCAACTGACTGAGCCACTCAGATGCCACTGAACATATTTTTTAAAGAGTTTGTTTTTGCTCCTCCCTCCGCATTTTATATTTATGTTGTCATATGTTACATTTTTGTGTGTGTGAGTCCTCTAATTTTAGGTGTAATTGAATTTACTACTTTTGTCTTTTAACTTTAATACTAGCTTTAGAAGTGAATACTGTATTAATATTAATTAATACTAATTAATACTGTAACTATATGATTGCTTTACTCATGAAATTTTTTCCTTTCATAATTTTCTTCTTCTAATTATGGTCTCTTCTTTTCTGCTTATAGAAGTCTCTTTAAAATTTTTTGTAAGGCCCATTTAATGGGAAGTTTTGTTTGTTTGGGAAACTCTGTATCCCTCTTTAATTCTGAACATTAAACTTGCCTGGAATTCTTGACTGAAGGTTTGTTCCTTTCAGCACTTCGAATATATCATGCCAGTCCCTTCTTGACTTCAAAGTTTCTGCTCAAAAATCAGCTTATAACCTTATGGGGTTTCCCATGTATGTAACTAGTTGCTTCTCTCTTGATGCTTTTAAAATTCTCTATGTTTCATCTTTGACATTTTCATTATTATATATCCTGTTATGGACTGCCTTGGGTTCATCTTGTTTGGAACTCTCTGTTTCCTGAATCTGAATATTTGCTTTGGTCATCACGTTAGGGAAGTTTTCAGCTACTTTTCTTCAAGTATGCTCTCTGCCCCTTCCTTGGTGTGTTTGGTATGTTCGATATTGTCCCAGATCCCTTAACCTATCCTCATTGTTTTTAACCTAATTTCTATTTGTTTTTCTTCTCAGCTCAGGCACTTCACCCTTTCTTCCAGAGCACTGATACATTCTTCTGCATCTGCTTATGTACTGTTGATTTCTCCTACTATATTTTTCATTTCAGTTACTGTGTTTTGCAACTCTGAATGGTTTTTTTAAAAATATTTTTTATCTGTTTTTTGAAGTTCTCATTGAATTATCCACTGTTCTCTTCAGTCAGGTGAGCACCTTTAGTTTGAACTCTTACAGTAGATTGCAATCTCTATTTCTTTTAGTCCCCCACCACCACCACCACAAGGTTTTGTTTTATTCTTTTGTTTGGAGCATATGCTTCTGTCTCCTCATTTTCCTTGACTCTGTGTTTGTTTCTATGAATCAGGTGGAAAAGCTACTTCTCTTAAACTTGAGGGACTGATTTTGTGTGTGGTTGTTATGTAGACCGTGTGTGCCCAGTGATTTTGGCTGGCTGGTTGGCTTGGGCTTCAGCCTTCCATGCTGGGATTGCCATGGTAGAATAAGCCAGGGTAAGCATGGGTCACAGAAATTCCTGGGGAATTGGAGGCCAACATGGGAGAGAAGTAGGGGGATCCAAACTTCTTGTGTCTCTCAAACAAGAAGTGTTGAAGCCAAAGGACTTTGAATCCCAAGAGTCTTGGAGGAAAAGAGACTAAGTCGCTACCAAGGATACACCAGGACATGGTGGGCTATAGGTGAGTGACTACAAACTGGGAGAGATAAAATGAATGGAGGGGAAGGAACCCCTTCTGCAGAGAGACAAAGAGAAGAGCAAGAGGTGATGAGGAAGCATAGGACTGTATCTGAACAAGAGGAAAATCTCAGACCAGGACAGAGGAAGATCTAATCTCTAACTGCAGGACTTTCTCTGGACTGGGGCTGGTTGCCCCGTTCACACACCTAGGGAGGAGGGGAGCCAGCCTCAGGCTCAGAGCTAGATCAGGGGTGCAGCCCACAGTAGAAAAAAGCAATCCTCTCCCTGGAGTGCTGCAGGACAGGACAAAGCCTGTCCGGGACCACATACTGGGCAGTGTGGAGCTGCACTTCCCCAGTACTGGGGCACACAGAGTAGGGATTTGAATCTCAGCCAAGCACTGGGGCACAAGAAGTCAGTGGAGCAGAGCTAGACAGACTGCCTCGTCTGCACCTGGGACACAGTGAGGAAGGCTCAAGCAGAGTGATTTGGGACACCAGGTTCGTGGAGAAGAGACTAGGGAGTCACCATTTTTCTCCCCACCATCACCAAGGCAGAGCCTCAGGGATCAGACTCCCAGGCCCACAGTGGAGACAGGACCACCTACACCAAACCACAATAGATCACATACTGGGTCACAAAACAGCTCTCAATAAATATAAAAGAATTGAGATCATACCATGCACACTTTCAGATCACAATGCTACGAAACTTGAAATCAACCACAGGAAAAAGTTTCGAAAACCTCCAAATGCATGGAGGTTAAAGAACATACTACTAAAGAGCAAATGGGTCGACCAGGCAATTATAGAAGAAATTTAAAAATATATGGAAACAAATGAAAATGAAAACACAACAATCCAAACCCTTTGGGATGCAGCAAAGGCAGTCCTAAGAGGAAAATACATTGCAATCCAGGCTTATCTCAGCAAACAAGAAAAAACCCCAATACGGCACACCTAAAGGATATGGAAGCAGAATAGCAAAGACGTCCCAAACCCAGCAAAAGAAGAGAAATAATAAAGATCAGAACAGAAACAATACAGAATAAAAAAAAAAGCAGTAGAACAGATCAATGAAACTAAGAATTGGTTTTTTGAAAAAATAAACAAAAGTGATAAGCCTCTAGCCAGGCTTCTCAAAAAGAAGAGAGAGAGCACCCAAACAGACAAAATCACGAATGAAAATGGATTTACTGTAACCAATCCCTCAGAAATACAAGCAATTATCAGGAAATACTATGAAAAATTATATGCCAACAAACTGGACAACCTGGAAGAAATTGACAAATTCCTAAACACCCACACACTACCAAAAGTCAAATGGGAAGAAATAGAAAATTTGAACAAATCCATAACTAGTGAAAAAATGAATCAGTTACCAAAAATCTCCCAACAAGTAGCAGCCCTAGACCAGATGGCTTCCATGGGGAATTCTACTAGATATTTAGCACAGTTAATACCTTTTCTTCTCAAGCTGTTCCAAGAAAAATAGAAATGGAAGGACAACTTCCACACTCATTCTACAAAGCCGACATTACTTTGATTCCCAAACCAGACCAAGACCCAACAAAAAAGGAGGACTACAGGCCAATATTCCTGATGAATATGGATGCAAAAATCCTCAACAAGATACCAGCAAATCGAATTCACCAGCATATAAAAATAATTATTCACCATGATCAAATTGGATTCATCCCTGGGCTGCAGGGCTGGTTCAATATTCGCAAATCAATCAATGTAATATATGACATTAATAAAAGAAAGGATAGGAACCATATAATCCCATCAATAGATGCAGAAAAAGCATTTGACAAACTACAGCATCCTTTCTTAATAAAAACCCTCGAGAAAGCCAGGATACAAGGAACTTACTTAAACATCATAAAAGCCATATATGAAAAGCCCACAGGTAATGCATCCTCAATGGGGAAAAACTGAGAGCTTTCCCCCTGAGATCAGGAGCATGACAGGGATGTCCACTCTCACCACTGTTGTTTAACATAGTGCTAAAATTCTGGCATCAGCCATCAGACAACAAAAGGAAATAAAAGGCATCAGAATTGGCAAAAAAGTAGTCAAACTTTCACTTTTCGCAGATGACATGATACTTTACATGGAAAACTCGACAGACTCCACCAGAAGCCTACTAGAACTGATCCATGAATTCAGCAAAGTCGCAGGGTACAAAATCAGTGTACAGAAATCGGTTGCATTTTTATATGCCAAAAATGAAGCAATAGAAATAAACTGATCCCATTTACAATTGCACCAAGAATCATAAAATACCTAGAAATAAACCTTACCAAAAACATAAAAGATCTGTATGCTGAAAACTATAGAAAGCTTATAAAGGAAACTGAAGACACAATAAAATGGAAAAACGTTCCATGCTCATGTGTTGGAAGAATAAATATTGTTAAAATGTCAATGCTACCCAAAGCAATCTACACATTCAGTGCAATCCCTATCAAATTTGCACCAGCATTCTTCTCAAAGCTAAAACCAACAATCCTAAAATATGTATGGAATCACAAAAGACCCCAAATAGCCAAAGTACTACTGAAGAAGAAGACCAAAGCACGAGGCATCACAATCCCAGACTTTAGCCTCTACTACAGAGCTGTAATCATCAAGACAGTATAGGGGCGCCCCGGTGGCTTAGTCGGTTGGGCGTCCGACTTTCGCTCAGGTCATGATCTCGCGGTTCGTGGGTTCGAGCCCCGCGTCGGGCTCTGTGCTGACTGCCAGCTCAGAGCCTGGAGCCTGTTTCAGTCTGTGACTCCCTCTCTCTCTGACCCTCCCCTGCTCATGCTGTCTCTCTCTCTCCTAGAAATAAATAAAAAGCATTTAAAAAATTTTTAAAAAAAAAGGACAGTATGGAATTGGCACAAAAACAGACACATAGACCAATGATAGAATAGAGAATCCAGAACTAGACCCACAAATGTATGGCCAATTAATCTTTGACAAAGCAGGAAGAGTATTCAATGGGGAAAAAAAGACAGTCTCTTTAGCAAATGGTGCTGGGAAAACTGACAGCAACATGCAGAAGAATGAAATTAGACCACCTTCTTACACCATACACAAAAGTAAATTCAAAATGATGAAAGACCTGAATGTGAGACAGAAAACCGTCAAAACCCTAGAGGAGAAAGCAGACAACAACCTCTTTGACCTCAGCTGCAGCAATTTCTTACTTGACACATCTCCAAAGGCAAGGGAATCAAAAGCAAAAAGTGAAATACTGAGACCTCAAGATAAAAAGCTTCTGCACAGCAAAGGAAACCATCAACAAAACTAAAAGGCAACCGATGGAATGGGAAAAGATAGTTGCAAATGACATATTGGATAAAGGGCTAGTATCCAAAATCTATAAAGAACTCCCCAAACTACACACCCCTGCAAAAAAATCCAGTGAAGAAATAGACAGGAGACATGTATAGACACCTTTCCAAAGAAGACACCCAGATGGCCAACAGGCACGTGAAATGATGCTCAACATCACTGATTATCTGGGAAATACAAATCAAAGCCACACATCGGTCATACCTCACACCGGTCAGAAAGGCTAAAATCAACAAATCAGTAAACTCTAGATGCTGGCAAGGATGTGGAGAAACGGGCACCCTCCTGCACTGTTGGTGGGAATGTAAACTGGTGCAGCCCCTCTGGAGAACAGTGTGGAGGTTCCTCAAAAAATTAACAATAGAACTCCCCTATGACCCAGCGATAGCACTGCTAGGAATTTACCCAAGGGATAGAGGAGTGCTGAGGCATAGGGCACATGTACCCCAATGTTCACAGCAGTGCTTTCAGCAATAGCCAAGTCATGGAAAGAGCCTAAGTGTCCACCAACGGACGAATGGATCAAGAAGATGTGGCTTATCTGTACAATGGAATACTATTTGGCAATAAAAACAAATGAAATCCTGCCATTTGCAGCAATGTGGATAGAACTGGAAGGAATTAAGCTGAGTGAAATAAATCAGTCAGAGAAAGACAGTTGCCATGTTTTCACTCATATGTGGATTTGAAACACTTAACAGAAGACCATGGGGGAGGGGAAGGGGAAAACATAGTTACGAACAGAGAGGGAGGGAGGCAAACCATGAGAGACTCTTAAATACAGAGAACAAACTGAGGGCTGATGGGGGTGGGGAAGGGGAAGGGGGGTGACGGGCACGGAGGAGGGCACTTGCTGGGATGAGCACTGGGTGTTAGATAGCAGCCAATTTGACACTAAAAAAAAATAAATAAATAAAGTGGCAGGATTTTCCACCCGACGGTCCCTTGGCAGGACAGACAAAGCTGGAGTAGGTGCCAGCTGGGGGGGTGGGTCCCGGGCTCCCCGCACAAAGGACAGAGGGTGCCCTGGCGGGACAGGAGAGCTGAGCAGGTGCCAGCTGGCTGTCCAGTGTTGGCTGGTGCTGAGGCGGGTGCGGTGGAAGGGATTCTGGTGCGCTCCATGCAGGGGGTGCCCCGTGCATCTGGAACCCGGCGGGTGCAGGCCTGGAGTGTTCCAGAATGGTCTGCACCTGTGTCGTCTGGACACAAAGGCTGGAGCTTTAGTGAGTGCTGACCATGGGTGCCCCAGCGTGCGCTGTGCTGAGGCCTCTTGATAGGATGGCTGAGGCGGGTGTGAGCGGGGGCCTGGGGCCGGAGGGAGGCCGGTTAGGTCACCTGGTCCCTGTCCCCCTCCAAGACACCAAGGTGGAAGGGGGACAGAAACTGTGGTGCTCGCCAACCCACTGAGCTGGAAGGAGTCCAGCAGCTCTCCTGACATGTGTCAGTGGATAATGGATCCTTTACGTTCTACTTGCTCTTTTACACCACGAATTGTCTTCTGTGCCCCGGAGCGTCTAGTGCTGGTATGCGCAGGGGTCCTGGGCTTGTGACGTGGCAGCCGGCTGTGGCACCCGGTCCCTGCTCCCATCTGCGCTGTCGAGGTGGAAGGCGAATGCAGGCCGTGGTGTCCAGCAGCCCCGGCAACCCAGGGAGAGATTCCGCAGTTTCCCTGCTGTTCCTCAGGGTTCTAGGGCTGGTTCCTCTAACTTCTACTTGCTCCCTTTAGAGAGCAGCTTCTCCCTGTGGCCCAGAGCAGATGAATTTGCTCCCGGGCCCTCAGGTTCATTCTCCCAAATGCAGTTCACTGCATCAAGGGTGAGTGTTCCCTTCATCACTGTGTCTCCGTCTCCTCTGCCTTTCTGTGTGGTCTTTCCATTTTTTATTGTGTAGAAGCTGTTCAGTCAGCTCCCAGTTCTTCAGAAAGAACTGCTATATGAGCAGGTACAGATCTGGTGTGTCCACAGAGGAAGTGAATCCGGGGTCTTCTACATTGCTGTCTTACACCCTCTCCAATTCTCTAGTTTTTTTTATCTTGTCTCTGTCTTTTATATTTTTGCTTTACTTTATGAAAGATTTTCTCCATTTTATTTCTGAATTTTTTATAAGGCTTTTTTACTTTCATTAACAGTATTTCAGTACTCATAAGCACTTTATCTTTAAATATTCTTTTTACTTAATAAAAAAAGATTGTATATTTGTTTTTGAGAGAGACAGAGCATCAGGTGGGAGGGGGAGAGAGAGAGACAGAGCATCAGGTGGGAGGGGGAGAGAGAGAGACACAGAAACTGAAGCAGGCTCCAGGCTCCACGCTGTGAAGAACCTGACGCGGGGCCTGAACTCAAGAACCGCAAGATCATGACTTGAGCCGAAGTTGAATGCTTAACTGACCGAGCCACCTCGCTGCCCCTAAATGTTCTTCTTCAATAGCATTCTGTTTTTGTTTTATGAGTTCAACATCTCTCCTGACAGCAGGAGAAAGTTGATTTATTTTTTCACTGCAAAATTTGTTTCTACTTTTTCTTATTGTTTATCTTGGTCTCTATCTTTCATATTGTCTCTATCATTTCATATTTTGCCTGGTGGTCATTGGCTACCCGCTCATGTTTTGGTGCAAGATTTCAGTAGAAGGGTAGAAAAGTTCATGGTTTCTGAGCTGGAATGCTGAATTTTGTGGCACAACTCCCCCATCAAAAACAATGAAAAATGCCAGAGGGGAAATATAGAAAAATAAATCACCGAGGAGATCAAAAACACAAACAAACAAAAAAAAACCCCATCAACTTGGGGGAGCTTCCAGGCTACTTTTTGGCTAAAACTCTGTAACAGAGCCAAAGCTGCTGGCCTCCTAAAGGCTTTTGTCAGTGCTACACACTTGGGCTTTAGAGGCTTTATGGGGGAAAAGGAACAAACGTTAAGTCTCATGAAATTCTAGGTGGTGAAACTTAAAAAAGAGATTCTGTCCACATTGAGCAGGGACCCCAAACACCTAAACAGTTTTTGATGGAGAAATAGACTCAGGGATATATGTCTTGGTGACGAGAAGAGCAACAAACGAGAGGTTAGAAGGAAGGAGAGGATAAAGACGACCCTATAACACTAGTGACTAAAGACCAGCCTTTGTGTGAATCTGCCGCCCAAGTAGCTGAGCCGGGCTGAGCAGGGGACATCCAGGTGTGAACTCACTGGGTTGATGCTCCCGGCAGTTCCCTCAACTCCGTGGTGGAAACAAAAGAAAAACTTCACTGGAGAAGGACACACGCATCCTAGGTCTGTAGGAAAGCCGACAAATCATTTTTGAAGGTCAACGAGTGACCGGCTAATGGTAATCAATAACTTGAGAACAAAAACAACATGAATTCCAGAAAAACACCAGGCAACAGCACCAAGCTTACTCACACTCTGAATACTGAAAATACCATATCCATATTTTAAAACAATGAAGTTCGCTACTTAAATAGACACAAGTCTGGCTTTTTTAAACTAGAAAGAATAAAAAAGTATTAAAAAGTGACATATTTGAGAAAACAATCATGCTGATGCTAGAGATGAAAAACACAATAATTGAAATGAAAGCTGCAGTGGACATCTGTCACAGCAGACTGGTTGTCACAGAAGAGGAAGTTAGTGGACCGGCAGATAAGTCAGAAGCAGGGACCCATAATGCAGCGCAGAGAAAAATACAGAAAACATAGTAAATAAGTCAAGCAATGAGGAGGAAATAGGAAGAAGGTCTACTGTCCATTTGATCTAAGGCCATAGGAGAGAAGAGTGAGAATATGCAGGAAAGATTTGAACAAGCAATAGCTGAAAATTTTCCCAAACCAATAAAACCACTAATCCACAGATTTAAGATCCAGTAAATCCCAAGCGTGATAAAAAAAAAAAATTCACAACAGATACAACTCTGGGAATTTACAGAAAACTACAGAAAAAGACAAAATCCTAAAAGCAACCAGAGTAAAAGGACAAATTACTTCCAAAAGAATGTGAGTTAGAGTCACAGCTGACTTCTCATCAGCACCACTAGAAGTCAGAAACGATGGAATAGTGTTTTCAGCTGATCAAAGAAGGTAACTGTTACCCTAAAATATTACATCCTACAAAGGGACCTTTCAATGATGGTGGAATGAAGACATTTAAAAACAAAAAACAGCAGGGCTGAAAAAATACCAAAGGAGACACATCACGCAGAAGGACAGTAATCACAAATGGAAGTCAGAGTTGCAAGAAGAAACAGAGAAGAAAGAAAACAATGACTATTTGGACAAGTATACATGACGTTTATTTTTACAAAACAGCAATAACAACATCTACTAGGGTTAAAAATAAGATTTTGATTAACTGGAGACCTTGATAGGTTACTTATGCTCGCTTTAATTTCTAGGATAACTACCAAAAAAGAATCAGAGTGTATAACTTCGGAACACTTAGAGAAAAAGGAAACGATTTTATTTTATGTTTAATGTTTTATTTATTTTTTGAGAGAGAGAGCATGACAGGGGAAGGGCAGAGAAGAGCGGACAGAGGATCTGAAGCGGGCTCTGTGCTGATAGCAGCGAGCCTGACGCGAGGCTCGAACTCACCAACTGTGAGAGATCATGACCTGAGTGGAAGTCGGATGCTCAACTGACTGAGCCACCCAGGCACCCCTAAAAGGGAATGATTTTAAAAATACTCAGATATCTCCTCTCATCAAACAAATAGGGCAAATGGGGGGAGGGGGAAGGGGTGTGAAGAGGAGAGAACAAAACTTAAACAATAGATAGG
The DNA here is from genome assembly GCA_017311185.1 of Proteles cristata cristata. Lineage (NCBI taxonomy): Eukaryota > Metazoa > Chordata > Mammalia > Carnivora > Hyaenidae > Proteles > Proteles cristata. The sequence goes on from JAESUZ010004053.1 coordinate 343,039, forward strand.
GAATTTTTAAGTACAAAATAAGATATTAGATTTAAAGCAAAATATATCAGTAATTACACTAAATGTATTTTATTAAGAAAAGTGATTATAAACAGAACAGATATTTTCAGTAAAATAATATCAGACTGGATTTTAATAGCCCACCTATACGCTGTTAATAAGATACATCTAAAATGTAAGGACACAGATATGTTTAAAGTAAAAGAAAAAGTATAAGATGCAAATACTAATCAAAAGAAATCTGGTGTGGCTACTAATAATATAATATGACATAATATAACATAGCATAACATAACATAGATTTTAAGACAAACAATATTATTAGAAATAGGGATATTATCACGGTAAATAGTTCAATCTACCAGGAAGATACTGTTCTGAAATGTGTAGGCATGTTATAGTATAGTATTAGTGTATATAAATCAGAAATGAACAAAATTATTAAGACAAATAGGAATAGCAACAATCAGGGGCGCATGGGTGGCTCAGTCAGTTAAGCATCCAACTCTTGATTCCAGCTCAGGTCATGATCTCATGTAAGACTGAGCCCCACACTGGGGTCTGCACTGACAGCACAGAGCCTGCTTGGGATTCTTTCTTTCCCTCTTTCTCTGCCCTTCCCCTGCTCATTCTCTTTCTTTCTCTCAAAAAAATAAACTTTTTTTTTTTAAAAAAAGAAATATCAACAATTATAATGGGATACCAACTTGTGAATCAGAGATGACATCGCAAAGGAAATATGAACATATTCTAACTGGTAACAAAAAAATCTGTAGGATTTATATACTTAATTATATATAGGACACTTGTGGGGATGAGCACTGGATGTTATATGGAAACCAACTTGACAATAAACTGTTTTAAAAAATATATTAATAGTCATGAATATATAGGCTAGAAATGTTCTGTTGTATTGTATAAATACAAAATTAGGCTAAAAATAAATAAGACCCTATCTCAAGAGACAAGAGAAAGCTCAGCAAATATCTCTCCCCCTCAAATATAAGAAAGGAAATGATAAACATCAGAGCAGAACTCGAGGAAGTATAAGGAAAGCTCAAAATACAGTGCATCAACAACAATGGCCACAAAACCAAACGGAGTTTTCTAAAGACCAATCAAGTTGACAAACCTCTGGCAATACTAATGGAGAAAAAGAAAGATTCGCATGTCTAGAATCAAGAATTAAAGGGAACATTGCTCCAGACGTCTTAGCATTAAAGATGGTAAGAGCACATGAACTTCATGCCAAATTTCTAAAAATAGAGGTAAAATGAACAAATTCCTTAAAAACTTTATAATTTATCACCAAAGTTGACTCAAAAAATTTTTTTAAAAATCTGAAGCATCATAAAACCATTACAAATGATGAAGAATCTGAACTCTTTAATACTCTCCCCAAAGAAAATGACAAAATGATTTGGTTTCATTAGCACAGTCTACCAAAACAGGGAAGAAAAGGATTCAGTTATTTACAGTTTCTTCCCAGGGAATAGAATACTAAAGAATACTTCCCAACTAATTTATTCATTTTACCTTAATACCAAAATCTGACGGTACAGAATGGAAAAGTGCAAACCAATTTCACTCAGTAGTATAGGTGTAAGAATTTGAAGGAAATAATAGCAAACAGAAGTTAGCAGTGCATAATATATTGCTAAGCCAATGTTAGCAGCATATAAAACTATAATACATCCAGTAATTCACTACACTAGAGAGTTATTACCATGTGAACATCTCAGATGTGCAGAAAAAGCAATTGATAAAATTCATTATATTTTTGTGATTTAAAAAAACAGCAAACTAAGAATAGGAAGAAACCATATCTTAAAGTTTTTAAATTTATTTAAGTAATCTTCACATCCAATGTGGGGCTCCAATCCATGACCCTGAGATCAAGAGTTGCACACTCTTCTGACTCAGCCAGCCAGCCTGCCCCAGAAGGAAACGTATTAAATGGTGAAGAATATCAACAAATACCTGTATATAACAAGCATCATTAAAGTTTGCCTTTTCTAGTAGAAAATAAGTCCTGAAGATAAAATACACAGTATAATGGAGACAGAAAACAATATTATCATCATCAAACTTGCTAAGAGAATAGTTCTTAATAATTCCCATCACAAAAAAGTGGTGATAATTATGTGATGTGATAAAGGTGCTGAATGCTACAATGGCAATTATGTTACAATATATAAATGTATCAAATCAACATGCTGTATACCTTAAGCTTACACAATGTTATATATCAAATATATTTCAGTTAAAAAAAAAAAGAAAGTTTGCTTTTGATATCAAGACTTCTCTCAGCATTGTATGGGAGGTCCTAATCAGTGTAGTAGGCAAGGAAAAGAAATTAAAGATTTAAGAATCAAAAGGGAAGAAATGAAGCAATAATTTCTTTTTCACTAAGAAAAAAACCTAACCACCCGTATCTCCAGACCCGTAACTAGAATCAGATCTCAAACACCATGTGGGGATGATGTCAGGAAGAGAGAGCTTACATATTCTGAGGAATAAATGTAGGAATTGAATCTAAAGACACTAGAGCAAGGAAAACAAAGTATAATCCTGGAGTAGGCTACAGTTATCAGTACGGGTGCACAAGGCAGAGATTACGAATTTAATGTTTTAACCTGAGAGCTAAGAGTGACTCTAACGATTTGCTTGCTCGGATGACTGAAACCTAGATTCAACTGCCTCATTCAGTGAGGTTGGATGTCAGAACTTCCCTGGTATAATGAAGAGGAAAGAATCCAGAGAGTTAAGCAGATAAAAACGTTGGAATGATCTACCATGTGCTACTACATTCCTACAACCACCCAATCTCTGTAATACCCCTCAGAGGACACCCCTTCACTAATGCACTGAAAAATGCAGTTGGAATGGAAGTATCAACATCCTTGGAAAAACGCTATAGTGGCTGTGCTCTTCAGACCCAGGGATAATGATGAGAGGTGCTAGTGTTGAAAAATCTTCACCACTTTGCTTCTGGGCTGTGTCATTCTCCTGCCAAAATCTAGCCTTTGCTGATTTGGATTCTTCTGACATCCCTTGGAGCATCACATTGGTCCACAGACCATGGTCCATGATGACGATGTTAACTTGGTGAACAGTACATGGAAAGTATCTTCACCGATTTAGTAAGTCCACACATGCCACAGAGCGGCAGATAAGCCCTCCTCCAAATTTAGGACTTCACCACGAAAGTCAAGTTTCTAACAGTGTAGAGAATTTTGGTGATTGTCTTCTCCCGGGTATTTGAAGTCTTTATGGAAAACAGAGCTACTACATAGAGCCTCCACCTTCACCAAGAGGAAGATGGCAGTGAGGACCTCTAGAGGTTAGGAGCAAAGCTGCTTCCTCTTCAGAGAATTTTTCTCTTGATAACTGGCACCCGGTTTGTCCCAAACACATGGGATTATCTAATTCATCAGGACATCGGATTTGGTACATGAAGATTCAGTCCATCACCCAGCAGAAATGGTACATAATAGGTACCAGGAACAAGTGAGTCATGAAGGCACAAGGATGTTGCACGAGCAGGTGGCTCGGGTTTTCATGACACGGATTCATGATCCATGCTGCGCTATGGCCTCCAGGAATTCGCACTTCTGGCCTCACAGGGATTCTTTATGATCAGCGGACAGAGGAAGGAAAAATGCACCTGGTTTATAGATTGTTCTTCATGATTGGCTGGTCTTAGCCAGAGGTGGACTAGTGCAGCATTACAGCATCAAGAGTGTTCCTGAAAGACCATGAAATTAAGTCCTCCCAATGGGCAGAACTTCAAGAACTATATCCAGTTTTCCACCTTCTCTGGATGAAAAAGCCAGCCTGGGTTCCAGAGCTAGATTAATTAATACAAGAAAGTGGCTACTGGTTAGGCCATGTAATCAGGTGCTTGATAAGGCATATTAGATAAGAAGATTGGAAACAGAGTTAGAGGGAAGAGATGATGGCTTTACCTCTTTTTTTTTTTTAATGTTTTTTTTTTAAAATTTATTTCTAGGAGAGAGAGAGACAGTGTGAGCAGGGGAGGGTCAGAGAGAGAGGGAGTCACAGACTGAAACAGGCTCCAGGCTCTGAGCTGGCAGTCAGCACAGAGCCCGACGCGGGGCTCGAACCCACGAACCGCGAGATCATGACCTAAGCGAAAGTCGGACGCTTAACCGACTAAGCCACCCAGGCGCCCCGATGATGGCTATACCTCTTAAAGTGGGGAACATGAAGAGATCTCTGTTCCACATGACAGCTCTGTAAAGACATCTTTGGCATAGGCAGGTCTCAGTCCTCAGGTGGACAAAGCCACCCGCTGGGAATCTCAGTCGGTGTCTCTTCCCAGCCACCCTGGCATGCAATCAGTAAACTCATGTATAGAGCGACTGTGTAGGCAGGACTGGAGCCCACTTATAGACTAAGATAGAATCCCTCTCATTAAGGGTGACCTGGCTGGGCCACCCCAGGATGCCCAGAGACCCCCAAAGTCCAACTATTTCCCAGAGAGACCAGCCAGCCACCTGGACACAGACTGAAGTTGGTTATAGTGGATACGTTTCATCATCAAAGGGAAAACGATCTGTCCTTAATGGTGCACACATGTGAGCGAGTGAGCTCTCTCTACTCCACTGTGTACATACATGTACACATACATATGTTCTATAACTTACATTTATACATATTGATGTATTTGTATGATTAGTTTTCCTTCAGAACCACCGCCCATGTATTTGCAGAATGCTGTGTTTGCTTGCCTAGTATCCTCCACAACGTTGCTTCTAACTTCTTAGAGTTTCTTAACTCATTTTATGGCAAGGGAAATATGGTAATGTGCTCACGTGCTCAAGTCCACGGAACGTAACAGTCTTAGGTACCCATCATCCAGAAGTAACTGAGCGGACAGTTAAATCACCGACTTAGAGCTTGGCCCTGCGATATGATGGCTATTTTTTTGTACTTTGAATCAGTGACCAGTATATGAATCTCTTATAGAAGAAGTGATGAAAAAGTACACTTCAAACATATAAATAGCCTCGAAATTACAAAAGACTAGTGTCCAGAAGGTTTAACAAACTCATTTACACATATTAATGAAGAAGGGCAAGCGACTCAAATGGCAGAAAATCTAAACAAAAAGGAGGCAAGAGAGGAAATCTAAATGACCAGAAAAAGCCTATCATCTTGTGCTGAACTATATCACTAATTAGACATGTAAATTTAATAGCTTTTTAAATCTACTTATTTTGAGAGAGAAAGAGAGAGGAGGAGGGGCAGAGAATGAGGGACAGAGAATCCCAAATAGGCACCAAACTCTGCACAAAGCTCAATGTGGGCCTCAATCTCACAAACCCGGAGATCATGGCCTGAGCCAGAATCAAGAGTCAGACACTTAAATGACTGAGCCACCCAGGTGCCCCTAGACATGGAAATTTAAACCACAACACATTTGTCAGACTGGATAGTTTTTTAGAAATCTGATAGTACAGGGGCACCTAGGTAGCTCAGCCAGTTGAGTGTCCAACTCTGGATTTTGGATCAGGTCATAATCTCACAGTTCATGGGTTCAAGCTTGCGTCAGGCTCTGTGCCTGGACCCTGGAGCCTGCTTCAGATTCTGTGTCTCCTTCTCACTCTGCCCCACCCCTCCTGGTGCTCTGTCTCTCTCTCTCTCAAATATAAACATTTAAAAAAAGAAAAAAGAAAAAGAAATCTGACAGTGCAAGTGTTGGCAGGATGTGGAATGACTAAAATACCATACAAGGGAGTAAAATTTTACAACCACTTTGATAACTTTACCTGTAAAATTCATGTCAACTTTTTCCAGCTTTTTAATGTCAAACTTTTTGTATTCTTATCATTTAGACAGGTGTCTTTTAGCGTGCATGGTTTGTTGTTTTGAAAATATCTAGGTTTATAACTTTTGTTTTTTAATTGAAACAGGTTATTTAATATTATAATTACTCATTTATTTCGGTTTAAATTTACCCTTTTTGTTATTGCTTTCTATTTATATCAACTGCTATGATCCTTTCATGTCTTCTTTAAGTCTTTTAACATTTTTTATTCTATTAGCTGGAGGTGACACTCATATCGTTTTTTAGTGGTGACTGCAAAATTACAATTTTAGTATATGTGCTGCCGAAGTGAGCACGTGACTGCAAAACTACAACACGCATCTTTGATTTATCAAAATCTAACATTTCGTGTACTTCCACACTCCTCCTAGATAATACAAAAATCTTAGGTTTTTTTTTTTTAGTTTATTTATTTTGAGAGACACACAGAGAGAGAAAGCACATGAGTGGGGGTGAGGCAGAAAGAATCCTAAGCAGGCTCCTCCCTGTCAGCATGGAGCCCCAATGCAGGGCTCGATCTCAAACCCTGAGATCGTGACCTGAGCCAAAGTCGATACTTAACTGAGCCACCCACGTGCCCCCTTAACATTTCTTAACTTCATTCCATCTCTCCTGATCTGCACGCTGTCTTTGCTGTGCATCTGTACTGTTTTTTTTTTTTAATTTTTTTTTTAACTTTTTTATTTATTCCTAGGAGAGAGAGAGAGAGAGACAGCGTGAGCAGGAGAGGGTCAGAGAGAGAGGGAGTCACAGGCTGAAACAGGCTCCAGGCTCTGAGCTGGCAGTCAGCACAGAGCCCGACGCGGGCTCGAACCCACAAACCGCGAGATCATGACCTAAGCGAAAGTCGGACGCTCAACCGACTAAGCCACCCAGGCGCCCCGCATCTGTACTGTTTAAATCCCACGAGACTGTTGTTTTATAGACTCGGTGTTCGTTCCGATTTGCCGGCACATTTACCTTTTTGTTGCTTGTTTCTCCCTGCATTTCTGAATGGTCTGAGGTCACTTTCCTTCTACCTAAAGAATGCAGTTTAGTCTTTTCTAAATGGAGGGTCTGTTTTTGAATTCTCTCGGGTGTCATTTGTCTGAAAATGGCTTCAGTTCCCCTTCAAATCCGAAGGCTATTTTCACTGGAATTCTAGATTCACAGATGCTGTCTTTCAGCACTTTGAGGATTTCATTCTTTTTTTTTTTTTAACATTTTTAAAAATTTATTTATTTCTAGGAGAGAGAGAGAGAGAGAGACAGTGTGAGCAGGGGAGGGTCAGAGAGAGAGGGAGTCACAGACTGAAACAGGCTCCAGGCTCCGAGCTGCCAGTCAGCACAGAGCCCGACGCGGGGCTCGAACCCACGAACCGCGAGATCATAACCCAAGCGAAAGTCAGACGCTTAACCGACTAAGCCACCCAGGCGCCCCTTGAGGATTTCATTCTATTGCCTACAACTGCCGGAGTTTCTGTGGAGAAGTCATAGGTTATTATTATTGTTGTTGCTCCTCTGACGAGAATAGGTTTTATTTCTCCATGCAGCTCTTTTACTTCTCGTCCTTCAGCAGGTTTATGCTGATGGGTCCCATTCGGGATTTCCTTCCATTTACCCTAGTTGGACTCTGTAGCTCTTATTGAACCAGTGATCATTCAGTGTGATGTCATTCATTGTTATGGACGATTCTTAGCAAATATCGATTTGAATATTGCTTCTGACTCATTCTTTTCCTTCTTCAGAGACTCCAATTCCATGTGTGTTAGACCTTTCTCTGTGCCTCCTTGCCTCCTACCCTCTCTTCTGTCCATTTTTTTTCTTTGACTCTCACTTCATACTATTTTCTTCTGCATTTCCTTACAATTTATTAATTTTGCTTTCAGCTGAGCTCAATTTGCTGGTAGACATAACTACTTAGTTCTAAATTTCACCTACTTTGTTTTTTAGTTATAAAGGTTTTTTTTTTATAGCCCAGTTTCCTTTTATTTTCTTTTATAGTTTATTGTCAAGTTGGTTTCCATATAACACCCAGTGCTCATCCCAACGAGTGCCCTCCTACATGCCCATCACACCCTTAATAGCCCAGTTTCTACAACAATTCTCAATTTTGTTTTTCTTCTCATTGAATATATCAAGTATATCTATTTGAAAGTCTATATGACGCCATCTTCTGGGCCTCTTTGTAACTAAAGTATCTATAGTTTCTTTTGGTTTTCCTTCATGTTGTTTTTATCTCTGTACACCTGATTTTTTTTTCGCTTAAGTATATAATATTGCACAAACTCATTGTACATAAAAAGTTATAGAAATAATTAATATATGGGAAAATGTTGCCTTGGCTAGGCAAACTAGCAGTCTTGGGTTATCTTAATCCACTTTCAAGAATTGAGACGATTTGAAGCTATTTCAATCTCTCCCAGTTCAGTCTCCCTCCTGGGGAATGAATAACCCTTTGGATCTAAATCCTAAGAAGGAGGGATTGTCAGGCCCTTGTTACTGAGCCTGGACTCTAGTTTCTGCCCCATGGTCCCATGAAGCTGTCAAAAGTGCTATTCATCGTTTTGGTTTCTCATAACCTTTTCTGAGGTAGATAAAGTGGAGGGAGTCAGTGCCCAAGTATAACGTCCCTTCAGCAATGTGATAAGGAATATTAATCTTCTGTCAGGAAGATTCTGCTTTTAAAAGTACTCTCACATTTATTAAGAGCATTATGATCATACTGTGTCTGGTCCCTCCAGGTGACCAGATACATCACAGGAATTTTTTTTATAGTAGAATCATCAAAGAGCACCTCGTGTGCAGTGGCCCATACGTCCAATTACCGTCAGGTTAATACGGACTCTGATCCCTGCTATAGAACATGAAGGAGCATTGCTGCATATGCCTTGTAACTGGGGGTGAGAGACAGGGGAAGACGTATGTGGGGGTGAAGGCAATGTATAGAAGGGGCCCTGTTCAGGCATCTCACTCTGCCTTCCCAAATTCCAAATCAAAAGAGTCACCACGAAAGGAGGAACAAAAAAAATGCATGCCATAAAATAAGGCTGGAAAGCAGTGGATTTGGCTGAAAGTTCCAGAAGAGCCAGCATGCTAGACAAGGTGCTCGTACTGACTTCCCTGCAGGCAGCGTCACGGGGCTGAAGGTGAGCACCTGCCCCCACCTGCCGGGACAGAGGCAGACCTTCACTTTTCTCTGCCTCTGCTTGCATCTCCCCGGGGTGTCCTGGCCTTGATCCCTGCTCCTACAGCAGTTACGAGATAGCTGCCCTGACACCTAGATCTTTCTAGCGCATTCCCAGATTTCACACATTTGGGGTTACATCCAAAACAGAAATGACAGTAGAACATACAGCTCAGCATTTAAACATGCAGTCCCACAGCTCTGCGTGCATTCACGTTGTGGTGCGCTCGTCTCCAGAACATTTTCATCTTCCTGATGAAAATTAAACAAGCCCATTAAACAACAAGCCTCCATTCCTGGCCCTTCTCAGGACCCAGAAACCTCCATTCTACTTTGTCTCTATGAATCTGATTCCTCTACGTCCTTCATATGAGCAGAATCCTACAATATCTGTTCTTTTGTGTGTGGCTTACTTATTTTTATTTTTAAAAATGCTTATTTATTTGAGAGAGAGAGCGTGTGCAAGCAGGGGAGGGGCAGGGAGGGAGGGAGGGAGGGAGGGAGAGAGAATCCCAAGCAGGCTCCATGCTCAGTGCAGAGCTCAATGTAGGGCTCAATCCCGAGACCCTCAGATCATGACCTGAGCTGGAATCAAGAGTCAGAAGCTTAAATGACGGGAGCCCCCCAGCACCCCTGTGGCTCTTACAAGGACACGCGTAACGTCCTTAGGTTTCCTCCATGTTGCAGCAGGTGTCAGAATTTCATTCCTTCTTAAGGATGAATAACATTCCGGCGTGTGGGCCACATATACCACATTCTGTTTATCCGTTCGTCCGTCGCCGGGGATTTGGGTGGTTGCCATGTTTTGCTCTTGTGAATAATGTTGTTGTGAACACTGGCGTTCAACATCTGGTCAAGTTTCTGCTTCCACTTCCGCACGCACCCAGAGGTGGCCTTACTGGATCCTATGGTCATCCTCCATTTACGGTTTTGAGGAGCTACGACATCCTTGCCAACACCTGGTATTTCCTGCTTTGTTTTGTTTTGTTTTTTAATAACACCTGTCCCAATGGGTGAGCAGTGGCATCTCACTGTGGTCTGATTGGCATTTCCCCAGTGATTAGCCAACCGATCATCTGTTTGGCCCGACTGAACATCTAAGCTATCTTTCCTATCTGGAATTGGATTAAAAGTCCTTTACTAGACCACATAAGGATTTTTAGTTAAAGGGAAGAGAAGTGCCACCAAAATCAACGAGAGGGCTTACTGGATTGACCAGTCTGCGTGATAAACCTGGGGACAGCTGCTGAGGCACACTCCGCCTCAAGGCCCCGGGGGCCCAGCTCAAGGAGTGTGGGCGGAGCACCCTCCTTCCTCTTAACCCCTCGCTCTGAAGCACAGCGAAATTTACTCGAGATGTAATGGCTAGTGCCTTTTTATGACTGGGGACAATTTAACATTAATTTCTAAGAGAAGCCATCTTTCAGTTCAATGTGTTTCATGGGTCACATGATCTCCGATTACTAAGGTGACACTTAGGACAATTTTATGGCAAATTGAATCCCAAATTACAGCCCCAGAAGGGGTCCGCATTAATAATGGTCTGTAAGAGCCCAGCAGGGGGCCGGAGTCGGGTCAGGCAGCAATCGAATGCGGTTACTAATGCGACACTGCGGTAAGATGGAGAGGAATGTCTTATCACGACATACACACTGATCTCCCTTCATAAAAGAAGTGGCCAAATGACAGGAGACATCCCTGGATTATGGAATAATGAAGACAGCATTATTGTTGCATGAATTGGGATTTCCCTGTAGCTAAGTTAAGAAGCGTGACCTACTCTGAGTGAATTTGAATTCCTTTTTCTTTCTTTTTTTCGTTAAAAAAAAAAAAGGATCAAACACTCTGATTGTTTTCTTTCTCCCACGGGCATTTTACTTCTTAGAAGTGAGAAACCCATGCCTCTAGCAGAATAGAGTGGGAGGAAGTCTGCCTGGGTAATTATTAAGCAAAACCTATGAAAATTATAAGCATCACCCATAGAATGCCTTAATTTCTGAGTGATTTCAGGGCCTGCACACACCTGTGCAGAGCAACGCGCAAAGGTTCAGAAGATGCTGGCAAGGAAGGCAGCCTTTCTCCCTGTTAAGAATCTACCACAGACACGAGACACTGAGACTGACGTTCATGCAGCTGCATTCACGATCATGAATGCGAAGGAGAAACAAGAATTAGGTAAGAAAATTGTGCCCTGTTAAGCAACGAGGTAAGCTTTCTCATACCTTGAATATCGGACGATTCCTGGATTCTAATGTGGTTTCAGGGAACACGGACTCAATGCATCGCAAGGACTCGCAAACTGTGCTCTAGACCTTCGCTCGGGGTTTATGTGTCCTATGTGTAGCGTACGCATTTCTAGCTGATATTAAGTATTTTCCAGCTTTTCACTATTTCGGTTTTCTTAAAGACTTCAGAGTCCTCGTTATGTGACTAATGAACTCATTCGCGCCCCGTAAACATGCTGAATATCTATCCGACGCGAGGTGCTGTGCTAGGTCCCGGGGGAAGCAGACACTATCGCGCCCTCTCAGGGCTTACTGTCCAGCAGTGAGGACACAGGGAGCATGCAGAACAGGCGTGTGATAGAGGGGGCTTTTTCAGCCACCAGGTACCCACCTCCTGGGTGCTGAAGACTAGATGGACCTTCCAGACACTCTCCAGTGGTGATTCCCAGAAAATAGCGCATGTGGAACTGTCAGCAGAGCGAATATGGGCAGGTGAAGAAATAAATGGTTACGGACCGAATCTTGTCTCCCTGCAAATTAACGTGTGAGGTGCTAAACACCCTAATAGCTCAGAAGGTGCCTGAATGTGGACAGAGAGCACTTAGGGAGGCGCTTAGGCTGAATGGGGTTAGTGGGGGGGCCCTAATCCAGTCTGACTGGTGTCCTCAGAAGAAGACGACGTTTGGACACACGGCTCGGCCACCCCCAGGCCAAGAAAAGCGGCCTCCAAGGAAGCCAGCCCGGCAGGGCCCCGATTAGACCTCCAGCCTCCAGCACCGAGAGGAAACCCACTTCTGCGGTTTCCGCCACCCGTTCTGTGGGGTTCTGTTATCATAGGCCAAGAAAACCTGTGTTATTTACCCATTACTTCCTAAGCATTATTTATTTCTACTGGGATTTAAAAAAAAAAAAACAACAATTAAAAATTCCTAGGAAACTTGCAAGTACAGGCCAGAAAAACTTTTTTTTTTCTTATCCTGAACTGACGGAGAGCTGCTAGGATGCTCCTTTCTGCTCGTTCCTCCTGACCCTGCTGAGTATTTTCTTCCCTGTGCTGCCTGAGCCCCTATCTTTCCCCCGAAAACTTGCCACATCAAAATAATTGCCACTTATTTATCTTTCTCCCCGTCAGACTCCCAGTCTCTGGAGGACGGGACCTAGGCTACGTCTCTCTTGTACCCTCAGCCTCTGACACTGGGTTTGGCTCATAGTAACCGGTCATCACTGGACGAATCTGTCCTAAGAACGGGTAGGGGGGTGGGGTGGGGAGATGATAAAAGGGGCAGTCACCAGGGAAGGGGTGTGCATTCGAGACGGCAAGGGAGTTCACAGGAGGGTGCCGCTCAAAACTGGGAGAGCCTGGGGCACCTGGGTGGTTCAGTCCGTTAAGCATCAGACTTCGGCTCAGGTCATGATCTCGTGGTTCGTGGGTTCGAGCCCCGCATCGGGCTCTGTGCTGACAGCTCAGAGCCTGGAGCCTGCTTCGGATTCTCCGTCTCCTTCTCTCTCTGCCCCTCCCCTGCTCGTGCTGTCTCTCTCTGTTTCTCAATAATAAATAAATGTTAAACTTTCGTTTTAAAAACCCACGAAATCGGGAGACCTTCCATGAAACTAGGCTTCACATGCCCTTGGACTTTGCCAGTGGTGCCCTGCCAGGTCAAGCACTGAAGAAATGCTTCCACGGCTCTTTGCACAACCTCTAGCACAGCTGGCACACTGTGGTCCGCAGTAAATATGCGCGCCCTGAATGCACGAGTGAACTAACGGCCAGGGCCTTCCTGTGTTTCTCGAACGCCTTTCCCACCTTCCGTCTCACTTTCTGACTCGCCCTTGTCCAAGGGTGTGAGCTAATCCTTAGCTCAGTGGAGGCGGTGCTGAAGATCAAAGGCCCCAATAAAAACGGAAGCCCTGAGTCAAGCATCCGGATGGTACTCGCTGCGCCTTCCCTTGCGCGGGAGCCGCGGCGGCAGTCGCGCGGGGCTGACCGGGCTGGGGTGCAGACGCCCTCAGGACCTATTTATGCTCCCGTCAGTGCAAACCAGACCCAAGAATGCTCAGTTTGCCATTCTTTAGATGTTCCGTAGGTCTTAATACGGACCTTAGAGATTCCTTCCCCTGCAACCAGGAAGGAATAATTCAGGTGCGGTAATTGGGGTTCACGCAGTCACTGCTCTTGGGGACGGTCCTAATGAGGGGTTTTCTTTTTTCTTGCTGCGTTCTCCCCAAGGGGGCTCTTGTTAGAGGAGGAGGAGACCCGCAGTCACAGCGGGAGGCAGCCCGTGTCAGGCAGGGCCCTCGGGGGACACAGAAGGCGCAGGACGTGCGCACATACGGAGAGAGGCTGCGGGTCACGCGGGATATGGAGGGGGCTGACCAGGCTAATAACGAGGGTGTGTGTGTGTGTGTGTGTGTGTGTGTGTGTGTGTGAGGCTGCGGGTCACGCGGGATATGGAGGGCTGACCAGGCTGTAACGGGGTGTGTGTGTGTGTGTGTGTGTGTGTGTGTGTCCCAGCCTCTCCGCCTTCCAGGCTAATACGAGGTGTGTGTGTGTGTGTGTGTGTGTGTGTGTGTGTCCCAGCCTCCGCCTTCCAGGCTAATAACGAGGGTGTGTGTGTGTGTGTGTGTGTGTGTGTGTGTGTCCCAGCCTCTCCGCCTTCCAGGCTAATAGCGGGTAGTGTGTGTGTGTGTGTGTGTGTGTGTGTGTGTGTCCCAGCCTCTCCGCCTTCGGGCACCGCGTGCCGCGCCGCGCAGGGGTGGAGTGAAGCCTGGGGAGCTTTGTAGGCGGACTTCCTCTCGCGTCGTTCAGCGCGGCGGTGGCGTGCGCGTGCGTGCGCGTGCCCCGTGCCAGGCCTTGCTCGCGCGCCCGTGTCTGCGCCCCGGGGGCGTTCCTGTGTGTGCGCGTTCATGCGCGTGGGAGAGGCATGCGTGTGTGCACTCGGCCGTATGTGCGTGTACGTGAACGTTTGCATCAGGAGTAGGTAGGTGATGGCTTCTGAGTGACCGTCTGGAGCCTGCCGTGGGGACCCTTAGCCTGTGAAGGACTCTGACCAGGATCCACCCTCCAGATGTTCCTTCAATAAGCACTTTCTGGGGCGCCTGGGTGGCTCAGTCGGTTAAGCGTCCGACTTCAGCTCAGGTCGTGATCTCAGGGTTCCAGGGTTCGAGCCCCGCGTCGGGCTGTGCTGACAGCTCAGAGCCCAGAGCCTGCTTCAGCTTCTGTGTCTCCCTCTCTCTCTGACTCTCTCCTGCTCACACCGTCTCTCTTTCTCTCTCTCTCAGAAATAAATAATACGTTAAAAATTGAAAAAAAAAAAAACACTTTCAATCTCATTACCTAAATCTAACCAGGAGGCTCGTGAACTAACATCTTGGAATTTATATTTTTTGGTAAAATAGGAGGAACTGAAGTGCAATGGCCCCCTGTAAACTGTGCGCTCGTGTGAGGGTTAGGGATCCAGCAAGCCAACACCCTGTCCCCTCCAGAGCGAGGCTGTAGGTCTACCTGCACTCAGTCAAATGTCCCCTCCGCTGAACGAAGGACTGGCCACTACTGCCACCAGAGCTGGCCTGCGCGAGCCTTTCCTGCTAGGGTGTCCTCAGGGTGTCTGAGGGTAGGGTGGGCGCTGCCGCTGTGGGCTCCTCCACTCACAACCACACACGTGGCAGCGACCCACCTGCGCTGTCTTTTCATGAACCAGACCCCTGGGAGTGAGGTTTAGGGAATGGGGGACATACAACCCCGTCTGCCTCTAACAGGTGGGGGCCACTGATGTCTGCAAATGAGTGGACAAGTGCTGAATGAGGAAAGGGGCCCACGGCATCGGGCAGCACATGGTCTGTGGGGCGACCAATGTGTGTCACTCCTACCTGCTGAGCACTTGGTGGAATCTGACATCCTTCTGCACGCAGTGTGCCTGTTCATCCTCACCACAAGCCAGGGGGACCTGGCCAGACAGATGTGACGCCTACGCTCGGTAGCTCCCTCAAAGTCAAGTGCCAGGCGCAGTTCTCCCATCAGCACCCAGGCTCCCTGACCCCTTGGCCAGGAGTTGAGACACATGTCAGAATCCTCAGGGAAGCTTTCCCGGAACAAGCATATTTATAATGTACCAAAAACACCCTTTCTGAGAGTGACTACCCAAGCCCTCTGTATCGTAACCTTATTTTGTGTGGCCCCGTGCTACACCCTGGGGGGGCGGGGGGCACAGGAAGGGCTTCTCTCTGCCCTGGGAAGAGCTGCCCTGCCCCCAACATGCCACCTAAACTATTTTGAACTAATGGTGCTTGGAAAACAGCAGATGCAACAAGGGCACTCTCATCGGCCGTTTTCTTCCTGCAAACAGGGTGACAGTCCCATGTGAAAGATGCCCTCCCAGAGCCCGGAGAAAAGAATTCTCATCATCAGCAAGGGCAGAGGGAGTAGAGGCCGAGAGGAGCCGGCAGGCAGATCTCGTAAAAATAACTCCTCTTCCTCCAGTCTCTCTGCGTATTTGTTTCCACGACTGCCTCTCTTTGTTCAGCCTAGTAGAAAAGCATTTCGAGGGGTGCCTGGGTGGCTCAGCCCGTTGAGCGTCTGAATCTTGATTTTGGCGCAGGTCATCACCTCATGGTTTGTGAGTCTGAGCCCCGCATCGGGCTCTGCACTGACGGTGTGGAGCCTGCTTGGGATTCTGTTTCTCTCTCTGCCACTCTCTCTCTCAAAATAAATAAGCTATATAAAAAAGAAAAGTGCTTCGCTTTTGTCCCTTCTTTGGGCTTTCATTCATATGAAATCTGTGTCACATAAAACTCATGCTGAAGTGTGTATGCTTGT
Source organism: Proteles cristata cristata (assembly GCA_017311185.1). NCBI lineage: Eukaryota > Metazoa > Chordata > Mammalia > Carnivora > Hyaenidae > Proteles > Proteles cristata. The sequence goes on from JAESUZ010004053.1 coordinate 359,096, forward strand.
ATCCCGTTTATCTGTCTTACGTCCATTAAATTCTCAGGTCCGGCCACGACCCTAGTTGGACAGAGGTAACGTTTGGCTTGCCCTACCTGCCACAAGCCTGTTGTTTGGGGACGACACATACATCGTATGGTAGTCGCAAAGGAGAACATAGATACCTGCCCCACTTTGGAACCTCAGTATGTCCCCAAGGAGTGAATAGCAGAATCAGTGAAACGGAAGTTCAGAGAGGATGAGGTGACTGTGCTTCCAAGCGTGGCTCGGGCTGGACAATTCAAAACACGGCCACTCTCCTCACATAAAAATCCTCTCTGCTGTTTTATCCCTCTTGGTACAGCTATTCCCCTTCTAGGAGTTTCTCCTAAGGGACTGGTCAGAGGGTGGAGTAGAGATTTCTGCTCAACATGTTTATTACCGTGTAATTTATTATAGCAAAAAAAGTAGAAACAATTTTAAGGTCTAACAGCAGGGAATTGTACCGAAATGATGAGTCTGTCCACCCAAAGGAATATTCTGTAGCCTTTCAAAGCCAATTGCAGGAGCACATGAACTGACTGGGGAGTAAATGTGTGTGGTAGGATTATTGAGGGGGAAGAAAGGAGATTCTAAAAGAGTTGTTAAAGTGTGTGCGTCTGGGTGTGTTTATAAAATAATGACAGGGGTTCTCTCTGGAGTGAGATTAAAGTCCACTTTTACTATTACCAGCTTTTCAAAAGTCCAGTTAAAGAGCAAAATGCCTTCCTCTTGGGGACCCTGGTGCTTGGTGGATTTCTGGGGCCTTTGGGTTTTTCTTCTTTTATTTTTTTTAATGTTTTTATTTATTTTTAGGAGAGAGAGAGAACAGCGTGAGCAGGGAGGGTCAGAGAGAAGGAGTCACAGACTGAAACAGGCTCAGGCTCTGAGCTGGCAGTCAGCACAGAGCCCGGCGCGGGCTCGAACCACAACCGAGATCATGACCTAAGCAAAAGTCGGACGCTTAACCGACTAAGCCTGGGTTTTTCTTCTGAGCACACGCAAGCTATACGCACACCTCTGGACCCGAGACCTCCAGGGAGGGAAGGAGCACAAAGGATGGGCTCACGGAGGCCACCTCAATGATTTTGAAATGAAAAACAAATGGCTCAGTGTTTACCCAGTGTGCAGGTGGATGGTGAGTGCCGAAGCCATTCCTTTGGGTGGCCTCTGGGTCACCTCCCCTGCTGGAGAGGCATGGTGGCTCTGGGGGACAGCTGTGCCTCATCCTCTAAGCCCTTCAGCCTTTGAGATCCTTCTTGAACTCTTGGAAAATGCAGCAGGAGGTTGCTAAGCAGTGGCTGGGAGGTCTGGCTCAGTGGTTTGGGGAAAGCACGAAGGACGCCGGACCTGGGGCCTCTTCTCTGTCCCAGCAGAGGGGCTCCGGGGCCGGGCCTGCCTGGGGGGCTCCACGGGGAGAGAATACCCAGAGCAGAAATGAACTGACCTGCCGGGTGACTGGCACTTGCTCCCTCCCTCTCGCTCCCCCTCCCCACCCCAAGAAGATTCTTCTGCAGGTGACGCGCGGCCAAGGGCCTAACACAGAGGAAAGGGGGCATGTGTTGGGGTTGGTGGGGGAAGCCTTCACCCCGCATTGAGGGGGACTGTCTGTCTATAACAGGTTTCCATGTTAAGCCAGTCTCACTGGCTCAACCAAGGTCCTGAGGCCCGGAGTGTGTTTCATTCATCAGCGACCAGCAGCGGCAAAGCAGGGACAGAGCAGGTACCCCGTGCAGGTTGTTCAGGGACGGCTTTACGGGTGTTCAGCCGGGATCCAGCACTTGCACGCTCTTGGAGAGAAAGGCTTCAGGAGGCCAGAAGCCAAGGCTGGTCAGTGATTGGGAGGTCAAGGCTACATACGTATTGAACCAAAGGGCATGAGTTTGATTCAGTGTAGGGCCTGGTACTTTTACTCTGCCCTGAACTGGGGACTTAATCCCAACTGGGTATTTGCAAATGCCGACCTCTTGGTTCCTTTTGTTAAGGGGGTTTGAAATCTCGGCTGACTCCTGCCCAGGTGTTTCCTGTTAAGTCTTCTTCTCCCAAAGGTCATCCACCCATCCATCCATCCATCCACCCACCCACCCACCCATCCATCCATCCATCCACCCATCCACCCACCCACCCATCCACCCATCCACCCACCCACCCATCCACCCATCCATCCATCCATCCAATTAATATCACTTGAGTACCCACTACATCCCAGACTCTCTTCTAGATGAAGATAGAGAAGAACAAGAGGCCCCCACCGGTGCTGGGAACATACCAGCTGCTGACGGGCCAGGGTTTACACTCCAAGTGCCCTATATGTTTATAAGAGTTTTCTAGAAACTAAGCCTTCACCTGAAAGAGCAAGCGGAAATGTCAGTCATGGAGACACTGTTCTCCATGCAGCTAGAAGGACGGCCCTGTCTGCTCACCTTGCTTCATTTCTATGGCCTTCCAGTCTCCAGGGGCATCTGGAAGAAAGGGCCATGGTGGACAGAGTGTTAATGTTCTAAGATGAAAACATAGGATCCAAAGGGAAAAAGAATAATACTAACACTAGTAACAATGCTGAGAGTTTAATGGTTTTAGAGACAAATACGATCAGATCATACATCTGGACCGTTTCTTCCCCAGGTTAGGAGTGAGGGGGTTGCAACAGTTCTGGATGCTGCCTTATGGTCTCTGTCCTCCTGGGTGGGGGAGGGGGTGCTCAGGGACAGGCAGCGCCTCCACTTATTCTTCTGTTGAAGGAATCATTTCTAGAAAACCCTATGGCTTGTAGCTTATAGCTTCTCAGGAAGTTATGGCTTCTGCCTAGAGCGGCCCAAAGGGAGCCCAGGAAGGTCTGGTGTGTGATTTGGGGAGAACAGCGGGGAGCCTGGGAGGCGGGGGTGTCCCGGCCCGCGCTGCCGGGTAGGAGACCTGGAGTCAGCAGGGCTGCATGCGTTTGCTCTGAGCAGCCGGCCGCCCCCTCTCTCTCCAGAGGGCGGAGAAGCACATGGATGCGTGCAGAGATGCGGTGCCAATATCTTGGCCAGTGCCTTGTTGCTACTCAGGGGTCGGGATGGGAGGAGACTGTCCTTGCCGGGGAGGGGTACTCTCGGAGACCTTTCCCTGGGCTCTGATCTCGTTTTGCTTTCTCACCTGAGTGCACCCAGTTGCAGCTGGGATCAGTACAGGTGTAACAAGGGGTTGCGTATCCCAGCCCAGGCCAGACTGAGCGCGTCTCCACCCTGTGCAAGCCCCAGACACTGGGCCAAGAAAGGCACCAGGCCGACGAAAATACCACACCAACACCACGCCTCTCCACACTCATACGTGTGACCTCAGCCGGGCGGCTGACCCGCAGTGGGGCCAAACAATGCCGGGGCTCTGTGACTCAGCCCCACACGCACCCGGCCCTGGCCGAGCGTCTGAACTTTCTGGAGGCCAATCCCACAGCGGGACAAGGCAGGCCCCATCCCAGGAGCTCCCTTGGGGCCAAGGAGAAAGCCCCTAGCCAAGGGGTGCGCTAGTGTGAAGAACTCGCCTCCCGGGCCCTGAACTGTTTTCCCCACTGAACATTGGAATAGAGAGGCATCCAGGACTCTGAGTAGAAGAGAAGTGAACATTTAATGCCACTATAGTTTGATTCCTTTTAAACACCAGATTCTTTTTCGACAACATTTTACACCTCATATGCCACAAAAGGTCTGAGATCATAGCCGGCAAACAATGTCTTCACACTGGAAATTGCACACAGAGTCATGAACTCATGTCATCGTTTTTGAGAACTAGAACTTTCTTTTCCAGACGTTCTCCAGGTGGCCTGCTCACACGTACCATGATCAAGCCAGCAGCTGACTTGTATATAGCTATGTGAGGGCCCATACACAAAACCCAGCCTGTCCACAAGTAGGCCGCCGGGATCTGCCGAGTTACAGAATCATTGAATTTCAGACTTTAACAAATGAACTTTATTAAAAAGTTTTAACGGCAAACACTCGGAAGCTGAAGAAATTGATTTTTCAAATGGCGCTGATCTTTGATCCAAACCGTGACTTTAAAACAATGACGTTCAATACTACCATTGAGTTTGGAAACAAGGTTTGGTGGACTTGTTCACAAACTGGCTGTTTCTGATACAATAAAGGCCGCGGTGGGCCTGGTCTCCAGTTTCCAAACCGGCCCATTTCTACAGAAAAGCATTATCTCTATATACATACATACATACGAGAGCAGCAAGAACCACAACAATCATTTAGCGCAATGTCCTCGTTTCACAGATGAATAAAGCAAGTTCCGGGGAAGTCAGGGAATGTAGCCGAGGCCACAGGACTTGCGACACAACTAGAATCGGAACTCCGGTTTCCGGTCCTGTGCTCTTCCACCACGTCACGTACCTTCTGTACACATGCACCCATCTGCGCCCCGTGCACACACGAGCGCCAGCACGGAGGCATGATGGACCTTCACGTATCCACACACCTGGCACCTAACACCTCACGGGAAGAGCCCAAGATGCCGGACTCAAGTCACGTTCTGCTAGAAAACCACTTGAGCGGACTTGGGCCGCTCACGGACTCTGGACTTCAGTGTCTTCATGCATCAGTGATTATCCCCAGCTCCTACACAGAGCTTTAATTTCTTCAAAGCACTTACCATCAATGATACCATTTTCTCTTTACACTCTCCCAGAAGGGCAGCTATGATGACCCCCAACCTCCCGCTGGGGAGCCCGAGGCCCGGCAAAGTGGAGCGACTGGCCCAAGGTTGCATAGCGAGGGAGGGAACCAGGCCTGGCCCCCCGGCTTCCTTACTCCTGGCTCACGGCTTTTCTCCTACGTATAGCTGCCTCTCAAATGAGACTACTGACCCCAGCCCCTCCCTGCCTCTCAGGGACCCAGGGAGGGGACAGGATGCCTTAAGTATTACGGGCTGTAAGACTCAGTAAAGTGCTTTGCTTTCTCCAGGAAAAACAGGTACTATACACATCTGGGGGAAGAAACTCTCATCGCTTTCCCAAACCCCCTTCCGTAGCACCTGACGGGCAGGCAGGGCTCTCTAGGGATGGGGACAACCTACTACTGTCCACACTTTCCTCAGAATTCTCGGGAATTCTATCCAGGCCTGTGGAAGCCAATTTCCAAGCCCATTCATTATCAAATTCAAACTGAAAGGACCTTCCCCCCTCAACTATTCACTATAGAAACAGCTTAGATTTTGAACTTAGCCCTGTGCTTTGAGGATTGGACCCTAATCCCTGCTCTCCTGATTTATCTGTCTTTCCTCCCTGGGGCCTGTGTCTCCATCAGCTGACCTCACTAGAGGGAGGGGAAAGAACAGCCAGATGTCCCCAACTTACACTTTAATGCATAGCATTTGGATACCATTTCCAAGCGTGATGTTTAAATAAATGATAAAATATAAATGATGCTATAAAACAATATCCTGAGTTTGCAAATAAATTAAACTTCCTCCTAAGTTGAACATGACTGTGGGCTGTTGGTTAGCCGTGTGGGGAACAAAGGCATGAGTCTTAGCTGTGTCTGCATGAACTCAGTCTGAGCACTCACCCCTCTACGCACGGTCACAAGTCTGTCTGGAGTGGCGAAGGCTCTCTACTGCCTTGAGCGCCATTCTGGGCCAGATATCATGACATCGTTTGCGGTTCTGAGGAGGGCAGAATGTATTTGTTCAGGGACGGAAAAACTAGCTTCTAAGAATGGGAAAAAACTTTTCGGAGAAGAAGGGCTTGAGTTACACAGGCTTCTCCTGGATTGGAATTAGGCTTTTATCTGGGAATGGACACTTTGTCATTTCAAAAAATATATATGTATTTTTGTCCGGAAAATTGCTAAGTGACATAGATTTGTGAGTTCTTACCCATGAATGCTGACGGATACCTGCTGGAGGAGGGGAAAGAGAGATTATCGTCTGGAGGAACATAATATTTCTACCGCCTGTTCTCTGACCACCTCCCTCCCCCTACCCCCAAAACCACTTTAGACCATTTGTTGGCGGGGTCCATGAAACTGGGCATCTGGCTTTGCTTCATTTGGTACAGACAGTGGGCTGCACTGGGCCTTCTCTGTGCAGCCAGGCCTCCCGTGTGGCAGTGGTGAGTAGTGTGCCTCCATCGCTGGAGGCCAGGCAGTGGCAGGGAGGTCCCGGGGACAGTGGGACCAGGCAGTTTATTTAGCATCAGCTTTTTGTGACAAGACTTTCAACTTGTTTCTTACTTGACGTGGTTTCAGGGTTTAAAAGATACTGCTTTTGAAAGTGAGGAAATCCTTTAGCATATGCTCTCTGAGGGTGAATATTCCAGAATGAAAGAACAATGTGGACATTCTTCATGATTTCTTCGGGTTTCAGTTGTCAAATGGACTCATCTTTAGTCATTTCTTTCACAGCCTGAAATCCTTTTGGGAATAAGGAACTTTAAAACATTCATCACATTGTTTTCGGTGGGGCCTCAATCACACATCAGCCATGGCTAATGACACTGGCCACGTGTCTGCAGCGACCAGTCACTTGGCTCCTGGAAGCCTGGCTCTCTGTCCCACGAAGTCTAGCTCAGTGAACAGCTTTCACACAGTGACACTTAAGGGTCACGGATTAATCCAAATTCACCATCAGCTTTAGGATCTGAAGAAGGGCTTCTTATCCATCACGACCAGAACTCCAAGAGTGGGCACAAGATGTGAGTGCGGGTGTTGTACTTCTGGAATCACCTGCTCGGTAGCTACAGTGAAGTCACTGGCACCTTCCAGGAGCACAGACTTCAAGCTTAAGACTAATTTCTGACGAATGGTCAGATTCTTGCCTGCCTGGTTCCCCACGCTGAGCCACCAGCTTCACCCCCTTCTCCACCCTCTCCCTGCTCAGGGTCCCTTGTATGAATGACCCCTCCCATCCCCACCGCACATCTGCACCCAGTTCACCATGTTCAGAATAGCAGCTCAAGATAAAACAAACGCGGTGCTCCGATTTCAGATCTGGAAGAGATGAAAGTTAGCGACAGCTTCTCCTTGATGGAGGAAGGAATTCAAGGGCAAGGAGATCAAAGGTTGCAGCTCTCAGGTGGGAACCAGAAACCTGGGATAAAGCCAACTGTCACTCAGTCACAGCACGAAGCAGCATCATGGAAAGCAAAATGGATTTACTCCCCCGGGGAAACCATATTACGACTTCCCTTTTGTCTTTGTCGGTCTGAGTTTTGTTCTGCTAATGCTTCGCCTCACGTTGAACTATTTGAAGGGTGGAGGGCAGATTTCAGAGAAGGAATTAAGGCGTTATGCATCAAAATGTTAATTTCAAATAAGACGCTTCTGGTCCTTCTATATGTGGATGATGGAAGGGAGTTCTGTGCCATTCTCCTTGCCCTCTTGGGTCCTCTGTCACCCAAAGCAAAATGTGGAACCCCTTATCTGGTCATTGAACGAGGCATTCTTCAGGTACTGGGATAACTGGCCACACCTGCTTTTTTTGTGCCTGACAAGCATCCTCTGTGAGGTCAACTCATAGGTAGAACCAGGAACCAGCACATGACAGCATGAAATTCTTGACGTCTTCACATGGTTAGTCAATACTTGGTACATGAAAATGTTTGCAGCTTTCTTAGGTTTAAAAGAATCAAAGAAAAAGAGAAGAAAAGAAAAACCCAGAACGGACAACCTCCACACCAAGTTGTAGTCTCCACCTCAGCTGACGACATCCTGAGAGATGTTCCATGGCGTGGCGTCCTGGGGAAGCCCACCGGACACGGTAAGATAGCTCTTGGTTTCAGTCAACGCTTTTGCTCTGTCGTAGAGATGCTACAAATGCTTCAGTAGTAGGACTGATTCTACTAATTGAGATTTTAAGTTTCTGTAGATGTTTCTACTTGGCCTCACTCCAGGGAAGGCGCCAGCACCCCCTCTCTTGGGGAAGCCTGTGCAGCGGTGACCTTGGGGCTGGGGGCCATGCGCTGGGGCAAATGCTGAGTATGTGGGGTTCTCATCGAGTGAATTTGTTTCCAGCGAAGACTAGAATACTCACCTTTGACAACTCCCAAGTTAGAGGCTTTTCATGAAGCAGTATATTTCAAAGCAGCAACCAAAGGGGAATGCAAACTCAAGGCTCAAAAGACGGGCATCCCTTGGCCAAGATCCAGAAGCTTCTGCAACGTTACCGTTAAACAAGCCCATTTGTACAGGTGCTGTGAGACCAGGGATGTGGCCAGAGCCTTGTACTGCCCTGTAGGCTGGGGTTAAGACTGAGGAACAGGGTGGGGAGGCCCTGTTTCCCAAGGTGACAGACACGCATGTTAAACGAGAACAGTCCATTCCGGAGCACTTCTGCCGTGTTTTCGCCCACTGGGCTCTCAGACGTGAGCACATCCTGTGTGTCCCTCTGCATAGGTGCAGGCTCTGACAATGCGGAGCTCGACTTGTCATCCACGGGGCTCGCTTCCAGCCTAGGAGGAGCTTGACTTGTCGTCCGTGGGGCTCGCTTCCAGTCTAGGAGGCTGACTTCCAAACACTTGAGCCATGGGTGCCATCTGTACCTGTCCTGGCCGGTCAAGGCTCAGGTAGCCAGGCTCACGAGATATCAGTTCCTAGGTACCGAGTTTGGCTGTGTCGCTGGCAAAGACACGCACAGGTCTGTCCCTTTAGGGAGCAGCTTGGGGCTGAGGTGCTGAGTAGCGGGGACTGTCTAGCTTAGAAACAGGCTCGTGACCATATGCTGCATTTGAGGGCAAAAGCGAATGGTATTCTGCGAGACGCTGGGCACCCTCAGCCATGAGCAGGCAAGGGCCCTGACCAGGGAGGTAAGAGGACACCCCTACTGCTCCACAGCTGGTATCAGATAACCCCTGACCACTCGGTGCCTTGGGGCTCCATCACTACGATGCGTAGGAGAGTCCCTAAGAGGGGCTGTGGCAGAATGAACGTCTCAGTCTGAGGCTGAAGTCCTACGCTCCTGGGACCCAAGACTTGGACCTCCCAACGCACAAGGCCCCAGGCTCTGGGTCTCCAGGGGTGCATGGTTCACAGGAAACCTCTCTGCCTTCCACTGCCAGGCGCGAGGGGACGAGCCTGTCCTTTCTAGGGATGGTGGCCTTGGGACATGGGTGAATGGGCACTGTGTGCATTGAAGCAGCACTCTGGACGCCAGAGCCGCTGTGTGATCCCCACCTCCTTTCTTGTTCTGAACCGATCCTGGCGCAGTCTCTGAGCATGTACTGGCCTGAGAAGGTCTCTTAACTGGAAAAGACCCCCTGCTTCTAATAAACTCGCCAAACTAGAAAACAAAAAAAATACGGCTCTCTTGAGTTGGTTCAAGCTCTCAATCCAGTCTTTGGAATAAAAACGACTATGGAGAATGTTTTGAGGGCCATGAAAACCCCTGGGGTTTGTGGGTAAAGGAACCGGCACGCACATCAGACCGGGGGGGTGAAGGTGTGTCAGGAACAAACATCCCTCTCAAACAGCACATACGGCCCAGGTCACAAAGGCTCCTTTTCCCTTCAACGCGGCCCCTGTCTCCTCTCCTGTTCTCTGGAGTCCACATGCCCCTGCCCCGCGAGGGGTGGCATCGAGCGCCACCTGCTGTTCCAACCTTCTCCAGAGACACTGGCTTGTGCCCGTGCAGCCGCTGTGCTCTGCGTGAGTGGCCTTAGCAGAAAAACCGTAAAGGACAGTTAACATTTATTCATAAGCAATACTGATTGGGGACAGATCTACAAACACTACTTACGTAGAAACAGCAAGTCAGAAATCTGATAAAACACCAAGAGAAAACAAGCTGTAAATACATTTCAAAAATGCGTGGGGGGCTCGTTTTGCTTGTTACTGTCCAGACTAGCACCGTCTGTACATGAGAAAGTATGAACAGAAAGGTTTGGATAATAAAGATTTGCAAGGCACTTAATCAGTTGCTCTGGGGAATCTGCCGCTCCGTTCTCGCTCCCGACAGCGATCCTACACACACCCTCGCCCCTTCCCACAAAGCCAGAGAAGAGAGGGGTCTCTTGCCGGCAGGACTCCTGTATAAACAAGTTCTTGAAAGTTCCTCAAAGTGCTTTTTCAGTCTCACGGGGCTTCCACATCCTTGGGCTTTCCATCGTTTCCTCCTCCCACACGCGCGGTGTTCGCACCTTTCCTACAGAAAACACCATAAAACTGCCTCCTGCTCAGCGCTCACTCCAGACTTGCACCAACCTTCATCTCCTTCTGCTGTGTCCGAGCCGCTGGCACCGAGGGCCCGGCGAGGGGTGTGTTGTGGGGTCCCGGGCAGCCAGGGGCTGGCAGGCTGGGCCGGGGCCTCATCGGCGCCGGGAGGTGATGTCGAAGCAAGTGATCATCATGAGGTGGGCCTTGCAGAAGTTGACGCGGCTCTCCAGGCGCTCCGTGACACACTCCAGCGCCTCCAGGTACTCCAGGGAATCCAGCTCCCAGACCTGCTCCAAGTCAACTGCAAAGAAGAAGAAACCTGATGGAGGCATGAAGGGCACCAGAGGTCACCTCCTGGCTGCCGCCTGCTGCCCCCCTGGGGCTGGGCTGGGACTCTGCCTGCCGCCTGCATTTACACTGAGACTCTCCACTCTCACTATGATTTCAGACCCCTCACGTTTTACGGAGACTCTACTGAGAGATCAGGCGACAGTTCAGGCTCAACTCATACCCATCCACCTCCAGCGCAGGCTGTGGGACTTGACCAGGGCCATTTAAAGGAAATTTTTTTTGATGTTTATTTATATTGGATGGGGGGCAGAGTGCAAGTGGGAGAGGGTCAGAGAGAGGGAGACACAGAATCTGAAACAGGCTGCAGGCTCCCAGCTGTCAGCACAGAGTCTGGCGTGGGGCTTGAACCCATAAACTATGAGATCATGACCTAAGCTAAAGTCAGATGCTTAACTGAGCCATCCAGATGCCCCCCAAAAGCCACAGTTCTAAAAAGCAACTAGAATATAGAGGAACCAGCCCTAGAACTTTGCCAAATGGTAAGGAAGCTGCTGGAAATCTCCCTAGGATGACAACACTGGCTAGTGTCATGGTTTCCATTGCCCCTTCGCCTTGACAGTGCACACAGGAGCAGGGTGGACACACCCTAGCTGCCTGCTGCCTCAGCAGACCCCATATCCTCAGCCCACACTGGCCCCAGCTGTCCCACCAATGTGATCCCAGTACAGCACACACTTGACGGTCCTGGACAGTGCTCACAAAGCTACAGCCATCTTGCTTAGGTGACACAGGTTCAAAGCACCATGGAACACCCCAGGCCTGCACCACTTCAGCCCAGCCATCCCACCAGGGAAGCCCCAGCACAGACTGCCCCATCCCTGAGCCCATACCAGCTGAAGCTCTAGCCAGCCAGCTAAGGATACCAGGCACACAGTCGAAACACAGGGGACATTCCTACACAAGATCACTCCTTCAAGTTTATGAGAGCGAATAAACACATAGAAACAGTCAAACAAAATGAGGAGACAAAGGAATATGCTCCAACTGAAAGACCAAAACAAAACCTCTGAAAAAGAACTAAAGGAAATGGAGATAAGCAATCTACCCAAAGAAGAGTTCAGAGTAATAGTCATAAGAATGGTCACCTGAACCTGACTGGAGAGAAGAGTGGATGAGCTCAATGAGAACTTAAACAAAGAGACCAAAAAATATAAATAAGAACTAGAGATGAAGAATACATACTTGAAATAAAAAAATAGATAGGAGGGAATAAACAGAAGATTAGAGGAGGCAGAAAATGGATAAGTAATCTGGAAGACAGAGTAATGGAAAGCATTCAGCTGAAGAACAAAAAGTAAAAATAGTAAGAGACAATTAGAATACGTTAAGGGATCTCTGGGACAATATCAAATGTACTAATATTCACATTATTGGGATCCCAAAAGGGAAAAAAAAGAGAAAGGAGCATAAAACTTATGTGAAGAAATAATAGAACTTGCCACCCTGGAGAAGGAAGCACAGCTTTTCAAACAAGGTGAAAAGAAGACCTTCAAGAAAGTCCACATCAAGACATGTAATAATGTCTAAGATTAAAATGTCATTAAAATGTCAAAGATTCAACATAAAGAGAATTTTTAAAGCACCAAGAGAAGCAACCAGTTACATACAAGGGAAACCTCATAAGAGTATAAGCTGATTTTTCAGCAGAAACTTGGCAAGCCAGAAGGGAGAGGCATGACTGACATAAAATGCTGAAAGAACAAAACCTACTACAAAGAATAATCTAGTTGATTATTCTGAATTATCATTCAGAATTAAAGGGGAATAATCATCAATCAGAATTAAAGGGGAATAAAAAATTTCCCAAACAAAAGTTAAAGGAGTTAATCACCACTAAAAGAGCCCGTAAAAAAAGTGTTTAAAGGGACCAAAGTAGGAAAGAAAAAGCCTTAATTTGAAGAAAATTATGCAAGGAAAATAATTCACGAGTAAAACAAACATACAGAGTAATCACTTAGGAAAGATGGTATGAAGGTTAAAAGAAAAAAGTAATAAAACCAATTATATCTAAAAAATTAGGGAGTGCCAGGTGGTTCATTTAGTTAAGTGTCTGACTTAGGCTCAGGTCATGATCTTGCAGTTTTTGACTTCAAGCTCCACATCAGGCTCTGTGCTGACAGCTCAGAGCCTGGAGCCTGCTTCGGATTCTGTGTCTCCCTCTTGCTCTGCCCCTTCTCCACTCAAGCTCTGTCTCTCAAAAATAATTAATCATTAAAAAACATTAAAAAAAATAAATTAGTTATAGGGACTCACAAAAATATGTAAAATATACTAACATATACATAAAATGGGGAGGAGGGAGAAGAAATGATTTAGACTGTGTTTAATGATCTTCAATTTAATACAGACTGCTGTATACTTAGGATGCTAAATATGAACCACAAACTGAAAAGCTAAAATAGATACACAAAAAGAAAAGGAAAAAAAAAAACAAGCAGAACACTAAAAGAAGTCACCAATTGCAAGGAAAAAAAAAAACCAAAAGAAGTAGAAAAGAGCAGAGAAGAACTACAAAAACAACCAGATAACAATTAATAAAATGGCAATAAGTATACACCTATTGATAATTACTTTCAGTGTAAATGGTCTAAATGCTCCAGTCAAAATACACAGGGTGACAAAATGGATAAAAAACCAAGACCAATCTATATGCTGCCTACAGGAGACTCCCTTCATATCTAATGACACATACAGACTTAAAGTGAAGGGATGGAAAAAGGTATGCCATGCAAATAAAAGTGAAGGGATAGAAAAAGATATTCCATGCAAACAGAAGTTAAAAAAAAGAAAAAAAACCAGTGTGCAATAAATCTATCAGACAAAACAGACTTTGAAACAAAGACTGTAACAAGAGACAAATAAGGGAATTACATAATGACAGAGAAATTAATCCAACAAGAGGATATAACAATTATAAATATCTATGCACCCAACACTGGAGCACCTAAATACATAAAGAAAATGTTAACAGACATAAAGGGAGACATTGTCAGTCACACAATAATAGTAGGGGACTTTAATATACCACTTGTATCAATCAATCATCCAAGCAGAAAATCAACAAGGAAACAATGGCTTTGAATGACATATTAGACCAGATGGACTTAATATAAAACATACAGAACCATCCATCCCAAAACAACAGAATAACATTCTTTTCAGATGCACATGGAATCTTCTCTAGGATAGATCACATGTCAAAACACAAAACAAGTCTCAATAAATTTCAGTCTTCTGAAATCATATCAAATATCTTTTCAACCACAGTGGTATGAGAGTAGAAATCAATTACAAGAAAAAACCCCTGAAAACCACAATTATGTGGAGGCTAAACAATATGCTACTAAACAACCAATGTGTCAGTGAAGAAATCTAGGTGGAAATTAAAAAAGATACTTGGAGACAAATAAAAATGAAAACACAACAGTCTAAAATTGGGATTCAGCAAACGTAGTTCTAAGTGGGAAGTTTATAGTAATACAGGCCTACCTGAAGAAACAAGAAAGATCTGTAACAATCTATCCTTATACCTAAAGGAACCAGAAGAAGAAGAACAAAGCGCAAAGCTGGTAGAATAAAGGAAATAATAAAGATCAGAGCAGAAGTAAATGAAACAGAGACTAAAAGAAACAGAAAAGATCAATGAAACCAAAAGCTGGCTCTTTGAAAAGAAAAACAAAATTGATAAACTTTTAGGTAGATTCATCAAGAAAAAAAACAGACCTCAAACAAAGAAAATCAAATGAAAGAGAAGTAATAACTAACACCACAGAAATACAAAGGATTATAAGAAAAAATACAATGAAATGATTTTTCATTCTACAAATGGAAAATTTGTCAACTAATTGGACAACCTAGAAGAAATAGACAAATTCCTAGGAACATACCAACTTCTAAAACTGAACCAGGAAGAGACAGAGAATCTGAACGGATTACTAGAAACGAAATTGAATCAGTCATCAAAAACTTCCAACAAACAAAAGTCCAGGACCAGATGGATTCACAGGTGAATTCTACCCATCATTTAAAGAAGAGTTAATACCATTCTCTTCAAACTACTCCAAAAGGAAGTTTCCAAATTCATTCTAAGAGGCCAGCATTACCCTGATACCACAGTCATATAACAACACTATAAAAAAAAAGAAAACTATACACCAATATTCCTGACAAACATAGATACAGAATCCTCAACAAAATATTAGCAAACCTCATTCAACAATACATTAAGAGAATCATTCACCATGAAGAAGTAGAATTTATTCCATGGATGCAAAGATGGTTCAATATTCACAAATCAATCAAGATGATATATCACATTAATAAATTGAGGGATGAAAACCCCCTGATCATCTCAATAGATGCAGAAAGAGTATTTGACAAAGTACAACATCTGTTCATGATAAAAACTCTCAAAGTGATTTTAGAGGGAACAACCTCAACATAATAGAGGCCATCTATGACAAACCTATAGCTAACATCATACTCAATGGTAAAAAGCTGAAAGCTTTTCCTCTAAGATCAAGAATAAGAAAAGGACGTCCAGACATTTTTATTCAACACAGTACTGGAAGTCCTAGCCACAGCAATCAGACAATAAAAAGAAATAAAAGGAATCTAAACTGGTAAGGAAGAAATAAAGCTGTCACTATGTGCAGTCCCATGATACTCATTGTAGAAAACCCTAAAGACTCCACCAAGAAACCATTAAGAGTAATACATTAATTCAGGAAGTTGCAGGATATGAGATTACTATACAGGAATCCGTTGCATTTCTATACAAGAATAATGAGCTAGCCAAAGAAGAAATACAGAAAACAATTTAAAGTGGCACCAAACGGAATAAAATACCTAGGAGTGGAAAATAACCAAGGAGGTGGAATATCTGTACTCTAAAAACTATTAAAAAACTGATGGAAGAAATTGAAAATGACATAAACAAATGGGAATATATACCACGGTCATGGATTAATATTATTAAAATGTTCATAATACCCAAAGCAAGCTACAGATTCAATGCAATCCCTTTCAAAATGCCAGTAGTAATTTTTCACAAAACTAGAACAAATCATGCTAGGGGCATCTGGGTGGCTCAGTCAGTTAAGTGTCCAACTTCAGCTCCGGTCATGATCTCACAGTTTGTGAGTTTGAGCCCTGCGTTGGGCTCTGTGCTGACAACTTGGAGCCTGGAGTCTAGTTCAGATTCTGTGTCTCCCTCTCTCTCTGCCCCTCCCCAGTTTGCATTCTGTCTCTCTCTGTCTTTCTCTCAAAAATAAACATTAAAAAATGTTTTAATTAAAAAAAAAGAACAGATCATGTTAAAATCTGTATGGAACCGGAAAGGACCCTGAATAGCTAAAGCAATCTTGAGGAAGAAGAACAAAGTTGTAGGCATCACAATTCCAGATTTTAAGCTATACTACAAAGTTAATGGTCATCAAAACAGTATGATACCAGCACAAAAACACAAACAGACCAATGGAACTGACAGTAAGCTAAAGGAATAAACCCATGCTTATACATTCCAATTAATCTATGACAAGGGAGGTAAAGATGTACAATGGCGAAAAGATAGTTTCTTTAATAAATAGCTTCAGGAAAACTAGAGAGCTACATGCAAATAATGAAACCGGACCACTTTCTCACACCATATACAAAAATAAACTCAAAATGGATTAAAGACCTAAATGTGAGACCCGAAACCACAAAACTCCTAGAAGAAAATAGGCAGTTATCTCTTGGACATTGGTCTTTTTTCTAGATTTGTCTCCTCAGGCAAGAAAAACGAGCAAAAGCAAACTGTTGAGGCTCCACCAAAATAAAAAGCTTTTACACAGTGAAAGAAACCATCAACAAAACAAAAAGGCAACCTACTGAGTTGTAGAAAACATTTGCAAACAATATACCTGATAAAGAGTTAATACCCAAAGTATATAAAAAAGCTTAGACAACTCAACACCAAAACCTACAAATAATCCAATTAAAAAACAGGCAGAGGACCTAAACAGACATTTTTTTCCAAGAAAGACATGCAGATGGCCAACAGACACATGAAAAGATGCTCAACATCTCTCATCATCAGGGAAATGCAAATCAAAGTCACAATGAGGTGTTGCCTCAGACCGTCAGCATGGCTAATATATAGTGTGCATGCACGCAGGCACACAAAATGGAATATTACTAAGCCACAAAAAAGAATTAAGTTCTTTCCATCTACAACACAGATGGACCCAGAGGGCACTATACATAGGAAAGACAAAGGCCATTTGATTTCACTTATATGTGGAATTTAAAAGAGATGAAAAATTGAACAAACGGAAAAACAGAAATAGACCCATAAGTACAAAGAACAAACTGGTGGTTGCCAGAAGGGAGAAGAGTGGAGGGAGGCACAGGATGGGTGAATGGGAGAGGGAGGCACAGGCTTCCAGCTAGGGAATGAACACATCATGAGGATGGAAGGCACAGCACAGGGAAGAAAGTCAATGGTATTGTTGCGGTGTTTGGGTGATAGACGGTTACAGGTGCGGTGAACACAGCATGACATATAGAATCAGTGTGTTGCACTCCTGAAACTAACATAACAGAGCGTGTCAACTGCACGTCAATAAAGAAAAAAATAAAATTTAAAAAATTAAAAACAGAATCCACCAGGACATAACCATCTCAGGCTATGTTACTGGACCACCTCGAAAGTGGCATTAGAATTAAGAAAGAAAATAAAAATGGATGCCAGCACTTAGATTTCTGTGCCAACATTCAGCTTATCACCCACTGCCAGTGAAGTCAGTGCGTGGCCTCACTGTTTTTTGTGTTTTTTTGTTTTTGTTGTTTTTGGTTTTTTGGGTTTTTTTTTTTTTGCTCATTCTTGGTTTCATTTTATCTTAAAGTACCAATCTGTGTTTCTGCTTTCACATGGCCTTCTGTTCATTGCCTTTCTCAGCATCAAACGGTCTCTGGTTCAGGACATGTACAAAGGCATGAAGGAAGCAATTGTTTGCTGGGAGCATCTATACCTATGTGCTCATGGGTAAGCTCGCTCCCATCCTGGGATAAAAACAAGACTTTTTAAGATGAAGACAGTTCTTGAATTTCCTCAGGCATCAATAGCTCTCAAAAAACTAAAGTTTTAATGAAAACAGTACAAATGAAGGGGGTCTGGTGTGGAATGGGCACGCCCGGGACCTTGAGGCGCCTGGGATTCGTGAAAGAAGGAGATGGGTTATCCACAAGTTGGGGAGAAGTAAGCACTGGGCGCCATATTATGCCACAACCAGACATTAGCAAATGGCCTTGTTCATGTCATCTCACCCTGCCAATGCCTGAGAGCGTGAGTCCATGTCCCTGCACAGTCCGTGTACTGTGCAAGCGGGTGCTAGGGGACGGTCTTCTGTTGGTGACTTGTTTCGGTTCTGGGATGATAATAACAACCAGCACTACCAGATGCGGTGCCTTCACCAAGCACCCAGCAGCGTCATGAGCCCGTGACTGCAGTCGCTCGCTCACTCCTCGCAACCCCTATGAAGCAGGCCCCATTTTACAGCTCCAGAAATCAAGGCTTAGGGAGGCCATACAGTTAGTGTGCGGGAAAGCCACGTCCAATCAGGTTTGCGGGACTGTGGTCATCCCACTAACGGTTATGACATGGAGGGAGGCTTGGCAGACTGGTCACTGTCCTCTGTCCTCAGGCTGGCGCCCAGGATTCTCACAAGGATGCAGTGAGGTGCTTGGGCGATGTTACCACCCCATTCTTATGGAAAAGAAACTTCTGGAAGGTGGACTGCTGTTAGGGGAAGGACACAACGAGGAGGCTGACAAATTCTGTCCCTTTCTTCTGGGCCTAGGATTTCTCAAACTCCCTATTTCTGCAGGCTCTGCCCACCACACTCTCCCTGGGGCCAGAGAACACAGGGGAGAGGGTGACTGAGATGAGGGAGGGGGTCGGGGGGAGGGGGAGCGAGGGGGATGATGGTGAAGGGAGGGAGGCACACGGAGGCTGAGGGGCCGTGGGGAAGAGCTGGAGAGCGCTGGACAGGGAGGGAAAGGTTCTTGGCAGTCACGCATTTTATTCCACACACTGCGTCTCCCAGCCTTGGGTCCCCTATCAGTGAAATAGTTGGAACCCGATCTGAGCTTTATTTTGCAGTAAATGGAACGGTTGGGAACAAATAAATACGAGACAATTGAATCTGTCAGAGAGAGCGAAATGGTTCTGAATTGTTAGGAGAAGGTTACTGTCATCCTGGGCTTTCTATTACATAGAAATAACATGGTGAATCTTATTTTTTTTTTTTTCACTCAAAAATGTTTTTTCTTGCTTTCTGGGCTCTTTGTGAGGATTTCCTAGGATCGGACGTTCTACCCTATTAAGAGCTCTATAAATTCTTGTGTATTTCAGGCTAGATATGCAATGTGATTTTGTGGCCTAACAGCAGAGCTGTAAGACAGCTTTATGTCTGGCAGATCTGCCATACGCAGGGGGGTGGAAATCTCATTTTCAGGTGCTTTGGACTGAGACGCATAAGAAAAATTCTTGCAAGAGCAATGCTCGCCCCTTTTCGGTGCCTCATCCCCTCCCACCTTCCCTGGCAGTGAGACTGTGGGCTCAGAGCTACTGTCCGTGTACACCTGGCCTGGGGCCGGGTGCCAGGTCCGCTTCGCTGGCTAACCCAGCAGTCCCGGGGACGGAAACGAAAGCGGGGTCTTACATTCACTGAGCCACTTGTTGGGATCCAGCATCAGGTACTGTTTGGTGACCTCCAGCTCCTTCATCAGCCACTCATACTTGGCTCTGACCTCGGCGATTCTCTGCTGGCGATGCTCCAGAATTTTCAGTTTTGCGTTGAAGCACGTGACCTCCTGCAAGGCAGACGAGAAGGGGTGGGCGTGCGTGGGGAGAAGGAGAAGAGCCTCCCCCGCCCAGCTTGGACCCTCACTGCCTCTTCTAGATGGGAACGCTACGTGCACAGCAGGGACAGGCAGCTGGCCCCTCACTGGGATGTCGGGAGGGACCCGGGCTGGCCCGGCCACATTTCTGCCAGTGCCGGAGTCAGATCAGACAGCCACGGGGCAGGACTGCCGCAGGCCTTTCTTAAATTGAGGAGGTGGCTGGCGCTCCCAGCTGGACCCAGAAAAGCCCCCAGCGGTTCCCCCAGCTTTTGAGCCCTTTAGACACCGGGCTGGAGAAGTGGGGTGCTCTCCCAGGTCCTGTGCAAACACCCTGGTGCTGGGGCAGAGCCACCGTCTCCCACCTGCACCAGGACCCTACTGGGAAGTCTCCAGGGGTCTGAGCAGGCCTCTCAGGGCCCTGCTCTGGCACCTGCCCCAGGGGGCCGGCTGGGGGGGTTTCCACCCAGGGTGGGGGGACCAGGGGGCTCACCTTGCCGCTGCCCCCTCGTCGCCGCTGCAGCCGCTCCACATCATCGATTTCATAGACCTTAATCTCAAAAGGTTCCCCAAGGCCCCTCTGGGTGCTGCGCAAGGGGCCGTCCACCCAGCGGACCCCAGAGCTGCTGGCGGGTTTCCTTACGGGGGAGGGGGTGTCCAGGGACAGCGCCGGGATGAGCCTCCGTCTCTGAGAACCTGAGTACGGAATCAAACCCAAAGGGGATCTTTTTGAATTTCAATCTTTTAAAACCTTGTATATATTGTTTGGTGCAAGAGCCGGGGGACCCTGACGGGCACCCTGGGATGACACGCCAATGCCTGGCCATGCACGTTGACAATGAAACCTTAAACTGGCACCTACGCTTCACCTCCAAAAGCTCACAAACTCCCTGCTTGACCTTTAGCCACCCCTGGTCTCCAGTCATGAAACATACACATGTGCACACCCATGCACACACACACACACATACACACACACCAGAATATGTGCACACGCACAAACATGTGGTCTAGAACTGAGAGCCACACTGGCCACATGCTCAACATGAATGTGTCACAGTGAAATTAAAGAGATGTTTGGGGGGCACTTAGGTGGCTCAGTCGGTTAAGCATCCAACTTCGGCTCAGGTCATGGGTCTCACGGTTGTGGGTTTGAGCCCTGTGTTGGGCTCTGTGCTGACAGTTAGCTCAGAGCCTGGAGCCTGTTTCAGATTCTGTGTCTCCCTCTCTCTCTGACCTTCCCCTGTTAATGCTATCTCTCTCTCTCTCAGAAATAAATAAAACATAAAAAAAATTTTAAAAAAAGAGATGTTTGGGTTACAGAAAAAGGGTCCTAGTGTTTGGTTTTATGGCAATAGGAGTTCTAGAAAACATTTTGCTTATTTGTTTATAACAACACTATGCTAAGCACTGACGATAAGTTAGACCCTATTTAACGTGCTTTACATGTTGTGATGGATGCCTAGCTGTCCCCAAGACCTGTTCTCTTCTTCCTCCATGAAAGAGACTGAGTAGTGTCAGGGCACACAGCCTCCAGCAAGGGACTGTGCTCCGGGTGCCTGCACCTTAAGTTCCCACCGTTGGCACATTCACAGAAGTGCTATGGGCAACTGCTAGTAAGTGTCCTTAAAGTTGGAACGGGGTGAGGGGGTGACTGTCCTCCTCCTCTTCCTTTCTCCTTCGTCCGGGGTGAAATATGGGCCTGATGGCTGTGTCATGAGATGAAAATCATAAATGACACAAAAAGAAGACAGAAGGAGCCCGGATTCCTGGCACCCTTGAGACTTTTACATGATCGCCTACACAGATTTGTTTTTTTTTTTAAAGACTTAATTCTTGGGGCGTCTCAGTGGCTCAGTATGTTAAACGTCCAATTTTGGCTCAGGTCAGGATCTCACAGTTCATGAGTTCGAGCCCCGCGTTTGGCTCTGTGCTGACAGCTCGGAGCCCAGAGCCTGCTCCCAATTCTGTGTCTCCCTCTCTCTCTGCCCCTCCCCCACTAGCACCCTGTCTCTCAAAAATGAATAAACACTAAAAAAATTTAAAGACCTAATTCTTCCAGAGCATGTTGAGGTTCACAGCTATGTTGAGAGGAAAGGACAAGACAAGATGGTACCTGAGGACCGAGTGAAGCGCAGAGGGTGAGCACCACAAAGCTGGGAGTTCTCGGCCCTCGTGAGGAGTAACTAGTCCCAGATATTGGTGTAGCAGCTCAGCTAACTGAACCCGATATCCCATCGGTCAGTCAAGTTTACCCAGCACCCAGAGAAGGGCAGGCATGGTTCCTGGTGCTTAGCATAGCAAAGGATATAGAAGACAGGGTTGGCATTTAAAGTACTGGTCACCAGCGAGGTGACAGAGAAAAGAAATCTGAGCTCACTTGGAGGACCATCTGCCAACCAACCAACCAGACAATGAATCAATCAAGGGTCAACTGATCCATGGGAGCCTCACCAGGGCAGTGCTGGGCACCCAGCAGACTGAGCCTGGCGTGGAAGCCACCTCACGGGAGCTCATGTCCAGACAGGTCCAGCCCCAGTGCATCCCGGAACAGGGAGGCTCCCTGGGTCGCCCTCTTCCTTCCTCCCTCCCTGGCTTCCTATGGCGGGCCTGCTGCAGTGGGAATGAACTTCATCCAGGCCAAGTTGCTGACCTGATTCTCAGCTTTCCCCAGCCAGCCTGGGAGGAGGAAAGCGATGGGAGAGAGCTTAGTGGGTGACCTGGCAGGTGTGGGGTGAAAAGGTCAGGGATGTGAAGAAGTGGCCAGAGGTCTGGGGAGAGTTCACGTGACACTTGACGAGTGATGCCAGAGGGCTGTCGGCATATGGCCGGGGCTCGGGCGGGGCCCTCTCTGACTTACGTCTTTTTAGCCAGTGAGCGCACCCCTGCTGGGTGTTCCCCAGCCAGGCTGGCCGTCGCTGGTCTAATTCACAGCTAACAGCCACGTCGCTGACCACCTCCGGCTGGCAGGGCACTGCGGATGGACTGATGAAAATCCACCGGTAAAAGCAATCGCGGCCTGTCTCACACCATCCCACTCTTGGTCAAGAGCCTAGAATGGCACCCCATGGCCAACTACAATTTTGCCAGACACTGAAGGTGCAACTTGGTCTGTGCTTAAATTTTCTGTGGTAGTTACATTCATCAAGAACGTCCCCTTGTTAAGTTCATCTGACCCTGTCGCCCAAGACCCCAAGTCTCCTGCTTTCTAGCAGGACCCATGTGTCACGAGGTCGAGTCCTCAATGCACCACACTCTGGCCAATTCCATGTACTTTCCACCAACATGGAGCTCCGGGGACGGATACGGTGAGCTTAATGACGTTCGGTGGTTTCTGGTGTAATGCGCACTACAGAGCACTCAGAACTCAAAGTTATGCTCCTCGTACTATATTTCTAGTTCATTTTCCAACCAAAGCACCAAAGTCTTCCAAATTCAAAAGTAATCTCCAATAAAAGATAACCACCGTTCTCCTCTGCAGTTGCAAACATCTCTAGTAATTATAAAATCCGGCCACCCTGCTAGGAATTCCTTTTGGGGAGTTTTATGGCTTCTCTTAAAGGAGCTGCTTGTGATTTATGCTGATCGTGTCTGATAACCAGCATTTCTCTTTATAATAACCATAAATAGGTGAGACAAGGTCACCTAACAGTGAGGAGTACATCTCTACTGCCACGTCCACTGTCAAGGTCACCTAACCTATGGGCAGATCTCCACTGCCACGTTCATTACGGAGCCCTGGATCTAGACAGCTGCTCACACAGGTCTGGTGCCCCTGGTGCTCTGGCACCTTGCCTGGTGCTTTGATGCTAGTCCCTGTCCTCCGACAGCCTAACCTGACAGGAGACGCTCAGAGGACGGCGTTCGTAAAAGCAGGCGACACCATGCAAGGTCAGCCTCAGAGCCTGCTGGCCACTCTCCAGGCAGCTGTTTTACAGAGCTCTTAACCTCTGCACGACAGCTACACCAAAAAATGCAAGTCTTGGAAAAAGAGATGCTTAAAGAATAAAAGGGACTGGCAGATGGAAGGCTTTAGATGACTGTGTGGGGAAAACACTAACATACAAACACACGTGAGCCCACAACTGGCATTGGGATGATGTGGGCTCTGAAGACAGAAGTCTGGGTGGATCATAGTAACCAGGCTTACCAACCAAGTACTGGGAAGGCCAGCCGACTTTCTCCTCCCTCCACCTCCTGCAAAAGCTCAGGTGAACTTTCTTGTTATTTTTAGTGGCTAATATCAATATGTTTTTGTGCCCACGGCCCCGAAAAGGGGACACAGCAGCTGTCATGTTATTCCTGAATGGCTTTTCTTTCTGCACTTGTGTTACACGGGCACCGCTCCCAGGTCCTTGATGAGGTGCTGAGGGCCTGGGGCGGGGCGTCACCAAAGCGCATCACCGCCCGGGAAACGGCCTCGAGTCCTGGACGTGCTCACAGCATGACACGCTTACACGCTGTGGCCGTGGGGGGGTGGGCATCTAGAATCATGAGGGTGATATCTTCCATTTGAGGCAGACAAATGCTTTACAACGTGTGTTACATTCGGGTTGGAACATTCTGGAGCTTGTGCTTGCCTGTGTTGGAAGGAGGGGAAAAAGCAACCCTATGGTTGAGAGGAAAAGCCTGTGGGGCAGTTGCTGGTGCAGCTGCAGGACAGGGAGACCCCACTTGGAGGACTCACCTCATCTTTTAATTCCAAATGTGCTGGCGCCACGGATATTCTGTGGGGCGGTGGCTTCTGAGGGCTCCTGGAGCCTGGGGTCCCACAGGAGGGCTCGGTAGGGCAGGGGGCCAGCTAGGAGGGCGGGACCCACGCCACCTTCACTTCAACCGAGGGGGCCTTGTTAAAAGTGTGTTCCCGTGCTAGAGAACGAGTCGGGGTAACTTCTGTGGGAGCCGCTGAAGAGCAGAGCTCAATCAGGGAGAATTCTCAAGTAGCTCGAGTCGTCCTCAGTTCCTTCTGCCTCCTGTCTCTCTGTCCTGTCCGCTCCTGGCTGACCTTCACCTCACCAACCCCGTGGCTTCAAGGGCCACCCGCTCTGACCTGGGTCCTCTTCTCATCCATCATCATGTCCTGTCACTCGTCACTCCAAACTCCAGTTAACAAGTTGGTGGGCTTTATCACCATGTTATTATCTCCTTTGCACTGTTGACTTGCTTTTGATGAGAGATTCCTAGAGCCGCAAAGACTTTCTCCAAAAGCATGCATTTGGGGCACTAGGCTGCTTGGGTGCGCCATGCTGGTGCACGGTGTGTGTGTGTGTGTCTGTGTGTGCGTGCACCGTGTGTGTGTCTGTGTGTGCGTGCACCGTGCTGGTGCACCGTGTGTCTGTGTGTGTGTGCACCGTGTGTGTGTGTCTGTGTGTACTGTGCTGGTGCACCGTGTGGACTGTGCTGGTGAACTGTGTGTGTATGTGTGTGTGCTGTGCTGGTGCACCGTACCGTGTGTGTGTGTGTGTGTACTGTGCTGGTGCACCGTGTGTACTGTGCTGGTGCACCGTATGTACTGTGCTGGTGTCTGTGTGTATGTGTGTGTGCTGTGCAAGTGCACCGTGTGTGTCTGTGTACTATGCTGGTGCACCGTGTGTGTGTGGGGGGCACACTTCAGGCCCCATGGTGGCTGTGTACACACGACCATCCACAAGTGCGTCTGGGGGCAGGCGCGGGGGCAGAGGAAGGGCCGCCCCACCGCAAGGCCAAGGAGATCAGTGCCCTTCATCCCGCTCCGGGGGCCACCAGCCCCACATGTTGGTGTCCGCAGCCGCGAGGCCAGAGGCCGGGGACTCTGAGCTGACCCCCGGAAAGCCCTGGGCGGTGGCACCGTCTCTCCCAGAGCAGACAGGCCCGGGTCTCGCTCTCGCGGCAGGCGGCGCGGGAACTCTGGCCCCTGGCGCGCCAGCGTCCGGGTGGGCTCCCCGCGGAGGTCGGAGGGCGCACGCGGCCAGCGGGGGTGGGGCTGGGGAGGCAGGGGGGGCCCGGGGTCCCGCCCGTCCGCCCGGCGCCTACCTGAGTTGGAGCGCTTCTTCGGGGCCTTGAGGCTGCGGCAGCGGCCGCCCACGGAGCTGCTGTTGTCGCTCGTGGAGTCGTGCGCGGAGGACGCGCTGCCGGTGGCCTCGCTGTCGCGCGGCACGCTCTCGTAGCCGCTGCTGCCGCCGCTGTGGTAGAACAGGGCCGTCTTGCCCATGGCGGGCGGAAGCTCGCCGCTCAGCACGCTGCTGTTGTCGCTGCCGTGGCCGCTGCTGCAGCGGTGCGGCCGGCGCGGCGGCGTCACCTTGCTGTAGGGCGAGGGCAGCGGGGGCGCGGCCGGCCGCTCGTCGGGCCCCCGCGCGCGCCGCGCCGCCCTGCAGCAGCTCGGAGACGCGCCCGTTGACGGCGCGCGCGGGCGGCCTGCAGGCGGGCCCGGCGCCCCGGCTGCGGCTGAGCGACTGCGTGGACCAGGACGTGGGCTTGGCGCTGGCCGCCAGCCCCGGGCTCTGGCCCACCGACTGCGGCAGCGACTTGGTGGAGAAGCTGAGCGTCTTGGTGGTGGCGGTGGCCAGGCTGCGCGCCTTGGGGCTGGCCAGCAGGAGCTTGCTCACCGCCGAGACCTTGCACGCGCCGGCCTTGGGCGACGCGGAGGTGCCGGGGGCGCTGGCGGCTGGCGACGCGGGGCCCGGCGCGGTGGGCGAGGCCCCGGCGCCCCCCCGGCCGGGGCTCCTCCCCGCGCGGGGCATCGTGCTGTCCTTGCCCGCGTGCGCCCGCCAGCTCCCGGCGCACAGGCTCTCGGCCCTCTCCAGCGACAGACACTCGTAGTGGCTGACGGTGGCCCTGCCGAGGGAGTTGGTCCTGCTGGCCAGCTGCTCTAGCTTGGCGCTGAAGAGCCTGCTGCTGCTGCTGGCCTCCTTGACCTTGCCGCCCGCCTCGTCCGGGAACGGGCCCAGGAAGGGCGCCGCGGAGTGCGAGGGGCTGCTGGTGCTGCTGCTGCCGGCGCTGTGCTGGGGGCTGGCCCGGTTCTTCTGGTCCAAGCTGGACTTGCGGACGGGCGGCAGAGGGGGCGTCCCTTTGGGCCGCGACAGAACACAGTGCTTGGGCGATGCCCCCTTCCGCTCCAGGGCCGCCTTGCAGGGCGACGCGCCCAGCCCGTTGGCCTCTGCCGGGCAGTGGTAGAAGGGGCAGCCCAGCTCCTCCTGCCGGCCCGCCTTCTGGAAAGCCCTGGGAAGGCTGCTGGACTTTAGGCCTCTGCTGGGGTGCATGGGGCTCTGGGCGGCCACACCCGGCAGGGCCATCTCACAGCCGTCCACAACCCTCCTGGAGCTGTCGCTTCCCGGGGAGGCAGACACCTCACCGCTGCTGCTCAGCCTGTCCCCGGGGCCCGCCTTCCTGTCCTGCTCTGCTCTGGCCTCAGGCTTCGGGGAGCCCGCGGCGGCCTCACACCCGCCCCCTTCTTCACCGGGACAGGCGCTCTCCTTCTTCAGCTCCTCTTCTCGTTTCAACCAGGGGTCCTCAAATCTCATCTCTGCCTTGGCTCCGGGTTCCCGGCCGTCCTGGGGCTGGGCTGCTCTGGGCGACGAGCTGACGACGGCCGCCTCAGGCTCCTGAACGGGCCGGGGGGTCATGGCAATGCAGGGGTAGACTGTGATGTTGGTCTTCATGGGGATGTACCCTTCGCAGCTGCTCAGATTGGCCGTGTTGGAGATGGTGACCATGGCCTTGCCCAGCGTGGATATCTTGCAGCCCTTGATGGGGGTCCCCTTGTTGAAAGAGTCTTCCCCCACATCAGACAAGATGAGCACATTGTCGGGGCCCGTCTGGGGCTTCTCCCGGCACACCGTGGCGCTGCTCCGGAGCCTGCCGCCCAGCTCTGAGGCCGGGGGATCGGCCATGGCCTCCCCGTGCCCGAAGCACGTCTGGGCGACGAAACTGTGGCAGGACTGCTCGCCGTCGCTGCCGGCGCTCACCTCGCTCAGCCAGGAGCTGATGGAGGAGCGTCGGCTCCCGGCCTCGCGGGCCTTCTCGTCCAAGGTCAGCTTCGGGAGGGGCAGGAACTGCGTGATGCTGACCTCGGAGACGGGCGCCACGCTGGGGTAGCACTCGAGATCCTCGCTGATGCTGCCGATGATGCTGACGGGCCGGGAGCCCGAGGCCAGGGCCTGCACGGAGCAGTCGCTGTTGAAGCTGATGATGCTCGTGGGGCGGCCACCGTCCAGGACGCCGCTGATGGTCAGCTCCTCCGCCAGCGTGAACACCAGCTCGTCCTCGCCGTTGAGTTCTAGGGGCTGCTGCACCGTCACCATCATGGTGCTCAGGATCTCCTTCTTGGGGTCTGGAGAGGCCGCCGCCTGGTGCTCGTCATCGACCGGGCTTTCGGGGGGCCCTTGGCTCCCAGCGGACATGGACTTCTTCAAAACCTGGGGGCTCATTCCAACCGGCGGGGTTCGCAGCTCAGGCTGCGGCAGACACTCACTCGATACTGCGCCGGAGTCCTTGCCCGAGAGAGGCGGGGGGCCGGGAGAGGGCAGGACGCCCTTCTGGGTGTACACTTTGCATCTCTGGGAGGGAGAGCCGGCCGGCTTGTACTCAGAGGTCTTGGACAGGCTGGCGACGCCCAGCCGCGGGGAGCCCATCGGCCTGGGCTTGCCTTCCGCGAAGCCACAGGAGTTGAGGCTCTCTCGGCTGCTCTGGAGGCTGGGGCTTTGCGTGAGCTGGGAAGCGGCGTGTGGGCCGCCGCTGCTGCCGGGGATGCTCCTGGGTGAGGCGGGGCCGGGACTGCCGGGCAGCGCAGAGGTGGGGACCGGCGAGTGATTCCTCTGCATCTTGGAGGCGGGAGAGTCGGGGCCTTCCCTGTCGGTCAGCTGACCGTCGGACCCGGCCTCTTCCTTTTCGGCCTCGCAGAGTGGGTGTGCCCCAGCCGCCTGGCTTAACAGGGGACACCTGCCTGGCTGTGGGGCCCCAAACTGGACAGGCAGCTCCTCGAAAGGAAACTGACTGGGCTCCTCGCTGCCATCGATACAGTCCAGCCTCTCCTGCAGCTCGGCAAATGTGTTGCACTTCAGACAGTCCCTCTCCGGCTTGCCGGCCGCAGCCCCTCCGGCCTCTGGGGGCCGGCTGTCGCCCCGCGCCTTCTGCAGGGCAGGCACGATGGGGACAAAGTCTGGGGGGCCCTCGTTGTCGGTGAGCTCCTTGTCGGAGAGGGCCGTGCCGTTGGGCCCAATGTAGATGACCGTGTCGCAGGACTGCTCGCTGCTCGAGGAGTAGTCGGGGTCGCTGGACAGCGGGGGGATGGGGAAGTCCGGGTCCACCGCCGCCCTGGCGTGGAAGGGTCTCAGCTGGGTGGGTCTGCGCATCCTGCCTTCCTCGCAGGAGCTCTCCCCACCGGACGAGCTCGATGTGTACTGAGGGCGAGAGTGGGGAGGTTAGCGGGCGTGGGCCTCCCGGTGAGCACACAGTGACTCCATATGCCCCCCACCCCCGGCCACCTCGGTCCGTCTCCCTGCGTTCCTCGCCGGGCCGTTCCTCGTGATGCGCCGGGCCAGCGTGCCCTGGCTTGCCACGTCGTGGCCTCCCGTAGGAAGGCCAGCCCGTGTGGCACGCCGGGGAACAGAGTCTCCTCGGGAGAGGAGACCAGCCCAGGCCCCGTGTGACCTCCTGAGGGCAGAAGGGTCCCTGCCGTGGCACACCCCAGCCATCCGTGGTACTCTGTACCACACAGGTTGTAAAAGCCTGTTTTTGATACACCCTGCCCCCCTCCCCCCCACACACATACAAACACACAAAAAGGGACAAGTCTCCCACTTTATCAGCCAGCCTGGTGACCACAGTCGTGGTAGCTCTCTGCCACATTCAGGTCACGCCACCACTTCCTGGCTTTGCCTCTTGCCCAAGAAAGCAAGGCTGGTCATCTCCGGCAGGCTCGTCGCATCTACCAGAAACTACTGACTTAACGTGGCAAAGCCCAGGAGCCCGAAAATGATTCCTGGAAGTGCTGGGAAAACAGGACCATGTGAGCAAAAAGCATTAATCCTCTGGGCTCAGCCCAGTCACAGGACAGGGTCTCCATCTACATGAGACCAGGGCAGGGAGAGACACCAGTGTGTCCCAGCCTTCAGAGCTGCCTGGCATGGGCCTCGTGCTCCCGGTTAGGGGTCCAGGCTGGATGACGAGCAGCTGGTGGAGCTGGGAGGGGGGCTTCGCCATCCCCCCACCCCCTGGCATCGGCAGCATAGGCTCCCCCCGCCCCTCTGTGCCCGGGGATCAGGAATACTGGCTGGGCTCCAGCGTAGGGCCCCTAAGTGCCTTCACCCACCGCACCCCCGGGGCGCTCCTTACCTTCGTCTTCTTTTTCTTCATCCTCAAGACTCTGGAGGCGATCTGGATGGTGGACAGCGTCTCTGCGTAGTTGCCGGCGGCCGCCGAGATGTGCGCGATCATGGTGGTGCGACAGTTCACGTTCCCCAGGGACTCACGAAGCAGCATGGTGAGTTTGCTCTCTCTGCCAAACAAAGTGAATTAAGGCTGCATTAGTGGGTCATGCTTCACATTGGCTGTCAGGGCAGGACTGTGGCTTTTTGTGGCGGGCAGTGGCACATAAAAAAAAAGGAGTACCAATTAACATCGTTTTCTAGCACATGGCTATGTGTAGCAGGCAGCCAAGCAGCGGCTTCCCACCCTGAGGATGGAGTCCCTGAGACACACCTGCCTTGACACCTGTGCCCTGCGTCCTGGGTAAACCCGCGTGTCTGTGTGCGTGCACGGGGCACAGCGCACAGTGGGACCCGGGGACAGGAACAGGAGGCAGAGAGAGGAGACGGCTCTGTGACTGACTGATTCGGTGGGCCGTGTGCACACACGGCCCTTCTTTGCAAGTGTCTGTGCACAAGCCCCCGCGAGGCAGTGGTTTGCCAGCCAGACTTGCGTGTTAGATCCACGGGCCTGCAACACACCGGTTTGTTTGTGAGAGTGGCTTTGTTACCATTTGTCTCTTCCTCTTGTACCTTTGCGTGGTGGTAATGTGGGAGAAGGTGCCTGCGTTCCCGAGTACAAGGGGGAAATACAGACATGGGCCCAAGCACTCAACCCGTCGGTCACAGAATGCAGAACTTTCTAGAAAGGCCTCTTCTGGGGGCGCCTGGGTGGCTCAGTCGGTTAAGCGTCTGACTTCAGCTCAGGTCACAATCTCACAGTTCGTGGGTTCGAGCCAGGCATCAGGCTCTGTGCTGAACTCTTGCTCAGAGCCTGGAGCCTGCTTCAGATTCTGTGTCTCCTCTCTCTGCCCCTCCCCTGCTCATGCTGTCTCTCTCTATCTCTCAAAAATAAATAAATGTAAAAAGAAAAATTTTTTTTAAAAGGCAGGCCTCCTCTGAGGACTCCGCAGGTGCTGTGTGGGGCCAGGGCCCTGAGTGGTGAAAATGAGGCCCAGGAGTTTTTAGATGGTGCTCTCAGGCTGTTCCGAAACGGACCAGGAGGAATGGCTCGCGTATTTCCATTCCCACAGGGGTCCCAACAACCTCCCCGCCTCGTTCTTAAAAGGCTTCTGCTGATGTCATCACTGGCTTTCTCCTCTCAACTGCTGCCAAATGTCACTTCACCTCTGGAAGCTTCCGTGACCCGAAGGCAGAGGTAGCCTCTATGTCTTCCGTGCCCTGTGCACATAGCTGTGTGTTGTGTTCAGAATGCCAGGTGCCTGGGGCTCGTCCTCACGTCCGTGTCCCCACCAGGCTGTCAGCCAGCCACCCCTGCAGAGCTCCCTGGAGAGGGACCGCCCAGCCCAGCAGGCCGGGTGTGAGAGGCGGGCTGCGATCAGCAGAGATCAGGCCTTGGAAACAGGGAAGCCCTTTCACACGTGACGTGCACCAGGCCTTCTGGGAGGAAGACCGCAGTGTCGGAGCCAGAGTCTGCCTTTCCATTTGGAACCGATTAAGGTGTCAGTTCGGGGACATGGGGCTCACTCTGGCTCGGCTCCAGGGCAATTTTAGAAAATACAGCAGGGTTTCCCTTCCAGCGAATTCGTCAGTGATAAAAGTCATGGAAGGAGAATGTTATGGACTGAATGCAACCTAAACCCCAAAGTGATGCTATCAGGCGGGGGGTGGGGGGGAGGGGAGGAGGTGACCAGTCATGGGGGTGGTGCTCTTATCAAGGAGAAGAGCGAGAAGAGCGCTCGTGTAACAGGGACTTCCAGGGGAGCTCAGTCGCTCCTTCCCCCACCGGAGGCTGTCACCAGAAGGAGGCCGTCTGTGAACCAAGAAACTGCCCTCACCGCACACCGGATCTGCTGACACCTGTCAGACCTCCAGTCTCCAGAACTCTGAGAAATAAATACATGGCTGCTGTCTGGGGCCCTCAGCCTGTGGTGTTTTGGCAGAGCGGCCTCAGCGGACTGAGATGGGAAGGGGGCGTGCAGGGAGATCGCGGCCTCGCGGCAAACACTCCTCTTCCTTCAAAACGTTTCCAGCAGGCACGTCATAGACGCCCCAGAGCTGACAGACGGCCAGACGGGCAGTCAGGTCCCAGCCCCGGCAGACACTCTGCACCTGCCCGAGTCTAGGGTGTGTCTTCACCGCGTCTCCGAGGGGAAGACAGGTCCCAGCAGGGCGAAGTCCTGACCGTTCCAGTGAGTTCTAACCATCTGAGGTGGCCTGTTAAGTTTCTGCGAGCACCAACGCGGTGAACTCGGATAGGGGGCGTCCTGAGGGCCTCTGGTCAGCTTCCCGTCCATGAATCGGCACATAACCTTGTCCCACGTGTTCCTGATTCAATACACATTTCTTACAAATAATGAATTATGTGCACTATTTCTTTAGAGTAAAACATGAGCTGAGGAGGGTTTAACATTTTTCTGACCCCTGGTAATAGGCACATACATTTCTTTGGCTTTTCAGCCTCACAATACTGTCCACTATGCTTTTTTTTTTCAATTTATTTTTTAATGTTTTTATTTAGTTTTGAGAGAGAGACAGACAGAGCACGAAAGGGGAAGGGGCAGAGAGAGAGAGGGAGATGCAGGATCTAAAGCAGGCTCCAGGCTCCGGGGCTCGAACCCATGAACTGATTATGACCTGAGCCGAAGTTGGGTGCTTACCTGACTGAGCCACCCAGGTCCCGATGCTTTTTTTTTTTTTTTAATTTGATCTGTCATCTTATGAGTCCACAAATATAGCCATATTTCTGCAGCTTCATCATGCAGTTTAGATGTTACCTTATTCTTCCTGGAGCAGCCTGATGTATGGCTCAGTGAACGCTCTCTGCCTCTTTCTGGAGGCCCCGTGTTATTGATTCGGTAACACTGAACTCATGCCAATAGAACTAGAACTCATCCCTGAATGGGCTTCTCGAAGATACATACTTTCTCGTAAGGCACGTCCTGGCCTTCTCACACCAAGGAATGCTGGACACCCCCATGGCACTGTGCTTGGGAGCCATTTTAGCAGCGAACCCACCAAGAAAAAGCACACGTACACAAACAACATGGCACGAGACAGTCTGGAGAGGACCCTTGTCGAGGACACAGAGGCTGGCTTGCCCCACCTCGGCTGGGAGCACATGCGTCAAGCCACCCATCGTCCGGGCCACTGAGCATCTGCAAGCTGCAGCAATAGTGCCCCTCGCGTCGAGTTTGCACGCAATTTCCAAACACGGCATCTGCAGGTGATGAAGACCACTGTCCCATGAGGCCCCCCCGCGTGAACGCCTGCTAACGGCCGCACACTGCGGAGGGCACGCTCCCTTGTCTGTGTGACCCCGTGTTTGTCCCCAGGAAGAGGAGCCGGATGAACAGGCAGAGCACGGCGGCATCGAGCTGCTGCCCTGGCTTCCCCTTCACGAGTCAATCGTAGGATGATTTTTCTTTTCCCAAGTCCACGTTGTCGCAAGAAGCCAGGGCACGTGTGTTGCTTGGCAACCGGCATTTTAGCTCTCCTCCAGGAAAGCCAGTGAAACTGCTAGCAAGACTTTCACACGGGCCTCACTAGCCTCTAAAACATATCCTTGTGGGAATGAAAAACGGTGGCTATAAAGCTTTGGGTTCTTTTTTTCCCCTACCTCGTGATGATCTTTTAACTTGGAACAAAGACAGTTAAGTTGGGGAGGGAAGGTGAAAGAAGGGGCATGGTACTAAAGGCTGAAAACGGCAGATTTGACTCGGTGGCTTGGGTAGGAAAATAAAAAGATTCAAAAGAGGGGCCAGAGTCAGCACGGACTCAGCCTGCATCGCAGGAGGAAGGGAACCGCACAGGGGCAGAGCCAGCGGCCCCGAGCCCCAGGGCCAGGCTGGATGAGGGATGTAGGGGCCATGTGGGAGGGGTCCTGGCTGTGCAGGACGGCGTGAGCTTGGCAGGAGGGGACTTGTAACAGCAGGGCCGAGTGTGACCGGGGGACGGACTGGGCCACTCTTCCAAGCCGCCATGTGCCAGGCACACGTATTCACCTCCTTCCTGCCCCACACTGCACACACCTTTTAGTTTTATTTCTTTTTAATGTTTATTTACTTTTGAGACAGAGAGAGAGCATGAGCAGGGGAGGGTCAGAGAGGGGGGGACACAGAATCCAAAGCAGGCTCCAGGCTCCGAGCTGTCAGCACGGAGCAGGACATGGGGCTCGAACCCATGAACTGTGAGATCATGACCTGAGCTGAAGTCGGAGGCTTAACCAACTGAGCCACTCAGGTGCCCCAGCGGACATCTTTTAAAATGGCTTTTGGAACAACGTCTTGCTTTTAAAAATAAACCAACCTGTTATTAGACAAAAGAATGGGATAGTGAACAAATGGTAATGGTAATAATTCTAAAAGAGCATGATGAACAATTCAGAGCGTAATCTAGGGTGGGGCCTGTGGGACAAATCCAGCCTACCACCTGCTTTTGTAAGTAAAGTTTTATCAGAACACAGCCACACCTATTCGTGAACATACGCTCTGGCGGGTCTCTGCTACAAGAGCCGAGTTGAGTCATTACGACAGAGCCTGTGTGGCCCATGGAGCAGCAAATGTTTACTATCTGGTCTTTTACAGAAAAACGGTTTTATTTTTGACCCGTGTTCTAGAGTAACAATAGAACTGGTCCCATCCCAGACACAGCACCAAAGAGTCACCAACCTGAGCGTGAAGGTGGCTTGTAATGTCCTTACTATTCAGCAATCTCTTCCTGATTTGGCATTCTGTGTCGTCTCTCTTTTAGCTGAGATGTTTCACAAGGGGAGAGCTGATGGAAACCGGCGGGGAACGAATCCCAACTTGTAGAAATCACTTGAGCACCAGGACGCAGCTATGGGCAACTGCCCAGATCGCCTCCTATTTCACACAGAAGTAGAGCCTGTCCTTATGAAGGGCTGTGAGGCTGCGTTCGTGTCTGCAGCGGCCCAGCAGGAAGCATGGTAGTGAGCATGTGTGGCGGTATATCAGGCACCACACAGGTGCGAGGTCATACTCTATGCAGTGAGCGACACACGTGTGGGTAAATGCGCATTGTGATATCATCGTTAAAGCCAACGACACAAGAACATCTACTACTGTACACGATAGGGAAAGAGCCCTCCCAGCCTGAGGGGCATCCCCAGTCACTGTAACCCCCCACCTCCACAGCAACAGCACTCTCTGTCTCCTTGGCTGGGATTCTCCTATGTGGTGTTTTTTGGTTGAGGTCCCTAAAACACCCAACAAAACTCTTAATTCCTTTCTGAAAGAGTGGAATGGAATCCACAGCTCATTAACTGCTCACCCTCAGGAGAGGAAACCCTCCCAACTGGTGAGATGGTACAGGTCTGCTGATGAAATAAGATGTCTGCAATACGCTTAAGTGTCAGCCAGGCAATTCTGCAGGAACAAGGCCATTTAACACTGAGCAGTGTTCAAGTCAATTCTTAATGAAGTACGGAAAGAAAGGAGCTTAGTTAATTCAGAAATCTAATTAAGTTCCAGGACAATGTGCAAGAGAGAGATTCCTGTGGGCGGCAAGAGTCATGGCAGACATACACCCCAGAAACACGGGCACACGGGTGCCCACGCTGCTGCATGCAGAAGAACAGGAGTGTTTTTCTTTCAGCAATACACCGACAGTACTGAAGAACAGAAACCACACACACAGAATTCAGGTAGGTGTCAGACACCCAGATCAAGGTAACAATTAATATTTAAATGCCAAGAAAACATTGGCATCCCTCACATTTTTATCTTATATCTTATCCAATCTTAGCTTAGCTTAGCTTAGCGAGAGTGAGAGAGCAGGGCTCAATCCCACGACCCTGGGATCATGACGTGAGCTGAAATCAAGAGTTGGATGCTCAACCGACAGAGCCACCCAGGTGACCCATCCGTCACATTCTTAAGGATATGGCCCTGGAACCACACTGCATTGCAGAAAGTATCCCACTTTTTATTCATGGTACCTGCAAGCTGCCGGAATGCGTTGTAGAGCCCCAGGCAGACAGCTTGACCCGCTGGGCGAGAGTCCCTAGGTCTCAGGCCAGCTCCAAGAGTTCTGACCTCCCAGGTCTGCCCCCAGGCCCCAGATCCCTGCACCCACCCACTGACCACCGGGGGGGAGAGAGGAGAGTGAAAAGGAAGCATGAACAGAAAGGAAGAGAAGAGGCAGAATAAAATTATGAACTTGGCCAGATTTGGGACACTCTCTCTCCCACGGACCCTGTCTCCTTGCCATTTACACCCTACTGGTCTGTGAACATCCTTTATTACTGTTACCTACGGAGTCACAGGTGAGTGACCTCCTGAGGCCAGCCCAAGTACTGGGGACCAGGGTCCCAAGACATCAGCATCCATGGCCCAACATGGGCCACATCTCTGTGTGTGTGTGTGTGTGTGTGTGTGTGTGTGTGTGTGTGTGTTAGAAAGAGGGTTGAGCAGAGGAAAGAATGAGTCACCAGCCCCACTGGGTGAGGGCGGATTCTTGTGCCTCTGTCTTCTAGGTCCCAAGGAGAAGACTTTGTGACACGCTTGAGTTGACAGCTTGAAATACATCCGTCTGCAGGGGAAAAGCACTTTCCTTGAGTTTATTTATTTGTAAGGGTCTGGATGGCTCCCTTCTCATGACCGCTTCACAGACCTGCACACTTTTGGGAGGAGACTTTGAGCGCCTCCTCTTTGGGGAAGCCTTCTGCTCTGCGGGAGCGGCCATCACTCAGCAATGTTCCCCTCAAGGGTGCCAACCTGTAGGGGTGTGAACGATCTGGTTTCTGGTTCCACAAAAGAACCAACAGCTTGGTAC
The DNA here is from genome assembly GCA_017311185.1 of Proteles cristata cristata. NCBI lineage: Eukaryota > Metazoa > Chordata > Mammalia > Carnivora > Hyaenidae > Proteles > Proteles cristata. Next base: position 395,664 of record JAESUZ010004053.1, read on the forward strand.
AGACCAAGGTATCCTAATCCGTTTTCAAAAGGAATTACGTGAAGCTGCTGTGGTTTGGACATTATGCCATTTGTCCTGCAAGCAGCATGAGCAGGTCTCGGTGTGGGACGCTGGGCAGCAGATTGAGCCATGAGGCAAAACTGACCAAGATCTCTCAGGGACAGGGACTCTGGCTTGTATCATAAAGCACCGGCAAAAACGGCCCCTACATCTGGCACGTGTGTTAGAGGAGCTCCTGGGAGCCTTTAGCTGTGTGAGAGCCGGAGAGTTCCCTTGTCAAGGGAGAGCTCTGGGAAGGACCCTGCAGAGAACTGCCCACAGCCAGCTGAGGGCCAGCCTCTGCGATCCAGCCAGTATACACCTGCTGTGGGTGTGTGCCTGGCTGAACCGAAGAGTGCCTGTGACTGGAGGTCCTAAAACTGTAACCAAGGGGAGCAGACCAAGGTTAATCTAACTGTTCACTCACAGAGTTCTTTATTAGATGCTGAAGAGCCTTGAGGCACAAACGGCACCATTTTGGAAGCCCTCTGACACAGGATGATACACAGGAGAGATGCCTTCTTCCCCAGGCCATCCTGCTTATCTAAGGCAGGCACCATGGTGGCTCTAGAACTTCAGAGGCAGTGGCCAATGAGAGGCAAGAGAGAAGGGATGGTGGCCCACAGGGGCCTGCTGTTCTAAGTGAGGCAGTATTGCCCCTGATGGGACTAGGCATGTGACGGCATCCATACTGGAAAATGGATGGATGGAAAGCAAGCTCATGTACGCTACAGGGCTCGCGCTGCAGGTATGGGCTGAGGCCAATGAAACCTGCTTTAAGGCCTTAATAGTTATCACTGTACCCAGAGGAAGATGAAGTCTAAGGAAATCTGGGCTGTGTGAATTCAGGGGATATCAGTGTTCTATTTATCTGAATAAGGTAAAATTCACAGTAAGTCAGCCTGCTTCATGAGAAAGACCAGCTACAGGGGCGCCTGCGTGGCTCAGCTGGTTAAGTGTCCGACTTTGGCTCAGGTCATGATCTCACAGTTCATGAATTCAAGCCTACGTTGGGTTCTGTGCTGACAGCTCAGAGCCTGGAGCCTGCTTCCAATTCTGTGTCTCCCTCTCTCTCTGCCCCTCTCCCCACTTGCACTCTGTCTTTCACTGAAAAATAAATAAATGTTAAAAATCTTTTTAAAAAAAGAATGAAAGGCCAGCTGTCAACAGTGAATAGTCTCAACAGATATTTTAAGAGAAGTATGTGATATAACTTACTTCTATAACTATCAGAAGGTTCAAGTTAAAATCCTAACTTAACTGCTTCAGACTCACCTAATAAGACCTACTTGCAATGAGTAACCTGGTTATAATACATGGATTCACTTTTATAAACTAAAAGTGTTCCATGAAAACTTTTTTTGTTACATCACTCACTTGCTTAACACCTCAGCCTTTTTCCTCTAGAGCAAGGAAAAACCTCCGTCCAGTCTCAGTTTTCGGCCACTCAGAATTAGTAGAATTCGAATCGCTGTATGGGGCGCCTGGGTGGCTTAGTCGGTTAAGGGTCCGGCTTTCGCTTAGGTCATGATCTCGCGGTTCGTGGGTTCGAGCCCCGCATCGGGCTCTGTGCTGACTGCCAGCTCAGAGCCTGGAGCCTGTTTCAGTCTGTGACTCCCTCTCTCTCTGACCCTCCCCTGCTCACGCTGTCTCTCTCTCTCTCCTAGAAATAAATTAAAAAAAAAAAACATTAAAAAAAATTTGAATCGCTGTAGATATTCTAAGTTCTGCTCAGGAAAATGCACATTCCTCCCAAGGCCGTAGCACACAGGGAGGACAGAAGATATGTTAAAGGTAATTCACACAATAAGAATCACAGTATCGAAAAGTCCGCCGATTCCAGGATACACTTCTGAATTAGGCTGAGAAATAATTTGAGAACCATAGAATCTCACAGCTGGAAGGATTCTCAGGGGTCCCTGCATTTCCTGATAAAAGAACTGCCACAAGAGCAGGTGATCTGCTTTCTGCCAGAATATTTTTAATGACTAGAACTTATCAGCTCCTGGGGCACCCTGTGTACTATCTTCAAATAGCCTCAATTATTAGAAAGCTCTTTCTTATACTGAACTTAAATCTTCCTTATGCTTCTAACCGTGGCCACTCACTCCATTTTCTAGGAGCACACAGGTAAGGATAAATCCTTGTGCACACACTGGCCCTTTAAATTTTAATAGACATTTATCACATCCTCCTTTTTTTTTTTTTTAATGTTTTTATTTATTTCTATGAGAGAGAGAGAGACAGCGTGAGCAGGGGAGGGTCAGAGAGAGAGGGAGTCACAGACTGGAACAGGCTCCAGGCTCTGAGCTGGCAGTCAGCACAGAGCCCGATGTGGGGCTCGAACCCACGAACCGCGAGATCATGACCTAAGCGAAAGTCGGACGTTTAACCGACTAAGCCACCCAAGGTTCTCTTGCTTGGGAATATTCCATATTCCTTCCGTTGCTCTTCAAATATTTGGCTGGTCAGACTAAGCCTCCCTTAGTATGAGTAGTCAAGGCCAAGGCTGTGCCCAAAGAGGTCTAGCCTTTGCCCTCAGCCTCTGGGAGGTAACCTGTGTCATACCTGTTAGAAGGGTATTTGTTTTAAGTGGGGGCTGGCCACACCAGAAAGATCAAGCATGTGATTTAGGTCAGATGCAGGATTGGTCAACCTGTAGACTGAGCTCAACCATGTGGGAAATAATCAGTCAATCATGCGATGTAATGTAGCCCCCCCACCAAAAAAAAAAACCACTTCTGCACACTGAAGCTCTCAAGTGAGCTTTCTGGGTGGAGATACTCGTGCGTACTGTCACACACGGTCACTGGGAGGATGCACATTTTGATCGCACGGAACAGAACAATAGAAGTTCCGTGTTTGGAACTCTTATGCACCTCTTCCTTGGGGTAGTTTTAATCTGTAGCCTTTCTCTGTGAGGAATCACAGCTGTGAGGACTGTCAGTGAGTCTGTGAGTCCTCCTACTGAATTACCAAGCTCTAGGGGGCTTTCAGGGACCCTTCAAACTCGCACGTGGTGTCAGAAGCCTGGGGCAGACGCTGGGGTCCAAGGATTATGCCCCAATCCCCACGGCCTGGCTAATTCCAGCCAGCTCTTTTCAGTAAGATCTTGGAACACTGAGGGTAAGAGCTGGGCTTTAATTTTGATCTTTCTTTTTATTTTAAGCTTTCTTTCCAGTAACTTGGACAATATTAATGACTTATTAGCTCTAGCACAGAAGGGAAAAGATTATATATATAATATATATTGTGCATATATATTATATATATTTGACTTAGCATGATCAGGAGATAAGAATGTCATCACTTTGATGAAAAATGAAACAAAGGAAAACTAAAAATGATAACCTAGAAGGCAAATTAGTAGACCTTACAAATAGAAAACAGACCCAAAGGTTTCTCTTCAATCTGCAGATTGCCCAAAATTGTGTGTGCTAATGAAGTTTAAGATGCTATCAAGAGGAGCTTAGTGAGTCAGTAACAAGACTGCCCTCTGTACTTACTAACCATGCAGACTGATCTGTAATAGATCCACAATTATTAATTAATTAATTCATAATTAATCTACCTGCAGGACCAGATGAGGAGTAATAATAATGTTTCTATTATTACTGCAGTTAAAATTTTTTTAATGTTTATATTTGAGAGACAAAGCGAGATCAGAAGAAGGCAGAGAAAGAGAAGGGGACAGAATCGTAAACAGGCTCCAGGCTCTGTCAGCACAGAGCCCAACGCAGGGCTCGAACCCACGAATTGTGAGATCATGACCTGAGCTGAAGTCAGACACTTGACCGACTGAGCTACCCAGGTGCCCCTATTCCTGCAGTGTGGAATATAAATACTACTCTGACATTTTTCATATTATCTAAAGTTTCACTTGTAAAAATTCAGTTGGCCTCACAAATGATAAGAAGCAGCCTGAATGTCCACTGATAGATGGATAAAGAAGAGGTGGTATATATATTCAGTAGAATATTACTCAGCCTTTTATAAAAGGAATGAAATCTTGCCATTTGCAATGACACGGATAGAGTTAGACAGTATAATACTGAGTGAAAAAAGTCAAGGAGAAATACTGTATGATTTTACTCACAGGTGGAATTTAAGACACAAACACATGAATAAGAAAAGAAAGAGGCAAACCAAGAAAGACACTTTTATCTCTAAAGAACAAACAGGTGGTTACCAGAAGGGGTGGTAAAACAGCGGGATGGGTGAAATAGGTGATGGGGATTAAGAGTATGCTTATCATGATGAGTGCGGGCAATACAGAGAGTTGCTGAATCACTATATTGTTAACATCTGAAACTAAGAGAACACTGTATGTTAAGTATAAAAACTTCATTTGGCCTCAGCCATTATTAATTGTCGATGCCTAGACACTTCTACAGTCCAGTCCTGTTTTATAGAGCCACCGCCACAGTGTAAAGGGGGAGGGATAAGGAAACTTCTCAGCTATGTTACATTATGACTCTTTACACAGTCTCTGGGTAAAGAGGACCTTGTTGTACCATGTGGAAGCTTTGCTGTCCTTCAAGTATAGGTCATCTGCAGTTTGTGAGTGTGCGTGAATTCCAAGGTCAGAGATCTCTGCGGTAATCCAAAAGGGAGTTAGGTGCTGATGGGTGACAGAGATGGTATCAAGAGTCATGTTGCCTTGGTGACTGAGAGCCCCTCCCCTGATACCTGCTCACTCCTGTCCTTCTCCATGGATTTTTAAAATTTATTTATTTATTTATTTATTATTATTATTTTTTTAGTTATTTTAATTTTTTTTTTACAAATAGTTTATTGTCAAGTTGATTTCCATGTAACACCCAGTGCTCATCCCCACAAGTGCCCTCCTCCGTGCCCATCACCCCTCGTCCCCTCCCCCCGACACCCAACAGTCCTCAGTTTGTTCTCAGCATTCAAGAGTCTCTCATGGTTTGCCTCCCTCTCTCCCCAACTATTTCCCCCCTTTTTCTCCCCCACGATCCTCCGTTATGTTCCTCCTAATCCTCCTATATGTCAGGCAGAGAAGGACAGCTACCACATGTTTAAATTTATTTTTTTTAATGTTTGTTTTTGAGAGAGAGAGACACAGACAGAGCATGAGTGGGAGAGGGGCAGAGAGCGAGACGGAGACAGAATATGAAGCAGACTCCAGGCTCTGAGCTATTAGCACAGAGCCCAATGCGGGGCTCAAACTCAAGCTCATGACCTGAGCTGAACTCAGACACTTAACCGACTGAGCCACCCAGGCGCCCCTCTTCTCCACAGATTTTTAAAGAATTCTCAAAAAGCGGGGCGCCTGGGTGGCTCAGTCAGTTGAACGTCTGACTTCAGCTCAGGTCATGATCTCACTGTTAGTGAATTTGAGCCCCGTGTCGGACCCCGTGCTGACAGTATGGAGCCTGCTTGGGGTTCCCTCTCTCTCTCTTAAATAAATAAACTTTAAATAAACAAACAAACAAATACATTCTCAGAAAGAAAATACATGAAGGTTACAAATGGAATTCTAGACATAATGAAAGCCTGCTCTCGCCTGGTGCCTTCTCTCCCTTCTCTCCCCTGCCTTCCTGCTACACCTTCTCCACTTCCTGCGTCCCCTGGGCAATACACCTATGTTTGAGGAATGTCCCCATGCTTTTCCATGAGATGTAATGTGCGTTTCGGGTAAGAAACGTACATGAAGTGCTCGTTTCATGTGGCATCTTGAGGGTACTTCTATATCCAGTCTGTGACTGCCCTTCAGAATTGACATTATAGCTGCGCAGAATCTGGGCTTTGAAAATCTGCAAGTGTATTTAGAACTCTTTCAAAAGGAATGTGTTTACCAAAAAACGGCAAGGAAGCATCAGGAAGGTTTTCATCTACTTTTTTCACCGATTCTCTAAGCAAAAACCCTAAGGTGACAGAGCAGTGTGGGACCTGGGGGCATTACAGGGCTTTTGTTTTCTGGAAATCCAGGTTGAGTCCCTCTTGTGCCACATTCCTTGGAAACGCTAGAAGGAGGTTAAATAGCATTAGCCAAAGTGTCCAGGCTTAATGATAACACTAGGTGACAATCATGACGATCTCCAGTCTCCAGAGTTCAGTGTAGCCCGTCCTATGCTTGCTCCCTATCAAAATAAAATAAACAGAAAAAATGCAAATAGGGGCCCTGAGGGGTCACCTCATTTGCATTCACCTGACTGTGTTTTGATCTTGCGCACACCACGGGCAGGGAAGTCCCATCTCTCTCTGCTCAATCAGACTGCGCATCCGTGCACTACCCTTGTGTTGTAGGATAACCTTCAAAGAGACAGGACCTGGGGCGCCTGGGGGGCTCAGTCAGTTAAACGTCTGACGTCAGCTCAGATCATGATCTCGCAGTTTGTGAGTTCGAGCCCCGCATCAGGCTCTGTGCTGACAGCTCAGAGCCTGGAGCCTGCTTCGGATTCTGTGTCTCCCTCTCTCTCTGCTCCTCCCCCACTCGCACTCTGTCTTTCTCTTTCTCAGAAATTAATTGATTAATTAGTTAAAAAAAAAAAGGAGACAGGACCTAGGCTGGCTTGCTATTCGAGGCCTGTGATCTAGAATATCACCCTGTCAGAAGGGATTCAGCCCAGTTCTTGGGAGGACGGGTTAGATGATTAAACATGCTCCGTCCTGTGATACCGAGCTCACATCTCTCCCTGTGCCGTGGCTTTTCTTTCAAGTCATGAGCTTGTAGCTTCAAGGTCATGATGAGCTGTTCACTGCTCTCTCCTTCCACCCCTCTCCCCTGCTCCTGACCAATGGCCTTGACAAGACTTAGCTGCGGATCCTGAAAGCGGTTCCAGAAGGAAGCACCACTGCCATAGAATCCATTATTGACCAAGATGGGGGACTTGGGTGCTGGCCCGATGGGCCGCAGACCAGCACGACCCCGGTACCAATCCATTTGTTATTTCATTTGATGGACAGTCTGGGTGGCCTCCTCCTGGTCATATAAAGGATGGCAGTAAAGAAGAGTCGGCAGCTTTGGATCTGGGGCTGGCCAGAGGGAGGAAGGGGCTGTGCAATATCCCAGACGTCTCCCAGCAGGGGCACTCTGGCCAATCCACTCCTCACGACTCCTTGAGCGAGTGTGGACATTTGTGCCTGTCCCGTACTGTGTCTGTCCTGGGTTCTCAGCCTGGGATGCTGTTTACTTTAATCCTATGGAAATTATTTCACCTCCAGCTCCATTCAGGAACCCACCAGTCATTCCCGCCAAAACAAAACAAAAAACAAAACAAGGGAAAAGTCTGATGATTCTAGCAACTCCCAGGGACTTTGTGTCCTTGGAAATCACCTGGCTTCCCTTTTCCTCTCTTTTATTGTCGTAAGACACACACGGCATAAAATTACTATTTTAGTCATTTTAAGTGTGTGGTTCAGCTGAATAATATTGCACTGCATGGACATACCACATTGTTTCCCACTCATCTATAGAGGTTCCCACCTGCTTGTGAAGGACCCTGCTGTGAACACAGCTGTTGTGTTCAAGTATTTGTTTAAGATGCTGCTTTCAATGTTTGTGTGTGTGTGTGTGTGTGTGTGTGTGGGAGTGCCAGCAAGCATGTGAGCAGGGAGATGCAGAGAGAGAGAGAGAGAGAGAGAGAGAGAGAGAGAGAGAGAGAGAGAGAGAATCTTAAGCAGGCTCCACAACTCAGCGCAGAGCCCAATGTGGGGCTCGATCTCACAACCGTTATATTGTGACCTGAGCCAAAATCAAGAGTTGGACGTTTAACTGACTGAGCCACCTAGGCGCCTCTCCTTTCAATGCTTTGCATGTATATCTAGGAGGGGAACTGCTGGACAATATGGCAATTCTATTTTTAATGTTTTGAGGAACTGCCAAACTGTCTTCCGGAGTGGCTGTATAATTTTACAGTCTCACCAGCCGTGAGTAAGAGTTCCAAATTCTCCACAGCTTTGCCAACATTTATTTCCATTTCTTTAATAACAGCCTTCCTAACGGGTGTGAGGTGGTATTTCACTGTGGTTTTATTTACACTTTGCTAGTGGCTAATGGTGTAGAGCACATCTTTTCATGTGCTTATTGGCCATCTGTATATCTTCTTTGCAAAAGAAAATGTCTATTCATTTTTGAAATGAATTGCATGTTTGTTGTTGAATTGTAGGAGTTCTTTCTATATTCTGGATATGAATCCTAAATTAAATACATGATTTGCAAATACTTTCTCCCATTCTGGGAGTGGTTGTTTTTCCATCCCTAGATAGTGTCCTTTGATGTACAAAAGCACCACTTCCTTTTTTTCGTAACACTTCATCATTCTTAGATTTCAACTAACAGTTTTTGGCATCTGTGGCTCAAAAGGCTTCCAATGTTGCTTTTCCTGTGGTAGGCCTCCCAGTAAGGGTGACCAAACATTGCCTATGGAATTTTGTGAAGATACTTGTCCAATATGGTTCTTGTTATTTGCAGACCACTCACCAGTCACCAGCTGGGGAGAACTTGACGATTATTATGCACATGTGCCAGAACTGCCCAGGGACAGACTTCTTTGGAAATCACATACAACCAACTTTAAGGAGATGATGAGGGCAGCCCTGTTAGAACGCCTTCTGGGCATCACGTATGGTTTAAGGAAACACAATCCCACAGCCTTCACGAAATGTACCAGCTGGTTTGGCTCTTGACACAGAGGGCAGTGCACAGTAAATGGGAAGAGCTAAAAGGAAATTCAGGGGCGCCTGGGTGGCTCAGTCGGTTGGGTGTCCTACTTCGGCTCAGGTCGTGATCTCGCGGTTCGTGGGTTTGAGCCCCACGTCGGGCTCTGTGCTGACAGCCCAAAGCCTGGAACCTCCTTTGAATTCTGTGTCTCCCTTTCTCTCTGCCCCTCTCCTGCTCACACTCTGTCTCTCAAAAAATGAATAAACATTAAAAACATGAAAAGGAAATTAAGTTTAAGAATGGTTTCCATTACTGGTACATGTCTGAGAAAAGATGCTACACAGAGGCCACAATACATACATTTAATAAGAGAGCGTCTGCAAAATTTTAATAGGGAATGACATGAAGAAATTGCATATTTCTTGAATAAGAATTAAGAATGCTGATTCGAATTGTCCAGTGATAATCATTCTTCTTGGAACAAAAAGCTATCGTGGCACAATATTTACATATTTTAAGCTGATACGTCTCATTACAAATGGCTATTCATTTCTAACATGGGAGTTGAACATGAGTTCAAACTCAAATCACTGATAATCCTGCAAGATCCTTCCCTGGGCAGTTTCTCAAAGTCCTGCCAGTGACAAGAAGCTTGCAAATTAGGAGTTAATCACATCTTCCTAGGCCACTTCTTTTTGTCTTCCCACTTAAAAAAAGTTTTGGAACATCACAGTGCTCCTTTGAAATGCTATGAAGGATTCTCCATGGGTGAGATGGATGGTCCCCATACCACCAACGCCACCGCCTTCTTGAAGAACTGTATAAAATGGGCAGGGATCGCTTCTTTTCTCTATATATAACTAGGACCTGACAGTATCCAGCATAGAGCTGCCCTTCTATGAATATTTAAATAAATGCCAGAAGAGTCCCTCTCCCTCCAAAGAAGTCTCCCCCCTGCCCAAGCTTCCTAACTCTGTAACTTCCAAAACACCTTTCCTTTTTCCTCATAGGGGCCACCGTCAGAGCAAAACCCCTTGGGGACTGAGTGTGTGCCAAGCACAGAGCTCCCAGTCTCCCCTCTTCTTCCAGGCTTCTGGAGCATTCCATAGGACAAGCAACGTGTACTGGCATGTGCCCAGCCCGCGACCTTCAAGGACAGCTCATGGGAGAGACACTTACACCAGGTTACCGTCAAGACCCCCTGAGGGATGTGTACAATGTTCCCCAAAGAGGAACAGTCAGACCCACCAATATGCCCTCAGTTTAAAATCAAGAGACTGTGTGGCCAAGTCAAGTCAGGCCAGTCTGTAAACTGCGTCTAGGTTACGATCCCCTGGATTTTCTTTTTTTTTTTTTTTAATTTTTTTTTTTTAATGTTTTATTTATTTCTAGGAGAGAGAGAGAGACAGCGTGAACAGGAGGGTCAGAGAGAGAGGGAGTCACAGACTGAAACAGGCTTCAGGCTCTGAGCTGGCAGTCAGCACAGAGCCCGACGCGGGGCTCGAACCCACAAACCGCGAGATCATGACCTAAGCGAAAGTCGGACGCTTAACCGACTAAGCCACCCAGGTGCCCCCCCCTGGATTTTCTTAAATTGACACTGCACAGGGCTAAACTGTTTGGTCTTAGCAGAATGCATAGGTTAAGAGGTCTGATAAGACCAGGTTGTAGAGTCAAGTTCAACACCGAGGACACTTCTGTTTGCAGTTAAGCATCAGCAGAGGAAGCAACTCCCAATGCGGTGATCTTGGAGGGTCTTGTTACAAAGCCCGGGACTGCCCAGTCCTCATTCCTTTGCACGAACACATAGAAAGTCTTATTCGGACGAACAGGCTTACATGGAGGTAGTTCACCCAACAAGTGTTTATTAAGACCCAAGGACACAGGTAGGCTCCCTGCTGGCCCTGAGATGACAAGCACGGATGGACATGCCCCCTGCTCTGCGAGGCTGACCACAGGTCCTGGTTTGCCCAGAAGAGTCTCAGTTTATGCCCATTATCCTGCATCCCGCCCAGTTTATGTTGTCCTGGAGTTTTCATTTTCTGAAAGCATGTTGTTATTAAGACTTCATTTTTATTTACTTATTTGTAAATCTTTTAAATATTTATTTTTGAGAGACAGAGAGAGAGAAGGAGACAGAGCATGAGCGGGGGAGGGGCAGAGAGAGAGGGAGACACAGAAGCCGAACTGTGAGATCATGACCTGAGCCGAAGTCGGACGTTCAACCTCCTGAGCCACCCAGGCGCCTTATTATTAAGACTATAAATGATGAGATGGGAAGAGGTGGACAGGCCTTCACGCTCCTCCTTCGTGGTCCATGTGCAATGGATAGAGCTCCCCTCTGAAGCCTTAGCATTCCCGCTACCTGGACAGATGTGCACAGAAATGCACTTGTAGCTGGTTACTGCACAAACATTATTCTTACTGAATAATTCATAACTGTGCTCACGTCTCCCCAGAGAAATACAAGCCATGGTTGTCAAAATCTGCAAGGTTTACGTATCTAGAGTAACTGAACTTAACAAAAATTTTGTGATGATCTTATGTGAAATAAACCCTATTTCATTAAGGGAATGAGCAGGTAGGTCTTTCTCTGCTGCCTATCACCGATCAGATTTGGGAAACTTGGGAATCTAAAGAACTAGCTTAAATGATATGAAGTTCCTGACACCAGACAGTTTTTTAACTTGAAATATACTGTGGAAGTGTACCTCAGTGTCCTACAAGAAGGTACTGGGGTTTTAGAACCAGGTCTTTTACATTTTAATTGTACTTTGTTCAAAATTAGTTGTAAGCCTGTTATCCGGTGCTCAACCAATGAAACACAAAAATCAGCCTGGGAAGCTTGTGGTGACTTGCAATTATTAAATGAAACAAAGTTTGCAGGACCCTGAAAATACATCCCTGTGAAAGCAAAGAAGGAGATGCGAGAATATTAGCCAGCAAGAGACCAACGGTATCAAGGATTAAATTTTGAAATTTTAGAACTGTGCTCTGGAAATTGATCTGGGGAAGATCTTTTATTATTTTATTTTTGGGAGGACAAGGGAAAGATCTTTTCAAACTCACACATAACATTCTTACTGAATTAGAAACGTGTTCCACTGAACTGGATTTGAAGTTGGTCATGGTGCACAAAAATTCTTAATTATTTTCACCCAGACTGTGATAAGCTACCAAGATAAATAGAAGCTAGAGTGATAGAAGCACATAGCTTTATATGTGAACACACATGTCGATAAATACATAGGTAGGCAGTGAGGTAAGTGAAGAAGAAAAACAGTGTAGCTCTAAGATAATACTAGAAAAATACAGTCTTCAGAAAGACATCTTTGATAGGATATTATGCATAGATTTGGTGAAGATAATTAAAATAGGTAGATCAAGAATCATTATTCTACTTATTTTTTAGTTTTTATTTATTTTGAGAGAAAGAGAGAAGCCTGGGAGAGGGGCAGAGAGAAGGAGAGAGAGGATTCCAAATAGGTTCTGTGCTGTCAGCGCAAAGCCCAACACGGGGTTGAACTCATGAACCCTGAGATCATGACCTGAGATGATGTCGGACACTTAACCCACTGAGCCACCCGGGAGCCCTGCTGCTTAGTCTATTTGAATGTTCTGAGATACAATATACAAAGATTTTAAGTTTTTCTTTGGTGTACATGGATTCTTTTGGTAAGAAAATATTTTTGAAGATTATTTTGATTACAACTCTTTTATAAGTCACTAATATAAATGGATTTGTCAGAAAATATTTCAGAAAATTAATATTATTAACTAAGTAACTCTTTTACTCTCAAAAGTGTCCCAGTTTGGAGAATAAATTATAGGATTCCCTTACTTACAACTTAGAACAGGGAGAAATGTGGAACGAAATACAGAAAAGTATCCAAAAAAGTAATATGGTAGTCTAAGTACCTAAAAAGCCCTTCTTATCAAATACAATTAAACACGGAGAAGATATTTTCACAAATCTTATTAAATGCTTGCTGAGCTTGTAAAAGACAAGAATTTTCAGGCCAAAAATAAATACATAAATGAAATTGGGAACTTAACCAGAACTAAGCAGAACACGGAAGTCTGCTTTACCCTGAACGCATTTGCCAAACCAGGTAATAATCTGCTTAGTGTTATATGGTTTCAAAAGATGTGGGAAACAGAAGTCAAGGCCAAAAGGCTGCCCAACATGGGGATTTTAATAGGAAAACCCCCTTCAACAGCGCCTGCGCCCGTCACTATATAACACAAGTTCCTGTTGAAAAATGGCACAGGATAGACAAAGAAATTGCCCTGAGAATATGGAACCCCGGGGCTGGATTTATGCAGGTTTGCAGTGTTAATTCTCGATATCTGGGTGGTCCAAAATATTTCAAGCTGAGAATATCACGTCGAGGATCCTCAACTGGTAGGGATCCCAGGCACCGAGCCAAAGAAAATACGAACGCTAAAGGAAAGCATCTTTATCCTTGGTCCCAAAGACTTCTCACAAATAAAATGCCAATGGAAAGGAGCTGCCCTGGGGCAGAAGTCCACAAAGGAATGAGGCACCATGAGACAGAGCCAACAGAATGAGATGTTCCAGCAGAAATCACAAATAATCAACCACAAGCTGATCAACATGCTTAAGGAAATGAAAATGTTTGAAGGAGTACAATAATCAAGAGCTTCGTCAGAGCTGATCAATTCCTGCTTCTAGTCATGTTGGAAAACCCAGAACTAGATTGACCCTCCAGCCTTAAACTAGAAAACCAAATAAAATATTAAGGGGAAAGAGGGGGTTTTGGATATTGGGTGAGAGCAGCAGAGAATAGTCTTTGAGAGAAAGGAAACAAATGAGCAGAGCCCTGGGTGGCCCAGCTCACCACCGCCCGCCCGCCCCCTCCCACCTGGAGCCTGCTTCTGATTCTGTGTCTCCCTCTCTGTCTGTCCCTCCCCCCTCCCCTTCATGTGCTCTTTCCCTCTCTCAAAAATAAACTTTGAAAGAAAGATGAGTTCATGTATGTATGTGTGTGTATACACGTATAAAACACACATATGAGCAGGGGAGAGGGCAGAGAGAGAGGTGAGAGAGAATTCCAAGCAGGCTCCCTGTGCTGTCAGCACAAACCCCAACATGTGGGGCTCGAACTCACAAACCACAAGATCAGGACTGGAGATGAAATCAAGAGTCAGATGCTGAATGAACGGAGCCACCCAGGTGGCCCTGAGAATGGGGTTCTGATGGCCCCAAAGCCAGTATGGGGCCCCAAAGAACTGAGCACAGGAAGTGACATAAACACATGAAGGTAATGATGGCGGCCGTGGAGGTGTAGTGAGTGGTTTCTGGGCAGTTTGGCACTGAGTAGTAATGTGCATGGAAAATACTAGGAGAATAAAGAAAAATCCCGACAACAAATAACACCACCACAGCCACCACAAGAAATATCCTGAAAGTGTGAGACTCTGACTTCGAGCTTCTTGAATTAGCACTACGGACAGCGTGGCTTACTGGTTGCAAAAAGCTCTTCCCTGCCCTCACACCTGGGTGCGTAGGAAATAGGAATGAATCAGTGGCATCCACATAACCATGGAGGCTTCCAAGTGGTCGCTCTAGTGAATGAAATCTCAAAAATAAGAAACGCCTTTGGAGTACTGGTGGGGATAGTGCTGATGGGGGGAGTGGTTGCCTTCTCGGCCAGCCCCTCACCCCCCATCATGTACAGAATTTACAGTCTCTGGACCCCCTGGTTTGACTCACTCTCTGCTCAAGTCTATACTCTCTGCTTGGTATGGTGGGATTCTGCTACATTTGTTCAAAACTTTAGAGAATAGGCTGAAAGGCACCAGAAACCACTCTCTTATTGTGGGTCTCAGGACTGGCCCTCCGGTTAGTCACGTGTGTTTCCCCTGGATTCTGCAGTGACACCCCCATCCCTCTGTCTGGACTCAGGCTCTGGCATGCTGAGAGGTGTTTCACTTCCATCTCTAACAGGTTTCTACACATTCACATCTGCTCTTGGCTCCTGGAGAACAAGATGGAGGACCATGCGTTTAATGTGGGGATGGTCTGAGCAAAAGGTCCAGCTCCCCTGGATGGTGTATGCACCGAGTAGATTTCCAGTGTCTCAGAGGATGCAAGCTCTGCTCATGAGAACCCAGCAATTAAAAAGCCAGCCAACTGGTACCACAACAAACAGACAGCTGAGCTGTGAGTTCACAGTCAAATTATGAACCTGAATACCTATGTGTTGGGGTCTATACAGTGATGAGGGAGCATGGGGCAAGCTGAGGGCAAAGGACAGGCTAACAGCACTCCTCCCCCCCATAACAGTGCTCCTCCCCCCAGTGGAATATGTGTGATACTCCTTGGGCACTCCCGGCTAGCCAAGAACAAAGGAAGGGGGTGTAAATGCTCGCCATGGTGATGTGGGAAACTAAGGCAGATGAAAAATTAAATTCCCTTACTGCCTGCAGCCAGTGCACTGACAAGTCCTTGAAACCAGCAGAGTGACCTCCTCTAGGAGCTCAGTTGTCTCAATGATGACACTTCACTGGGGGCAAAAGAGAATCTCGGCTCAGCCCTGTGCTCGGCCCCAGGAATCCGGAAGTCTACTTTAACATAAAAATTCCTTTGCAACTTTATCTCAACTCCCCCAAGATATGCACTGAAAATCCTACTCCAAGCTTATAGCCGTCCCCCCCCTCCCCCCCGATACAGGGCCTCAAGACTGAGGTTTTACTAAAGGATAATAAATGGCATTCTAGCTCCTCAAGGTCCTGAAGATCTTGCTTCCAAAATTCCTTAGAGACTTCCTCTATCCCTGACCCCCTCCCAACCCGAGGGTTACCCCTTCTGCCCAAAGGTCCAGTCCCCGGGTTTTAATAAAACCCCCTTTTGGCACCCAAGACATCTTCTGTGAATTCTTTCTTGGCCGTTGGCTCCGAACTCCACATCATTACCCCAAAACCCCATCAACAGGACCACCAAAGGCCTGATAGTGATTGTGGAGGAGACTTGAGAGAACATGGCCATATTCTCACGGTGCTTCACCGAGCATGAGATGTCTTCTCGTGCGTTATTTCCTTACGACAAGCTGGAATCTTCTCTGCATGGTACAGATGGAGACTAGAGAGCCTCGGGTCACACAGGCAGCCAGTGAGGAGCTGGGGCCTGAACCCTGGTCTGTCAGGGCCAATTCTGTGTGCTCTCACCCCACCGCGTCCTGGGGAATAACATGGTGACTGAGAGGGCAAGCTCTGAGCCCAACTACCTGAGTTCCAATCCTAGTGTATGAGCTATTATACCTATGACAGCTGGTGATTTGCTAGACCTTTCTGTGTTTTGGTGTCTTCATCTACATAAAGGGAAGAACAATAGCATCTATCTCTAAGGAGCATGCGAAGATCAAAAGAGAATATTTGTATTATATAGACTGGACTTGCACTCAGCAAATATTCAAAAAGTGGTACCTTTGCTACTCACAGCTTTTGAATAATACTCGAGGTGCCAAGACCATGTGAAATGGGTCCTTAAATGGGCCCTTGGATGGAGGACTTAATGACAAAAGGGTGATTCTGACTCCATCCTGAAGGCTTTTAGAGGAATAATCACTTCATTCTTTGCGCTTACAAATTATAGGCTCAATTAAATGACTTTGGTGAGGAAAGCCTTTGGCTTCTGGAAAGGTCAAATTGTATGGTTTTTAAAGGTGGCCATTCTCCTTTTCCAAAGGAAGTTGTCAAGCAGGGGCTGAGATGGGTTTCATTATTCCAGTAAGAAATCAGGTTTGCTTTTTCAGAATTTGCTTGTCAAGGAGGCTGCTGTGGGGAAGGCTCTGGGCTGTGGATTTATACAGTCTCTATGGTGGGTTGAGGCTCAGCGGCCCAGAAATGGGAAGGGCATGCAGGCACTTTCCTGGGCTTTACCCAGGACAGACTTACCACTTCGCCCACCGCCGAAAGTTAATCACAAGAGCTGACGAAGCCCCCTTCACACATACCCTGTGCTTTTTGGCACCAGAGAACATGGTCTTCTAGATGTAACTTGAACTTTATACTATTGTCAAATGATGGGCTGCCATTCCCAAATCTGGGGATAGCAGCTGGTCACAAGGACAGCCTTTCTTTAGAGTTCCAACACATTCCTGGAAATGTCCCTACACTTAGATCATTAGGGCACCAATTCCAAAGCCAGGCCATAAGTGGCTACTATAAAGGGAGGGTCTGTTTGAGTAACTAAAACTCTTGAACGAACTCTAAGACCTACGTGCTTCTACTTACGTGCTTCTACCAGATCCTAGACATTCGGAGAGTTGTAACAGTAAGTAAGAATCTATAGTGTATCTTATCTTTACTACTGTCATTATTTATTACTGCTACAGAGAACATATTCACAGATGACATACTGGAACTTTCTTTGAACATACTCTACATACAATGTGACTTTTAACTGCCTACACCTTGTCTTCTAACTTACATACTGGTTTCTTCTGTCCTCCTGGTCTCTAAGCTCTATGCATCAGCCCTAATGCTCAGAATAGTATTTTATCCATCACAGATGCTTGATAAATCATCAGAGTAAACCTGGCAGAGTGAGTCTATTTTTGCTTTATATTTGATTAGAGAAGGTGAGCTATGGCTTCGATGTCTCTCCAGCTCCTATGCAGCTGATATCACTGCAAAAAGACACACTTAGTGCTCGCTGAAAATGGGGTTCTCTGTTAAAGATTTTCTTTAAATATGTCTATTTATTTTGAGAGAGAGAGAGAGAAAGCACACGCATGAGCAGAGGAGAGGGCAGAGAGAGAGGGGGAGAGAAACCCAAGGAGGCTCTGTATACTGTCAGCACAGAGCCTGACATGTGGGGCTCAGACTCACGAACCACGGGATCATGATCTGAGATGAAATCAAGAGTCAGACCCTTAACTGCCTGAGCCACCCAGGTGTCCCTGAGAGTGGGGTTCTGATGGCCACAAAGCTAGTCTGATGGCCCAAAGGTGTCTTCCGGGTTAGTGAGGCAGGCCACCAAAGAGTTGAAGGCAGAAGCCTGATTCCTATCTGTTACTTCCTAAAGAAGTAGGGTCCACCAAAAAAATGATTAGAAGTAATTAATGAATTCAGTAAAGCTACAGGATACAAAATTAACATACAGAAATTGGTTGTATTTGTATAGGCTAATAATGAAATAACATAAAGAGAAGAAAAAAATTCTATTTACAGTTGCACCAAATAAAATAAAATATGTAGGAATAAACTTAACTGAAAGGGTGAAAGACCTGTACTTGGAAAACCATAAAACACTATAAAACTATAAAACACTGATAAAAGAGATTAAAGATGGTACAAATGGAAAGACATTCGGTGCTCATGGATTAGAAGAACAAATACTGTGAAAATGTCCATACTACCCAAAGCGCTCTACAGAGTTAATGCAATCCCTATCAAAATACCAACGGCATTTTTCACAGAACTAGAACGAATGATTCTAAAATGTGTATAGAACCACAAAAGACCCCGAATAGCAGAGGTAACCTTGAGGAAGAAGAACAAAGCTGGAGGTGTCCCCATCCTGGATTTCAAGCTGTATTACAAAGCTATAGTTATCAAAACGGCATGGTCCTGGCACAAAAATGGACACACAGATCAATGGAACAGAATAGAAACCTAGAAATAAACCCACAGTTATATGGTCAATTAATCTATGACAAAGGGGGGAAGAATATACAATGGGGAAAAGACAGTCTCTTCAATAAATGATGTTGGGAAAACCAGACAGCCACATGCTAATGAATGAAATTGGACCATTTTCTTACACCACACACAAAATTAAATTCAAAATGGATTAATGACCTAAATGTGAGACTTGAGACCATAAAACTCCCAGAAGAAAACATAGTCAGGAATCTCTTTTACATCAGCCATAAAAACATTTTTCTAGATATGTCTCCTCAGGCAAGGGAAACAAAAGCATTCAAAATAAACTGTCGAGACTATATCAAAATAAGAAACTTTTGCACAGCAAAGGAAATCATCGACAAAATGGAAAGGCAACCTACCGAACAGGAGATGTCTGCAAATGATGGATCTGACAAGGGGTTAATATCCAAAATATATAAAGAACTTAAGCAACTCAACACCAAAAAGCCCCCAAGTAATCTGATTAAAAAGGCAGAGAACCCAAATAGGCATTTTTCCGGAAAAGGCAAACAGATGGCCACTAGACATATGAAAAGATGCTCAACATCACTCACCATCAGGGAAACGCAAATCAAAATCACAGTGAGGTGTCACCTCACATGAGTCAGAATGGCTAGAATCAAAAACAAGCAATAACCAGTGTTAGCGAGGATGTGGAGAAGTCCTCTGATGGTGGGAATGCAAACTACTTCAGCCACTGTGGGGAAAACAGTATGGTGGCTCCTGAAAAAGTTAAGACTAGAAATACCATACATTCTAGTAATTCAATAACTGGCAATCTACCCAAAGGAAAAAACCCATTAACTCGAAAAGATATATGTGTTTATTGGCTATGTTTATTGGCTATATTTATTGTCTATTTACAATAGCAAGATATGGAAGCAATTCAAGTGTCCATCGACAGATGAATGGATGAAGAAGATGTGGTATATAGACACAATGGAATATTACTAGGCATAAAAAGAATGAAATCTTGCCATTTCCAACACCATGGATGGACTCAGAGGGCATTCATTATGCCAAGTGAAATAAGTCAGACAGAGAAAGACAAATACCATATGATTTTACTCATAAGTGGCATCTGAAAACTAACAAATAAAAGCAGAAAAAGACCTACAAATACTGAGAACAAACTACTGGTTGCCAGAGGGGAGGGGGTTGAGGGGGCTGGGCAAATTGGGTGAAGGGGACTGGGGGATACAGGTTTCTGGTTATGGAAGGAATACGTCATGGAGATAAAAGGTACAGCATAGGGAATATAGTCAATGGCACTGAAACAGGGTTGTGATGGTGGCAGTTACACTTGTGAGCACAGCATAACGTATAGAGTTATTGAAGAACCGTGTTATACACCTGAAACTAATGTAATATTGTGTGTCAACCATATTTCAATTTAGAAAAAGGAGGGTTTCAATCAGGTTGATTTAATGCAAATTGGTGCAAACATAATAAGGAACCTGAAAAAAAAAAGACTCTATCATTATTTGGATGCGCTCCTATGATAGGAGAGCTAAGTATGCAAACAAATAATTAAAATATAACATCAGGGCCTATAATACAATACCTTCAGAATGCCACAGGGGATCTCAGGAGGGAAACAACTTTTCTGGAACAAAGAAGCAGGAGGGAGGAAAGGAGATCAGAAAAGGCTTCAAAGAGGAGATAATATTTGAAGGAGCCTTGAAGAATAAGCAGGAAGGGATACAAAGATTTTTTAATATTAAAAATGGATTACTGTAATTTACCATATTAAAGGATTAAAAAAAGAAAAGCTACATGATCATCTCATTAGATGCAGAAACGGGTTAGACAAAATTTGACAATTTTTAAAAATCTCCTGGGGAAATCCATAAACAGAAGATCCAATACTCGGTGATATCCTCCTACGATGGAAAAATCATACATCAAAGAAAATTCATAAACAATAGCTGCACACATCAGTATGGATGTCAGAAGTGAAATATTGGTTGAAAAAAAGGAAGTTACAGAAGAGCCAAGAGAGCATGATTTCACTTATGTAAAGTTCAAAATCAGACAAAACTAAACGATATATATTTTTACAGACACAAATTTACATGGTTAAAGTAGAAGGCACATTTGGGGAGTGTAAACACAAAATTCAGCATGGCAGCCACCTCTGGGAAGGGCAGGAGAGTGATGTCCTCACAGAGGAGCACAGAGGCCTTCTAAATGTTCTATTTCCTAACCTGGCTGGTGGGCACATGGTGTTTGATGTGCTATTTTGCAGACTGGGCAGATGTGTTTCTGTATCTATATATATATATGGCAGATTTCATATTGAAAACATGGAAGAGAAATAAGCAGAAACTGTCTAAAGGAAGAACAAAATCCAAGACAGTATGGAATATAGCATGTTCTTGATAACCATTCAATGAACGAATGAATGAATGAACGATCAAAGCCATTGAACACAGATGATCAAAGCCATTTGTAGGCAGAAAAAATAGCATCTACAAAACATAGGGCCATGAGAGGACGTGGAGGGAGGGTTCAGGAAGCTTTACACAGTTTTTGTGATGAGAAAAGTGGTTGTGACCCAAATTACGAAGAGCTTCACGGGCCATAAAAGCATTTGAACTCTATCCTGTGACGACAAGAAGCCACTGCAGGATTTCAACAAGGGGTGACATCAGAGTTGCCTTTTAATTTTTTTAATGTTTATTTATTTTTGAGAGGGGGGAGGGGCAGAGAGAGAGGAAGACACAGGATCCAAAAAAGGAGGCGGGGCTTGAACCCATGAGCTGTGAGATCATGACTTGAGCTAAAGTCAGACGCTTAACCAACCGAGCCACCCAGGTGCCCCTAGATTTGCCTTTTAAGTTGGCATTCTGGCAGCTGTGTGGGAGGCCACGAGCCTGGTCTCCTCTGCCTTCCCCAAAGAGAATCCTCAGAAGGAAACTGTGCATGGCATTTTCCCCTAGTGAAGGGTATAGTGTAATGCACTCTGTTCTGAAAACTACATAGGAATACTCTCGACACTCAAAAACAACAACTACTATTGGTCCCGAGTGCAGGAGTTCATGCTCAGGGGTGGCCAGGTTCACAGAAGCGGTAAGCTATGACACGTGGTTTGAGGGAAAGAGGAAAGAGCTGACCCAGGGCTTCAAGGGCACACACATAGAACCCTTGGGAAGACTGGCATGTCAGGGCATAAAACTAGGAAATGTATGCTTATAAACTGGGGGCCCAACCTCCCCTTTCATCCCAAACCTAGACACCCTCCACCCCCACATTTTTACTGATCTCACTGGTAGGGAGTAAGGGAAGAGAAAGTGCTTAAGGACAAGCAAAAATAAAGAGCCTATAAATTTACTAGAACCATCTCTATCTCTCCAGTACTCTCTTTAATGTATCAAAATGAAACTGGCTCTGTTTTAGGTAAAGAATCACTGGTAGGTTAGACAGTTTGATACAACTTAACTGCTCCGTGAACATGACTATTTGAAAATTGTTCAATTACACATGAACTAAATTATCACCTCATTTGCATGGACAAAAAAAAAAAATCTATTAATGCTCAGTTGAGCCTGAACCTGTTGGCTGTGGAACAGGTGAGCATTTATGGCTGGATACTCTGATTGAAGCTCTATTAACGCTCAAGACAGTTTCTTAATGAATTAAGCCCCAACTCATTTGTATGCTCCATTCCTTCTAATGCCTAATTGTGCCTAAATCTGGCCATCCTTGAGTGATCACAGCGCC
The DNA here is from genome assembly GCA_017311185.1 of Proteles cristata cristata. Lineage (NCBI taxonomy): Eukaryota > Metazoa > Chordata > Mammalia > Carnivora > Hyaenidae > Proteles > Proteles cristata. The sequence goes on from JAESUZ010004053.1 coordinate 417,730, forward strand.
CTCTGGGTGTCCAAGGGCATCCAGAACGTTCTGTGCACTGGCCCCAAACAAACCTGGAGCCCCCCCACCCCCAACTTCGGGCTGTTTTCTCCCGGGAGCAACATGACTGGTGGTATGATGATTAGTTATCATTAAAGGTAACAATTAGTGGCGGATTCAGAGTCTTGCATCTGGCTCAGCAGTTTATCATGATTTGTGTCAGGAGACACTCCATCATGGCGGCGAAGGACAGGGCGGCTGTGAGTGGCTCAGGCGTTTAAAGGCTGGGCAGTGGAGGGGCGTCTGGGTGGCTTAGTCGGTTAAGCGTCCGACTTTCGCTTAGGTCATGATCTCGCAGTTTGTGGGTTCGAGCCCCACATAGGGCTCTGTGCTGACTGCCAGCTCAGAGCCTGGAGCCTGTTTCAGTCTGTGACTCCCTCTCTCTCTGACCCGACCCTGCTCACGCTGTCTCTCTCTCTCCTAGAAATAAATAAAAACATTAAAAAAAAATTAAAAAAAAAAAAAAAAAAAAGGCTGGTTAGTGGAAACCTTGACAAATCTGGCGTGTAAGAGAATGAATAACTGCCGGAGACGAGAAGAGGGTTTCAGAGTCACCACGTCTGCCCACACAGCCTTTTCTACCGTCCTTCCAATCCTTCTGCCTGACTTGGCCCCTTCTTCCCATGGTGGTGGTTGAGCGCTGACGCCCATGTACCATCAGGTGTCGGACCTGGAAGCCCACATCTGCATCTCATCTCCGCTAGACTGTACATTGTCCAAGACTGGAGATCGTTCGTGTTATTCTATTACATCCCCCAGTGTCCTGCATATTGTAGGGATCCAACAAATATTTTTGAATGAATGGAGTGAATGACCAAATGGATAAAAGAACTTCCAGATATTCTGCTATGTATTCCTCAAATTCTTTCCTCTATGCTTGGTAGTCTCTATCCGACTTACAATAACGTCAGTCCCTGAAAACCGTAAGCCAGGTTCTCTGGGTCAGAATCCACCTTGCTGATCAAAAGAGCACTGAGCTCCATGATTAAGGGAATTAAACTCTATGGACCACTTGGGATCGAAAGTGTACGCTGAAAGTTAGTTCATCAGCCTTAGTCTTGAAAATCTCTGGGGAAAAAAAACCCTTCTCTCATGAAATCCAATACGGTCAAGTTTTGCTGCAGTGTGGGAACACATCATGGTTCTCAGCTCTAACTGAGCACCAAAAGTTCTTGCCTTATATTTAAAGGTTATATTATACGAAAGGTCTGTATCTTTATATACCTGACTCACACCCTGGTGACTGGGATACACAGATACAATTGAGGGCACAGAAGCATCTGACCCAACTCCACACTCCCTCAGACTCCATGGACCCAGAGGAAAGTTGTAGATGGAGTCATTCACTTCCTTTTTTTTTTTTTTAAATTTTTAATGTTTTATTTATTTCTGAGAGAGAGAGACAGCGTGAACAGGGGAGGGGCAGAGAGAGAGGGAGACATAGAATCTGAAGCAGGCTCCAGGCTCTGACCTGGCTGTCAGCACATAGCCTGACATGGGGCTCGAACCCACGAACTGTGAGATCATGACCTGAGCTGAAGCTGGACGCTTAGCCGACTGAGCCACCCAGGTGCCCTGAGCCATTCACTTCCTTAAGGCAATTCTTTTCTCTTTGTGTCTTCACACAGGGCCGGATTCTCTTAAATTAAATGTCTGTATCAGGCAGCAACCCTATCTGTATATCAGGCACCCAGAGTCTTGTTGAATAAACTCATGAGCTTTCCATATTGACAAAAGGTCATTGCCCAGTGTCCATTCATGGATGAATGAAAACCACACACACACGCACACGTATACATACAGTGGAGTATTATCCAGCCATTAAAAAGTTATATCCTGTCACCGGTGACAGCAGGGATGTGCCTCGAGGGCATTACACTAAGTGAAAGAAGCCAGACAGAGAAAGGCAAATACTTTAGGATCTTAGTTTACATGGAATTTAAAAACCTGAACTCGGGTACAGAGAACAGATGGGTGGCCGCCAGAGGTGGAGGAGGGGCCGGAGGGCAGCGGGGCAGGTGAAGAGGACCCACACCAGGGGCTCCCCTGTCTCAGCTCTGCATCAGCTCCCCAGCTCGTGTGGCAGTCCATCTCTTAGAAACCACAAGTATTTGACTGCATATTTCCTTGGGAGCTGAGCCTGGAGAAACTTCACAAATTCGGGCTGATAGCTGCCAACTGTGGAAACCCCCAAAGCTGCTATTATCAGCCTGGTGCTCGCGGAAGCTCATTATCTCGTGCCCTGACAGCTCACGTCACTCTCACCTCCAGCCTACTCCTTCCTCGCCTTTCCGGTTCCCGGCAAAACCTGAAGACACAGGCTGGGTGATAATCTCTCCTATTCTGACAGGAGTCTTCTGACTCGGAAACGTCTCAACACACCTCCTGGAAACTGCCAACCACGTCCTAGAAACTAGAGAGGGCCAGAAACTCTGTCTTGTCAGCAGGACGCCCCCAGCATGGGACACGGTCATTCTTCTCATGCTGGACGCCCACCCAGTGAGCCAGGAGGGCTGCGTGGGGGTCCTGAGGGTCCTACAGCCCAAGAGAGCATCACAGAGCAGCTCTTCCCATTAATGAGCATGTGGAAAGGCTCCATCGACTGCCAGGCTCTCGCATGAGCAAGACTGAAGAAATTAAGAAAGGAAACCATCTTATGAGATTTTGCAGAGAGCATCTGTTAGTGCGGCCCAGAATTCAGGATTTAGATCACTGGGTTCCACCGAGAGCCATCTGAGGTCGAGCTGAGCCCTGCTCACCAACTTTCTGGCTTGGGTCCTGCGCATAAATTCTGAGTTCATTCCAATGATCTAATCGGGTTGTTCTGGTTTTGGTTCAGTGGACTGGGTTGCCTTCTCTTCTCTACATTCCCTAATCCCCTTTCCCTACCTCCACGGCTCTCCCAGAGTCAGCCAGCCCTGGCTTAGCCATCCCAGCAAAGTGGAGGTCCTGGAGACTGACCCTGCCCTCACAGCCGTCCCAGCCCACGGAATTATGTCCTTACTTCCCACCGACAACACACGCCTGACTCTGCAACAGATCTGCTGTCTGACCTCCTCTGTGATTCCAGCAGCTCCCGACAGAGCGCCACAGAACTGTGGACACTGTGTTAGGAAGTGGGGCCTCACCAGGGGCCAGTGAAGCAGTCTGTCACCTACCAGCCGTGTAAACAGGGACAAGTTAATGTACTCCTCTGGTCTCAGTTTCTCCATCTGTAATAGGAGTGTGACCACAATAGCATCCATGTCATAGGCTGTCGGCAGAATTAAATGCCTGTTAAGCCTTTGCAATGGTTCCTGATGTACAGTAAGACAATGACTGTGAACTATTACCATCATGTTCACACTGTGAAATGAGCCTCACTCCGAGCTCATGGGAGTGCGTGCCAGCTACCTGGAACATTGCTGGGAAACCAGAAAACAAGTATTGGAAACGATTTTCTTCTTTTCTCTAGGACCCAGCAAGTCCACAAATTAGGAACCTCTGTCCCCTCGATGAGATCGAGAAAAATGTTCCCACCTTTCTTTGTGCTCTCTTATTCACGTCTTCCCATGGCAGGAAAAGGGTCTGGCTGGTGAGTCTGGTAAATGTGACCCTGGGCAGGAACAGCCCTAATGCTCTCTGTCCGTCTGACTCCCTCTCTGCAAGGCACACGTTCCCTCCTGCAATTGAGCCACGTGGCTGTTGGGGTAAGTGACCACCTGCCAACCTGATTCTGCCCATTTGTGAGTCCAGGTGTCTGGCTCGTGCAGGGACAGAAGACTCCCCTGCCCTGTACTAGGATTAAGCATAGAGGGTTTTGACTCCCGATCATATTCTTGTACATATTTGCCAGTTGGTTCAGAATCTGGAGGGAAGAGAGTTTCATTAGTAATCTGAGACTGAACCGAAAGGAAGGAAACTTCTTGAGAAGCCAAGAGGGAAATGAAAGCATCTCCTAATTTCTACCCAGTCCTCCAACCACATGGCCCATTATCCCGTGGGCACGAGCCATGGTTGACAAAGAAAAACCAGCCTGTGGCTTTGCTGCCAAGAGATGGTGACTGAGTCAGGAACCTAGATCCATGAGGCTCCTCTCCAGTGGGCCTCTGGAGAATGAGAAGGAGGACATGTAGAGTTTGTGTGTCTGACCAGGGGAGAAAGGACCCATGCTTGAACCAGGGGCTCGTGACCCCGACTCCCAGACAACCTCATTTCTCCCTGAATGACTTGTGTGGTTCTGGAAAAACCTGGCGGTTACTAACCTCATTTACTGGTGGCTGCTGCCTAAACTCTTAAGAAGAGGATATCAATCTCTGGAGATGCTCATAATTAAATATGAAGACACCACTGGCCAGGGACGTAGATGGAGCAAGGAGGAAGAAAAAAGAAACAAGGGCTAAAATCTCATAAAGGGAGGTGGGGGGCACCTCGACATCCCGGTGATTTTCTGAACTCACTTTCTCTGCATCCTAGCAGTCATTAAAATGTATAAAAATGAGTATTTTTGAAGCAGCAATACTAAGAATTATCATTGCCGTGGTTGCCTGGCAACCTGAGACTTCAGTTATTTTATTTCTAAACAGGGGATGCTATAAACCAGTACCTAGAGTTTGTGCAAATAGTTCTAAATTGATGTTCTCCCTGTAAATCAGGAGGAGATAATACAGCATTAATGTACTTTTAATGGTTGCTAAATATGCGTGTCTCTCATATCTCACACATGCGCCTGCGCGCAGATTCTTACAGCGTTTCTATCACGTGCGATTTTCAGTAAATGTGGGTCATTGTTATTTCTTTGCATTTTTCCTGGAAAATATCTATTTGGTTGCATATTAGGCATAAATAAGATCCATGAAAACAAGCCTTTCATCATCTCCTGGGTCAACCAGGGGAAATAATATTGTACATCAGTACGATCAGTACAATGTGGGACTCAATCCATAGTCCCTCTCCCGGATGAGAGGGTCTCCAGTTTGGGGCAAGTAGAGACCCTCTCAATGGCTACTCAGAGGAAATCTCTCTCAAAGCATGCACGTCCTGGAAAGGCCTCATGAAGTCCAGCAAAGAGGTGTGGACGTTTTGGCAAAGCTGCCTCTGTTTACGAAATGTCATTTCTCCACAAGTCATGGACTTGAATTTGAGCTTTTAGGGCTGCTCGCTGGTTTAAATGAACTGCTCCAAAGCTGGCACCTTCTTAGTTGTGACCTTGGTTCCTGACCTCACTGGGGCCTTAGGAGGAAAAGTGCTCCCATCCCAGATTCTGATGGTAGGCTCCTTATTGCTTTTGTGGAGCGGACAGCCCTATGGGGGTGTCGGCTTGCGGTCTGAAGGTCATGATAACGCCTGCCTCAGGCTCCCCCCGCATCTCTCAGCAGCTTCACCACAGAGAAGGGGGAGGCTCAGTGATCCTGAGCCCCAGACACGTCAGTGAATGACGCGGATAAACCAGGAGAAAGTCTTGGCCTGAACCACGGACCAAACCCGCTGAAGCAAGGTATCGAGCATCACTTCTTCCCTGGGATTGTAATGCAGAGCCAGGCCTCTAGTGGACTCGGAAGAGAGTCGTGGGCACACGAGAGTCACGGAAGAATGTTCCATGACCTCTTATAGTAAATGGAAACCAAGACATTATAAAATAGCTGGTGCCTGGAAACACAGTACAAGCATATTGTTGGCAAAGACACAAATAGACATTTGGACTATTAAATAATTGTTTCTCCAAATGGAGCAACAGTTGAGAATGAAGGTAGATGCTTCAGGGCTTGAGGCGGGACCATGTGGAGGAGGTAAGCTTCCTAAGGGTTTGTATCCCTCACAGGACAGCGTCGAAAAGGGACCAAAAATTCTATTTTGAGAGACTGGGTGGCGGTTAGAATTTCCAAGTCTTGGGGTGCCTGGGTGGCTCAGTTGGTTAAGCATCTGACTTCGGCTCAGGCTGTGATCTCACGGTTCATGAGTTTAAGCCCTGTGTTGGTCTGTGTGCTGACAGCTCAGAGCCTAGAGCTGCTTTGGATTCTGTGTCTCCTTCTCTCTCTGTCTCACCCCCACTCGTGCTCTGTCTCTCTCTCTCACCCTCAAAAATAAACAAACATTAAAAAGATTAAAAAAAAAAAAGAATTTCCAAGTCTCTGGAAAGACTGTGGTCCTACAGATCAGCTGGGACATAATAGCACTTTAGCCAAAGCCAAGTTCACACCAACAGATCCGTGTGGTTGCCCTTCTGGGGGCTACATGCAGAAGTCTGCATCTGCAATACTGGGTTTTGGCAGGGGAACTGATTTCAATACCTCTGCCTCCTTTTTCTCATCCACCAAATGGGAAGACCCCTATCACCTTGGTGTCCAAGACATGGTGAGAAATAGCCAGCAGCTATAATGAGCCTTGAAAGAAAATTTGCAAATGAATTGTCAAAATGCTCGGACTACAACAGATTTCCCCAGACAAGAGGTCCCCCAAAGTGAGGGAGTGAGTCGCCTGTGCAGCCCACTAGTGCAGAGCTGGACAGGGTGCTGGAGCCGCTGGCCATTTTCCTGCCTTCCCCATGTGCTTTTCTGAATGGTGTCACCATCTAGGGTTGATTTATAGCCCTTGGGGTGGCCAGCAAGCCTGTGCCATGTTAACGGCAGAGGCTGGGAACCCATTCGGCGCCGTTCTGACATCTACAAAGGCGAGATCATTTGCAAAGTCAAAACCATTCAGGGCACACCTAAGGTGCCCCCGGGAGTGCCTGGGATGGATAATGAACCCAAACTCACATCCTAGCTGGCTCACATGACAAATCGCCTGATACAGGGATGACGACAAATGAGGACAGGCTATATCCCCTCTGTGCACATTCCGGTTAATTTCCCAGAAGCAAACACAAGTAATGCCGGTTCCAAGCGTGGAGTTGTCTAGGGTGACAAATGACGAGATAGTGGGGTTTTGTGCCTGTGTTGCAGGGGTGGGGGAGGGTACCGAATGTGGAGGTCAGGTTTCTGGTTTTTGCTGTGAGTGAGTGAGATACAGAGAAACCCCCCGGAAGGGCAGGAAACCTCCCCTCCTTCTCCCGCAAAGATGAGGCTGATGCCTGAAAGGTGTTTAGTATGCTAACAAAATGCTGCATGATGTGGCTTTGGAGCCTCGACTGAATTGATAAAGGAAATCTGGGCCCTCCCGCTGTGCTCAGCACCCCATGTCGTGCGGAGCAAAAGCAGCTAATATATTACAGAGCCTGATGAGACTGGGGGTGGGGGGTGGGACGGATGGATGGACAGACGATGTGGGCTCAGAACCACCAAGGCCTCCGGGCCCTAGAAAGTGACGCGGCCTGCCCCCTGACCGGGTGGGTGATCTGAGGAAATCTTTGCTTTCTTCTCCTGGACCTTGCCAAAAGAGAGTTTCTAGTTGATGAACCGCTTTGCAAATGTGATTTACGGATGCCATTTACTGCAAATGTGCTGTGGCTGAGACAGAGGTGCTCTTACAGCAAGGGTCTTTTTAGGCTCTGACGCAAAGATGGGCACTGAGGAGCTGGGAGGCGCTGGGACTGGGTGGGACAAGTCACTGCCAGGTGAGGGTTTGAGGAAGGACGGAGCTGGCCTGACGGCTCGGCCACCGTGCTTCCCAGCGCTCCATCTCCAGGACGGTCCCCAGGGTGGGACCACTGTAGATCTCGGGCAGACACTGAATCTAGGTTAAGTCTGTGCTTACTTCAGACGCCCACACAACTTGATCACCACTCCCACACAGCTAGCATCGAAAGAAGAAAACTAGAACTGAAGCAGACGCACGTCTGCAGGGAAGAGGCGTGGGGGCAGGTGGCTGGTGGTGGAGACTGCCCGACGTCACCTCACATTTAATTGAACAAGTGCCCTTGAACGACTAATAAACACAATTCTTGATGTTTCCCTAGATGTTCCCTAGATGTTTCCCTAGATGTTCCCTATTGTTTACAATAAAATTGACTTTTAACAAAGGGAAGTTACTTTATCTGAGGTAAAAGCAATTTCGCATGCTTACATTCGCCCAACGCCCCCGTCACTGGTTCAACAAATATTTACTGAAATCCTGAAAGCAGATCACTCCACAGAAACAACGTGAGAGATACAGAAGTAAAACATGTACTCAGTGACCTCAAAAGATGGTATGTTGGATTTTATTTACATCATGATCTTATTACCACCCCAATAGACATGTTTCCCTTTGTGTGGACAGGGAAGGCAACTGAGACCTTTCTTTTTTATCCTTTTCTCTTCCCTCTTCCATCTCTTCCTTCCTTCGTTCCTTCTTTCTTTTTTAAAATATTTATTGATTTATGAGAAAGAGAGAGAGGGGGGTGGAGAGAGAGAGCGCGTGAGCACGAGTGGGAGAGGGGCAGAGAGCAAAGAAGACACAGAAACCAAAGCAGGTTCCAGGCAGCGCAGAGCCTGACCCGGGGCTCAAACTCAAGAACCGTGAGATCAGGACCTAAGCCGAAGTCGAACACTTGCCCGACTGAGCCACCCAGGCGCCCCCCTTCTTTCTTTTCCTGTTGAGTTTATTCAACTGCAGAAATGATACCAAATTAAACTTTATAAACCTTCCACTTGAAATTTTTCCTTATGGAAAAGTGTCCTCACAAGGGCTGCGAAAACCATGTCTGGCTTTATCCAACCAGATTTCCAACTTTCAGGAGTTGAGACAGATTGGATTATACCTGCTCCTTTAACTCCTAAAGTCAGTCTACACATGGTCCACCAGGTGCCGACATCACTTTAGGGCAGAGAAGAAGGAAGATATAAGGATTCGTCCCCAGTCTCAATCATTGTTGAATAAATGCCCCAGCCCGACTTATCTTTTTCCTCCCACACAACAGTGACTTACACTGTGCATGATTTTACAGATTAAAAAGAAAGATTCACATACATTTGCTTAATCCTCATGGCAACTCTGTAAGCGTTATTCCCATTAAGTAGATGCAGGTAGGCTCAACCAGATGATTGTCATTAATTATTGGCCACCACGTTCTCGGTTTTACATAAAACTTTCACACGCATACCATTCTGAGGCTCATATCCTTGTGATGCAGACAGGACATGCAGTTAGAACTGTCAGTCTATGGTGAGTGAAGGTTCAGATGATAGTGGAGGAGCAGCCAGACTCTGGCAGGGGCCCAAACGGGCAGAGAGCACCCACGACCATCACCATGCTGTTCAAGGGCAAAGCTGAGTTGGGTGATATAGTGACCGGTGGCTCCAGGCCTGGGTCACTCATGGGCACAGGGGACATGGCCGGTCTTTGGCTATTCCAGACTTAGGAGTGGCTCTAATTTCCTCCTCATGGAGCATAATGGGAAGAGGGAAAGGATCTTGGAAGCAGAGTAAACATTTGCAGGAGAGGTGGGTGGGAACTCCCCAAGCTTTAGGCAGATAAAATATGGGTTTTCAAAGGTCCAAGCAATACTGGAGGGCACAATTACACTAAAAAATTATTTGTTGTTTATCTGAAATGCGAAATTTCCTGGGTATCCTGTATTTTTATCTATTAGATATGACAGCCCTATTCTAAGGGAAGGGTAGTTCAAACTTCCGCCCTTTGCTCTCATCACTATGAGGCACCTGTGTGATGGTGACCATCATCTAGCAATGGTGAGTGTGACAGGGCACCCCAACTGAGATAGTTCCCAATTATCTGACTTGAGAGTCAGCACTGGAGTAATTTAAGTATTTTCACAGCTTCTGAATTTGGAAGATCATGTGATACGTGCTCATTAGTGAAGGCTGGTTTGGGCACTGAGCTGTAAAGTGGTCCATCCAGACAGTCAGGCTGTCACGTGCCTTTCCAGGGAAGTCACTGGACCAAGGGTGCCACACCCAGCCCTGGCTCCATGCTCACCCCATTCCGTTCAGCCAGCAGAAGGTGGTCACTTACTTGTAAGGGATGTGTTTGCTGCCGTTGACAAGAGCCAGGATGACATTGCCCAGAGCAGACAGTGAGAGGCACAGTCCTGATCCTCCTTCCCGATTCTTGCTAAGAGCTTTCACACAGCTGCCGAGATCAATGAGGTGCAGGCGGCTGCGGCCTCCAGACACTGACATAAGACAAGAGAAGAGAGAAGTGGTTAGGTCCCGGGAAACACTCATCTGGTAAGCACTGGAGCTCCTTGGGAACTTGGAGGGAAACATAAAAGGGGAAGTAAAAGGTTAACATACGACTTAGTAGGAAACCCCAACAAAATCATGCTAGGTTGCAAACAGCATGGTCCTCCTTAAATTCTGTGTGCTGCACATCACTGACCTAAAACCCACTGACATCCCTCCTCTAAGAAATGAATCATTCTGGAATGCTGAATTGGAGATTTCAGAGAAGGTGAATGTCCAGTAAGAGGACAATAAGGTTTCACCTACATGTCCTCTGGCTAGAAGAGCTCTGAAACTGACTGAGTTGAATCGAATAGTCCAGGAGTGATCATGTGCTTTGGCTGATCAGCATAGAGACTCTGACCTAAATCTCAGCCAGGAATCAGGTTGATAATCCAGGGTAAAATCAGGAAGAAGTAACAGTCAGGTGCAGAGACAGGGAAAGACCCAAGTATTTGCCGAGTATCTGCCAAGTGCTGAGAGCTATATAAACATCAGTCTCATTCAATTTCCACAGCAAAACCATAAGCTAATGACTCTTGTCCTTTTTAAAATATAGATGAGGAAGGGGTGCCTGGGTGGCTCTATCCATTAAGCGTCTGACTCTTGATTTCGGCTCAGGTCATGATCTCATGGGTTCATGAATTTGAGCCCCATGTCAGCCTCTGTGCTGTGTCAGTGTGGAGCCTGCCTAGAATTCTCTCTTCTTCTGTCTCTGCTCCTACCCTGCGCATGCTCGCTCACTCACTTGCTCTCTCTCAAAATAAATAAACTTAAAAAATATATATAGGTGAGAAAACAGAAGTTAAGAAGTTAATCAGCTTGCTCATTGCTTCCGGCAGAGATGAAATAACAGGGACCAGACGGATTATCTTACCTAAGAGCAAACAAAATGTATACCGCAACTATTTGTAAGACACCAGACATTGGACTGTCAAGGCCAGTTACCCTGGGAGGTGGGGAACATAGAAGGCAGCACTACCTGTGTCTCAGCTTACTGCCTTGAGAGAGAGTTTCCGGGATGTGCCGCAGGGATGGGGAGGAATGTGGTAGACTACCTGCATCAAGGAGAAAGAGCAGAGAGTCCAGGGAGACCAACACAGCAAGAGCTGGCAGGACAGAGTACAGAGAGAAGGGAACTTAGGGTCTGCAGAGGCCCCTTCAAATACTGACCTGAGTACTGGTCAGCACAGGCATGTGAGGGAACCCCATGGCTGGGGAGCTAGCCACCTGAAAAGATTCGAGGTAACAGTGCACGGCACTCACATGAGGCCAGAAATAGTGCCTGTTCCCAAGAGTCAGACTAGAAGCCTCAGGGTTCACAGGGCCCCAGGTAGGGGACCCAGGAGAGTCTCACAAGTGGGGAATGCTTAGCCCTAAAGTAGCACTGACCAGGCCCCAGCTACCAAATCTTAGAAGCAAGACCAGAAAAGGTCAAACTGTTTACAAATAACTATATCCCAAAACAATGCTTCAGGAGATTTACAAAATGCAGAGTGTCCAGCATCTATCAAAAATAAGCAGGCATGCAAGGAAGCAAGGAAATGAGACTCATAATGAAGAGATAATTGAAACCAAGAAGAATTGACTGGTAGAGATAATAGAATTGACAGTGAAGGACATTAAAAACAGTTATGGCAGGATTTCACATATTTGAAAAGTAGTGACATGGGATACATTAAGACATAAACTGCATCTATGTGGAGCTGAAAACTACAATGTGTGAGTTGAAAAATACACTGAATCAAGAGCAGGGTAGACATTACAGAAGGAAAGACTTATACATTTGAAGACTGAGTAATTAAAACTCTCTAAAATGAAACACAGAGAGAAAATGTAAAGATAAAAACAGAAACTTAGAAAAAAGAGCTGCGGGACAGTTTCAAGTGTTCTAACAGGTGTGTAATTGGAGTCTCGGAAGGAGAAGACACAAGGCAGGGGGAGGATACAGATAAAATATTTTAAGAAATAGTGGCCAAAACTTCCCAAGGTTGAGAAAACTATAAACCCACAGATCCAAGAAGGTCCATGAGCCCCAATCACAAGATACATGAAGAAGACTACACAGAGGTGCATCCTAACCAAACTGCCTAAAACTGCTGATAAGGAGAAAAATCTTAAAAAACAGCCATGGGAGGAAAGCTGGTTATATATAAAGGACCGAAGACAAGGATGATGGCATTTCTTGTCGGAAACCATACAGGTGAGACCGTGCAGTGACCTTTCTAAAGTGCTGGACACTGTCACCCTAGAATTATACGTCCAACGAAATCTCACGCTAAGACAAAGGGAAATAAAGGCTTTTTCAGACTTCAAAAAGCTGAAAGAGGGGCGGTGCCTGGGTGGCTCAGTCGGTGGGGGTCCGACTCTTGATTTTGGCTCAGGTCGTGATCTCATGGTTGTGGGATCGAGCCCCACGTTGGGGTCCGCACTGAGCATGGAGCCTGCCTGAGATCCACTCTCCCCTTTCCTTCTGTCCTCCTCTGCTCACGCATGTGCTCGCTCTCTCTCTCTTAAAAAAAAAAAAAAAAAGAATTTACTAAAAGCAAACCCACAAAATGAGCCGTGGAAATGATAACTTCACCAATAAATATACATTTTTCCTTACTTAAATCTCTTTGAAAGATAATCAACCTGCTACATCAAAAATGACAGTGTAACGTGTGGGTTAGAACATGTGCAAAATTTAAAAGTTTGACAATCACACAGAGTTTAGAAGTGAAGAAAGAAATAGACGAGTGCCCTATTGCAGGGTTCCTATTCCATACCGGAAATGCTAGAAGATCACGTGAAAGAAGACTCTAATCACTTAAAGGTGTATACCTTCAACCCTAGAGCAATCAGTAAATAGTGAATAACTATAGCTAATAAGCCAACAGAGGATACAAAGTAAAATTATTAAAAATACTCCATAAGTCCAAAAAAGGCAGATAAAAAAATTAGTAAAGGAAAACAAAGAACAGACAAGTTGAACAGAAAACCTATAGAAAAATAATAATTTGGACTAAACCATGTCAATAATCACATTAAGTGTAAACAGTGTGAATAGTCTGATTTGAAAGGTAGAAAATGTCAGACTGGATAAAAAAGCAAGCCTAACTATATGCCGCCTATGAGAAATGCACTTCAAATATAGAGAAAAAAATCCATTAAAACTGTAAGTGGGAAAGGCTATATGCCACACAAACAGTGGCCGTAAGAGAGCTCAAGTGGTTATATCAATGTTAAATGAAAGAAACTTAAGACAAAAAATGTGAATAGAAGCAAACAGTTACATTTCATGAAGAGGATTCCGCAAGAGGTTCTAACAATCAAAAATACTTATGCATTTAATAACAGAAGTTCAAATGCATGAAGCAAAATCTGATAGAACTATAAGAATAAGTGAGCCCATAAGTATAGCTGTAGGTTTCAAATAACCCCTTCTCAATAACCGATACAACGAATAGACAGAAAACTGGTCAGGACAAAGAAGACTTGAAGAACACTGCCAACCAGCTTGTTGTTCTTGACACTTATTGAACATTCAACCCAACAACAGCAGAATACATATTCTTTTGAAATACACACAAAACATTTCCTGAGATAGACCATATTCTGGTCCATAAGCCAAGTCTAAAATTTTAAAGGATTCATGTCAAAGTATGTTCTCTGACACAATGGCATTAAATTAGATATCCATACAGAAAGATTATCTGGAAAATTCCCAAATATTTTGAAACTCCATGATACAGCTCCAAATAACCTATGGTCAAAGAAAAACTCAAAACAGAAATTAAAAAGCATTTTTAAGTGAATGAAAATGAAACACAGCATCTACAGATTTGTGGGATCCCTGAAGAAGGACAGAGGAGGAAACTTATAGTATTAGATGCCTAGATTAGAAGACAACAGAGTCTCAAATCAATGATCTCCGCTTCCACTTTAAGCAATAAGAAAAAAATGAGCAAATTCAATAACAAATAGCAGAAAGGAAAGAATGAACACAAAAGCAGAAATCCATGGGAGAGAAAAGAAGAAACAATAGAGAAAATCCACAAAGCCAAAAGCCTCAATAAATCCCTAGAATGATGGATAGGAAAGGCCGAGAGAAAGGCACAAATTCCTAATGTCGAGAATGGGAAATGTGGTCTTGCTACAGTTTCTACAGGTATCAAAAAGATAATCAGGAAACGTCACATCAGTCAATTAGACAACTTGAAAGAAGAGGCAAATGTCTTGAATGATAGAAAGTACCGAAGCTCATTCAAGAAATAATAGTTGACAGATCTGTGTCCATTAAAGACATAGGATCTGTGGTTAACAACTTTCACAGGGAAAATTCCAGGTCAAATGGCTGCACTGGTGAATCTAAGCAAACACTGAAGAGATGATAAAGTATACGAGTAGAAAAGGCTATGTCAATTCCACATGAATTCTTCCTGAAAATTAAACAGGAGGGAATATTTCCAATTTATTCTATGAGGCGAGGATTACCCTGATACCAAAACAGACAAAGAAATTACAAGAACAGAAAACTAAAGACCAATACCTTTCATGAACATGGACACAAAATTTCTGAACAAATTAGAGAACTACATTAAGAAATTGTATCTATAAACATATATGAAGTATTTTTTTTTACCCTAAGTGGGATTTATCCCAGAAATGCAAGGTTGGTTAACAAAACATTTTAATCAATCAATATAATTCACCATATTAACAAATAAATAACTGTATGATTCACTCAGTAGATGCAGGAAAAATATTTAACAAAATACAACCTCCATTCCTGATAACAATTCTTAGCAAATTATAAATAGAAGGCAATATCTTTAGCGTGATAAAGAGTTTCTGAAAAAATCTACTGCTAACATCATACTTAATGGTAAAAGATCAAATGCTTTCTAAGATCAGGAACAAGACAAGAATGTCCACTCTCACCATTTCTTAAAAAATGTTTTTAATGTTTGAGAGAGAGAACAAGAGTCCGAGCAGGGGAGGTGTAGAGAAAGAGGGAGACACAGAATCCAAAGCAGGCTTCAGGCTCTGAGCTGCCTGCACAGAGCCTGATGTGAGGCTCGAACTCACAGACTGCAAAATCATGACCTGACCCGAAGTCAGATGCTCAACCGACTGAGCCACCCAGGTGCCCATCTGCTCTCACCATTTCTATTCAGTGTTGTGCTGAGGATTGTAGCCAGTAAAGCCAAGAAAACAGAGGAGATGTCCAGACTGGAAAGCATGAAGTCAGATCGTCTTCCTTTGCAGATTACATGATCATCTGCAGATGATCTAAGAGAATCCACAGAAAACAACTAGAACTAACAGAGTTTCTTAGCAAAGCTGCAGAACACAAGATCAACAGAGAAAAATCGACCATGTTTCTATATGGGCAACTAGAGATTGAAACTGTAAAATCCCATTTACGATGGGGTAAAAGTATGAAATACTCATGCATAAAACGGACAAAGGAAAGATCTGTACACTGAAAACCGCGAACACTGCAGAGACTAATGAATGAAGACCTAAGGACCTGTGTTCATGAATCAGAAGACTCAGTATTATTAAGATGTTAATCTCCAGAAACAGATGTATAGATTCAGTGTGATCCCAATCAAAATCCCAACAGGCTTTTTTTTGGTACAAGGTGATCTACAAAGTCGATTAAGGAGCTGACTCTAAAATTTATATGGAGAGGGCCGCCTGGGTGGCTCTGTCGGTTGAGCGTCCGACTTTGGCTCAGGTCAGGATCTCACGGTTTGTGGGTTCAAGCCCCGCGTCGGGCTCTGTGCTGACAGCTCAGAGCCTGGAGCCTGCTTCAGATTCTGTGTCTCCCTTTCTCTCTCTCTGACCCTCCCCTGCTCACACTGTGTGTGTGTGTGTGTGTGTGTGTGTGTGTGTGTGTGTGTCTCTCTCTGAAATAAATAAAAAAACATTAAAAAAAATAAAATTTATATGCAGAGGCAAAGGGCCTAGAATAGCCAAACAACTTTTTTTAAATGTTTATTTATTTTTGAGAGAGAGAGGGAGGGAGAGAGAGAGACAGAATGTGAGTGGGGGAGGAGCAAAGGAGACACAGAATCGGAAGCAGGCTCCAGGCTCTGAGCTGTCAGCACAGAGCCCAACGTGCTGGGGTTTGAACCCATGAACCGTGAAGTCATGACCTGAGCTGAAGTCAGAGGCTTAACCGACTGAGCCACCCAGGCCCCCTAGGCAAAACAATTTTTAAGAATAAACACAAAATTGGAAGGCTAATAGTGCAGTATCTGATTTCAAGACTTATTATAAAGTCACCATAAATAAAGACAGGGTGGTATTGGTATAAAGATAGATGAATAGATAAGTTGAACAGTATATAGAGAGTTCAAAACCAGATCCACACAAATATGGACAAATAATTTTTAACAAAGGGAATTTAGTAGGGAAAAAGCGGTTTTCATAACAAATGGTACTGGAAACATATATATACACACACATATATATACATATATATGTCCTATTATGCTATATAATATATATAATATTCTCTCTCTCTCTCTCTTACTACACACACACACACACACACACACACACACACACACACACACACAGTACCATATTAACAAGCTAAAAAAACTACATGATTCATTCAGTAGATGCAGGAAAAATATTTAACAAAATTCAACATCAATTCCTGGAAACAATTCTTAGCAAAGCATAAATAGGCAATATTCTTAGTGAGATAAAAAGTTTCTGAAAAAATCTACTAACATCATACTTAATGGTAAAAGAACAAATGCCTTCTAAGATCAGGAACAAGACAAGAATGTCCACTCTCACCACTTCTTAAATTCTTTTAATGTTTGAGAGAGACATATATGTAATATATAAATATATAAATTATATATATATATATATATATATATATATATATATATATATACACACATATATACACGCATGTCCTTTACCATTACCAGGATGATGTTAGCCGGTTTTTCAGAAACATTTTTATCAAATGGAGATATTGCTTTCTATGAGTACACACACGCACACATGCATATATTTGCAAAAACCCTTTAATCCATACATTGTACAATTTTATGAAAAGCATGAATCCAAGACCTAACTACAAAACCTAAAATGATAAAACTTCTAGAAGAAAGCATAATATGAAACCTTCCTGTCCTTGGGTTAGGAGAACACACTGCTCAGCTGGACCTCACCAAAATGGACTATTTCTGCTCTTGCAAACACATGGCCAAGAAAATGGAAAAGTAAGCCACAGACTGGGAGAAGATATTTGCAAAACATATCATCTGACAAAAGCCTTGTATCCAGATTATACTAAATACTCTCAAAACTTAATTATAAGACAAAAACGATTTCAAAGCGGGCACAAGACATTTCATCAAAGAAGATATACGGGTGCCATGAGAGCCCATAAAAACATGCTAACCACCACTGGTCATTAGTGAAAGACTGATTAAAACCAGTGAGGTACGACTGTATGCCTTTATATAAATAGGCTACAATTAAAAGGACTGACCACCCTAAGTGTGGGGGAGGCGGTGGGGGAGCTGGTAGGGATCTACCGTACGGTCCAGCCATTCTGTTCTAGGGATTTCCCTATGAGACAAGGGTGTGAGTATCTACACAATTTCTGTACGAGAACGTCCACGGTGGAGCTGGCACACACGGCCATCAGCAGGGGAATATGCAGACGATGGACTATTACTTAGAAAAAGAATAACTGAACTACTGATACATGTGACAAAGTGACTGAGTTTCAGAACAATGATGCTACGTGAAAGGCGCCACCCAAGAGTGCACAGGCTGTAAGACAGGATTTCATGCCAATAAAGCTCTAGGAACTGCAAGGCAAAGGGTAAGAGCTGAAACCGCTCTGTGGTTGCCTGAGTGGGGGGAGGGGGAGGGAGGGGAGCTGGATGGGGTGATTCCAAAGGGTCCCCAGGAAACCTCTGAGGGTGAGGGATATTCTCAGTATCCTACGGTATTGCTGATTTCTTGGGTGTATACACAGGGCAGGACTGACCACAGATGTGCATGTTACTGCATCTCAAGCGTAGCTCATTAAAGTGGTTTTGTTAGGTTTTGACAAAGGAAACTGGCCGTGATCATACTGTCAGCGGTTCAGCTGGGATTCACACCTTCAAGACCTGTGCCCTGCATCCTGCGTCCTGCTGGCCTCAACCCAAGACACGAGGGGTGACAGGCTTCCATTTATCCTGATCCCACTCTCCCTCGGCAGATCATCCCAGTTTCCAGATCATCTCCTTTTCCTCACCCTCCCTCCCCAGGCAGTGGCAGACTCTGGCCCCTCAGGCCACCTCCCAGGGGTGGGACAGGGCCATGTCTGGGTCCTGGAGGACATGTGACGGTGTGTAGCCTGTCTCTGGGTGACCAGATATCTGCAGGCAGAGCCCACAGGAGCACGGATATAGGAGGGCGAGCCACTGCTCGTGTTTTCGGATGAAGACACTGTAGGAACCACGGTCCTAACCCCAACCTGCCCTCTACCGTGCCTCGCCCGCAATTTCCACATCAAAGACTTAGAAAAACAGGTGATGAGTGTTTACAGAGGGTGCAGCTTTCAAGTCGGCCGCGTCAGGCACTCTGGCAGGTCTGTGGCCAAGTCCCGTTCACATCAAGGACGCTTCATTTTCTTTACCTTCCACTGTCCCCAGTAAAAACCCTTGCAAGGGAAGGTATACTCTGTAACTTCCCTCTTATCCCATTTTGTATCATGCAAGTTTGGGTCACGGCAGCAGGCGAGGAAAATAGTTATTTTTAAAGCAAACTCTCATCTGTTTTGCAACCTAATTATATAGACGGGAGCAGCTCAGATATTCCACGTGTGCCATAGATTAAAGACGGGCCAGGTTGGACTTTCAGACTCTAACAGTCCATTTGATGTAATGGAATAAAATGCGTAACGTGTCTGTAGTAAAACAGAGCACAGAGAACAAAAGCACAGTTTAGACTGTGCTGAGGGAAGAACCTTATAAAATAACTATAATTACACCTGCATGACTCAAAATGGAAGTCTTGTGCAGACAATGGAAAAGTGGCTCTGTCCAAGTTCCAATGGCCACAGCGTTCTGGAGTCCACACGTGGTGCTGAATCTGGAAGGCTGCGAGGTGAGCAGGCACGGGCCATCTGCTATTGGCAAGAATATACATTACTGCAGATGGCTGGCGAGAAAGTAGTTCTGTGTCAATGAACGCCACCAGCAGGTAGGAAGCAGATTGCTCATCCGCTTGTCACATTTCTGGGGTCACAGCTGCAGGGGGAAAGGACCACGACTCAGTCTGCCTTGAGCCAGCCTTTATTCACACTCTTCCTGTGGACAGGTTAAGTCTAGAGCTTGGCCAAACCAACATACTTCTGTGCCTTACTCCCCACACGGTAAGTATTGCTAACTTTGCCCCATTTCTGGGCCACTCTCATAACCCACATTCATTGAGTGACTCTCCTACCACTCAATTCCTACAACAGTCCCGCAAGGCAAGAATTGGCTCGGTTTCGTAGATGATGAAAACGAAGCTCACAGTTGTTAAAATACTGCCCGACATCTCCTAGAAAACTAATGCTAAATCTAAGAGGAAACCCCAGAGCTAACTGTAAAGTATGTAGAAGCTGTTTGACCTCACCTTCCCTTAACTTAGTGGTTCTCAAACTTTGCTGCACATCAGAATTGCCTTGGAAAATCACCGAGAAGTCACCTAAAAAAATATGGATGCCTGGCTCCCACTCGGAGACTTCCTAATCCAACTGGCCTGGAGTGCGCTGTGGGCACTGGAATTCACTGCAAAGTTCCCCAAGTGACTCTCAGGTGCAGTCAAGTTTGGGAGTGGCTGCCTTGTCACCTGGCCGTCACCTGTGAGGCACGCCTGCTGACGTCCTCGGTGCGTGGGCCACTGCTGGCTGTTTTCTCATTGGTCTTTTGCTGCCTGCAAATGAGCTGTATCCTTAACAGGGCAGCTGGGCTCCTTCCTGGACCTAATTATGCCACTTGTTATTATAGATAAAAATAGACTCAAATCTTATGCAAACCAATAACGGAGCTAATGTTTCCTCAAAAACTGAACTCCATGCTTTGGAAGGATGTGATCAAAATGAGTTGGGTTGTTTTGTTTTGTTTTTTTTAAAGAGACACCAAATTAGGTGGAAATGAGAAATTACAGAGTGGGAGAAAACTTAATCTACAAAAGGTCTAAAACCGCAGTCTCCACAAGTATCTTCTAAGTTCTTGGCTCGCTCAGAAGACACTTAACGCAAAAACCAGGCCATTAATATGGGCATGCTTTCTAAAAGCCAGAACTTTATTTAAGCTGAGACCTCATCTCGAAGAGAAAGCCACGGCCCTGAATCAGAAGATCAACGAATAAATACACAGTTGTACGTTTTAAGTTGAAAGAAAATGTTCAGGACGTGAACGTGTCATTTTATAGGATTGTCCTTCTTGAATTTCCCAACTGACCATCACGGGACTGTGTTCAGAGAAGCGTGAGCAGCTTCTCTGAACTCACGCTGTCGGCTTGTGTGAAAGATAACAGGGTGGTCCTTCTCTTCCAGAAACACAGCTAAGCTAGGGAACAGAGACACGCGCTGATTTTTTTGAAAATACAGCACACGTTCCGTTTGAGTTAAACCCAGAGTGGCCGGACTCCTTATAGACGCATCTTCAAGGGCAACAGCTCTTGATCATTAGGGCCTTAGGGTCTCTTTCCCGATCCTGGAATTCCCACGGAGCTTTCTCAGCCTTTACAGATTAGCTTAGCAAAGCAGGGGAAGGCTCTAGGCTAGGTGGAGAATCAGCCCCATGAGGCTTCCCAAAGCCTTTCAGACAGGGAAATATGTGGGCCGCCAGGCTGGCTCAGCGGGTTAAGCCTCCACCTCTTGGTTCGAGCTCAGGTCAGGATGTCAAAGTTTGTGAGCTGGAGCCCCGCATCGGGCTCTGGCGCTGACAGTGCGGGTCCTGCTTGGGATCCTCTCTCTCTTCCCTCTCCCTCTGCCCCTCCCCCGCTCATGTGCACTGTCTCTCTCTCAAATAAATTCATTAAAAAAAATGAAACAGGGAAATATTTAAGCTTAACCTAATGATATGTGCAAAACAGTAATAGATCAATGTAGAGTTTTCTATCATGACTGGACACATTTAAAACATTTTTGTCCAGGGGCACCTGGGTGGCTCAGTAGGTCAAGCGCTTGACATTTGGCTCAGGTCATGACCTCATGGTTCGTGAGTTCAAGCCTCACGTCGGGCTCTGTGCTGACAGCTGAGAGCCTGGAGCTGCTTCGGATTCTGTGTCTGCCTTTCTCTCTGCCTCTCCTCTGCTCGCACTCTGTCTCTCTCTCTCTAAAATAAATGTTAAAATTTTTTTTTGTCCATTTACTTATGTGTACTTATGTGTGCATACATATGTACATACATGTATGTATAAAATCCATACGTGTAAGACTCAGGTGCATGTATGCACACGGCACGTCTAGTTCCTGTGGCAGACACCTCTCTGAATGCAGCGTCTGAGCCTCTAATGGCCAGTGAACAGCCACACACTCTGCTCTTTGCCTCCCTGCAGGGTAACTAATTAACGAACCTTCCTTTAATTGAGTTCTGGCTGCCAGGGCCACAGGGATTATTACTTATCTGTACTAAGTAAACAAAACTTCCCATTTTAAACAACACTCCAATCTCATTATATTTTAAACAGATACAAAATCACAGAAGTCAAGTGTGCCATGGGCTAGAGGCTGGCCCATTCAGGCCTGGATTCCTCTGCTTCTCCACCCCCCCGCCCCACCCCCCCAGGAAGCCCGGTGCCACAGCAGGTAGGTGGTGCCCCATGGACCCTCTCCCCTTCTCACCTGCAGATACATTAAAAAGTCCCTACAGGAAGTCTGCGGAGCTGTTAATGGCACTCGCCTTTTCCTTTACCCTGAATGTATTATTTAAGAGCGATCTGCCTTCACAAGGTATAAACAGAAAGATGAAGGGGATGTTAAATATCCTGAAAGTGCCCAGGACACGCAGAGCACTGGAGCCTCGAGGGATTGAGGGGGTGTCCCAGCCCATGCTCCTGTGAGGCTGAATTTTAAGTTCTTACAGTTGAAGCAATTTAATTAACGGTTTATTTTCAAGATTCTTCCCTACTTTCAGGTTCTAAATTGAGGGCAGAGCTGCAGACACACACACGCACACATACCCACACCCACACCCACACACACACGAGTGAACTAAAACCCCATGTTTTCAGCTTGGTCCTCAAAGGAGGAGATTACCCCATCTCCTGAGACCCTGCTCAGTGCCATTTGGAAGCAATTTGGCTGAGAATTCGGCTCTTTGGCGAGTCGCTCTCGGCTGACAGGCTCTGATTATTTCCGTTACTATTGACTTGAAAGAATAAAACAGCTTAAAAGAAATAAAGCTTAAATACAACGTAAAAAAAAAAAAGCCTTAAAGAATAGGCATCTCTCAGATTTCATACTGCTCAGACACAATCTAGAGAAAACAGCAAGGGCAGGATTTAAAGCCGGCCCCCAGATCGTTAGGTGGATACACTTCTGTTATGAATTTTAAAGGTCTGGATCTTCTCATCCCTCTCCTGATCCCTTGTTTCCTTCTTTGAGAAAGTTTTCCTAAAAGGAAGTGCTGGACATGGCATGTGCCCTTCACTGAGAATCAATCTCCCCTGAAGATTTCCCATTCAAACAATTTTGCTCACCACCTCATCCCCACCCCCTCACGGCCCTGGCCGGTTTCCCAGTAGACACTGGGGGCTGCGGCTGGTCCATCTCCAGGGGCACCCAGTGCCCAGCAAGTGACGCCAGCGTCTCCAGACCCCCAGGCAGCAGCCAGCGCAGCGAGCAGCCAGGGCTGACCATCTGAGCCTTCCTGCCGTGTGGACCCTCAGCCCCAGGACGGGGTGTACGGTGAGGTCTCAGGCCAGGGGGCAGGAGGAGGGCCAGGGGAAAGTGTCCAGGCTCAGCTGAAAGTAAAGGCGAGGGCAGCGAGAAAAATAAGCGAGCAACTGATACACACAGCTCCATGGAGAAGCCTCAGATACGTTACGCTAAATCAGAGAAGCTGACCACGCAAAGCCGCCTGGGGACCATGTGATTCCATTCATGCAATGTCTGGCTAAAGGCAACAGTGAAAGGACAAACATCAGGCCAGTGGGTGTCAGAGGCGAGAGGTGGGGGTGAGGGGACTGTCCAGAAAGGGCAAGAAGAGACGGTCGGTGCTTACACAACCATACTGATTTGCCAAAACGCCTCTAGTAACTCACAAGAGGGGGCAACCTTTACCTAGTGTAAATCAGACTTCATTAAACCTGAAGGAAAATAACAACAGTTGGGGGCGCCTGGGTGGCTCGGTCGGCTATGCATCCGACTCTTGATTTCAGCTCAGGTTATGATCTCGTGGTTCGTAGGATCGAGCCCTGTGTCGGGCTCTGCGCTGACAGCACAGAGCCTGCCTGGGATTCTCTCTCTCCCTCTCTCTCTCTGCCCCTTCCCCCCTCATGTGCGCACACACATGTCCCCTATATCTCTCAAAACAAATAAGTAAACATTTAAAAAGTTAACGATTAAGGAGGAGGAAAGAGGGCAGGAGACCGAGCCAGCAGGAGTGTGGAGATTAGGGAAGGAAAGAGCTTCCGTTGGGGGTGAGAGAAGCCCCAAGACCAGCTCCAGGCTACTGGTTTCCACGCCTTGGGCAACAGGACTTGCAGAGAATTGGGAAGCCCTTCCCCAGATCCCAGCTGGATGCCTGAGCCCCAGGCTCCACCAAGAATTAGGTTTGTGGACGGTCTCTGTGTTAGTCGATTCACCTCACAGTTTCCACGCACGGAGGTTCACCTCCTACTCAGGGCTCTTGTTAGCTTTCCTGGGATTGTCCCAGGGTCCTTGGGGCAATCATTCAGAGGGCACTGGGGTGCCAGGTGCCTTGAAAGCACGTGGCCCTCGGTTCAAGAGCCCCTCTGAGATACTCCCCAGTGTGTGGAGCGAGCGCGACCCGGCAGGCAAAGGGAAGACCATTGTGCCGAGGTCAGTGCCGGCTTCAAGTACGTGGCCCCGAGGGGACCGGGCTCCTCCCAGTGACCAGCATCACCCGAGGGATGGAAGCAGCCGGCATCTGTTTAATTCTAAAAGAGTCTGATTTCTAGATTATTTTACTATTACTATTTTACGTCACTTTGTTCCTTCCTGGTCCATATAGGGGACTCAATATTAATAACTTATCATCAGGGTGCCTGGTGCGTAAATATTAGTCTTTCATGAGGATCACCTGCAAAGGTTGTGAACAAAAGGGTACTATGAAATTGTTGTTTTCCGGCTTCCAGTTTGTCCTCACTCACCTTCCCCCGGCAGTAGTTACATTTGTAAATGACCTTCGCCAGAGTGAACCTTTCTCCCTTGGACGGCTCAACAGTGACCTGCAGCCCAGACTCGATACTTGTCTGGAGCTCCAGAAGCACAAACCGCATACCGGTGAAATCGTACCCCGTTTAAAAATAAAAGGGTCAGGGGTGTCTGGCTGGCTTAGTAGGTGGAGCACACGACGCTCAATCTCAGGGGAGTGATTTCGAGCCCCACAGTGGGCATGCAGCCTACTTTAAAAAAAATGAGGGGCGCCTGGGTGGCTCAGTCCATTAAGCATCTGGCTTGTGAGTTTGAGCCCTGGGTCGGGCTCTTTGCTGACAGCTCAGAGGCTAGAGCCTGTTTCGGATTCTGTGCCTCCCTCTCTCTCTGTCCCTCCCCTGCTCATGCTCTGTCTCTTTCTCTCAAAAATAAATAAACGTTAAAAAAATTAACTAAAACATAAAGGGTCACGGTGGCCCTCGATGGTGGGTCTCCCGGCGGGCAGAGACGGGCCCACTTACTTCCCCCTTTCCCGCTCTTCTCCATGCGGTACTGGTAGATGTGCAGGGTGAAGAGCATGTGCGAGTTCCGGTGGCCTTCCTCGTCACAGTCCTGCTGGCTGCCGCGGCGCGAGGCGATGGCGGCGTCCAGGAAGAAGGCGGCCTTCTCCGCCGTGGGCGCCCGCAGCTCGCTCTGGTTCTGCAGCTGGAAGACACAAGCCTAGAGCTAAGGCCTCAGCCTGTGGAGGGCCGGCGTGCCCCTCACACCCGGCTCTCTGTTCTATAGAACCTTCCAGAACAACGGCCTGTGCTCCTCCACAAATCTCAATCAACCCATTTCTGGAAGTTCAGAATGAGCACATGTGCAGCACGGAACATCGTTTCACAGTTTAAGTAATAGCAGGTGTGATGGGCAAATGGCTGTATCCAAATGGTGGTGGGGTGGGGGTGGGCAGGGAGCCCAGCCCCATCTCTGCAGAGGACAGCAAACCCCGTCCTCAGTGACCCATCTACCTAAAAGGACATGGGGGACGTGACACCCTCCTGCTCTCAGAGATTAGAATGTTTGGAGATGGGTGGATTGCGAAACCAGATTTCAGTGCAGACAGCATGGGAGTTGGTTAGCTTTAACCCCACTCCCAACCTCTCCAGCTCTTTAAAGCCCATTTTAGCCTACATGGACTATAGTTCTGGATTTTTTTGGAAGTATATTTATTTTGAGAGAGACAGAAACAGTGCCAAGGGGGGAAGGGAAGACAGAGAGAGGGAGAGAGAGAAAGAATACCAAGCAGGCTCTGCACTGTCAGCACAGAGCCCAACATGGGGCTCGAACTCACAAAACCCTGAGATCGTGACCTGAGCCGAAACTGAGAGTTGGATCCTCAACCGACTGAGCCCCCCAGGCGTCCCACACTGGCATCATCTTAAATGAGATGTGTAAAAGACGCACGAAAACACCCAACATACTTGACTGTCTCATCTCTACTGTTTAATTTATCTTTAATCCCCAAATTCACAGTCATGGTACTTATTAACTAAGAAAGCAGGGTGGGCCATGTGTCCAAATCCTATGAGAGTCCTTGGAAATCAGAGTCAACCTTAGTCAGGATGTTATTATCAGAACTTGACTAACACCCTTTTTTGGGGGGCAGGGAGAAAAGGAAACATCTGGTTTACTCAAAGAAATGGTTTGTGGTATGTGCCTTGGGGTTGGTACACATTCTGACACTTTCTTACTTTGACTCTGATTGCACTTATAGTTCTGAAAAATTTAATTTTTGGAATCTGGACCTTCAAAAGCCTCGAATTTCAAAGAGAGACTCGGTTGTATTTGTGTTCATGGTTCTGAATTACTATGGCAGAAAAAAAGGTAAAGGAATTTTTTTGGTTTATTTTTATTTTTATTTTTATTTTTTTACCATTTTTCAACAAGAAGAGTTAAAATAAAGAGGATGCTGATCTCTACTTAGCCTTCAGTTAACCAGGTCCTTCGCCCAAGTGGGGCCTCATCAGTAGAGTTACAAAGATGAATAGAGGCTACAGTATATTTGAACATCCAGGTGGTTCTTGGAGAGGGAAGAGCGGGCGAGGTGACACTGATTTCTCACACAGGTGCTGTGATGCTTCAGAAGTGATGGGTCTCAAAGTGTGGTCCCCAGACCAGCAGCATTGACATCACATGGGAACTTGTTCAAAATGCACGGTTTGGGGACCTATCTCAAGCCTACTGAATAAGAAATTCTAGAGGTGAAGCCAGGTGAGCCGTGCTTACCAAGTCCTCCAGGTGACTGAGGAAGACGACAGTTTGAGGACCACTGGATGAAGCTTTGCATGACCAATTGGTTTGGATTCTGACTAGATTCCACCCCCAAGGGGTATCTGATGCATCTGTTAAAACTACCAACAGCCGATCTTAGTCGGACGTGGCACCCACGCTTTGTTAGAGAGCCAACCAGGCAGTCACAACTGACCGAGGAGAAACATGTAGGAGGGCTCCCTGGAAGAAGTGGCATCCGGCTGCTACTGAAGGACAGGGACTTTGCCAGATGAAGAGCGGGAGGGGCAGATGTGTGGAGTAAGAGGGGGGATGGCTGGCGGCTGAGTGCCTTGCAACTCAAAGTGTGCTATATCACCGGGAAGCTCGTCACCAACTCATACACAGGGGCCCCACCCCAGACAGACTCACCCAGAACCTGCATTTTCACAAGATCTCCCATGATTCATATGCACAGTGAATTCTGAGGGGTTCTGCTTTTTTAGGGACCTACATGTAACTTAAGAGGAGTGGTAAGAGGAGAGTCTAGGTGACTCGGTCGGTTAAGCGTCAACTTCAGCTCAGGTGATGATCTCATGGTTTGTGGGTTCGAGCCCCACGTCGGGCTCTGTGCTGACAGCTCAGAGCCTGGAGCTGCTTCCGATTCTGTGTCTCCCCCTGTCTCTCCCCTTCCCTGCTGGCACTCATCTCTCCCTCTCTCTCAAAAATAAATAATAAAACACTTTAAAAATTTAAAAAAAATAAAGAGGAGTGGCAAAAGATGGTGCTGGAAAGGTGGGCAGGGGGCTGGTCATGTAGGACCTTGCACATCATGAGGAGGTTTGCAATGGAGAGTTCATAACGAAAATGGAAGGATCTGAGGGGCTTTGAGCTGGGGAAGGACATGGCCAGGTGTGAACAGATGGGTGTGACGGGGGTGTCCTCACCCGAGAAAACAGCCCCACCTGGGACAAGGCAGGTACTCCTCAAAATGAACACCTATCAGAAAAAATCAGGAAATATAGCCAGCAGGAGACCGGAAGGGTGGATTCTTCTCGATAGGAACCAGGGAGCTCCAGACTCGCTCCACCTGCCGTCGGCCAGCGAGGGAGAGACGCACAGAACACACACCCCTTCCTGCAAAGGTGGGCTGGAGCTTCCCTGGGCTTCCCCAGTTCCAGCAATTATTTCATGGCTCTAATTAGAAAGCGGTTATGAGCGTTTCCTACGGTACCACTCATCCAGCCATAAACCAGTACCAGAAACACCATTTATAGAGCCGTAAACAGCGCCAGTAATGGCTGGAGCTATTTGTGCCGAGCAGTAAATATTTCGGCTTGTCGTTACACAAAAGAAAGACTGTACTTTTCTTTTTTCTTTTTCTTTTTTTTTCTTGAGAGGGGCGTAAAGAAAGTGAATTCCATTCCCCGCCACCCAACGGGTTCCAGCAACAATTGCGGCTCCTGCTCATTGTCAGCGAGATCCGAGGTACAAATATTTAGGTTAGGGGCAGATGGCTCTGGGCAGGCCGTAAAGTTCCCGTCCACCTCCAAGTAAACACTCACAAGCCTTCCCCGGTGGCATGTGAGGCGAGTCCCGGGGTGAACCTCCCCGGCGAGGAGCCACCTTGGCCCCCCGCCCGCCCCGCCCGAGCTCCAGAGCCAGTCACCTGCGTGCCGCAGATGGGGTCCTCGCACAGATACACGCCCGGGGACTGGCCGTCCTGCAGACTGCCCGTGGCCACGTCGGACAGCAGGTCTTTCAGGTTCTCCTCCTTGCCCCACACTTCCACGGCGGAGATGCGCACGGAGAAGCGCGCCCCCGTCTTCTCCTTGCGCTCGTTTATCAGCTTGAAGAGCCAGGAGATGGCACAGGGGATGATGCCCAGGTTCTGCATGGAGTCGTCCTTTCCGATCATGGTGTAGGATTTGCCTGGGGGGTAAGGAAAACGGTCTGAGTGTCCCCCTCCCACAGGGAAGGGGAGGAAGAGGTGAGGTGGGCGGTAAGCCTTTCCTGGGACTACAGACTAAATGGCCGAACTAAAGAATGTAAGCGCCCAGACAGGATTAAGTCACGACTCGCCCCAGGGACCGAAACGTCCCACGCCGTCCGATGGCTGCCCTGTTTTACAGGCGGTGGGCAGGCAGACATCTTTCATTGCCAGCGCAGCCCTTTTTATCACCACCCGCAGATGGCACGCTCGTACTTACGCTTTATATCCTTCCTCAAGTTAAAGGCTGCGTCTATTTTTATAGCGCGAGCAAAGTCTATTAAGATCTGGATTGCTGCTTTGATCAGAGATGAAGAAGACAGAAGGGGGCTGACATGAGCTTTCTGTCCGGGCCTACGGCGGGCCTCGCTCCCTGCACAGGGGCGCTTTGGGAGCTCCCCAAATCACTGACTTGCCCAGCACGGGAAGTGAGGCCTGCTGAGCGAAAGGCCACAGGCCAGGAGTGAGAAGACACCCTAAGGGGGTCCAACCCTCCGCACCCCCGTCTGGGTGCTCCCCTGACCCCCTTGATCCTGCTTCTCCTTTCTTGCTCCGGCAAAGGTCGGAGGCTGGGAGTCAAGGTCGCTCCCCGGACAGGTCCTGACATGGTTCCGGGCTTTGCCCGGAGGGCTCCATCCACCGCCCTGAACCCAAGAGCCCCTGCTCGGTGCGGGTCCCTTCTCCTGCTGGCTTTCTGGGCATGGCCCCGACTTGGGCCAAGTGGGAAGGACCCCACCACCCCCTTCCCAGGTGCTGGGTGTCCGCTTCGGATGGACACTGCCTTTCAGCAGCAGCACCGGTGACTGGTGACTCCAGTCAGCACCGAAAGGCCACACCTTCCCTTCATCTGCAGATGCAGACCCCGGGCACCCGGACAGACGAACAGACCGTGTGGCTGGGAATACAAAGGGCAGGAATATGGAAAGCTCTCACTCACCCAGATTGGCGTGGCCGAAGCAGAACACGCAGCCGTCCGCACCGTTGACCACAGACTGGATCACCTCTGCCACGGTTCCGGCACATACCTCAGCCTGGCGGACACAAGAGACACGCGCAGTGAGGGCACCATTAGCGACGGCAAGGGGAGCCCGCTGCCGGGGGGTGGGGGTGGGGAGTCCCAAGGCCAGGGCACCGAAGGTGGGTCAGGCCGTAAAAGGGGTTCTGGGGCACTCAAAACCGTCTGGTTCCTCTGCCTCGTGCAAGCCCGAGCATTGCTTCGTCCCTGCAAACCACCCTTCTGCTGACTGGCGGTCTGTTTCAGCAGCTGCCTCTGTAGCCAGGCAGAAACACGCTGGGATGGGAGCACAGGGCGCTTCCACGGAACTCATGCCCTTCCCTGCTCTGCTCTTCCAGCCTGCTGGACGTTTAAACTTCCCACCGGCCCTTTGCTAACTGGATCCTGCATCAGACATGCACATACACGTGCACACAGCACATGAAACAGACCAAGCTTATCAGTGCAAAAGAGATGATGTGTCATTTCAAGAAAATGGCCTTGGGAAACTGTCGCTAACAGAAGCGAGAGCTCGGTGACCTGCATCTACGTGCTCTCCCCACCTCGATCCATAGCCCCTTGTCTTCAAAACCAGCCCTTTCGTTCTCTGTGTGCAGATACAACGCACAATACCAAAGGCCCCTCGTCAGCGTGTTATAACGGATGCTATCAAGTCCTCGGGGGCCGGGCTTCTGAGAACTTTCTGTACTTTCCCCACAAGCACCCAACAACCTACCGCTCCACAAACAACGAGAACTCAGGACATTCTGTGGCCTGACTGGGAGATCTGGGAACTCTCTGGGGAGCAGCTGATGCTTCCAGAAGGACAAACAGCACACCGTGCTCTGTCCCCTTCCTGCCAGAGTCTCAATTCAGGGAAGCACTCAGAGGCGGGAAGCATCCGGGCTCTGCGGGGGGAGGGCAGTGGGCCTCCCAGGGCTGTGGCCTCACCAGGAACAAAGATATTCAGCCCCAGGCTGCAGGAGGACAGAGGACCTGAATACTTGGAAATCAGTCTTCTCAGGGCACCTGGGGGGCTCAGTCGGTTAAGCCTCCAACTTCGGCTCAGGTCATGATCTCACGGTTCGTGAGTTCGAGCCCCGCGTCGGGATCTGTGCTGCCAGCTCAGAGCCTGGAGCCTGTTTTGGATTCTGTGTCTCCCTCTCTCTCTGACCCTCCCCTGCTCACACTGTCTTTCGCTCTCACTCAGAAATAAATAAAACATAAAATTTTTTTTTAAAAAAAGGAGATCAGTTTTCTCTCCCAAACCCAAACACCACACTCCACCCCCACCCCGCTGTCTGTGCTGGTGGTGCCTCAACAATTCCATGCGGGGGGTGCGGGGGGAGGGCTCCTCTGAGACTGAGGCGGAGGGGTCACAGGACAAGGCTGCTGTGGGGGCCACAGGATCTGTCATACCCCAGGACCTAGGCAGCAAGAGGCGGGCTTGAAGCCCCAAGACTGAGGCAGTAAAATATTTTTTTAATGTTTATTTATTTATTTGAGGGGGGGTGCGGAGAGGCAGACAGCTTCCCCAGCACAGGCACGGCGGCTGGAAGCCCTTGCTCACCCACATGCTGGAGTCCTCCTCACGGCCCTTCCTGCGAGGGACTGAATGTGTCCCCCCCAGAATTGCCATGTTGAAGCCTAATGTCCAGGGACACCTGGGGGGCTCAGTCAGTTAAGTGTCCAACTCTCGATTCCAGCTCAGGGCATGATCTCACGGTTAAATGAGTTCAAGCCCCACGTCGGGATTCTCTCTCTCTCTCTCTTTCTCTTTCTGCACCTCCCCTGCTTGTGCTTGCTCTCTTTCAAAGTAAATAAGTAAACATTAAAAAAAGAAAGAAAGAAAGAAAGAAAGAAACCTAACATCCAATGTGATGGTTTTTGGAAATAAGCTTTTGTGGGGGTGGGGGTGACAGGTCGTGAGGGTGAAGCCAGCTCTTGGGAGAGAGGCCCCAGAGGGCTTCCTCACTCCCTTCAGCGGGAGGACAGCTGTGAACCCGGAAGGGACTCTGGCCAGACACGAGATCTGCAGCACCTTGGTCTTGGACTTCTAGCCTCCAAAACTACGCAAAAGAAATTTCTGAAGTTTATAAGCCCCCCGGTCTGTGCTGATTGGCTACGACACATTCCCACAGCCGACCCAGCGGAGGTCTGCCCCGGAGGGGGCAGCTGATGACTGCCGAGGCCACCAGGGGGCTAAGGAGGGTCCGCCAGGGCAGCGGGAAGCAAGGACTATTCCAATCATTGCCTTGCTGATGTCCTGAGAGACGGAGGGAAAGCCAAGTTCATAACCACCCGGAGCCTCCCTGGTGCCTCTGAGAGCAGAGGCCCCGCGTCCACTCTCCTGCTTTCCTGCCTCGGTGGCTCAAAGGGTGCCCAGCCCCCGGGCACTGAGGCCGACCATGACCGTCACGATGACAACATAACAGGAAAAGAGCTACGTTCATCGGATACTCGGCACGCTCTAGCTCTGTCCTGACCATCTCGTGTATTCCGGGCTCAATGAACCACAACGGTACATTGGGGGTCTGTCTGCAGCTTACAGATGAGGATGCTGGGGCCCAGAGAGGTGTGGCGACCCACCCAGGGACACACTGTCAGTAAACAGTGAGTAAAATGGTGGGAGGTCAAAGATGCAGGACCACACGGAGCAGGGCAGAGAGAGTAAGGAGCGGGGTCCAGGAGAGAGGTCTGCTCAGGAAAGGACTACGAACGAGTTGCCGCATCTGTGAGCCTCAGTTTCCTCATGCAGCTGTGATCATAGCAATGCATCCCTCTTTTGTAGCACAGAAGTCTAGGAAGAGTCACGTGGGTTAACATGTATGAAACTTCCTGAAAACCACAAATTGAGCAGAGAAACACAACGCAAGAGAAGATTGCGGATTTTAACAAAAGGGAAGCATCCAGAAGCACGTGACTGTCGTGTGAAGCATGTGAGCTCTGGAGCCCGGTGTGAAATGTAAGCAAATGTGAGCAATAAAAACGGCTCTTTTTCTGGAATAAATCTAAAACTCATTAACAGCCCACGCTTAACTTAGGGTCTGTTTCGGGATTCTTGCAAGCTGGGGAGAATCACTTTAGAAAAGTTTTAACTGTGTTAAATACAGTACGAGAAAGGCCCTTTATTAGACACGATGTCTGGTTTAGATTAGTGTGTCCATTGGGTCTACTGAGTGCGTGCGCACGCACGCACACACACACACACATACATAATCAAAAGGGAAACTATCAAACTTTTTTGTATTTTGTCTTTTCCTGGTAAAACTCTTTGAGGAAACCACCCCTCTAGCTCGTTAACGAATGGAGCTGAGAACACATGTTGGGTGTCCGTGGTATGATTCCAAAGCCCATGTGAGGATCCCTTTTCTACACTTGGGTGCAGCGTGGAGGAAACGAACAGGAGCTATGAGCATCCTTGTCTCCAGGCTCTGCTGCAGGCATCAGCCACCTGGAGGCACCCTGTCACATATAAATCTTGGTGAGTGATTGCCGGAAACGCATCTGGAAGATGCAGCTGTCTGATGCCAAAACCCGGGCAAAGCAGGTCACCAAACACCTATAACCTGGGTTACACGCCTACTGGAAGATTCAGCTGCGCCAATTCACTGCAGATGAATTGCACCAGATGGTGCGACGGAATCTTCCAGTGGACATCTGTTCTTACTGGGATTGGCTCCAGGAGCTCAGGTTCAGGAATCTTGGCAATCTAGGCCCCCAAGGAGCTTCCAAATTCTACTCGGACCAGGATGGCCATAACTCTCCACACTCCCCGTGTGTGTGTGTGCTTGTGTGCACGCACACGTGTGTGTGCTCCCCTTGCACTGTGACTTTTCAGTCCCACCATTCAAGAGGTGAGGTCTCTTCCCACCCCTCAAATCTGAGCCAAAAGAAAGCAGCAGAAGTGATGTCATGTCGATTTTGAGGTGTGTATACCTGGATCACGCCACCATTGTGAGTGCAAGCCCCAGAGAGCCTCCTGGCTGATGAGAAACAATGCGGATTCCAGATCAGCCTAAAGCCAGGCAGCCCCCAAACTTGGGATAAAGACACGAGAAATGGAAGAACACTCAGCCAGACCACAGATTAATAAGGAATAATAAATGCCTATTGTTCTAAGCCACTGAATCTTAGGGTGGTTTGTTATGTGGTACCAGCTAACTGATACGACAGCTAGCCTCTCTTCTTCCCTTCTACTCAGCTTCACCGATTCAGGACTGCACGTGAGCCTCCGTTTCCCTGCCCATCGCAGCAGTTCCTCACTAGGACTTGCCCCCCTTAGGGCCCTAGAACTGTGCCTGATTCAAACCCAGCTCCTTGGCGCACCCAGGAGCCCAGACAGGCATGGCGTTCTTAGGGGACCACAGGCACCACCATCTTGACAAAGTCTCTCCTAAAATTTCCACTTCTGCCTCTACTCCCTGCTTCTGTAAGCCATCTGCCGACTGGCTCCCTCGTCCTTCCCCCTCCTTCTCTCCACGAGTGTTTTGCTGAAATCCTGGCACAGTGATCCTGCCCAAGGTCTGACACTGATCATTCAACGGGACCGAACTATCCAAAGATGCTATAATGGGTTTCCAAGAGTTGTATGGCCGGAAGAACTGATGCGTCAGAATACTCTGGAAGATACCCTCCCAGCTCACAGGTCCTGGTGGATGGGGAAAGCTTCCACACTGCCTGAGCCTGGGGTGGGCAGAAGGGGTCACACCCACCTGAGAAGCATCTTGCGGAAACACGGCATCGAAGGCAAACATCTTAGGGGGAACTTGGTTGCCTCTCTTTTGGAAGACATTTTGACCTCCACACGTCAGGGGGTCATACAGGGTGATCTGCTTCTTCCGAGGGTCCACCTTCAGGAAAGAGCTGGACTCAGAGGTGTCACGAGCCAACGTGGAACAGATGCGAAGCATGACTTTCACCTGCAAGAAATAAAGGCAGGAAACGACATGCATGATACCATTGGACACACAATGGTGTGACACCCTTTGTGCAGTCTGGGGATGCAAGTGTATGCCAGCACCACAGCAGGGAACCTGCTCATGATGCCACGGATTGTGACCTTCAGTGGATTATGGGAAAACTGATCTATTTATAACTACCAGGTGGGATGTTTTGGTATGTCCATTACTGTCTTACAGAAGTGGCACATCGTGTTGTCTTCTTCTTATTATAAATCGAAAACTAACTGTACATTAGTGGGCGGTCACATAGACAGAAAGGGAATCTGGATGGCCGAGGTTTGGGGGTTGGCATAATTCCCTTGAAGAGAACTCCTCACCGATCAATAGACCACGGACATAAAAGTTAGCTCTGTAATTTACTCCTCGCCTCTGCTCATCAGGACCCATGGAGACAAAAAGCCACAGTTATTAGTGTCATCATTAAAGGCTTGTGAAATGGCCTGTTTTTAATGGCTGGCATTTGAAATGTGTTCCAAGGAGCAATGGTGATAAGATTTGTTTGAAACATGTTATTTGGGATCCCATTAAACGACTGTGTAGAATGAAAAGCGCCTCTTGGTGGGAACCAGGAGCGGGTCCCTTTAACCCACCTCCCCTGCATAACTGACCACGGCCCAGACATGACCACCACCCCACTCTACTCCCACGGCCCAGTAGAGCACTTGTGAAAATAAACTGCCTTAGCCTCAGAGCCCTAAGGTGAGCAGAAGTCAAGGGGAAGCCACACACACCTCTGGAGGCTCAAGTCCTGGGGACTGAGAGGGTGAGTGCTCCCTTACCAGCCTCTGTTACTGTGTTGTGAGTTCAGTCCAGAGGTGGCAAGGAGCCCCTGCGATATGCCAGGCACTAGGCTAGGCATCGGGGATGCAAAGGCTGCTGATAACAGAGTGGCAGACAGATGGCGTTTGTAATACCACGTGGCAAATTCTGCCGCTCTGGACAGGGTTCTTTTGAAACCCATCTCTGTCTTCCTCATCTTCCTCATCAGATCCATCGGTGGGGCTGATGAAACGTCAGTCACATGGCTTTGGAGAGTGGGGTCGTACGTTTTTAAAGAAAAGATTTCAGATGAGTGGAAATGCTCAGAGGGTAATAACCTGCACTGCGCATAGCGGAGCGAGGGCACCCTCCTCCTGTGTACCTTCTCCTTGACCGTTGGGACGTGGGAAGCAGCCTGCGATGTGCAAGGCTAAGGGCGTGGGCCTGGTCCATTGCCCCAGCGGTGCCCCAGCTGTGCTGGTTTCCATCCCTCCCAATAGCATTCAGGTGTGGATCTGGAGGCCCGGGGCCACCGTGGGAGGCACCTAGGGTTGGAAAGAGGCTGGCCTCTCAGGATTTACATCCTGGTTCTCCCAATGCATGGGGGATGGGGGGGGAGGGGTCATCATATAGTGATTCCTGACATTTCCTGGGGGTCTACTGTGTGCTAAGGCTGTGTTGTTACCCAAAGGGCATTATTTAGTCCAACAAGTCAATGCATGGGTACACTTGTCCAGACTTTATAGACGAGACAGCAGGGGTTCCAGAACTTGGTCCAAATCCCTGAAAATGCTCATGGTAAGGCTGGGCTCTGATCCCACCTCTGTCTGATGCCAAAGTGCATACTTTTTTCATCATGACAACTGCTGCCTCCCATACGTGGTCCGGCCTCTCGGAGCCTCAGTGTTCTCATCTGTGTAATGGGGATAATGTGGCCTCTCTCATGGGACCGTGTGAAGAATGAAAGTAATTGACCTGCAAGTAATCAGCACAGCAGGGGTGTGCGATTCCTGGTTCTCTCTTTCTTCCTCCTTCCCCCGAACTGTGACATCCTCGCCTTCTGTAATCACAGTGCTAATGATAAAGTTTTGAACTCCTTGTCCCATGAATCACAAATGGGATGCCACGGGGATCCCTGGACACTGCGTCAGGGACCACGCACTGGTCCTTGCAGGTTCCTGTTAGTAACACACCGCGCTGCGCGTATGCGAGCAAGCACCCCATTGGCCTGCGTTCCGCCCTGGCAATTCTCTCGCTCGCTGTGAACATCTCCGCACTGACTTTGGTTCCGCTTGTCTGCAGAGCTGGGCCCCAGTCACACAGGAGGTGTGCTACAGGCACATATCCAAACGGCCACTTTTGGTAGATGTCTGGGGCCCCTGGGCTTCCTGTAAGCAAATGCCCTGGCCTGGCCTCTGAGCGCTGCAAGTCGAGGAGGATGCAAGTGACGGGCACAATGGGTGGACTCACGTGGCCCGCTGCTTTTCGATTCTGCAATTTTGCATGCAATTTCTGGGTACCTGGAGGTGCTGCGCAAACTAGGAGCTAAGCCAGGCAAGGGCCTGCATGGAGAAGTGGTGGCGAAGGGGCTGCGTTAGCGACTCAGCTGTCCTGGGGGCTGCTCCTGCGTGGCAGTGAAGTTCCAAGCCTCCATGTCCTTTTCTGCAGACAGGCGGGCGGTGTGGGCCGCTGGTCTGGCCCAAAGATACACCCTCCTATGAAGACCCACCGACTTCCGGGTGGGGGTGGGGAAAGGCCACCCTCATTCTTGCCTTTGTGTTCATTTAAATACATGGATATTTTTTTCCTCCCCTTAAAGGAAGGAAATTAGGTCTTTCTGCTTGACTTCCTTTGTGCCGTTCTTCTGTCATACTAGCACTTGACTTCCGGCTTAACCCTCTGTAATGAAGCGCTTTGACGATACCTCTTGTGATGAAGATGGCCCCCCTGGACTTCTGGCCAGATGTCTTCATTTTTGTGGCAGATGCTGGTGGGTTCCTGGCAGCGCCTGTTTCAGCCCTTCCTGTCCCTGCTGCTCTGGGGTACAGAGAGGGTCCCTGCAGGTGAGAACACGCACAGCCTTCTCCCGGCGCTCAGGGCACAGGGGATGGTCCCTGCTTCCAGCTGCAAAGGCTGTACTGGTGGAATGAGATGCAGAAAGCTAGGGCGCAGTCTGAGTGGACACATTCCGACGATGGGAGATTGGCACTTCCTCGACCCACCCCAACCCTCAGCGGTCAAGACCCCACTTTGCTTCGTTTATCTAATTGCTCAGTGGCTGGTGGGCCGGCTGTAGCTCTGGGCCACGGTCCCCTTTGCATCTTGCTTGACGATCGTGACAGTACCTCTCCCTGGACGGCCTGAGGGACTCCAGGAGGATCCGTGAGGGACTCATGGTTAGAGGCACAACCCTGGGCTGTGCAGATGCAGTATCAAGGTAGAAGACGGATGCTCCTCGGGGTGGGCCCAGTGGACACTCACTGTCGCCACCGCACATGATCATGTGCACAGATGTTCGTGTCCATCTCTAGTCACGGAGAAGAGAATGCAGTGTGGACGTGGGGGGGTGGGGGGGGTTCTTCATCACCCGTCTCTCTGCCCAGAAGCTTCCCAGCTGGAGGTTTTCATCAGACTCCAGGGAAGGCTCTGGGTAAATGTGACCTTCAGAAGGCTCCCTCACCAACAGAGAAGACCAGTGAGGGTGCTGGTGTGGGTGTGGGTGGGGAGAGACCACCAGTCACCCTTCTCATGCACGAGCTGTGTTTCAACTCCATTGTGGGTCCCCACAATGAAGGCCCCCAACAGACACACAGTAGTCAGTGACTGGTCCCTAGCCTGCGTCTTGGCCACGGCAAATGTTCTGTGGTGGTGTGTCAGTGAGAATAAGTCGTTTCCCCTGCAAGGCCAGGGGCTGCAGAGTCAATTAACTGCTAACATCTTCTACTCCTTTTTACACCTTTATATTTTGAATCTCCTTACACTGACGTCCAAGCCCACACTTTTTAAAAAACTTTTCTTATTTATTTTTGAGCGAGAGAGAGAAAGCGTGAGTGGGGGAGGGGCAGAGAGTGAGGAGGACACAGAATCCGAAGCAGGCTCCAGGCTCTGAGCTGTCAGCACAGAGCCCGACGTGGGGCTCAAACTCATGAACCACGAGAGCATGACCTGAGCCGAAGTCAGACGCTTAACCAACTGAGCCACCCAGCCATCCCATGGCTGTCTGCTTATGGTGCATCTTCTTCCAGAAGATTCTCCAGACATTCTAAAAGAGACGATTGGAGGGTGGGAGCCGTAAACCGTGGGTCCCCGGTATGTATTCTCAGCATAATTGCTTTTCTGATCTACCACGAAATTCAGCAACCCTCCACATCCTTCCGTGCTTAGGACATTCTGACAGATCTATTGTAAAAGATTTCTAAAACACACCACAAGGGATTAAAGGTATAACTTTCCAGCTGTTATTTAAAGAGCACTCTCCACTTTATAACCTAAGATTCTAGTGTTAACCCACTGTTGACTTGCCGACTCCCGTATATAGGACTTTCCTTTCCCCCTTTGATTTACCCAATGTGCCTGCTTGACCTGATAGCGTCATAAATAACCCTGATCCCCGGAGGGATGGGGGGTGAGAGGGCTGTGCTCCCTAGGTTTACAGAGAGAGCCTTTAAACATAACTGAGTATTCCATCAAAACACAGTTATCTTTACAGAATCATAGGTCCATGAATCACAGAAACCACAGTACAGTTGTTACTTATGGATCAAGACTAAATGGAACTGAATTTCTTCGCATCAAACCACAATAGTAATCCCAATGGCTCCAGTCAAGGGTCATGGGACCATCCCCCCAGGAAAGGCCCAGAGGAACAGGATCTGGTGCCGAGTTTGGGGGGTAGGAGGGCAGATATCAGGAGGCTGAGTGCTCCCCTTGCCTATTCTGAGGGAGTATCTACTCTGTGTTGACAAAATCAGTCCCTTCATCACTCACTCATCACCAGCCATCTGTACCACGGCCATAACTTCTTTACAAATTTTATTAAAAAAATTTTTTTAAATATTGTCTTATGTGGTATCCTATTAATATGATAAAAATTTAGTATTTTTAGTGTTTGTTTATTTTGGGAGAGAGAGAGTACGCACACACTTGCGAGTGTGAATGGGGGAGGGGCAGAGAGAGAGGGAGACCGAGAATCCCAAGCAGCCTCCTCACCGTCAGCACAGAGCCCCCGCACAGGGCTCAAACTCAGGAAGCGTGAGATCATGGCTTGAGCTGAAATCAACAGTCGGGCATTCAACTGAATGAGCCACCCAGGTGCCCCTAAAATGTTAGTATTTTAAAAATTTATCATATACATGTATTTATCAAAAATACATGTTGAGGGTATTGAGTCTACTGGAAACTTTGAAGTCTGACAGATGCCAGCCCTTACTAGCTGTGTGACCATGAACGTTTTATTTTTAAAGTTTATCTTGAGAGCGAGCATGTGTGAGCTTGTGCAGGAGAGGGAAAGAAAGAAAGAAAGGGAGAGAGAGAATCCCAAGAAAGCTCTGCACTGATGCAGGGCTCGAACTTACAAACCGTGGGATCATGACCTAAGTTGAGATCACAAGTCGGATGCTTAACCGACTAAGCCACCCAGGGACGGAGTCCCTCAACATATTATTTTCACATGGCTTTCTAATCAGCAAAATGGGGATAATAATTTCTACATAAACGATATACATGATTATTAGGCAAACAGTTGTGCTAAGCACTTGGCACAAAGCAAATCTTCATAACAATCACCATCACGTCGAACCCACGGGCATGGCGGCCTGTGAGAGCGCATGCCCTCGGGGACCTAACACAAGGTCACTCCTCTCCCAGCAATCCCTTCAACTGCCCTTGACCCAGGGGTTCAGGAGACCAAAAACCTTCCTGGTTCATGCCACACGAGAGCCTGGGGAGACAAAGGATGGCACCCAGGCCAACTTCCCCAGGGCCCACCAATTCTTACAGACCCAAGGTTAAGCTCAAGACTTCCAATTCCCAGGCTCTGTTTCTTTGGCCTGAATTTTGGCAAATCCTGGGTTAAGTGACAACTGGAGAATTTTCCAAATCCTGGGTAGGAAACCTGTTGTGGGTAGTTTGTGGTTACTGTGGTTATTTTACCTTTTGAAATACACCATCCCAGAGACAAAATGGCACGGAAGGGCCTTCTGAGAAAGCAGCAGTGGGCACCCCTTACATTAGAATTCTTTCAGACGCACACAGCCTGGCGTTTGGCACTTATTGTTAATAAGGGTCCATTTACCGCTAAAGCTCACCCGTGTGTGACGACTGAAGAGCTAAATAGTAGATCTGTCGTTAAATAGCGAATGCTCAGGAAATACCACATCTGCTGATGCAGACTCCGTCTGTCGCCAGAGAGGGGCTGTCTGGCTTTGAAAACAGCAGGGCCAAGGGAGAGTTACGTTTCTTTTTCTGCAGCTCACTGTATTATAAATATGAAAAATGCAGCTTGCTAGGCTGACACTTGACGTCATGTCTGGACCTCACTTCGTGTTCTCTGCGGCCTGAGAATTTCACTATCCACAGCTTCCGGTCTAGGTAAGTCACACCCAGAACTCTGAGAATAAGTCAAGGGAGCCAGTCATGTGACCATCTAGAAATACCAGCTACTGGATACCCCACAGAATTCGGGAAAGCGCCGTAATAAACCATCTGTTATCTAAAACATAAAGACAGGAGCCACCATCCTCTAATAATTAGGTATTTACCTTTCTGATAGTCATCTCTGAAGTCCGTTTTCTATGTGAAACAATCACGTTGGGGTTCTCTGAGGATGTCTGTCTCACACGGGATGATCTTGCTCCTGGTAGGACCATGTAGGGATGATGCCTGAACCTCTCAGGCGCCATAGTTAGCCTGGGTTCTCGGTGCTTCCGGGGACAGAGGTCAGGGAAGCCAGGACAGAAAGAACCCCCTCCACTCAGCATTAAGGCTTCTCCAGCCTCTAGGCTGCTTGCCTTGGGGTGGTAGAGAAGGCGTCTTTCTCAGGGCACACAGGGAAGGTGGGTTTGGAGCAAGGTGGGGAGTCCCTCCTTAAAAGAGCCATGATATGCAAACCCCAAAACTGGGCTCTTATCCAGTCTGGAACCCCGTAGCCTCAGTTTCAGGCAAGAGGAGAATTAGGTACATGTCCCAGTGAGAAAGGACATCTGAGGAACTTTGGGGTCAAGCGGTTGAAACCTGGGACAGACTAGCTAAAATTAAGGAAGTTAGGTAAATTCACGTGCATCGAAGGCTGACAGGTACTGAGGGGATCGTCGCACGGAGCCCCACATTCTCACGACCCCCACACACTAAAGAAGGGGAGGAGAGGGTGTAGGAGCAGAAAGACACTGAGCCAGTCCCAAGTCCCTGCACCCTCAGTAGGTCTTAGAGATTCTCAGTGAGAAAGAGTAGGAGAGGTCACTAACACCGGCGCTAGCCACAGTCACTCCCAATTCTGTCTGTCCGTTTCTCCTTAGAAGTGTATCCATGCTGTGCCACTAAACATGAGTAAACACACACTGTTCCATGGCTCGGGGTGGGGGGGTGGAGTCACACAGGGGACAGCCTGGTCTCCCTGTAATGCAACAGCGAGATGCTGGCATTTCCATTTCAGATTACTTCATTTTCAAGTTGCAGGTCTGGAACAGAAGCAACTGTACCCGACTCAGCTCCAACGAGCCCTGGGCTTGCGGATGTCACCTTGCTGGGAGGGCAACGGCATGGGACAGACCTGGACAGCCCCGGCGGGAGGTGGATGACGCACTGGAGAGAACAGGGGGTGAGGGCCAGCCGGGGGTAAATGTGAAAGAGAAACTCCTGCCCCCCTCTGGCCAGGGGTGAGCCACTGACCGCTTGGAGTTCCTCTCCCCGCCCTGCTGCTTGGCAGAGAAGCCCTGACCAGTGACAAGACCCAAGTTCAAAGCAGAATGGGAAATTCTAATATTAGGATTATTGGGAGGACATGTATTCTCTTTATTTTCATCGTAAAATGTGGGTGAAACGTGGGTGCACAGGGGCACCTGGCTGGCTCAGTCAGTTGAGCGTCTGACTTCAGCTCAGGTCATGATCTCACAGTTAGTGAGTTCGAGCCCCGCATCGGGATCTGTGCTTCCAGACCAGAGCCTGCTTCAGATCCTCTGTCTCCCTCTCTCTCTCTCTGCCCCTCCCCTACCTGTGCTCTCTCAAAAATCAATAAACATTAAAAAAAACAGAATGTGAGTGTAGAGAATGAGATGGAGGTCAAGGAGGGTCGCGCGTAAACGCGGTATTTACCTAACCGCATTCTCCTCCAGCGTGCATATGGCAGGGATGGAAGAGAACAGCCTAACAAATTCAAGCAGGTACCTGTCTTCCAACAAATGACTAGAAAGCAGGGGCTGGGGAGGGGGTCTGGGAGGGCAGCATCCATCCCTCAGGGGCCAGCCATGGGGGCGGGGGGCGGTTTGGCATGAAAGGCACCTGATCAAGAAGGTTGTATCTGATATGTTGTATCTGAAGGAAAGGCCAGAAGCCTTTATCGTGCACTGGGATGGGTGTGAGCTAGAAGAACTACCTTTGTGTTGGTCCCACAAAGACCCTCCCCAGGGCCTTTTGTGCTGTTTGGAGCCCGCTTCCCTCCAAGACCAGGATGTGGAGGGAGGCTCCGGAATGGGCGCGGCCACCGGCTGTATCACATCGTGGTGTCCCTGTCAGAGAGCTCTGGTCCTGGGACCTGGGTGACTCAGGGCTGCTTCACCCCACCTTCAGGAGAACCTACAATGGGCTGCTTCAACCCGCCTTCCGGAGAACCTACAACGGCCCTCTTCGTATTCAGGAAGAGCCTGAGTCACTGTCCCCTAATCAGACCCAGGTGTACAGTCCATCTTGTTTGGACTCAGACTCTCAGAAGCTTACCCACGAGACACAGACTCTTCAGAGGAAGGCCAGGGGATCCCCCAGACTCCTGGCCACCCCCAAACCAGCCTGGTATATAAACATCCAGCTTGGAAAACAATGCCTCCATTAACTGATTCCTTCATTCCTTCAGCATCTGCTGAATAAGGACATCGTAACTTGGGCCAGGCGCCATCCAGGGCTCTGCTGTCACAAAGAGCTTAAACACCAGTGTGCTTATGGTAACAGGTGCAGTAGGTACAGAAGAGCTCTGTACGGGGGTGCCTGGGGGGCTCAATCAGTTAAGTGATGGACTCTTGATCTCAGCTAAGGTCTCAATCTCAGGGTGATGAGTTCAAGCCCCATGTTGGGCTCCCCACTGGGAAGAGAGCCTACTTAAAAAAGAAATCATAATTCTCTCTTTAAGAAAAAAGTTTAAGTGAAGGACTAAGAAGTCCATCTTTTTAAAAGGTACAACTCATTGGGGCGCCTGGGTGGCTCAGTCAGTTGAGCGTCCAACTTTGGCTCAAGTCATGATCTCATGGTTCGTGGGTTCG
The DNA here is from genome assembly GCA_017311185.1 of Proteles cristata cristata. Taxonomy (NCBI): domain Eukaryota; kingdom Metazoa; phylum Chordata; class Mammalia; order Carnivora; family Hyaenidae; genus Proteles; species Proteles cristata. The sequence continues at coordinate 461,626 of JAESUZ010004053.1, forward strand.
AGCCCCGTGTCAGGCTCTGTGCTGACAGCTCAGAGCCTGAAGCCTGCTTCAGATTCTGTGTCTCCCTCTCTCTCTGCCCCTCCCCCACTCATGCTCTGACTCTGTCATTCAAAAATTAATAAACATTAAAAAAATTTTTTTAATAAAACAGATGGATACCAGTGTGCGGATAGACTTCTTGTCCAGTCTAGAAAGTCTGCGCTTACCCTGGACAATAGGGAGCCACTGCAGAGTAGAGAATGGGAAGGACTGGGAGGTTCCCCCCACCCACCCTGCTCAGCAGCAGAGCTCCAGGGACCACAATTTCTCCATCTGAAAACACCACTGACATTCTTTATTGGGGCTGTTAAGGGAGAAAATGCCCGTGCAACTTGCACTTTTATAGCACAACCTTTTAAAATGTGCTGACGATTTGTTCACTGAGTCGGGGGAGGGGAGTTGCTGGGTGAGGACCCGCGACCGGGCAGTTAGGAGTCGGCCGTGTGCACGGGCACTCAGTGCTGGCAGCAGCCGTGAGGTCTGACAAGGAGAATAATGAATTCGGCCACCACCAAATAAATATTTATTAAAATGCCAATGAGTAAGGCACTCGCTTTACCTAGGGAGGCAAAGCATGCCAAAACACTTGCATTCAAGGGGAGGGCCAAAGATGTGCTTGAGGACTCTCAGGAAGACAGAATACTGTTGTAGTGTAGTAGTAGTAGTAGTGTGGGTTTACAAACTCACAGGGTGCAGACCGCTCTGTGCTAGCCACAGGAGACTGTGCTGGTGGGAGCTGGAGGCCTGCCTGGTGGAGGCGGAACCACAACACTGGTCTCTCTTGTCCCCAGGATCACGTATCATCTCACCCACTGGACACTTTTCTTTCCTGTGTCTGGTTCACACTCCTAGTTAGTGACTGTGTTCCTTCCTTCCTTCCTTCCTTCCTTCCTTCCTTCCTTCCTTCCTTCCTTCCCTCCCTCCCTCCCTCCCTCCCTCCTATCTTCTTTTTAAGGTTATTATTTTACTTTGAAAGAGACAGTGCAAGGGAGTGGCAGAGAGAGAGAAAGAGAGAAACCCAACCAGGCTCTGCACCATCGGCACAGAGCCCAATGCGAAGCTCAAACCCACAGACTACGAGAACATGACCTGAGCCAAAAGTCAGATGCTTAACCAACGGGGCCCCCCTCCCCTGGATGCTTGTAACGCACTCCTGCTGATTTTGCTACTGTGGGCATCACGCTGGCAGAGCCACTGTTCAGTAGGTATGTTGGCTCCGTCTTCATGGAACTTTCCGCCCAACTCCCTCAGGAGTCCAAAACATAACAGATGTGGATGTTACATTCTGGGGAAATGACAGTCTTATTAATTTTAAAGATTCTGGGAGCTAAAGAAAGAGCATTTTGGCGCTGTCAAAACAGAAGTGGCTTCTGACTCTCCATTCCATTGTCTACTCGAGGAAAATTCTTGAGCTCTAAAATGAAGTAAGTGTCGACCTTAGGAAGGATCTCCGGGACAAAGAAGTCTTCTTCTAAAAGTAGCCCCGATCTCAGGTCTATACTTACTGGGTTCTGCAGATCTGACCTGCCCTCGCTGCTTTTGTTACCAGTGTGGAGCATAAACTTACAACAACAGAATCCAAACCAACCTTTCCTATAGGTTCTCTTCAGTTTCTCTTTCTTCGAAGAAATGATTATTGAGGGTCTTATGAAATTACACTTCTTAGGAAACCAACACGAGAGGAACTCAACAGCTGTTGTAAGACCTCAGCTCCTCCCAGTGAAGGCCGTCCCAGCTCTCCCACAGTCCGTAGGGGAGTGTGTGCGTGAGCGCAAATGTGCTTGAGAATAACACTGAACACCTTCACTTGCAATTTCTAGAATCAATAAGCCTTTATGGTTTTGAGTAGGATGGTCCATATTTATTTGACATGGAAAATAGTTACTAAAATTAAAAAATGTAGGGTCATCTCACCAAAGACCTTCTGCTTCTAGGTCACAGTTCATCCAGAGCGATGTCTGAATCTGATGGAAGTGTTTCAGAATAAACCAGTCACTGAAAACACGGAACACTCACCGAGTGGGGTGGAACAAATGCTAATTTTGCTTTGTTGGGTCGGTGATAGGTAACCTTCTGGCCAGTTTGTTTTTCCAACTTTGACGTATTAAAAGCGAGAACAATGATGTGACCCAGACCCATCTTGAAGCCCATTTAGGTATCAGAAGATCTTATTATGATTCTATCCACCCGTAACACAGTCCAGATGGCAAAGCACTTTCTGATAGCATTAGGAGTGCTCTAGTGGGCTCCACTCAGAATGGACTGATTTAATAAACTCTTGTGCATGATAAGAAACATTCATCTATAAAAAATGGAGTAGATGCGGGGGTGGGTGGGTGGGCTGGGTGGCTCAGTCAGTTGGCCTCTGACTTCAGCTCAGGTCATGATCTCATGGTTTGTGGGTTTGAGCCCCACATCACAGCTCAGAGCCTGGAGCCTGCTTCAGATTCTGTGTCTCCCTCCATCTCTGCTCCTCCTCTGCTCATGCTCTGTCTTTCTCTCAAACATTAAAAAAAAATTTTCATGGAGTAGATGAGACTATAAAGAACTCCCCCCAAAAGGCTGAGAGTAAAAGAGAGGTGTCTGCGTGGAACATGGTGGTGGAACTGAGAGAGAGAGAGAGACTCTCGGCCAGGGCTGTTGAGCCCAGGAGCTGGTCCACAGATCTGGCAATTACATATGGCGGTAACGCTACAGGAAATAAACCGTTTTCAAATCTGTAAGACTGGGAGGGTCTTGAAGGACAGCCTGCATCCCACGTGTCCTCCTAACCCCAGGGACGCTGATAGTGCCTTTTACCCAATTGGAGCTCAATTCTGCAGGAACAGTAAGTTTTCATCCGGGAGGTGGAAAGTTGAGACAGAAACATTCCTGGGATGGTTCCGGATGAGGGCACCAGAGGAAATGCAAGGAGATAAGAAGGAAGAGAGAGAATGCTCTAGAAATAATAATGACAAATTAGATCAGGGTTGGAAATATTTCCAAAGCAACCTACCCAGATTCTAAATTCTTGCTTCTTGCATTCTTAGGGGGTGGGTCGGAGGTGGTGGCGTATGGGCTGTGTCTGAGTTTGCAAAAAAGGTGGAGGAGAATGTATTCTGATTGCTGGCTTTTTTGAGGGACTGAGGGGGTGTGAATGGGCAGTGGAAAAATACTGTTGACCCTTACACTTGGCATCAGCTCTTACATATGGTTCTAATTCAATAAGCATCTCTTGCTCTATGCCAGTGCTCCCAGTTACTCTATAAGGTAGGCCTTTCCTTGCCATGGAAGAACTAGGCTCAGAGGAGTGAAATGGCTTCCCTACGGCCTTACAGGAAGTAAGCAGCAGGAACGGGATTCAAACTCAGCTCTGGCTGGAGGTCACGTACAAAGCGCAATGACAAACACAAACCCTTTCGGTCAAGCCCAACCTACTGCGTTCAAATTGTACACAAAACGAACCTCGCACCGAATATATTTATGTTGCTCTGACAAGTTTTATGGAATTCCCTCAAGTCATTTTTCCCTAGCATTGCTGCGGTTGGGTGTGCTGAAACCTATTTCAGCACTTTAAGGAAGCACAGGCTATGATTAAGTATATTAAGGGACATTTAAAATTTAGATTAATGGCCTGATAAGTTGTAAAACGACTCAAAATTGTGCAAATGCATATTCGGGGATTTTTGAAAATTGTAAGTTATTGACTCTAACGATGATAACAAGGCCTTTGAAACTGCTTTGCTTTGTTACTCAAACCTTTACCATGTAGTTTATTGATAGGCTGACAACCCCCTTGGTGGGCACACAGCAAATTTGCAGCTCATACAGACATCACTCAGCAGACATGCCAGGCAGAAACCTTCCTTCCTTGCTTATCTGAAACATCTGACTTCCAAGGGCCATGAAGGTCTTTGCTCCAATCCCAATAGTGGCCTGGATATAACAGTTACACCTAGGGGCACCTGGGTGGCTCAGTCGGTTAAGCGTCCGACTGTGGCTCAGGTCATGATCTCGTGGTTCTTGAGTTCGAGCCCCGAGTTGGGCTCTGTGCTGACAGTTCAGAGCCTGGAGCCTCCTTCAGATTCTGTGTCTCCTCCTCTCTCTCTGCCCCTCCCCTACTCATGCTCTCTCAATATAAATAAAAACATTTTTTAAAAGTTACACCTAGTACTAATAAAATGGCTAAATTACTCTACATTGCTCACTTGGAGAGTAACTGCAACTTCACACTCAACATATACATGGATAAGATACCTGGGACTCAAAGAGGTAAAGCAACAGATGCCAAGTTCAACATCCAGATGCAGCAAAGCCAATATGGAACGCCCATCTCTTGCTTCCCCCGTTGATGGCTTTCCACTAGGAAGCAAGGTGGAAATGAAGATGCCTAGGACTGAAAACCCAGTCAGCCACGGTTTTTCAATTCAAAAAAGAATTTCTTTTTGAGTTTTATTTATTTATTTATTTTGAGAGAGAGAGAGAGAGAGAGAGAGAACACATGGGGGAGGGGCAGAGATAGAAAGGGAAAGAGAGAGACTCCCCGGCAAGGTCTACATTATCAGCGTGAAGCCCCATGTGGGGATCAAACTCACGAACCACGGGATCATGACCTGAGCTGAAGTCCAACCTTCAACCGACTGAGCCACTCAGGTGCCCCTCAAATCGGCCCTCTTGCCATTCACTGAATATAGGTAAAGGCAAGAGAATGGATGGTTCCATTCTTACACACACACACACACACACACACACACACACACACACATACACAATCTGTCTCCATCTTCTGCAATTATCTATCTTCATCATTATGATTCTCACACATGTGTTTGCAACAAGACTCAGTACTATTCTGATCAAGGGCGAAATCTCGTTGGCAGCTCGTGGTTCAATCTGGGGGAAAACCTGGGGGTAGAGAGTGTGGCGAACGGCCTTCTAGCAGGCACCAGCTCTGGCTGGTCTCTTAGGCCTCGACAGCGTATCTGAGAAGTTTTCTAAGTGTTACTCAAGGGGCCGGAAATGCTGGCATCTAAGGGGTGTGCGGTGCGATACACCGTCGCGTGTGGAGTCTTCGTTTCCGCAAGCTGGGGGGGACGTGGGTCAAAGCTCTCCCGGTGCAGGTGTGTGGCATGCGGCCGGGGTTTGGTCGGGCAGGGGCTGCCGAGGAAGACAGGGTGCACGCGGGAAACCGGATGCAACGAGCTCAGGGTAAAACCACGCATGGGTCTGTCACTCTAATAGCAGAGCCCACTTCATGCTGTTAGCCGCGAAAAGAGGTGCTTTGAAGTAGCCTGTAGTTTTTTTCCTGCCCGTTATTACAGCACTGGCAGAACACAGAATGAGGGCAACACACAGGATGGAAAATGGCGGGTGAGGGAGGCGGTCGGAGGCGGAAGCTGTATCCATCCAAGGACAAAGAAGGGTGACAGGGGCAACAGGGAGGATGCCTTTTCATTTTGGGCAGTGAGGGAGGCTATTTTGAGAGAATCATTGTGACCCACGCTGCACCCACCTCCCTCTGTGCCCGCCAGACGCACTCCAGCCCATGGGCCAGGGAGGTAGGCCTCCTGGACCACGTGGCCAGGGGGCCCTGGATAGAGGCAGGTAAGTCTGGAGGCCTCTCCACACCCACCCCACTCTGGCTGTGAAAATGGCCGCCTCCCCGGGACCCCTCGGACCGAGGGGTGGATCCTGGGGCTCCTGTCTTACCAGCTCTGACCACTGCACTGGCCCCTCTAGTGTCCTGTCCGTGACCGATACTTCCGGGAACGACTTCTTTACCACACTCTAAAATACCCAGTTTGGGTGTGACACCTTTTCTTCCAGCCAGGTCCTGCTTTGTCCTGCTCATCTCCCTAGTTTATGGGCAGTGGTGGCTCTCGGGGGAGGGGGGAGAGGAGTCTTCACTTTGACACCCCCTTGGCAAAGGGAAAACACAAGCCCACAGCAGGGGGCAAGCTGGGCGTCTAGCCTGTCACGCAATGACATTCTCAGGCTTGTGTGCAGGATGTCACCGTAGTGACAGGGACACAGCTCTAACCCCATTTTACAGCTGGGGGAACGAGAGAGAATGAATGCGCGCCTGGCCTCAAGCACACCGTCTGCTCCCTGAGGGGCGTGAGATACCCCGATGCTTCCTCAAAGAGGGGAACCTCTGCAAACACAGACTGGCCCTAGTGAAAGCTGAAGCCTTCCTTTTACTTAATTTGCTGCTATTTTTTTTTTCTCTAGGCCATTTCAACTGTAGTGATAAATGTGAATTTTTCTTTGTGCAAGATTTCCAGAACGTTTTTCATTTACTTCGTGGAAAATGGAGCGTTACGGCCCATGTGCAAATGGCAATGAAATACCGCTTCACGGAACCAGTCAAATTTGTTTTTCCTTTTGGATTCTGACCAGGTGGCTGGGAAGGAACTAACTCAGAAACGCAGAGACTAGCCCACTGTTCACTCAGAGGATAAAAAAATAGGACCGGGAAAGCTTAGAAAGGACTTTTCTCTAAAGCACTGATTTATTAGAATGAAACCCCCATTTCTAGTAGCCCAAACAGAACCAATTTTCCCTTGGTTCATGAACTCTGTTCTTGGAGTCTATTTAACCACCCAAAAGTGACTTCATGCAAAATTTCTGTTTTGATTTCAGTTCTCTAGCATCACGGAAACAAGAGTCAGAGAGTGGAGCGAAATTTTTGCTGTGCCTTTAGGCACAGTCACCTAATGAAATCCTGTGCTCAGAGGACCGTCACCTCAGACTGGCTCTGTGGAGCCTTTGAGTCCACGGCAGAGCTCAGGAAACAAGTGCTAGAAAGGTTTCCATCCAGAGCCCTGTAGGGAAACGTCCTTACCTGCACCCAGTGGAAATATGCAGGTTCATACCAGGCCCCGGGATCAGGCCCAGCGTGAACACTTCTGATCTCTAGCCTACGAGGTCACTGGTAGTCACATGTGTCCTTCTCCGTCAGAAAGGGGCAGTCCCCTGGGGCATTCATGCCCTGCCTCCTTCTGCGCACTTAGTGCCAGAATGGGCTCCAAGCCTGTGGTCAGGAGAGAGATTTCAGGGAAAAGACAGAACAGGGCTCTGTACAAAGCAGATGTTTGGTGCAACTTGGGAAAAAGTGCCAAGGAAACTGTGTGTGTCGAGGCTTGCATGAGAGTTGGGAGATCAGGGCCAGGTGACGTCCGTCTGGCTCAGAAGGAGCTGTGCGCACTGGGCGAGGCTTGTCTGCTGTGGGCCAGTCCCGCTTCTGGTGCGAGGGGTGGTCAGTACGCGTGAAGAAGCATTCCTCTCTGCCTCTTGTGTTCCTTCCTAAACCTGTTTCCTCCAGACGCCCGTCTTAGGAATTTCCAGGACACACTGCCTGGTGGAAGTTGAGGTGCAGAAATTGAATCGATGAATCACTGGGCTGGGTTCTACCAGGTAGAGGGAAGGCATCTACCCAGGGTCCCCCAAAGCACTCCCTTGTTCTTGGCCCCTCGGCCTCCTTTTCCCTCTGATCTCCCTCGAGAGCTGTGGAGGTGCTTTTGACCATGACTTTGGGCTGTGGTCAGATTGAGAGCTTAATTCCCCTGCCCAAGGGGGAAGGGCGGATCTGAGCATCAGGCCACCTAGGGTCTGCTCCTGACCTCATCACAATGTGGCTGTGTGGCCACCCCCAGACCATTGGCTCTCACCCAGGAAACATACAGTAACATTTGAAGACTTTGTGACTTGTGTGACGCTACTGGCATCTAAAGGATGGAAGCCAAGGAAGTAGCTAAGTGCCCTTACAAGGTATCAGACACCCGCCCGCATCACCACATTAACTGGTCCACAATGTCAATAGTGTTCCTCTTTAGAAACCCTGCTCTAGATTTCTGTTTTCTCATCTGTAAGAGGAGAGGTTTGGATTAGGTCATTAAAAAAATACATTACTGGACACAAAAATTCTGAAATATACATGAAGTCTTTGGGGGAAGTTTACAATTTTATATTAAATTTAGACATGGGGGTGCCTGGGTGGCTCAGTCAGTTAAGCGTCCGACTTCGGCTCAGGTCATGATCTCGTGGTTGGTGAGTTTGAGCCCCATGTCGGGCTCTGTGCTGACAGCTCAGAGCCTGGAGCCTGCTTTGGATTCTGTGCCTCCCTCTCTCCCTGCCCCTCCCCTGCTTGCACTCTGTCTCTTTCTCTCTCTCAAAAGTAAATAAACATTACATTTTTTTTTGTTTTGGGAAGTTCCGTTTAATTTTTTAAAATAGTTTATTGTCAAGTTGGTTTCCATATAACACCCAGTGCTCATCCCCACAACTGCCCTCTTCCATGCCCATCACCCCTCTTCTCCTCCCCAACCCCCATCAGTCCTCAGTTTGTTCTCAGCATTCAAGAGTCTCTCATGATTTGCCTCCCTCCCTCTCCCCCACTATTTTTTCCCTTCTTCTCCCCCATGGTCTTCCCTTAAGTTCCTCCTAATCCTCCTATATGTGCAATTTTTTAATTTAGACATGAGTCACATCATAAATGATGCTGAGAAGCAAAAATTAATTGCCCAAATTAATCGCCCAAAGTACACATGTGTAAATACAGCGGCTTGTATCAATAATAATAAGGGGCTATGTCTCTGTGGCGAAGGCAGTCCCTTATGCTATAAAGATGTGAGAAACGGCACTGTGTCAACACCCAGCCCAACAAGGCATTCATTTAGAGGGCAGAAAAATTCCCCGAGTTTCAAATCCCAGGCTTCTACTGAGAAGTGTCTGGTGGGAAGTGATATGTACAGACTCCTCTTTGTCTAAACAACGTGCCAAACAGAGAAAGACCAGAGGCAGTTCACATGGAAACAGGTTTTGAGAGGCGTACCCCCTTTCCCAAGCCCTAACGAAGTGCTAGGTCTAGAGTCAGTGGAACAAGGCTGGAGAGTCCTGAGAAGGCTCTTCGATGGCCCAGGAGCTTGGAGTACATGGTTGGAGGTGGTCAGGAGGCGCTCTGCCCGAGACACCTGACAGTCAGCTCACACTGTCAGCATGACTGTCACACGAAAGCCAGTATCTCAGGTCTTTTTGGATTCATCCCTAAGAAAGTCCCTAAATCCTCACAAAGAAAGTGACAGCAAATACGGTCCCCGGGCATGGCGGGGAGCTAAGGAGACAGGGAAAAGTCTTAGGGCAGAGCAGCTCCAGCATGATGACACGTGGCCGGGACAGAGAAGCGACATCTCACTGACTCCAGGCCCATCTTCAGGGAAGCTCTAGGTTACCTGGCAATGCCCTCCTGGCCTCCCCGGGGCTCACCTGTGCTTCCAGATCTCAGGCTGCATTTTTATAGTCCATCCTGTAATTTTCAGGTTGGGGGAAAGCCATGTGGACCTCTCAAAGGTCGGGGCTCTTTAAGGGTGTGGGCAATCCTGAGTCCCTGGTGTGTCTGGGGCTGCTCCCTCAACCCCAGGTCTGGTGTGACCTTCCCGTGGCATTTGCTGGAGTCTCAAGGGTACGTGGGAAGGGGAGGAGGTGATCTCTGTAGACCGCGCTTGGACCTGACCCGCGTGCGAGTGCCCCTGGCCAGGCATAGGGAAGTAGCATGGGACTGTTCAGGCCGCACTCCCCGCTGGTGACCGCCTTTCATAGTTTGACAAAAGTCACTCAGGGAAAATGTCACACGAAAGAAAATGGATAGAAAAGGTGGCCTCTGTCCATGGCTGGTTTCCTTCAAGGGACATTTCTAAATTTACTGTATTGACGATATCAATAATGCTATGGGTTTTATTTTATTTTTAAAAATTTTTAAAGTTTATGTTTATTGAGAGAGAGAGAGACAGTGAGTGTGAGCAGGGAAGGGCGCAGAGAGAGAATCCCAAGCAGGCTCTGTGCTGTCAACGCAGAGCCAGACATGGGGCTCAAACCCATGAACCTTGAGATCGTGACCTGAGCCAAAATAAAGAGTTGGAGGCTCAACCAGCGGGGTGCCCCATGTTACGGATTTTAAATCTTCACTTCCCCAACACCCTCACCCATGTGACAAAAGCCTTGACATTTGAACAAAGTCACTCTCTGAGGGGACAGAGAATGCAGAAGCTTGGATAGTCACCAGCTCTGGAAACAGACCTGTCTGGGAGCTGGGGTGCAGGAAGAGCATCCAAAAACATGTCAGCAAGCAACATCTAACTTCCACGGAGCCACGAACAGACTATGGCTTTTATTCTTATTTCATACATTGAAGAAGATGTGCGATTAAGAGTTTCCCCCCAAACATCACAGTTTCTGTTTCGCCACTCTTTGAGAAGGATGGTGGCGACGTGCACGGATGAGGGAAAGGCACGTTGGGGCACTGCTCCCCTCACCCCCATGATGCTGGGGTGGACGGCACCTCCCCTGACCTTGGCCACCTCTGCAAGGCAAGTCGCTGGTCCCGCTGCAAAACACGAGGGGCCAAAGGTGGGCTTAGAGGCAGCCTGACCTCCGGAACCCTAGTTGTGAGCTGTGCCTTGGCCCTGGCCACATCCCACTGTCCCTCAAAGGCTCCTTCTCCAGCCACTGCAGGGGCCTCTCGCGGGCCCAAGGCCACTTTTCAGGCTTGATCTAAAACCGGCCCTGAACCAAAGCACGTCCATCTTCAGTCTCAGAAAGAACTTCTAGAAGAAACTGATCTTTTTTTTTTATCTCCCTTCAGCCAATTTTCATTAAGAGCAAACCTGAGTGGGGAGGGCTCAGTGGGACAGCAAATAAAAGCATAAGTGATACAATGTGATAGAGAAGACAGCGTTCTCAGGGGAAGAAGAATCGTCATTCACTTGCCTCAGAAGCACCGTGGCCTCGGCAAACTTTGGGGTCTTCGCGGGACAAAGAAGTGTTTTAATTCAGACACAATGTGCGTCTATGAGTCCCACCTGTAGTAACCCCAGGGACAGGGTGCAGCCCAGCCCTCTGCTGCTCTTCTGTGTTCCTGGGACTTCCCTTTGGTTTTTGCATTTTATTCCATGCCTGTTTTAGTCCCCCCTCCTCAGGTTCTGGGTGAGAGGTGGAGAGTTCTGCCCACATGTCCATGTAGATGCGACATTTTGCACGACAGAACCCGTGGCAGGCAGCGGAAAAGGGAGAAGGTCACCTCGGCTTCCGTGTCAGCAGGGGCCCTTTCCCGCAGAGAAGGCTGAGCCCGCTTCTCATGGCGCACACACATCGGAGCCGCACAAGTTCCCCAGCACGGGGTCGCCTTTTGGTCAGATGGGCTTTTCACAGGGTCACACCGCGTAAAAATAAACATGGGGTATTTGCAGGTGACATATCTTGAAATAAACTTGGAGATTGAAATGGGACAGAGGACTGAAGGGCAGTACCGCTATCTAGAGAGGAGATTCACATCTCATTTTGTATTTTTAATTTAAAAATTTATTATATATGTATCTATTTTTAAAAATATTTCTTAAATTTTATTCATTTATTTTGAGAGAAAAAGAGAGTGAGTGAGCAGGGGTGGGGGACAGAATCCCAGGCAGGCTCGGCACTGTCAGCACAGAGCCCGACATGGGGCTCAAACTCACACATCCTGAGACCATGACCTGAGCCAAAACCAAGAGTTGGATGCTCAACCGACTGAGCCACCCAGGTGGCCCCATATTTCATTTTTTAAATTTTGCCTTTAATGTTTTAAGATAAAATTCGTATAACATGAAATTTCCCATTTGAACAAGGACAACTCAGCGGGTTTTTCCAAAATCAGTCACTGAGAATATTGTGCAGCCATCACCCACTCCCTAATTCCAGAACATTTCTATCACCCCAAAAGGAATCCCTTCCCTTTTTTTTTCTTTTGGTGGGAAGGGGTGGAGCAGAGGAAGAGAGAGAGAATCTTAAGTAGGCTCTGATGTAGGACTCAATCCCAGGACCCTGGGATCATGACCTAAGCTAAAAGTAAGAGTCAGACACCCAACCGCCTGAGCCACCCAGGTGCCTAATCCAATTCCTTTTAATAGTGTTTCCCTACCCACCCCCCCCCACCCAACTCCTTGGCAATCACTGCTCCACTTTCTGTCTCTGCCAGAGAAGGAGTGTTTAGAGGGAATTCCAAATGGCTACAGCAGCAACATCCTCATTTGTCCTGGGAACAAGTGACAGACACAGAGGGGGCGGGACGGTGGACTATTCTCCAGGTTTGGGCCAGTGGGAGGGTCCTCCATAAGGTTAGCGATGGCCACAGTGCCAGCCCACAGGGGTGCATGCCTGAAAACAGCAGAGCAACACAAGTGTGTCCAGCCTCCTTTCCAGGGCCACATCTTAAGCCAGCCATGCCTATTCAGGTGGCATCTCTGTCCCCACAAATTCCCATGACCGGTCCGTCCGGGGATAAGTGGTAAATCCCAGGAACCTCCACAGCCTCAGTATCTGAAACACAAAAACATCACCTACCTCCTTCTGTTTCCAGAAGTGATTACTGCCATGGGAGTCACAGCCAAGTGTGAGAGGGTGGTACAGAAGGTTCCGGGCCAATGACAAAAGGTAAATAAATCCTGCTTGCTCAGGGCCAACTGCTCTTACAGGAATGGAGCAGGAGTTGAGTCCTGTTTGTCGGAGGACGTACACAGGCCCTTGGCCTCATAGCCTTTTCAAAGCCAGGCCACGAGATCTAGGCTTTGCACACATTCGCCACACTTGTCATACTTAGCAGATGAAAGCTACTCCCGGAGAATGTTGTTCTAACAGGATTCTCCATCGCTAAGGCCAGCAGCATACTCATCTCATCTTGATCAAGGCGGTGTAAAGAGGGAGGCCAGCCATGCATGTCTGTCATTTGGACGATTAGCCCTTTTGATGGGGATACCCGTCTGAGAGGCTGGCTCTTCCCAGCACCTGATTTCTCACCAGGGAATCATTCTCCTACATCTTTCAAAGTCAGAGGTGGGATGAATGTCCTCAGAGGGTGTGATCTAGAAGGAACCTGTGTAAAGGCACTGAAGATGCCCTTAACCTCTGACCGAGGGTAGCCGAGCCTATGAGAGACAGAAGACGCCACCATGCGGAATCCACCCAGTGAGCATATCAGAGTGCCTCCTCTCCTGACTCACTGCTTATTTTTCTAGAACCAAGAGAGAGGTCTAATTAATTCTGTTACTGAAAGTGTTTAGAGAGGCTAATCAAAGGCAGGCAAAAGCTACTGGACACGCCCTTTCAAGAAAAGCCAATCAGGATAGAATTAGGGAACATTTTACCCTGTATCATTCCATCTGCAAAGGAACGAAAGAGCTGGACTACAAAAAGGCTCTATCCACCTGGAACTCACACTGATCTGCTCCTCTCTCAAGGAGTCAAATAGTCCTTGGCTTTATTTTCACAACTGGATGGGTCTCTCACACTCAATGGTGTTGTTTTTTTTTTTAACGTTTATTTTTGAGAGAGAGAGAGAGAGACAGAGCATGAACAGGGGAGGGGCAGAGAGAGAGGGACACACAGAATCTGAAGCAGGCTCCAGGCTCTGAGCTGTCAGCACAGAGCCCGATGTGGGGCCTGAACCCAAGAACCATGAGACCAAGACCTGAGCTGAAGTCAGACGCGTAACTGACTGAGCCCCCCAGGCGCCCCGTAGTGGAAGCAGGGTGGTGTCGTGGTATAAACACCGGCAGAAATTGTAGGCAGGAGGCCCGTACAGTCCCAACATTTCCCACTCCGGGTACATCACTGATGTCAAGCAACGCAGCTCCTGTAGGATGAAGGGTGCAGAACCTTCCACGTGATGTGATGGGTATTCACTTGATGTCTTACCAAGGAACTGAATTACATGAACAAATATATGGTTGGCTGTCACCAAAGCACTTAGTCTTACTGGGGACAAGGGCATGATAGAAATTAAAGATGACACGATGCAATGTTGTTACTTCATACCATGAAAATGTGGATTATGACACAGGCAGTATCATCGTTCCAATGATAATTTTTAGTTATTATGATAGGTTTTTAAAATCTAGATATGACAGGAGCCCCTGGGTGGCTCAGTCGGTGAAACATCTGACTCCTGATTTCAGCTCAGGTCATGATATCACGGCTTGGGAGTTTGAGCCCCACACTGGGCTCCGGGCTGACAGTGCAGAGCCTGCTTGGGATTCTCCCTCTCCCTCTCCCTCTGCCCTTCCCCCCCAACTCCTGCTCTCTCTCAAAATAATTAAGTAAACTTAAAAAAATGTACACATCACAAACAGAACCTCGAAATTATTTATAATAAGATTTGGTGACATCTGGAAAGTAACGTGAACATGACATTACACGTATGGATATATTGCCTCAGTTGGCAAACAGACCAGTACATTCTGGGGAAAACAAAGCAAAAGAGTTTCAGTTTAAGCTTTCACGGACTTGTGACCTGACATTTCGTGACTGTGTGACACTGAGAGAGAAATACAGATTCATGCAACCGTAGTCTACCATAGTCAGAGGACCACAGTCTACAAGCCAATATTGAGAGCTTTTGTGAGTCAGCTTACACCTTGTGGTGTTGAGGGCACCAGTATGTTGAGAAATCTCTCCAAAGCCTTTCCTGCCCATGGAGCCACGTGGCTCTGTGCCCAGAACCCATGGAGGTTGCCCAGTGAATGGAGCATAGTCCCAAGATCCTGAAACTCAGGGAAGATATCGAGGAAGAGGCATGACTGGCATCTGGAAGATCACATAGGACACAAATGTCATAATCCAGGCATGAGGTAATGAAAGTCCTGGCTGGTGATACTGGAAGTGGACAGAAAGAAACAGACACAGGCAACCTCATAAGGAAAAAGTTAGCAGCATCTGGTGAAGGATTAAATGCAGGATGAGTAGAAGAAACACAAAAATGACACTGAAGTGTCAAACCCAGCTTGTGTTGTCCCCTGACGTCCTTGAATTTCAGTGCTCTCGTCTATAAAGCAGAAATTAAACACATCTGCCCCTAAATAACTCAGGTTTGCCGCAAGGGAAAGACGAATGATCACATGAAAGTGCTCAGAAAAAGACAGAAGAACTCTCGACTGTTCTAGAAGCCCCTAGCTGGATTCTTCAGTCCTCTCCAAGAGGAGGTTTTCCTTACGGTCCAGTGTGAAGATCTGGGAAGATGGTCACTACACAGCAGAGTGAGTCAAACAAAGAGAAAGAAAGAGAACTCCAGTGATCATTTGCCTAATCCTCTAGCTCAGAAATCAAATTCAGTTTCCAGCGATGAGCCTGCACCTTCCCTGGTGGCCTCTCACAGCATTCATCTGCTGCCTACAAGGAATAATCTCTTCTTCCCCCCTACTGTCTGGACATACCTTAAGCCTATTTCTCATCTTAGTTCAGTGAGCACGCAGCAAGCCAAACACCCTCATCCTCTTACACCCAGCAGTACCTGTAGCCTCCGTTTGCTAGCGAGGGAGCGAAAGCCAGGGAACTGGATCGCCAGCTCTAAACTCGGTCATACGGTGCCCCTCTTATATTTGCTCTGGTTCAACTCAGTTCAAAAGCACAGCTTGGTTGGAGGTCTTGAAGACTCTCAAGAGATCGTGAAAGTCTTGGGATTATTATCGCCCATACCCTTGACCCCTGCTGTGACACAGCGCGAAGAAGAATTTGAACTTGGGAAGATGCAAAATAAACGAATTCCCCATGACCTCGGTGTCTTTTAAGAACTCCCTCAAGGAACCCCCATGAGATCCCGTGACCCCAAGGACCAGAGGATGATGCTACTGGTCTGAACCAACAGCTAGTCCGTACACTCTCCCACGGGCTCCCTGTTCTGCCATGTCTTTGCCTACAGCCAGGAAAGTGCTTCTAACTGTGTGATGTTTCTCATGCCTTTCAAGCCTTTTTATAGGCTTTGAGAGTGCATTTCCCTTTGAATTCTGACTGAAGACTCTTGATTTAGATTGTCTCTCTCCCATGGACATATCAGCAGCTCCTGGCGACAGGAGGGGAGAGGGTTGCTCTGAGCTGAAATGGCGGCCGGAGAAGGCAAGTCCACCACTTCTCTGCTGGGGGAGATGGGACTCTGGGGCGCAGCTCTGTCCCACCATTGCAGTGAAAGGGTGGCCAGATGAGAAGGCTTAAAATAGCTCCTGAATAACTCAAAGGGGTTGCAGCTGTGGAAACTCCCCCATAAGGAAAGGTCTTCCTCAATGGAATAAATCAGGGGCAGGAAGAGTCTTGCCATGTCACAGTCTACCCAGCAGCAGTGTCTCCTGGGAAAATATTAATTGCTGGCCTTTCTGGTCTGCTTATTTCTACAGTCTGGTCTGCAGAGACAATAAACGTTGACTGTGTCCTAAGACAGGAGGCATCTGATTAATCACCAGTTGCTGCTTCTGACCCTTCGCCCTAGCTGGTGGGGGGTGGGGGGGCAGGGCTCTTCACTTTGGGAGCCTAGGATACTGGAGTGTGTACAGTGCCATTGTAAGTTGGACCCTGTGCTCTTGGGCAAAGAAGGAAGTTTGAGAAATCAGTGGGTTGCACTTGAAAGCTTTTGCTTTGGAGGAAGAGAAGTAATAATACTTTTTTTAAAGTTCATTTCTTTTGAGAGAGAAAGAGAGAGAGCAGTGGAGGGGCAGAGAGAGGGGAGACCGAATCCCAAGCAGGCTCCATGCTGCCATCACAGAGCCCAATGCAAGGCTCGAACTCATGAACCTTGAGATCCTGACCTGAGCCAAAATCAAGAGCCAGATGCTTAACCGGCTGAGCCACCCAAGCACCTTGAGCTGTAATAATACTTCCGCCCTCTTAAAAATCATCTTAGCCCAAGCAATGGTATCTAACCACTTGATATCTATTCACTCATTCACTCCTTCATTCATTCACATTTTACCTTATTCCAGAAGACTTAACATAGTAGCACACAGTTATCACCTAAATTGCCATTAACCCCGAAGAACTAGGGATCTGTGGGCGGAGCCTGGGGCAGGAGGCAGTAACTGCCAGGGAGGTAGGTGGGCTATGAGCTGACCTGGAAAGCGGTCACCTCAACCCAATGCCGCTCAGTTCACGTCTGGCCTGGGGGCTGGCCAGGATTGTGAAGAGGGGGCTCTGACCTTCGGTGGAAAATGCACATTCAGTCTGCATGAACTAGGAGTAGCTTCTCTCCTCTGCTCCTTGTAGGGCTATTTCAGAGGGGATATAATAAGGTTTGCTGGTGCCACTGTCATGCCCGTAACTTCTCACCTGACCCACACAGAACACCGTACACATGCCCAGCAGGAGCACAGCAGACCTCACAGCTCGATGCGCTCCGGGACCCCACAGCTCGATGTGCTCCGGGACCCCACAGCTCGATGCGCTCCGGGACCCCACAGCTCGATGTGCTCCGGGACCCCACAGTTCGATGCGCTCCGGGACCCCACAGCTCGATGCGCTCCGGGACCCCCGGCGGCCAAGCATGCCCCACGGTGACGACTGAATCGGCAGAGCCTTCCACCACAGTAAATTCCAAAACCAACTGCGGAAACTCACATTTTGTTCTTTCTGATGGGACTCTGGAAAGGGGATCACTCCCCAGAGCCTGTGACATCCGCCGGAATGGAAGGGGACGCGTGTAAGCCCTGGGGTCTGGGTGTCCATGTAAAGGTCTCCGTTGATGCCTCCTCTAAAGAGGCACAGCTAAGACACTGTGGACAAGACAGACTGAACCCAAAGCTTCCAAAAGTGGATGTTCATCCTCATGCTGGGTAAGGTTGAAGGGGTGGGTGGAGGCGCCCTGGCATCATGATGGCGGCAGGAAATGCAAGTGGGACCCGTGCAGCTTCTGCCCCAGAGGAGGGCTCAGCGCACGAGCACTCTGCCCAGGGGGATCGGCGGGAGCACTTCCTGCGGTGGAGAATGGGGGTGGGGTGGGGCTCATGCCAGCAGAGGAAACAGGAGCAAGGACTCAGACACCAAAGGATCTGGCGTTTTTAGGGGACTGAGGTTTCCGCGTGGCTCCCTCCATTTGGGGACAGGAGGCACGCTGGTACTCGGGACTGGGCTGTGCAGAGCCTTGCGTGACCTGCATGGCCGTTTAACAGAATCCAGCTGGTAAGTGTAGCCTTCACATTGGGACTTGAGAAACACACGTGTCCAGCTGTTGGGAGGGCATGCCGAAGCAGCAGAGAGGCAGAGGCCGCACTGGGCGGGAGAGAGGACAGGAGCGCGTGATGCAGTCCCCAGGAAGGACGCCATGGGCTGATGGGGGCATGGGAGCTAGGGCGGCCTCAACTCTGGGCTCCGGGGGCATCTTCAGGAAAAGACATTTGAATTTCTGGTTTCGACCTTTAATAGATGCCTTTCAGAATCACCCATCAAGAACCTCACACTCATTCCCTGAACACGCATGTATTCACTGCCAGTTCCTGTCCCAGGTGTGGGGGAGGGCAGAGGAACGCAGAGGATAGAAGGCAATGGCTTTTTCATACTCCCCAGAGGAAGTCGCTGTCTAATGGGGAGGTTGGATGGGTAATGACACCACCACTTGGTCGGTGTGTACCGAGGGCCATGGGGCACAGCCGAGGGCGACACACCCCACCAGGGGACTCGCAAGGACTTCTCCAAGGCAAGGGGGTGACCAGGCAGGGAGCAGAGCTCAGGTAAAGGTGCCAGCGTCTCAGCGGCATGCAAACAGGTGGATTCAGTAACTGTGCTTACACGTGGGGAGTGGGCTGGTCACGAGAGACACCGTGGGAACCAGTGCGCACAGAAACGGGGAACCAAGCCTCACGTCTTGCGGCTCATTAGTGAGAATGAGCCAACACAGCAGACAGACACAACCATGAGATTTCTTTTTTTAAGTTTATTTATTTTGAGAAAGAGGGAGAGAATGTGAGCAGGGTAAGGGGAGAGAGAGAGAATCCCAAGCAGGCTTCGCGCTGTCAGTGAGAACTCACAAACCGTGAGTGAGATCTTGACCTGAGCTGAAGCCAGGGGTTGGACACTTCACTACCAAGCCGCCCAGGTACCCCATAACCATGAGATTTTTGGTAAATAGCTCCATGAACACCCCTTTTAAGCAATGTGAGGGTCTTCCTATTTTAAGGGTAGAATCTAAAAATTGCCATCTGCCACAGAGTTCTGTTTTTGGAAGAGTCTGTCTAGTCCATTAAGTGCAAAAGGTGAAAGTCATAAACCAAATTACCGTCTCCCTTCTCTCTGTAGGATTTCTGGCCTGCGCCCCCATGCCGACCCCTCCACCCCTCCTAACCTCACCTGGGATGTGTGGTTGTGGACACGCCTGGCAGAGGAGACAGAGGGCAGGGAGGACCCAGTCACCAAGTCTGATCTGGCCTCTCCGGAACTTGCCCATCCAGGCATGGACCCACGAACACAGCAGTGCCTGGGGTGGAGGGGACGGCTGGCGGGTGACACGAAGCTCGCGCAGGGGGAGAGTGAGGCCACGGAGAGCTGCACAAGCCCTCATGTCCCCACTGAAGCTCGTTTGTAAATGTCGTGTCGGTCTGTTGGGGGGCTCAGGCCGCTGGCTCCTACAAACCCAGAAGGCACCCACACGTGCAGTCGTTGGTAACGTGTGCCCAGAAGGACTACTGAGTCAAACCATCAGAGGCAGCCTGATCGGTGCACAGGGCCGTCAGGAACTGAGACTCCAGCCAGAGTTGACCCAGGTGACCTCAGGCGCAGGAGTCCCATCAGTAAAATAGGTGATTTTTTTACGGAAGAGTTCACGTATATGTACATATTACACATGTGTTACAGACTGAATGTGTGTGTTCCCCCCAGAATTCACATGCTGAAAACCTAGCCCACAATGGCGTCAGGAGGTGGGGCCTTTGGGAGGCGATGAGTCATGAGGGTGGTGGGTTAGTGCCCTCACAAAAGAGACCCCAGACAGCCCCCTCACCCTTCCCACCACATGAGGACATGGGGAGAAGATGGCGGTCTATGAACCTGGAAGTGGGCTGGGACCAGACACCAGATCTGCCAGCACCTTGATTTTGGACCCCAACCTTGAGCTGCGGGAAATAAATGTATGTTGCTCAGGCCCTGCGGGCTGTGGTACTGTGTTTTAGCCGCCCAATCAGACTAAGACCATATGCAAATGTATTATATACATAAGCGAGTTAGCCCATGCAAACGTTATATATGTATCATGTGTGTAAATGGGCTAACGCAGGAAAACCCACCGTGTGTGCAGATGAGTCTACATCAATGTATCATGTATGTGAATGAGTTAATGTATGTAAAGCACTTAGCACAGTTAGCTTTACATAAATATTAGTGCCTGTTATTACTACTTCAGAAATAGGAATGCTCTCCCCTTTCCAGCCGGGATCCAAATATTACAGAATCACAGAGAGCCTTCTGACTGGTCGTCTGCACAGGGGAGCCTCCCCGACCCCTCAGCCACGACAGGCCATTAACCCGGTTGGTGTGTGCAGCTGAGTCTGTCTCTCTGTCTCTGGTCTGCTCTTACCCCCGGACAAGAAGCATTACATACACCAAATGGCTACCCGCTGTTGCTGCACCCGCCCAGGTGGTTCCCCAAATGTCCAACTCTCCCCCCACCACTAGCTCACTGGCAGTTTGCGCCTGTACCATAGCTGTTTCATTACGAATCAGCCAAGATCAAGTTGGAAATTGCTTTGTGCTGCTGGGTTTCAGCACCGCCTCCTGTCTGCTGGGTGCCCCTCATGGTAAGTATCCGCCCACAAGCTGGAGAGCTTCCCAGCTCCCCAGAGCACCCAGGGGCAGGGAGCAGCTCCAGTTTCCCCCAAGGGGGCTGGAGCCACCTCTGTTTATCACATCAGCATAGGCTGCTCCCAACCAGCCCACCCACAGGACTAGAAGGATCTGGACTGCGTTATACTCGAGCATGGACCCCCTCGGGGACCGTGATTTTGAAGGTGAGAGCCAGAAGTCCAGAATGTATTCACTCCAGGGCACAGGGGAGTCTCGGGGAGGCTGCCTGGGCAGAGAGGCTGGTCCCTGCAGCCTGGAGAAAACCCCATCGGGACAGGGAGCGGGGGTGGCGGAGAGAGGGAGCTGGCCGCCGGAGGGAAGGATGTCTTCGGGGAGACAGCTCATCTGACAGCAGGTCTAACAACTTGACATTCCCACGTCAGATCTGCTCAGGAGGGGGAGACTGACAGGTTCGACACGTTTGCATTTTCCCAGAAACATAAGTGATCCGGAGAACCTCCGTGAAGCCTAAGCGAGGGTGTTTTAAGTCTCCTTACTCTGTGAGAGCATCACGAAACCCAAGCTCCCTCTTTGTTTCTCTTGTAATAATAATTAGGAACAGGAGATCATAAGCAGATTAACACCTGGCGATCTCTGAATTTTAAAACAAGTATCACAGCAGAATTTGTAGGAAGCGATACCATAAAGCTGCATTTTATTCACAGGAAGGAGATGAAGGGGCAGGTTGTTGGGGAGCGTGGCCACACAGGCAGGGCTCACCAAGTCCCCTCCTCTCTCACCAGAAGGAAAGCTCTTAAGTAAAGGCAAGGGCTGCGTGTTGGGGCGTCTGGGTCTCCTTGCAAGAGGGGCGACTGCGAACATCCCCAACGGGGATGTGTGTCTGGATGAAGACGTACCACAAGAGGGGGCTAGGAGAGGCGCCCGGGGGGCTCAGTCAGTTAAGCGTCCGACTTTGGCTCAAGTCATGAACTCACAGTTTGTGAGTTTGAGCCCTGCGTCGGGCTCACTGATGTCAGCGCAGAGCCTGCTTTGGATCCTCTATCTCCCTTTCTCTCTGCCCCTCCCCAGCTTGCACCCCACCCCTTGTCAAAAATAAATAAACATTTTTAAAAAATGGTGACTAAGATACGGCCCTTCCCCCACGGTTCACGGTCTGCGTGGGGATGCACACACCGCACAGGCAGGTGGGACGGGGGGAGGGGCTGAAGGTGGTGGGTCACACAGGAGCTGGGCACACAGCATTTTCCCAGGGCAACCAATGACGGAGGTGAGCATCCCTGATGGAGCCGAGAACAGACGAGCAGACAGCCGGACGTGACACAGCACTGAAGTCTTGTCCAGGGCCAAAATGGAAGAAATATTGATGGGAAAGAACAGATCAACCCAAGGAGAAATCAAAGCCTGTTGTTACTTACTCCCTGTCCATTTGGTAGTAAAAACTGAATTCCTTAAACTTTAATGTAAGTACTACGAGCCTGCACACGCAGAGGCTTGGAGGACACACTGACCAGCACCCCGTGTGTGCTGTATAAGATCGTGTTGTTTTTCTATAATCTGACAAGAATTCTGCCTGGCCTCCCGTGGAAGATTGGAGAGCATCTTCTGGAAAACTAATCACCTGGGCAGAAACGCATAGTAATCCTCTCCCCTTGCGGCCACGTCCCAAGCCCTGGGGGGCGTTGGTGAGACCCTGGGACTCTGAGGTCTTCTGAGTGAACACATCGTGCATTTCCCCTGGCAAGTAAGTTTCTGTTGGACGAAACAGTGACTAAATGTGCTCAGGCAGAATGCTGTGGGGGGCAGGCAGGGGAAGGAAACGGTGGGCTCCCTGTCCCCACACCTTTATGTCTCTAGCCTCTGATCCCAAGAACATTTACCGCCCCCCACCCCCCACCTGCAGTGGGGAGGGACCACGGATGGGGTGTGGTCAGACACAGTCTCCGCCCCCAGAGACGCGGGGTGGGGGAAGGGTGGGGGGGGAGGGAGGAGGAATAAAAGGCTGAACTCCACACTGAAGAGAAAATGCTGAGTAGGGACCATCAGAGGGACCATGCTTGTCCTGGGGACAGCAAGAAGTCTTGGGAGCCCCAGGGAGGCTTCCTGTGGGGAACAACTGAAGGAGAAAGGTGAATCAGGAGCCCAGGAGGAAGGCGGGAGTGGGGCAAAAGCCCTGGAGCCAGAGGAAGGGTGCCCTCCTTTGAGCTCCGGGAACCAGCCCCTGGAGTCCAAGGGGGCAGGCGGGGGTGGGTGGGGGTGGGGCACGGTGGCCCCGGGCGGGAGCGGCCTCGTGCAGCCCTAGGCTGAGTAATTCAGAGTTTGGACTGCAGGCAAGGGAGAGCTTGACCGGGAACCATGTGACTAGCTGGCCGGAAGCGAGGCGAAGAATCCGGGTTGGGGTGGCCGCAGGGCAGCCGTGGGCATAGTCCAGGTTCAGTCCCCCGCTGGCCTGGGACCCGCCGCTGGCTTTCCCCAGAGGATGCTGAGAGGCCGCCAGTGATCCCCTGCTGGCCCTACGTCTAGGCAGTAATCTGTTCAAGCTGCCCTGGCTCCCTCAGGGTCAAGGGCCTTTCCAGTATCCAGGATGGATTTCTTATCCCCGAAAGCCAAGGTTGCCAGTGACCAGCCTCCTAGGAACAGCGGTTACTCCCCTCAGTGTCAGCCCTTGGCCCCCTGACCTTGGAGGGCTGTTGGCTAAGTCCCACCTCTGGTTGGACGGACTCTCTCTGAGACTGGCCTCCGCCTGGGCCTTTACGCAACAGTAGTACCCGCACCTGACCTTTGCTTCTGCCCCTTATGGTTTCAATCCTGGTTCCAGACCTAAGTATGGACACACATCGCCCTGTACCCATCTCCTGAACAGCCGCCTAAAGCGTCCACACCCACAGATCACTGGGAGTCTCAGCCCCAGCTTTCCCGGTCTGGAATGTCACAGAATGCCCTGGGCTCCACAGGACCCATGGAGGAGGCTTTCCCACAGCCCAGAGCCGCCACATGCCTCGCTTTCTCCAGCACAGTCACGGAGCACTCTCAACAACCCTTCCCCGTTTCACAGATGAGGAGCTTAAGGCCCCGAGAAACAAGTATCCATCTGCTAAGGGCGGAATGTTCGCATCCTTTCCAAATTCATACGTTGACACCTAACTCCAATGTGATGGTATTAAAAGGTGGGGGCCTTTGGGGGCAATCAGGTCTGAGGGTGGTGCCCCCATGCACAGAGCCAGTGCTCTTATAAACAGAACCACAGATGGATGCAAGAAGTCTCGCACGCAGGACCAGACCCCCACTGGGCCGCGCTGGTACCCTGGTCTCAGGCCTCCGTCTCCAGGACCCCGAGAACTAAATTTCTGTCGTGTAAAAGCCACCCGGGCTGTGGTATTTTGTTCCCGCAGCCTGAATAGACTAAGACCCTTCCCAAGGGTCACACGCAGCTGTGCGAGGACAGCAGGGATCCAAAGCATGTCCTCAAATTCCGCGTTCCTTCCGCTGATGGAACCATCATCGACTCATCAGGCTGCTGGTAACGGAGAAAGTGGATGCCAAAAGCCGCATCTGGCTAGCCCTCCTTAAAGAGATCTTCATTCTCAGACTTCACATCCACTTAAGACCTAATTACCTATTCTGCTTCTCCACTAGCTAAAGAGTAATGCAAATGAATACCAATTATTGATATTATTGAAGTTATTTGGAAGATTCCAGAAATCTAACATTAAAGCAGCAAAAACACCCATGTCATTGCTCACACTGCATTGCGGGGGTCTTCCCTACACTGCCTGGTACTTTTCCGAGTGGGCTCAGGGTGTTTGTTGAACGAGTGCCTCCTGGAAAAAAAGAGGAGTGAGATCACAGCAAGCCTGAGACAGACATCACATCCCACCTCCGTCCAGCTGTGTGCTTCACAGTGTAACCTCAGAAGGGCGAACCTGGGAGCCTTCGCCCTTCTGGCCATGGAGGTCCGTGCCGCTAGGGAAATGGGATGGCAGAGGTGAGCCACAGTGGGAATGGATAAAAGGAGAAAAACATTTTCATAAAGACTGATGTGCTGAACTCTAGACATTTCTGTGCAATAGAGTAAGCAGAGGGGGCCAGCATCAACTGGAAGATGAAAGACTGTCCCTCTGAAGTCAGTGTTCCCTGGAAGCTCGTTCAACTCCTCCGAGAACCAGAAGGATGTTGGTACTCCCTGGTGTAACAATGCCCAGGTCCTCCTCTGAGGCCCCCAAGCCCTGAGGTTTTCTTCACAGTGCACACGGCCCCACTTCGCTCCCCGGGCTAATCTCTGCCTGGTGTCTTTGCTCTAAGCTCTCTTGAGCACACACACTACTCCTGCTCCCTACAAACTACCAAATACGTGGGAAACAGTGGTCCGCAAGATGCACTTCCAAAGAAATCCTTATTTCAGAAGCACATGGGGGGCACCTGGGTGGCTCAGCTGGTTGAGCATCTGACTTGGGCTCAGGTCACAATCTCATGGTTCATGGGCTCAAGTCCAGGTCGGTTGGATTCTGTGTCTCCCTCTCTCTCTGCCCCTCCCCTGCTTGTTTACTCTCTCACTTCCAAAAATAAATGAACATTAACAAATTTTAAAAACAAAAGCACATAGTAAATGTTCAGTAAGTGCCGCTTGGGTCTGTCTGACATGGGTCATGTTCAATTTTAAGGCACACCGTCCCTTGCACTGGGCTTTCCTCCTGACTTCTCATTAATGCTTCCTGCAAACCACGGGAAACTACAGGGGATGACCTTCACCTGTCCGTCTGGCAGGCCAGCATCATCGTCTCCCAGGACACGCCCCCTCCTCACCCCAACCCTGATGTGCCAGCCGGAAGAGTAACTTGCTTAGTCCATGCACCAGCCCTTGCCTGGAATTTTGAGCCTTGGGCCACAGAAGATAGAAACCTGTCTGGTCCAGGGGGCTCCTGGGTGGCTCATTCGATTAAGAAATCTGTCTGGTCTGCTGATCGAGCTGTAAGACACAATATTTTTTTTTTTAAGATTTATTTATTTATTTAAAGAGAGAGAGAGACCAGGGGAGGGGCAGACAGAGAAAATCCCAAGCAGGATCTGTGTTGTCAGCACTGCGCCCAACGCAGGGCTCGATCTCATGAACTGTGAGATCATGACCTGAGCCAAAACCAAGAGTCAGAGGCTGAACCGACTGAGCCCCCAGACACCCCAAAACATGGCACTTCAGAGCTGTCAGCACCCGTGTGAGGTGAAAGCTGATCTGTCCTGAAGAAGAACGGAGCCAAAATGTGGAAGGAAGCACACATAGGAGACAAAGAGAAAGAGAGAGAGAGCGAGGGCCCCAGAGCACTCGGGAGACCCCGGCTCCATGCCATGAGTCCTCGGGATCCCTCCAGTCATTCCCAGTGTCTGACAGGTGGACTTTCTGCTAAATGGACTTCTAATTGACACAAAACCCCTTTCAGTCTCCCTTACCCACCGCCTTGGAGCACACATATTTTTCAAGATGACTTCAGAATCTGACCCATCACCAATCCCTGTGCTCACATCCTGACAGGAGCATTCTCAAAGGAAAGGAGGCAAAATGCTGGAATTTTGGAAGGTAGGAAGTCTCTCCCTTGGTGGTCAAAGCAGAACGGAGGATGCACAGGGGCTGTGGACACAGCCCGGAACGGGAGCCGGCATTCGCGTATGACCTTGAACAAAGCGCCTCACTTCACCCTGCCTTGGAGAGGAAGAGTACCCCTTCCTTAGCACATGCTCTTCCATAAGCAAAGGATGTATGAGTTCTCTCTCTCTATTTTTTTAAAGTCTATTTATTTTGAAAGAGGCAGAGACAGCGCAGGTGGGGGAAGGATAGAGGGGTCGGGAAGAGAGAGAATCCCAAGCAGGCTCCTTGTGGCCAGCACAGAGCCCGACATGGGGCTTGAACTCATGAACCATGAGGTCATGACCTGAGCCGGAACCAAGAGCCGGACGCTTAAACTGCGCTACCCAGGCGCCCTGATGTGTGAGTTCTCTTACGAAAGAGTCTGTGGGGATGCAAACGTGTCTCACACCACCTCAACTCATTCGTACGATCTAATTGCCGGGGGAAGGGCGGGTTGTACATCGAAGTGTTAAAAACGAAACGGAAGTAGGTCCCTCTCTGCCGCTGCTCTGTGGGCTGTCATGACATCGCAGCACGAATCCTGTGGGGATACTAGAACGTACTCAGTAAAGAGAAGGCAGGGAGAAAACTCACTGGGAAGCCAATTATCTGGCACAAACTTCAGTCGTATCTGCCATGATAAACCAGGGCAGTGATGATGATGATAATAATAATACGGATTTGCAGTTTGAGTTGCCTACCTAAGAATGATGTTCAACTCTTCCAAACGAGGGGCTCTGGTGTGTCCTCTCCACGCCCTGCCTGCACAAGCCGCAGCTCAGGCCACAGATTATCCTTAAGCGAAAACAGAAACTCAGACCTGTCTGTCAGCACCGACATGGTATTCTAGACACAGTGGAGCTGAATCGCCCAGAGAGCTCGATAGAGTCTAGGATGAGATTAAGTATTAAGTCAGCTCCAGGGTCCCGTCCCCTGCAGCTCTGACCCTGAGTTCTCACTACTCTGAGTAGGGGTCAAGGGCAAGGGCTCTTTCTCTCATGGAATTCAGAACAGGTTTCTGTTTGTCTGTTGCCTTTAAAAATATTCTGAATATTAATTTGCTTTCGCTGGTGATTTACTGCAAGGAAACCACAGAAGGCCATGCACACCGGAGGATAAAGCAACACAGAACGGCCATAAAGCTCTCCAGGACGATGACGGAAGGGGAGAGCAGCGGGACTCTGCCAGCCGAGAAGGCGTGCCCCATCCCTGCCTCGGCCCCTCCGCAGCCACCCCCGAATACAGCGGCACCACAGCCAGGGACACTGGCCTGGGACATCACAGGCCTTTTCTGAAGACAAATGGCTCCACAGGAGGCGTGCAGAGAACAAGGTCCAGAACTGGGCTTCGTATCCCTGCTCCACCCCCGGCCAGGTTCGTGACCTTGGGCAGATGCCTTAGTATTCTGGCTTCCTCGGAAGTAGAATGGGGGCGATCTGCAGGGGTGAAACGAGGCTTTAGTATGTTAATACAAGTTCAACACTCAGAGCAGTGCCCGGCACAAGGAAAGGGCCAATCTGTGTTGTACGATCAGGAAAACAACACTGGAAACAAAGACATGAGGTCTCCCCAGCCACTCTGAAAACCTGTGCCGCCTCTGGTAATTCTCTTGCCCTCTCTGAATCTCAGCGCCCTCATCCATCTCTCAGGGCCATATGAAAGGTCAAGAGAGAGGAAGCAGGTGAAAGCATCTGCAAGCCCTAATACACAGGTGTGAAGGATCACCACCAGAGAACGGAGACCCACGTCATGATTTCAACCTTCCCTTTGTTCACTTGTGTGGTAGTAAGTTTATGTGTCCGTTTGGCTGGGCCAGGGTACCCAGATATTCCGCCAAACATTATTCCAAACGTTTCAGTGGTTTTAAGTCACTTAAAAACATTTCTTTTTTTTTTTTAGATGTTTTATTTATTTCTAGGAGAGAGAGAGAGAGACAGTGTGAGCAGGGGAGGGTCAGAGAGAGAGGGAGTCACAGACTGAAACAGGCTCCAGGCTCTGAGCTGGCAGTCAGCACAGAGCCCGACGCGGGGCTCGAACCCATGAACCACGAGATCATGACCCAAGCGAAAGTCGGACGCTTAACCGACTAAGCCACCCAGGCGCCCCATTCACTTAAAAACATTTCAATCACTTGGTTTTGATTAAAGCAGACTACCTTCCATACTGTGGGTGGGCCTCATCTAATCAGTTGAAGCTTTACTAGAGAAAGAACTGACCTCCCTGAAAGAAGAGGGAATCCTGCCAGAAGACTGCCCTTGAACTTGAACTGCGTCCTCCCCTGCGGAATGTGGACTTGCCAGGCCCCACAACTGTTCTCTGTGTATGTGTATGGAAAGGTATCTGTATATGCACATATTCGCATATACGCGCACATCCTGCTCTGCTTCTCCGAGAGCGCGAATATACCTGCTATTTCCTGAGCACCCGTGTAATGCCCTGGATGTGAAGGGGGACAAGAGAGATGTGACCCTGCCATCAGGAAGGCTACAGTCAACCGAGATCCAGGAAACATGGAATTATAGAGACTGGTCATCCAAAGGGTGGTAGGTACGATGGAAAGTTGGGGCCCCTCGCCAGGGAAATCTTCCCCGAGGAAACGGCATTCCCGTGCCATCCAGAGGACGGGCAGAAAGCAGCCAATGACTGAGCAGACCTGTAGACCCAGAGCAAGCTTTCCTGGGGAGGTGACATGGCAGCCTCTGCTTCCGACATCCACTCCTGCCCACGCAGCGCCTCACTACTTGTGTGTAACCAGAGCTGGCAGCCCATTTCAGGGCTGTGTCGCTGGCAGCACTCCGAATGGTTTTATTTGTTCCGGACACTTTTCAGGGCGCTTCTTTTTCCATTTCCTCCAGAGCAGGGGATGGAGTGGGAAGCAGGCAGACCAGCAAACCCTGCTCTCGGCTCATCCATGGGATAAAACATTCCCAAAACAGCGGTGGCGGGTATCTGGCCAAGCTGCTGAAGGAAATAACCCCTGGGAGAAAATAGTCCCTTTTTTCCTGCAAAAAGAGTAAAAAAAAAAAAAATCCATAGAGGTAGCTTCCTGTGGGCTTCCTGGTTTGAGAGAAACGTCTTGTAGCAGCTCATGTGGTGATGGTGGCTGCAGGTGCACCTGGGGTTTACACACTGGCTCCACACTGCCTGATCCCGTCCTCACAACATGCCCGACACTCTCCTGGTGCTTGGCCCCCAGCCGCTCCCCCATCACCGCGGGCGAACCAAACTCACTACGCAGTCTCCATCCTCTGCTCTTTTCTCCACACCGGCCTGTCTGCTCCAGCCTGAGGTTGCACCTACCCATATAGGCGGGGTCTTAAATGCATCGCGTTGCACTGGGGTGGGGGTGGGGGGCACTTATCACCAGGGCCCCGGAGGTGAGCTGGGCCTCCCGGAAGCATCATCGGGATGGAGCAGGCGTGAGTGCCCCTTCCTTGGTTTCCCAGCAGGCTTGCACGAGAACTGAATGTGCAAACCTAAGAAGCCAGCCCTGGGAAACAGACTGATTTCACCATCACCGGCTTCAGCAAGAAAATGCCTCTGATGGGCTCCAGCTGGTCCACACTCCACCAACGATTCATTGCTGGTGGTAAAGAGATCTCAGCTCCAAGGGGACGAGGTTTCTATCTGAGTAGTTGGCTGTAGCCTGGGCCACAGAGCGGGGTCCAGGGAAGGGGAAAAGAATGTGGGGGGAGTTTTGTCCCCAGCATGAAATGCTATTATAATGGTTCCACTTCCGGTTGCTTCTCTGGGAAGTCAAGTACTCCAATTCAGTGCTGGAACTTAGAGGTCAGTGTTGTGGTCTGCATGCTCATGTCCCTCCCAAACTCCTATGTTGAGATCCTAATCCCAAGGTGATGATTTTAGGATGGAGGGTCTTTGGCGGAGGGCGGTAATCAGGTCCTGAAGGTGGGCCCCTCACGAATGGGCTGAGCTTCCTTATAAGAAGAGAAAAGAGCTTTCTCTCCTGTTTTCCAGTACACAGGACAGGAGGTAAAGAAGGTGACCGTGAGCTCTAGCCAGATGCCAGATCTGCCAGCCTGACCTTGGGGTTCCCAGTCTCCAGAACGGTGAGAAATAAGTTTCTGTTTCAGCCCCCATCTCCCCCCGCCAGGCTATGGTATTTTTGCTCAGGTGGTATCACAGAGCAGAGTTAAGATGAACTCGGGAAGTGACAGGAGAGAACCGAGTAGTCAGAGGACTGTGCATTCAGGAACTATTTAACAATCGAAAGGAAATTATGTTGTGTTTTCAAGAATGTATCAAAATGAGGGCAGCTGGGTGGCACAGTCAGTTGGGCATCCAAGTTCGAGTTTGCTCAGGTCATGATCTCATGGCTCGTGAGTTCGAGCCCCGTCAGGCTCTGTGCTGACCGCTCAGAGCCTGGAGCCTGCTTCAGATTCTGTGTCTCTCGCTCTCTCTGTACCTCCCCTACTTGCTCTCTCTCTCTCTCAAATAAATAAACATTAAAACATTCAAAAAAAGAGAATGTATCAAAATGATTCTCCTCCTCTACAGTGACACACTTTAGTTCAAGGAAGCATCGGAAAAGGCATTCACATGCCTTTATTACACAAGTTGCTCAGGAGGCAAGAACATTTCCTACTCTGAGGCACAAAGGAAAACTTTCTAATTAACTCAGCAGTTTGGACTCGCCACTTTTTACAAACTGTTACATCCATTCCATCTTAATGGGACAATTATAGCAAATCATGATTAACTTTCCTTTCAGCCATTAGCAAGAGAAAGACCTAGAAAGAGAAGATGGGGGGAGGGTCAGCTTGAAACATACCCCGTTCCTGTGCTCCTGATATCAGTAATCATCTGATTGTGCTGAGCCTGACCAAAACGCAGTTTTCGACAAAGAATGATCAGAAGCCCTCTTCTGGCGTCATAATCCATCTTATTGGCCTTTGGCTAATTGAGAACATGGCATTTATTCCAGAGAGAATTCCCTCATTTTATCTCATGGCTTCATTCCATAAGTCAGGATGCTAATTAGGATTACAGGTATTCCAGGAGGCCCCAAACTTACCCAATTACGGCACAGGTTTCTACCCTTTAAAATGTCCCCTCAGAAAAATCACCTTCCTCTTTTTCTTTCTATATGCTCACAAGCCCCCCCGCCCCACACACACATGCTAACACACACCTACCATCTTAACAATACTTAAAAAAAGAAAAACAAAAACAAAAAACCCTGAAAAATGTCTGTAGAATTGAGGCTAAAGGTCACAAAATAGGGGCTGAGATTAAAAATCTTTCATTCTGGGGTGCCTGGGTGGCTCAGTCGGTTAAGCATCCGACTTCAGCTCAGGTCACGATCTCACGGTTCGTGGGTTCGAGCCCCGTGTCGGGCTCTGTGCTGACAACTAGCTCAGAGCCTGGAGCCTGTTTCAGTCTGTGACTCCCTCTCTCTCTGACCCTCCCCTGCTCATGCTGTCGATCTCTCTCTCTCTCTCTCTGAAATAAATAAAAAATATTTTAAAAAATCTTTCATTCTGCCCTAAAGTCCTCACGACTGATCATCTTTGTAAGTGGAAACTCGCCCAGAGATGTCTCTTCGGCAGGGGCAGGACAGCCATGGATATCTGCGTCAGGGGGACTTCACATCCCTGAAGCTTGAACCGGAAGGTTTTCATGAGACCTTTCCCCCTACCCAATCCTCAGCTAAAGCAGACAGAGTTCAGAGAACAGGAAAATGTAG
Organism: Proteles cristata cristata; assembly: GCA_017311185.1. Taxonomy (NCBI): domain Eukaryota; kingdom Metazoa; phylum Chordata; class Mammalia; order Carnivora; family Hyaenidae; genus Proteles; species Proteles cristata. The sequence goes on from JAESUZ010004053.1 coordinate 493,542, forward strand.
CAGCTCTATGAAGAAAATGGACATAAAAATCTCTCCCCCTTCCTGTGCCCTGAAGACTACAATCATGGACTGAGATAGAAGACAGGAAACTCTGTGGCCTCCAGGACCCAACTATTCATCTCTGCTTACCCAAGAATCCTGTCATCTGGTATTTATTATAGAGTAATGCGCCCTCCTTTCCGAAATCGGATCTAATGAAGATGAAACATGCCTGCCTGACCCTTCTCGTTCTCCATCCGATAACGAAGATAATGGAAAACTACCTCCATACAAGGTGATCAAGGGACTCAGAGGCAGTCACACAAGTAATGAAAAACCAAAATGGCACCCCACTTTCAGAACATCTTCTAAGACTTCCCTTTGGTTGGCAACAATGAAAGATGCTAATTCAAGAGCGGGGTGGCAGGGGGTGGAAACAAAAGTCTCCATGACTTAGGCCATTTGGGTTTGCCTCAGAAGCAGCTCGGCCCTGGAGAAGCCCCGGGGCTCAGGGATGGCTCATGCCCAGAGCTGGGAGGGCACTGGGACCGTGTGGAAACATCTGCATGGGATGTTGGGCGGAAGGACCTGGCAACATCAACCAGTGTGCATGTTTTCTCCAAGCCTCCTTTCTCTTCAGATGCAGACTGGAGGAGGGTCAGAATGAGAGGAAGGACAGAAAACCAAACTCCAACTATAAGAGCTGAGCAGATTCTAGCAATCGCAGCAGGGCAGAGACAAGAACGGTAATTAGGGAGGAGAAGGTCACATGAGTTTACTCCCCAGAAGAGCTGACGACTTAATTTACAAAGCTCCCGGGCTGGCCACGTGATGAATTATTTTGTATTATTTATGCAGTATTATCCATGCATTCCTTCCCTCTGCTCCCTTCCAGCACGCCAAAATGCAGAACTCACAAGTCACTTTCCCCATGCATAGCATTTAAGGATGGAGTAGTCACTGGTGAGTGAGTGGTAGATTCCAGAACTTTTCATCACAGGGGGATTCCTTATTTTTTAAATATTCTTGAAATGAATATCAAAGGCTGGCTCAAGTCTTTCCTGTGGTCTCTGACAGCTTCAGGATGAGGAATGGTAGAGCGATAATGAGGAATTTGACAATCTGCATTCTATGTAAATAACATGGACCCTGGTAGTCTGGGAGGCATGAAATTTCTCCTCCAGAAAACCATGCATCACTTCCAAAACAAGGGAGGATACACCAGCCATTTCTACCTGTTGAATACTTAAGAGCTACCTTAGTACCTTTTAAAAATCTTATTTTAGGGGGCTCCTCAATGGCTCAGTTGGTTAAGCAGCGACTTCTGCTCAGGTCACCATCTCATGGTTCGGTTCGTGAGTTCGAGCCCTAAGTTGAGCTCCGCACTGACAGCATGGAGCCTGCGCGCTCTCTCTCTCTCTCTCTCTCTCCCTCTCTCTCTGCCCCTCCCCCACTTGCTTCCTCTCTTTCTCTCTCTCTCTCAAAATAAATAAACTTAAAGAAACTTTTTTGATCTTATCTTAATCAGATTTTTCTATCTTGTTGTTTTTGTCTTATAACCAGAATGTCAGTTGAACAGGATTCTTGGCTTCCTCTTGGCGACAGCGTCACAGGGTTTAGCGCAGGGGTGCCTCATTTTATTCTGGTTCACCCTGTTGTGCTTCACAGGCATTTACTACAAATTCAAGGTCTGCAGCAACCCTGCGTCAAGCAAGCCTATTGGCGCCATTTTTCCTGCAGCATCTACTCACTGCCCGTCTCTGTGTCACATTTTGGTATTTCCCACAACATCTCTACCTTTTTCAGTATTTGTTATGGTGATCTGTGATCAGTGATCCGTCAGTTCTGTACCAATTCGGGTACCCAATTCAGGTACCACAAACTGTGCCCATGTAAGATGGCAAACTAATCAACAGTAATATTGTGTGTGTTCTGACAGCTCCACCGACTGGCCACTCCCCACCTCTCTCCTTCTCCTTGGGCCTCCCTGTTCCTTGAGATGCAACAATATTGAAATTAGGACAACCAATAACCCTACAGTGGCCTCCGTGTGTTCAGGGGGAAAAGAAGAATCACATGTCTCTCACCTTAAATCAAAAGCTAGAAAGAAATGGTTAAGCTGAGTGAGGAAGGCACGTGGAAGCTGAGAGGCTGAAAGCCAGGCCTCTTCACCAAGCAGTCAGCCACGCTGTGGATGCAAAGGGAAAGTTCTTGAAGGAAATGACAACTGATACCTCAGTCAACACGTGAATGACAAGAAGGCAAAACAGCCTTACAGCTGATGGGAAGAGAGTCTGGGGCCTGGACAGAAGACCCAACAGCCACGACATCCCCTTAAGCCGGAGCCCGACCTGGAGCAAGACCCTGGCTCCTTCCAGTGTGTGAAGGTGTGGAGAGGTGAGGAGGCTGCAGAAGAGGGGTCTGCAGCTGGCGGAGGCTGGGTCACGGGGCTTAAGGAGAGAAGTCGTCTCTGTAAAAAAAAGTACAAGGTGAGGAAGCAGGTGCTGATGGAGAAGGTGCGGCGAGTTTTCTGGAAGGTCCCAGTAAGAATTAATGAAGGTGGTGATGCTCAATATCAGATCTCAGTGTAGATGAAACAGCTTCATACTGGAAGATGCCATTTAGATCTTTCACAGCTGGAGAAGAGTCAGTGCCCGGCTTCAGAGCTTCAAGGGACAGGCTGACTCTCTTGTTAGGGGCTAATGCAGCCCGGTGGGGACTATAACCTGACGTCAGCGCTCATGTGCCCTTCCAAACTCCCTGGACCTTACGGATTATGCTAACTCTACTCCACCTGTGCCCTAGAAACGGAACAAGGCCTGGATGAGACAGCACATGTGTTTACAGCATGGCTGACTTTAAGCCCACTGTTGAGACCTACAGATCAGAAAAAAGATTGCTTTTTTTTTTAATGTTTTATTTAGTTCCAGGAGAGAGAGAGAGACAACATGACCAGGGGAGGGTCAGAGAGAGGGAGTCTCAGACTGAAACAGGCTCCAGGCTCTGAGCTGGCAGTCAGCACAGAGCCCGACGCGGGGCTCGAACCCACGAACCGCGAGATCATGACCTAAGCGAAAGTCGGACGCTTAACCGACTAAGCCACCCAGGCGCCCCTAAAAGATTGCTTTTAAAACATGACTGCTCATTGACACATTGGTCACGCAAGAGCTCTGATGGAGACGGATGAGGAGACTGATGTTGATTTCACATCTCTTAACACGACATCATTCTGCAGCCTACGGATCGTGAGGTAATCTTAACTCTGAAGCCTTGTTATTGAAGAACTACATCTCATTAGGCTGGAGCTGCCACAGGTAGTGATCCTCTCGTGGATCTGGGCAAAGTAAAACACCTTCTGGAAAGGATTCACCTTTCTATTTCACCTATTCTAGATGCATTAGGAACATTTGTGATTTGTGGGAAGAGGTCAAAATACCAACACTCACTGGGGTTTGGGAGAAGTGGATTCCAGCCTTCGAGATGCCTTCGGGACGTCAGGGGAGGATGTCCCCGCAGATGTGGTGGAAACAGCACGGAACGGGGACCCCGAGTGGGGCCCGAAGACGTGACGGAGGGGCTGCGATCTCATCATCACACTGAACGGAGGAGCACACGGTTCCTGGAGGAGGAACGTCCTCCTGGTGAAGACGCCGTGAAGGCGGCGGAAGTGACCGTGGAGGACCCAGAACAGGACACCGGCCGGGCTGTGGCGGCGGCGGCGGGGTCTGAGGACGGATCAGCCCTGAAGGAAGTTCTACCACGGGTCCCATGCGGTCAGGCTGCACCGCGTGTTCCAGAGAAATCGCTCGTGAGGGGAAGAGTCCATCGATGAGGCCGACTTGTCTTATTTTCAGAAAGTGCCACGGCCGCCAGCCGGCAGCCCCACCACCCTGACCAGTCAGCAGCCGCCAGCACGGAGGCCAGACCCTCCAGCAGCGGAAAGCTCAGACTCGCCGAAAGCTCAGATGGTTAGCATTTTTTAGCAATAACTATTTTTAATTAAGGTACGTGCATATGTACATTGCTGATTTAGCCATAATGCAACTGAACACCTAATAGTCTACAGTATCATGTAAACATAACTTCCCTATGCACCGGAGGAATGAAAAGCTTCATTTGGCCGACTTTATTGTGATTTCCGCCTTACCGCAATGGTCTGAAACCGAACCTACGATACCTCTGAGGTGTGCCTGCTATCAAATGACTTCTACCGTGGAAAGGTTTATAAACCCGTAAAGGAAAAATAGCCTGCATGAGAGAGCTCGCGTGGTTCTTCTGTTTTCTCTACACTAGGAGTTTATACATCAAACAAGAGACAGTTGAGAATTCTGCTTAATCTAAACAATTAGGACCTGGTGGTAGTGATGCTGGCCAAGTAGAGTGTGTGTGTGTGTGTGTGTGTGTGTGAGAGAGAGAGAGAGAGAGAGAGAGAGAGAGAGAATGCTGTTACTGCGTTTGCAGAACAGTGACGAACAAAATACACACCACCTAAAGCCAAGGGCTGAGGAGAACAGAGAATCGCAGCCCCAGCCTTTGCGGCAGAAGAGAAATAATCCGGCCAGACCAGCAAGTCTATTTCTAAGTCACGACTTCTGGGACCCCGCCAGGTCACCTGCCTTTGGGTCGCGCCACCTAAAGAGGAGAAATCTCGGGGAAGCGCTGGAGAGACGCATAGATGGTTGCGGACGGATGGGGATGGGGGGCCACTGCCGCGGATGCCTTGTCTCAGCAGGGACCCCTAGGACAGGAAGCAGCATGGAGAGCGCAGGACTAGTGGCTGAGGTCACCTGCCAGCAAACATCCTCACGGGACCCCTGAGTTCCCGGAGATCAGGATACACCTGCCCCTTCCTCTGCAGGGAGCTGCCAGAAGGGCCCCCCTGCCCCCCTGAACTGTGCACTGCTGGCACTTGGGGCCGTGTCCAGGTACCTCTGTAGACCCTCGCTGAGTAAATCAACTACGGCAAGCCCTCCCCGACCTGTCCCCGCTTCGTTTTCCATAATTCCTCCCAAGTTTGCTCCCTCTGATTTTGTGCGATCACTCCTTCTTCCACAGTGTCTGTTCTCTTGCTGCGAGCACTCAGCTATACATGGTCTTATGTCCCCAAACACAATGCAGGGAAAACAGCCTGGGTGCTTTTTCCACGCTTCGGGGGCATTCCTGGGCATCATGAAGGAAAACGAAGGCTCCTTTCCCCTTCACGCTGCCTCGACTTCCCTCCAGGTGTCCTCCTGGGAAGAGAATTAGCCAGCCACTGGTGGGTTCCTGGCATCGCCGCGTGACTATTACCATTACCGCTCTCGCCTTCAAAAGTGTAATGCACAGGGGGGCGCCTGGGTGGCTCAGTCAGTTGAGCGTCCAACTTCGGCTCAGGTCATGATCTCACGGTTTGTGAGTTCAAGTCCCGCATCGGGCTCTGTGCTGACAGCTCAGAGCCTGGAGCCGCTTTGGATTCTGTGTCTCCCTCTCTCTCTGCCCCTTCCCCTGCTTATGCTCTGTCTCCTTCTTTCAGAAATAAACATTAAAAAATGCTTAAAAAGAGTGTTACGCACGGAGGCCTGTCTGCAGAGCCCCACGCTCGGTGAGTTCAACAGATAACGTAATTTGCTCTAGAAGCTTGTAATCCGAGACAAAGAGCTCTGGCATTAAGCTGTGACAACAAACAAATGAACCTTAAACATGGATGTTAATTAATTGTGCAAACAAATTTCCTGAGGAGCATGTACTGACTTAGGAGAAGGAGCCATTTTCAAACAGATTAAAGGTATCCTTTACATAGAAGCCGAATCAGTGAAACATACACGGGCACTAGGCTGCTTTCATCCACTAATCGTCTCTATCTATTCATGAAGAATGTGTCCACGAGACGACTTAGTGTAGTTTTGTTGATACTACTTGGAAGTTAGAATTATTTTAAGGCTGTGATGCCAAATTTTCCTTAAATCGGGTTGTCTTTAATTTTGGTCCAAATTGGTGAGATTTCTTTTGTTTTTTAAGTTTATCTTGAGAGAGAGAGAGAGGGAGAGAGTCCTAAGCAGGCTCTACGCTGTTAGCACAGAGCTCGATGCAGGGCTCCATCTCATGAGCCCTGAGATCATGATCTGAATTGAGATCAAGAGTTGAACACTTAACCGACTGAGCGGCCCAAGCGCCCTGACATTAGTGAGATGTCTAAGACTGACTGGAATAACGCACTAGGTTGTATGTGCTGGAAGGACTGGACTCTGCCTGGTCTGTCCGTGACTGCAAGCCTAGTGCCGGCGCCGTGCCTGACACGTAATAGATGCTCAACAAGTATCTGCGGTTCGCCGAAGCGCACACTCCCAGCGCCGACCACGCCCGGGCGTTCCTTGTGCTGTGTCTGCTGGACTTGAACTCCAAGCACACTGAAGTTACCGCAAACCCTTCCGTTACCACGGCCCCCAGAGAAGCTTCTGGCCTCAAGCAGTGCTCAGTGGAGGGTCCGGCGAGCTGCTGGCACCAGCAGGGAATGCCTCTGGTCTCCCTGTGCGTCTGCCCTCGGCCGTTCCTGCAGCCCCTTCGCCCCCAGCCGTGACTCTGCAGGCGGAAGCGTGTCCTTCTCCTCTGGCCAAAGACAAGTGGCTCCCATGGTTGTTTGGCTGCCACCATGGCCCCACTGCATTCCCGTCGCCACCCCAAAGTTTTACAGGTCACGTGTATCTAGTGGTCGCCCAGTGCGACAGCAGAAAGTAAGATGGCTTCCAGGCACTGACTTTCGGGCTTGACTCAGAAGGCACCCGAAAGCCTCTTACCCCCTGGGGGCCTTGGTTTGCTAAACCCATAGCCCCGTGAAAGGCTCCCAGGCCTCCTGAGGAGGTCCTCGGGGGAGGGCGGTTGAGGCACGTGAGGTCAGGGTTGAGGAGGCTAGTGCCCTATCCGCACCCTAGGTTTCAGTGATTGGTTCTGGCAATTCAATCAAGCTTCGCAACTCCCCCCATACGGATTTATATACAGCGCCTATTATTTATTCTACATGAAATTCTGCTGTATTTCTAACTCGACTTCCTCCAGGGGCAGTCCAGCTCTGGCACTCAAGTTCCAAACTCCTCTTAGGAAAGCAGAAGTCCGCGGACCCTTAGAACATGGTTCAGGTGGTCAACTGCATGTTACGTGCATCGTACCACAATTAAAAAAGAAGAGAAACAATTTTAAAACCCTGCATTACCCACCCTTTTCCAAAGGCAGCCTGTCACCCCTCCATCAGGACCTCCGTGAGGGTGTCACTGTCCCCTCAGGAGCTCTCCCTCCACGAGTCCTTCCCTAGAGAGGAATCCCAACCCCGTAGGGTTTTTTTTCCATCTCCTTCCTGGCTGGTGAGGCTTAGGGCAGTCCTCAGCCTTGCTCCCTGCTCTACTTCGGGTTCTACTTCAGAACCATCAGCTGACATCTATTACGTACCCTGTCCTGTGCCTTGGAAAATCCCAGAACTGCATACATTCCACTGGAGCAAGCATTGCTCAGTTCAAAATAATCTTCCAGTTTAAATACCTTCCTAAGGTGAGTGGTGAAATCGGGGGGCAGTGGGAGAGCATGGGAGGAAGCAGAGAAACAGCAAGAAGGCCCACGGGGAAGACAGAAGGGGCAGAGGACCGCAGGGTAAACTCCAGAAGGACGGTGAGTCATGAGAAGACCAGGCACCTGGAACGGCCGTGACTGGGGGTCCCGGGGAAAAGGGAAAATCAGTGAGAGGGAAAGCTCAGTCCTCATAGTCTAGCAGCCAAGCCTTTAGCCAGACCTGCAGCTTTCCAGAAGGAAGCCCAGGGCAGACCATGTTAAGCGGGCACGTCTACTTGCGACAAAGACCGAAGAAATACAGCAGCCGCCTTTCTTGAACTCAGGGTTTTCCTAAGTCTCGCTCATTTCCCGACTGAAGAAGAGAGCGTGAGCAGTGCACCCAGACGCCCATGTCCGGACAGAGAGTTAGGGGGTGGTGCCTGAAAATGGAGTTACCCCAACCCGGGCTCTCCTCGAAGTATTCGCATCTTCTCTGGGGTCCTGCCTCTACCTGCTGTCTTTTGTGTCTTTGTTTTCTTCAAATGGCTACAGATCGGGGAAACACTGCCCAGCTGCCTGGGTCCGGCCCACACCCACTCAGATCTCGAATACTACGAAGGTCTCCATTTGCCACGCCAGACACGTAACTGAAGAAAAGTTGACGGTACTCCCAACTGAATTTTAATTCTGACTCTTGCGCTCCCTGTCACCCCCTCGTTTTAACAAACCAACTGGGGTCCTCACTCTCCTCTCTCCCCATGACGTACAACCCACCCTATCGCCCAGCGCCTACCTTGCCCAGGCCTGGTGTGTCCTTCACCTTGCTGACAGCCCGCAGGAGACAGGGCGGGGCCGGGGGAGGGCAGGTCTGCAGAATTCCGCTGAAGCTGGTGGCAAAGAGCGGGGGCTCAGCCACAGAAGACGTGGAAGACCGATGTTTCTTCTTTTTAGAAGACAGATTTAATTTCTGGGCGGCTCTGGAAGGCAAAATGCAGCAAAGGGACAGTAAGGAGAGAAATCTGGTCCAATCATATATGCTAGGCTTATTTTATTTTCTTTCTCTTTTTTTAAAAAAATTTTATTTGAGAGAGAGAGGATCTGAAGCAGGCTCCACACTCAGCACAGACCCTGGGATCAGGGCTTGAGCTGAAATCGAGAGCGAGATGCTCAACTGACTGAGTCACCAGGCACCTCTTATTGTCTTTCTGCTAAGGAGCCCCTAGTTCTTTCTGAATCTTGGCAGTTTCTTGTTCATCGTCTGGGTGCTCCCCAGCGGCCTCATTGCTACAAAAACCCTAATGAGCTACCCAATTGCTCACACAGAAGAAAAAAAAACCATAAAACTGCACGGCTCTTGCAATCGTGACTTATAAATGATTGGGTGTTTTCCACACTCCGCTTCGGCAATGCACAAGGCTGGTCATCTTTGGGGATAAATCGCATTTATTCGGTTCATCATCCCATAGCTTCTCCGGTACCAACTCGAGTGCGAGAGACCTTCTGAGTTACTTAGAAATTCTAACACCTTGTAAAATCCGAACCAGCCTGAGGAAGACCTGCGTGGTGACCAAGCAATACGTGCTATGTGTGTGGTTGTGGAAGAAAATAGCCCGGTGCAGCAGCAAAACATCCATCAAATCAATGAAATGTAACACCAAATCAGAATGAAGTCCAGCCAGGGTACACGGTGCTGCTGAGAGTACGGGCTGCTCGGGTGGGAAATGGGCTTTGTGCAGGGTGGTCTTTTGACACGAAATACAATTCATTAGGCAAGCACCGGGGGGTGAGGGTCAGAGCCAACAAACTTGGCACAGAGCGGGCAGATGTGAAAGGTGGAGGGGGGGGTGCCAGCATTGGTAATGACATCCGTTGTTTATGTCAGACCATTCAAATGTTCTGCAGCCACTTACTCCTCCTACAGCGAAGGACAGAAAACAAGGCAATTGGCCACAAGGCCAAGGCATTTCAGAGATTAATAGACTCACTTCTGGATTAATTCTTGGCGTTTTCACACCATACTTGTGTTGGACGAATTCCAATTGCCTCATCGACTGGTATTAAACGTCTGAGCGGCTGTTTAAACAACCAGACTACCACGCCCTTATTCGACAGACCAAAACCTGCTAATCCATCCAGTGTCAACCGCATGGCAGGTCACCGGTGACACAGGTCAAGGAGACAAAATCATCATCGGTTGCACCTCCTCCCACTCCCCACCTTACTGATCTGGAATAGTTCGTTTTAATTTGGGGCCAGCAATCATCATCCTCTGACAAATCTCTTGAGCTGCAAAATGGTGCAAACACAGCAACTGGAATTACCACTTCGAAGTTCGTATTTTCTTAGCTGTAAACCTGAACATCTTTCTCAGAGGAGTGAAATACAGAGCAGTGGGTTACAGAGGAACAGGAGGGTGGAAGGGGACCCCAGATGGGATCCCAAGGCCATGTGCTGCACTTGGATATCTAACAGACGTCTCGAACTGGAAAACCAAGTTCATGATCTTCTCCTGAAAAGCTCTCTGGCCTCAGCCTTCCCTATTTCAGAAACTGGCGACTCGATGCGTGCAATGGCCCGGACATCTCCAACTCCTCTTCCTTGCACACCACCCAGACAATCCATCAGGAAAATTTCGTGGCTATAACCTCCGCACAGGTCCATGATCTGCCTTTACCGCTCCTGTCTCAACCTGAGCCGCTAACCTCTCTTGCCTGGATTCCTAGAACAGTCTCCCGCCTTGTCTCCCTTCCTCTGTGGCTCCCTACCCTCTGCCTCCACTGCCAGGCTATTTTCCACACAATAGTCACCATGGTTCTGTTAAAACATAACTGCCCAAGACCCTCCATTTTGCTTCCCATCCCATAGTACAAGCCTCCCTCATAGCGCAGACCACCTTCCCTACTATCCTCATCTTCAGTTACTCTGATCCAGCCATACCAGCCTCCAGATACTTCTGGCACAGTCCTGCCATAGGGCCCTTCCGCAGGCTCCTGCCTTAGCTAGGAATGCTCTGCCCCAGGAAGACCTAGGCACATGGTTCACTCCCTTACCTCCTTTAAATCTTCCTTTAAATGTCACCTTATCAATGAGCCTACCCTGTGCACCACGGCAGACTGTGCTTTCCAAAAATGGCAGCACCGATCTCGCACGCTCTTCCCATGACACGTCACTGACATATCTCCATGGACAGGCGAGGTCTATCTTCCCTCTCTTTCAACCCCAGTGGAACTTTGAAAATTGTCCTGAACAACAAAATGTGCTGGGAATGATCCAAGCTTGGGTCATAACAGATAATATGGCTTCTACGGGCCCCCTTGCCCTGGGAACCCAGCCTCCATATTGTGAGGAAGCCCAAGCCACATGTGAAAGGCCATGCAGGGAGAGCTGAGGACTGCAGTCAATAGGCAGCGTCAACTACCACACGTCTGAATAAGTGAGCCTTTAGATGATACCAGGGGCCATACTTCAAGCCCTCCAGCTGAGGCCCAAGGCATTGCGCGCAGAGATCTCGTCCCAGATTTCTGAACCTCAGGGACCATGGGAGATAATAAGTGATCATTGTTTTAAGCCACTGAGTTTTGGGGTAAGTGGTCGCACAGCCATAGTAAATGAACCATGACCTGCCCTCAATCTCCTCATTTCCCTTATCCTGCCTGCCTTCCCCACCCCCTGCATGGCACTTACTCTCTTCTAACACAGCACATGACTTAGTTAGTGCTCATGTTGGTTGTGATTGTCCGTTTCCAGTCTATAAGGTAGATCCCAGTGGTGCCAAAGAAGCGTATGTATATGCTGAACAAATGAATGAAGACTCAAAGAATTGGGGATATTTAGTCTGAGGAATATAAACCAGGAGAAAAGGGAAGGAAGAGTTTAAAAACAAAAGTCTTTAAAAAAGTGAATAAGGGTCCCTGGGTGGCTCAGTCGGTGAAGTGTCCGACTTCAGCTCAGGTCATGATGTCGCAGTCTGTGGGTTTGAACCCCGTGTCAGGCTCTGTGCTGACAGCTCAGAGCCTGGAGCCTGCTTCGGATTCTGTGTCTCCCTCTCTCTCTGACTCCTCCCCCCACCCATACTCTGTCTCTCTCTGTCTCAAAAAGGAATGCACATTAAAAATTGTTTTAAATGAATAAATACTATGTAGCAGGAAGTATTTTTCTTTTTTTCTTTTAATGAATGAATGAATTAATTAATTTCTTTTAAGGAGAGAGAGATAAGAGTGTGAGCAGGGGAGGGTCAGAGAGAGAGGGAGACACAGAATCTGAAGCAGGCTCCAGGCTCTGAGCTGTCATCACAGAGCCCGACTTGGGGCTTGAAATCCTGGACTATGAGATCATGACCTGAGCCAAAGTCAGCCGCTTAACTGACTGAGCCCCCAGGTGTCCCAGGAAGTATTTTTCAAGCAAGAATGCCAGAAAACTTCGTCGGCTATCTTTCTGAATCTCAGGAAACCTGGTGAAGGAAATAACAGTACTCCCGTTTCACAAAGAAATGAGACTTAAAGAGTTAAGCCCAAAGTCTTTTTAGTACCTGATCTGAATCTGAACATCCAGCTTCTTGAGATGCTGAGTAGATAATGGTCAAGTTACTTCAGTTCTGATGTTTATAATGTATACTAAGCATCTATTGGGACCCTGGTATGTAGCTGGCATTCACTCTTATGACCATTCTCCCTATTATAAATATTATCATTTCTGCATAGTAAGATACAGCAAAAATAGTACCTACATTTATAAACTTGTTATGAAAATGAAAATTGCATGTGCAGTGTTCAGGAAACAGGAAGTTCTTTTAAAAAATTTTTAAGCTTATTTATTGGTTTTGAAGGGCAGGGGAGGGGCAGAGACATTGGGAGAGCGAATCCCAAGCAGGCTCCATGCTGCTAGCACAGAGCCCAATGTGGAGCTGGATCCCACGACCCTGAGATCATGACCTGGGCTGAAATCAAGAGTCAGATGCTTAACTGGCTGAGGTCCCCAGGCACTCCAGGTAGTTTTTAAGAGGTGGTACTTTGAAGGCTTATAGGCAGTGAGGCTAAGACTGACTCTAGGTCTCTGTACCTCACATTGTACCACCCCATTTCTTACCAGGCAGGTAAAACATTAAGGCATATTTGGGTTTACAAATATAAGTGATATCTTTCCATAAACTAGAGTAACCCATTAGTAATGGGTCTGCTTCATGAAATAGTGAGCTTTTTGTTGCTGGAAGTGTCCAAATAGTAGCTAGAAAAGCATCTCCAGGGGACATCAGGGGGAAGAATTGGTGCATTGGGAAGATCAGATGATTTCCAAAATTTCTTCCCAGGCAGAGATTCTGAGGCGACTCCTGGAAACCCTCATCCTTTTAGGGAAGCCTCTACTGGCTTCGATGCAGAAAAACAGTAAAGGAGGGACTCCTTTCGAGAATACATTTAAAACTTCCTTTCTTTTTAAAATATGCATATGAAATAAAGGCCCTTAGAGGATTCCAGAATTTGAAAAATAAAAACCATATTTTATAGCCTTATATTCTAGAAGAACATTTTATTTTAATTTCAACATCACTATAACCAGCTATTTGTTCTGTCTAATGCATCCCGATTTCTTGGAAGTCAGCAGATCTGCTATTATTATACAGCACACCAACAACAGCCAGAGAGGAGAAGGTTAAGGTACAGAAATCATTCACGGATAATTGTATTATCAGTGGCACAAACGAGAGGCAGTCATGAAAGAATTGAAAAAGTAAAGACAGTTTGGCTAGACGTGTATTTTGTGTAATTAATGCTTTACAAGTTCTTTCTTCCTAGGGAGAAAAACAAATGAGTGGATTGTCTTATAAGATTTCAAACAACAACAAAAAACACTCCTTAAAACACTATGAAAAGCAATATTTACTTGTCTCATTCTTACCACGGATAATACCATGTATTTCTTCCCAGTACACATCTTTAAATATCCATGAGCTTCATTTACTTTTCTGTGCCTTATTTCAACAAAAAAAAGAGTCTCTCTAATAGGATGAAATTAATATTTACTTAACACCTATCAAGGAAGTGGTGCTGGGGCACCTGGGGGCTCAGTCGGTTAAGTGTCGGACTTCAGCTCAGGTCATGATGTTGTGGTTCGTGAGTTTGAGCCCCATGTCGGGCTCTGTGCTGACAGCTCGGAGCCTGGAGCCTGCTTGGGACTCTGCGTCTCCCTCTCTGTGCACGCCCCTCCTTGTGCTCTGTCTCTCTGTGTCTCTCAAAAATGAATATTTTTGAGAATATTCACCAGCAAATAATTACCTGGTAAGTTCTATTGGTTTAGTTAGGGGTAAAACCTTAGGTCTCAGTTATATAGACCAGAGGGGGAATTTATGAGGATTCTTTTTTTTTCTTGGCATTCGTGTGACAGACTATTTGACCTTCAGTTTTCAGAACTGTGCGGTGCTTAAATAGAAAGCCTGCCATTATAAGCATATTTCATGAGAATTAAATTGGGGTCTATCACCTTTATTTATTTATTTTTAATATTTTTTTAATTTATTTCTAGGAGAGAGAGAGAGACAGACAGCGTGAGCAGGGAGGGTCAGAGAGAGAGGGAGACACAGACTCTGAAGTAGGCTTCAGGCTCTGAGCTGGCAGTCAGCACAGAGCCCGACGTGGGGCTCGAACCCACGAACCGCGAGATCATGACCTAAGCGAAAGTCGGACGCTTAACCAACTAAGCCACCCAGGCGCCCCTGGGGTCTATCACCTTTAGAGTCTAGAGATTATGAAAATATTGACCTAACAATCTTTTAAGAATTATTAGCTTCATTGGGGCGCCTGGGTGGCTTAGTCGGTTAAGCGTCCGACTTTCGCTGGGTCATGATCTCGCGGTTCGTGGGTTTGAGCCCCGCGTCGGGCTCTGTGCTGACTGCCAGCTCAGAGCCTGGAGCCTGTTTCAGTCTGTGACTCCCTCTCTCTCTGACCCTCCCTGCTCACGCTGTCTCTCTCTCCTAGAAATAAATAAAACATTAAAAAAAAAAAATTTAAAAAAAAAAAAAAAAAAGAATTATTAGCTTCATGAAGAATAGAACTTACTTGGGGGAAGAGGGAGGAGTATCAAGCAGTACTGTCCTTTTTTAAGGATTTGCTGTCCTTTTTAAAATCCTACATACTGTGTGTTGCTAACCACATCCTGAGAGCATTTCCTTTGATTTGAGGCAGGTGTTCAAGTGTGAGATGCTCGGATAGGTAGGCTTATAAGAATTAAGAGGTCATTCAAGCTCTATCAATTTGATCCAGGTAATTTTTAAAAATGTTAATATTTATTTATTTTTGGGAGAGAGATAGAGACAGAGTGTAAACAGGGAGGGGTAGAGAGAGAGGGAGACACAGAATCTGAAGCAGGCTCCAGGCTCAGAGCTGTTAGCACAGAGCTCGACGTGGGGCTTGAACTCGCAAACTACAAGACCATGACCTGAGCCGAAGTTGGACGCTTAACCGACTGAGCCACCCAGGAGCCTCCCCCCGCCAGGTAATTTTTTTAAGTTTATTTATTTTGAGAGAGAGAGAGAGAGAGAGAGAGCGAGCCCATGAGTAGGGGAGGGGCAGAGAGAGAGGGAGAGAAAGAATCTCAAACAGGATCTGTGCTGTGGGTGCAGAGCCTCATGTGGGGTTCGAGCTAGTGAACCACGAGATCTTGATCTGATCTGAAATCAAGAGTCAGATGCTTAACTGACTGAGTCCCCCAGGCGGCCCTGGACTCAGGCAACTGATTGGTGAGACCTCCGCTGAAGAACCGGTCCAGAGGAGGGCAGGCCAAGGTCCTCAGAACTGCTACATCTGCCGAAGGGAAAGGGTCCTGACCCAGGAGGGGATGACAGAGGTAGAATGTCCATTGTCACCAAACTTCAATGTAATGTGACCACGGCTGGGTCCGCCATGGGCTAGGATGGCTTATTTGCCACCCCAAATATATCAGTGCTCTGAGAATTGAGACTGCCTGATAATGAGCAATGACATGACAGATCACAGAGGCTCTTAAGAAATCTGTGCAGTCAGTGACACAAGAGGAGGAAGAAAACAGAGCAGTTATAAATACAAAGGAATGTGACAAGGACCAGTGGTCTGAGGCAAAGCTTCTGGAAACAGTTAAAATGTCCACGTGCATGTAAAGAAACAAAACAACAGCAACAGAGTGCCGGTTAGGCATCACTGGGAGAGAAGACCGATTGAAAAGCGCTCCGGCGCTGCCGTGAAGCATGCTGGTCTTTCTGGAAGCTTCCCAGCAGGGAGTGAGAGCATCCTCCTTCACCTTTCCATTTTGTAATTGGCTGTCCCTGAGGTCATTTTCATGTCTCCAGAGACTGAAAAGCATATGGGTCTTGGGGTTTTTCCGATTTTCATGTAAATGATCCATTTCATTAGTGCCTGAAGATAATTCATGACATGACTTCCAATAAAATGTCTACCGTTAGGAAAAAAACATGGCTGACCATCAACCTCACACCACGGTGTGTAAAACACTACAGCAGGACACGATCATAGTTTGAAAATGAACTGACGTCTACCATTTAATGCACGACACTCACCCACAGGGATAATTTCTATGAATTTACCTTATGCTTCTCTTAAACATTTAGCCACTCTTCGAGAGCTTGTCTAAGTTGCCGTCATCAACTATTTCAGCCTCAGGGGGCCTCATCTGTTGCCTTGAAGTCTTACAGCAACTGGCCTTGAGAGGATTTATCTTGTGTTCCAACACTTGATGCAATGCTGCTTTGTGGTGGGGGCTCTGGTGCCTGCCTCTCTCTCTCTCTCTCTCTCTCTCTCTCTCTCTCTCTCTCTCTCTCTCCAGCACTGCAGTATTAACTTGCTGAAGGTCAATACCATGTCTCCTTTCTTCTGAACTTCCCAGACCAGCCCCAGAGCTCTGTGCATTGTTGAAGTGACAGCGTGTGTATGACTCAAGTACTGGCGGATCCTTCTAGACTTTGGAGTTATGACACATGGGGAGTCCCAAGCTTAAGTAGCCTAGGGTTCTAGATAATTCTGAGACCTTGCAATGGAACGTCTTATTCTTGTATGTTCCATTGCTGGTCACAGCCATCCTCCTCACTGCTGAAAAGGTGTTTGTACCGCAAATGGCAGGTTGGAAAAGATGAAGGCTCAGAAGTAACCAGGCTTTATGCACAGTCACAGGACTAGTGACTCTCATCCTTGAGATTAGGATTCAAGCTTTCAGTCTTCTAGGCCCAGGGATTTTCCACTGCCTCATGCTATGATGCAACCTGATAAGTGAAAGCAGTTATTTTATTCTATTTGGGCAAAATAAAACCACATGATAATCATCTGCTTCCTAATGAAGACCAAAAAGAAAAAACCCAGCAGTTACATATTTTTGTATGTAACTCAAATCAAATCATATATAAGCATTTACCAATTACCGATCTAGTTGCCTAGCAACGTACCTTCCTATCACGGGGGGGAAAATGACTCCACTGAGTGAGTCGGGTCATGCCCAGAATTAGGACGTGAATGGCAAATTATATGAAAACGGCTTCTCTGTCCCTAAAATCCCAGCCCGGAGTGAGGCCTTGCCTGACGACAAAAGCACCACGTCTACCGCCACCACACACACACTTATGTACCGTCCCCGTCACCCCCTGCCTTCCCTTCTGGAGAACAAATAATGTTGGAAGCTGCTTAGAACGCATCCAAGCACTCTGGGAACTCAATCAGTCCATCAGGGTTTACCGAATGATAGCCATGCACAACACAACTGTGCAATCCATGGGCTATAGGTATCCCTGAAGTCATCTTTGGGTCCCCCTGGCAGCTGCTCTGTGTTCCAGAGTCCACTCCTAAATTGCATGGAAGAGAAGAATCCACACCACCCAACATGGCTGATAACGTTATATTGGCAGAGATCAACAGAAGCATGAAGGAGCCCACAGACACACAACAGGTCAACCAGCTACCCAGTTAAAGGACTGCCCACCAGAGTTGAGCTGGAAGTTTTTCCTGAACTGTTAGCTGAGCGGCACACCGTTCGCTCATACCCAGGGACACAAAAAAGGGTCAAAAGCAGTGTCTGAAAACCCACGCCATTGGTAGACATTGCTGATCCATTTGTGTCTGGAGTTTTTTGAGGGTCACAGTAAGAACGTTACGGACAAATGACAATATGGTGCAAGGC
Source organism: Proteles cristata cristata (assembly GCA_017311185.1). Classification (NCBI taxonomy): domain Eukaryota; kingdom Metazoa; phylum Chordata; class Mammalia; order Carnivora; family Hyaenidae; genus Proteles; species Proteles cristata. The sequence goes on from JAESUZ010004053.1 coordinate 511,185, forward strand.
CAAAACAGTGGCAGCCAAAAGAACCCATTCATAAACCATGGTTTTTACGAAAGCTGTTCAAAGCAAAACCTTCTCCCTTGGGTCAAGCCAGGTCCCTAGGAAAGTGTTAGCTGAGCCAACATCCCTGTGTGAAAAGAGAAATGCTTTCATAGGTCCAAATAAAGCAGAACATGTTTGATTTAAAAAAAAATTCAAGCCGGTGCTATAGAAAGCTAAATCAGAAATACAGATCATGGATTTGTAATTTCCTGGCTGTTGGATTTTGGAAACATCAAATAAACAATCTGTCCAGGGCAGAATCCATGCCTTGGCCTGTGAAGCTCAAAGGGAAGCGTCTTCTGCCTCCAGTTTTAGAAGGTGCATGGGCCGTGGTCTCCCTGATGCTGCCATTGCTCAGGACTCAGCTAAGCGGCTCTGAGGTCTACTGGGATTTGGAACACTTTAAGAAAGACCCTCTACCGGCCTCACTTCTCTGCTCATTAGTTGCTCAGAACTCACTGTGTCTGCCACACTCTGCTCACTCTGGTGACCTGGAAGTGGGAGACCAGACACTGTGGCTGATCTTCTCGGCCTCCCTCGATATTCTGTGCGAGTGGAGCTCTCATGGACCACCTTCGCCAATGAGCAGAGTGCTGTCTGTAGGAGGTAGGGTCCTGGGGCCCAAGGAAAGGTTGGGGCCTCTGCTCCAATGACCCTGTCCAGAACTTGATGACAACATGGTGCTACTCTCTATGGGCAGCCTGGAGACAGGTGAACGTCTCTGCACCCACATGTCCAGCAAACCTGCTACATCAGACCTTGGTACTCTCAGGGAAGGACCTGAAAGAAAACCCTCAGTAGAGACTGGAAAGTTCTGGTTCTGAGGCCGAACGACTGTCTAGGAAGATGCATCTTGTTTCGAGCTCCTGCAATCTGTCGTGTCTTAAGAGAGAAGACCCTCGCTCTGTCAAGAACGTTGGAAGATGGAATAAACCGAAACTTATCCTCAGTTCGCGTGTAACAGGAAGGTCTAAAGAGACGCACTACCAATTTGTCAACTGCCTTCGATGCCATGGGACGTACCCTTGAGCTTACGACTCCAGAGCTGGTGGGTTCTTCACAACCTGCACATCAGTAGTCCTGTCCATGCACAGCGACAAAGCTACACTCTCTCCACTCTGCCCTCCTCGGATCCCACCTGCCAATATGCACTCGTAAGAACGCCATCAGGGAGGAGAAAAGCATGGCGCACACAAGAGTCTGGAGGTGCGCCTCCAGGATGTCCTCCTTGATGTGTGTGGTCTACGGGTACCCTGGACGATGCCAGGCGAAGAGCCCCATGGAGGGGGGCGGGGCACACGGCCCCATTTCCCTCGGACACAGCCCTGCCTTCTGACCAGGTGACAGTGACCTTGCACCTGGGTTTGATTTGTTCGTGTTGTGCAGCTTCCCCTGAGCCCCGGGGCTCAATCCTCCCAGACTCCTTGCGTGGCCTCCGGGTCTCCTGCTCCTCCGCTTCCACTTGCCAGCTCGACTTCCTCTTACAAGCCGTCTGCGCCAGCCTGGGTTGATCCCGCACGCTTTCTTGCTAACTTGCACTCGGGTTCTGATACAATTTGCCCTGTGCCAACTGACCTCCGGGCCCTTAATCTCTTTTGAACACATGATGCCTCCCGTCTGCAGATCTTTTTCTCTGGCCTCATCTGCCCAGTCCAAGCCTGCTCAGGACCAGAGAAACTATGCAGCTTTAACCTCCTCCAGAGCTATACCTTTGCAAACTGGACCCAATAATACCCAAATCAAAAGAACTGTAAGCACCAAGGGCACACGACCCCAGCAAATGCAAATGTAAGTTTAAAAATCTAGGGGAGCCTGAGGGGCTCTGTCCTTTAAGCATCTGACTTCTGCTCAGGTCACAATCTCAGGGTTGGTGGGTTCCAGCCCTGCGTTGGGCTCTGTGCTGACAGCTAACTCAAGAGCCTGGGGCCTGCTTTGGATTCTGTGTCTCCCTCTCTCTCTGCCCCTCCCCTGCTCATGCTGTCTCTCTCAAGAATAAATAAACTTAAAAAAAAAAATCTATCCTCAACTAGATATCTATGATTTTGGTTACTGCCATTACTGGGACCTTTCATAAACACGAGGGATGGAGACCCGGCTAGTCTTACTGAATGAGGTGGATGAAATCAGGTACCTACAATCCAGCATTTCAGGTGCCTAAAGACAGAAAAAGACATCCCCGGGCTAATTAAAGTCCATTCCTTGTGGAATTCCAGTGCCTGATTTTTCTGATGAGAAACAGTTGTCTGAAATGTGTGTGTGTGTGTGTGTGTGTGTGTGTGTGTACATATATCTTCCACAGTACAAGGACTGTCCAACTAAAATTAAGATTCCTTGAAGGAAAAAGCATATTCCAGATAATTTGATTCCAAGAATCTAATGAACCTAATGTTCTTTTCATTACATCATGCTGCCTTTTAAATGCTAACTCCAGTAGTTTCTAGTTAAGTCATTTATACATATGCTAATGTAATGTGGAAAAGAAAAAACACCAGATTCACCATATACAAGACAGCCCATTTAAAAGCCAAGGGCGACCCCTGATTTCCTAAGTTTTCCTTACTATTTATCTTCCTTAGCTGTTTGGTAGAGAATTATCTTGAAAAGCAGAAGAAACTGAGGAGCAGCTGTGTTGTTCACTCTTTAGGTCTTTACTTTTTTAATGTTTTAATATGTATTTATTTTTGAGATAGAGACAGAGTGTGAGCAGGGGAGGGGCAGAGAGAGGGAAACACAGAATCTGAAGCAGCTCCAGGCTCTGAGCTGTCAGCACAGAGCCCAACGTGGGGCTCAAACCCACGAGTTGTGAGATCCTGACCTGAGCCAAACCAACCGAGCCACCCAGGTGTCCCTTTATGTCTTTAGTTTAAAAGAAACAGTGCTTTATTCTCACTTTCCCCATATTTTGATCATGGGAAATCACAAACTGACATGAAATTACTCACTCCAGAAATAATTTGATGCCTGAAGCAGCAAAGTGCTATCAGGGTGTGAGCTAGAAATGGACAGCGTCTGCAGAGAAAAATAAAGCCTATAATCCAGAACTCTCTGCTCAATACCTGTGGCTCTTTCAGAGCAAAGCTAATTAATTGTCAATGCTGCCTGACACGCTCTGTGGTTTGGGGGCTTCTCGGTTAATTAAATTTGAATATAATGGTTTTGTTTGCTAAAGGAAGCACTTTTTTTTTCTCCTTTAATATCAATATTTCTTTTTGTTCAACAAATTATTTACTATAGTTGAAATTGGATCATTACATTATTCTAAAGAACAACCATCTGCATGGGTCTTTGCAATAGAACAATATGAAGTGGAAACAGCACAGGACAGGCTGCCTGTCTCTGACTGACTCCCTGCAAATCTGGCCTGTCCCAGGCCTCCCGGGGCAGTGGTTTAGATGGCCGGCACCTCTGCAGCCCTGCTAGAGGGAGAGAGGCAGAAGCTTACACACACACACACACACACACACACACACACACACACACACACACACCCCTTTCCTAGCAATTCCACCTGCCGAACCGTGTGGGCTGGAGTCTGTGCAGATTGCTAAAAAGCGTGGAAAAAGCACACGCCAAGAAAGTGCACTCACCACAAGCGTGTCCAAAAGCTCCGATGCAGAGGAAGGAAGCAACTTTTGTTTTCAGTAGAGAAGTGATCCTAACAGAACCCACAGCATAGAGGAGAGATCACCCCAAAGTTAAAATAACTCGTGAAAGGAGAAAGACTAAAGTAATCACAGCCTGTGAGACTGCAGGGGTGATTCCTTCTGCGACTTTGAATCAAAGCTGCTAACAATGACCTATCGTTTACCATTTCTTGCACATTCTTGCTTATTTGTTACCATTTCTTGCACATTCTTGCTTATTTGATTATTTCTGCAGGCTCAGGGCAGTTATGCTACAAAATAACAGGGAAAGGAAAAGGAGGTAGACCTGGGGTGCACATTTCGATGGATAGGATGTGACTTGAGCACCAAGTAGGGACCCCGCCCCCCCCATCCCTCTCATTCTACTGCCGCACTTACGCCCCTGAGGTTGTTGGGGGCTATGTGCACGCAGAGATGCATGTGTGTGCGTGCACCTGTGTGCATGTGCTTGTGCACACACGTGCATCTGTGTAGTACGGGGAAGGGAGAGGAGAAGGCAGGGGGAATAACTAAGAAATTAAAAATAAGAAGATTAACTCAGTGGATTCCTGTCGGTTAAAGTGTTTGTTACTTTCTTCATAGTTACTTTTTTGTCTCGTAGCTGTCAGGTGTTTTTGAAAAAAAAATTACCAAAAGATTCAACACTGCTACAACCAAAGGAATTAATTCTTTTGAAACAAAATTGCAGGAAATAGAGAAATTTATCAAAATGAATGAAGATTTTAGTTTGAATTTCGTGGTGAAGTCGGTAAAGAAACCTGACCTAAGCTAAGCTGCACAGTGCACTAATGCATACTTTGGAAGGCATATTATTTTTAGGAGGTGAAATCTACAACAGGTAACAAATTTTTTATGCTGTGTCTACTCAGTTACTGGAATCCGATGTTAAATGATTCCCATTTTTGCAGAATTTGGAGCATGATTATATTATTTATTATTTATTTTTTACTCTTTTAATGTTTATTTTTGAGAGACAGAGACAGAGAGACGATTGCAAGCGGGGCGGGGGTGGGGGGACAGAGAGAGAGGGAGACACAGAGTCTGAAGCAGGCTCCAAGCTCTGAGATGTCAGCGCAGAGCCTAACGCAGGGCTCGAACCCATGGACTGTGAAAAGATGACCTGAGGAGAAGTCGGACGCTTAACTGACTGAGCCACCCAGGTGCCCCATGATTATATTAAATAGCCAGATGGGTTTAAAGTACTATCTCAACTTTACTAACTCATTGTTAATTATAAACCATAGTTTTCTGACACTGGATCCCCGGCTGAGAATAAAATTCCCAGGTCTGATATTATTATCAGGAAGATAATATTTATGTCCTGATAGAGCTTCTAGGAACAGACTGTGTGAAAAGAAGAAAATACCTCTCTAGACCAGAATGCCACCGAGCTGTGTCTGTGAATATATTCAGGTGAAGCTGGACAAAATGTAATTCATGTTATATAATCAATCAAACAATCAATCATCTTCTCATGTAGATTCCCACGTTTACACAACAGATACGCTCCATAAATTGCTTGTAATTTGAGTTTTTATAAATTGAATCTCATTTCACATTGATTTCTATTAAAATTTCAGAAGGCATTTTATCTTTATGAATGCTATTCAATTGAGGGTAGCTGCACATACTTTATCTTTCAATGTCTGTGTTTCCCTTCCCCGCTGTCAAACAAGTAAGTAATAACCACCAATGCAAAGAGTTGTTCAAAGATATAGAAGTGCCTCCTCATGTATGACTATCTACCAATAAAAGGTTAAGAAATGTATCATATTTTTCACGTGTTTCCCTAGCCTTTGACTTCATCAAGAGAAACCGCTTATTTTTAAGACACGCAATCATGGGTTAGATCTTTCTCAGTATTTGGACGCAAAAAAATATTTGGCTGAGGTTTTCAGACTGCAGAGTCATATGGTAACTGAAGTCGCAGGCATGGATGAGACAGCCAAGAAGCAGAACAGGAAAAGAATGGCAAGTGGCCCATGACTGAACCATGAGGGACTTCGATATCTAATGAGTGATACAGAGTGAGGGGAGGGGAGGGTAAAGGAGACTGTAAAGGAGCAAAAGAGAGTGGGGGGCGGGGGGTGGGGAGACAGACCGAGGGGTCACCAGTGTGAAATGCCACTAAGAGACCAACAAAGACAGTGAATGAAAAGTATCCACTGGACTGGAACTAATAAGCTCATCAGTGACCTTGAACAGAGTCAGAGGAGAGGCAGAGGACATTTTGGAGGGTCGAGAAATAAACGGGGGCTGAAGAGGTATAAATAAGGAGGCCTGTCTACACTACTGTTTCAAAAAATGAAACAAGAAAAGAAAAAAAATATAAAGCATTGTATTTTTAGACCCTTACCTAAATGACTTGTACCGAATTATGATCCTACAATATGACTTTGTTTTTAGCAGGGACTGATATAAAAGCACCCATAAAAACCATTCCTACAGCTTATGAAAATTAAATAAAATACCTTTCCTCTTATTATCCATGCCTTTATTTATTCATGTTATTCTCACAGATACTGACTAAGCACCTACTATTTATAAGTCCCCTGGGCCCATGAGGACAAATTCTCTGAGAAAGACTAGGGGTCTGCACACAAATCCTCTATGTCACTTTCCTGGGTGAGAAGAATATAACCCAATATAAAAAGCACAGGCTTTGGAATCAGAGGCACAGTTCAAATCCTGTCTTTGCTATTTCCCTGGACAACGTACGTAACTAATGACATCAAGTGCAAGTGTCCATTGTGAAGATGAAGGACAAAACATATGGGAAGTGGCCATCAGAACGACAGGCACTCAGTAAGAGCTCAACAGATGCTTGGTCCCTTCCTCTTTCCTTCCTTTCTGATCCATTAGCTTCCATTTCCAGAAAATTCAGAGCCTAATTAGTGTCCAATCACAATAACTAACTTGGTTCAGAAACAGGCTTCTTTTCTTCCTTCTTCTCTGGTTTCCTATGTATTTTTTTTTTGAGATCTAATTTCCTTTATAAGCCAGTTAAAACCATTCTGGGGAAACTTGGTGTCTGTAACTATTCCGCTATTTATCGATCTTCTAGGTGAAGTTTTTGCTTCCTATTTCCATCAAGGTTGCTAAGAGGAGCTCACATTCAATGTCATACTGTAGAATGATAATATATCAGTCAATTCTTGTAGTTCTTTCTTTTTATTATAATGTTTATTTTTGAGAGAGAGAGACAGAGCATGAGCGGGAAGGGGCAGAGAGAGAGGGAGACACAGAATCTGAAGCAGGCTCCAGGCTCTGAGCTGTCAGCACAGGAAAGCAGCTGTCTGTGCTCTGCACAGACTGACAGCACGGGCCGCCATGTTTCCTCACACCAGCCAGGCACCAGCCAGTTGTGGTTCCTGGTAAAGAGAAGGAGTGGCCAACCAAGAGTGTCACTTGGCATACCACGTCTTACAACTGGCTGTGATTGCTTGTGTCTTCCTCACAGGGCTGGAGACGCCACGAAGTCAGGAGGCACGTCCACTTGTCCTGTAGCTGTATTCCCAACGCTGTCTGTCCTTAACAAGCACTACACAAACATGGATGGTCAGATGGAGCACTGGCCCCCAAATCACCAAGCCTAAAGAAGAAAGTCTGGCTACAGATCTTGACATGGTCAGCCCTATGGTCCCCACATGATTCCCATCAATGGAAGATCTTGGAAACCAATGGTCTAGGCAGAGGTGACTTTCAATTAAGGATTCCTCCAGCCCCAGGGTTCTGCAAGGCTATGCTCTGGGGCACATTTGGATGTATCTGAGTTTCCAGATATTTCCAAAACAAGACAAATCAGGTTATAGTAACAGGCTTTTCATCGTCTGTGGGAAAGATGATTATTTTCATTTGTAGGGGGAGCTAAAATAAGACTGCTTTTTTATTTCTATGCATTTGTTTCAAGTTTATCTCTTTATTTTGAGAGAGAGTATATGAGCGAGCACAGGAGGAGAGAGAGGAAGAGAGACAGAACCCTAAGCAGGCTCTGTGCTGTCAGTGCAGAGCCCGATGTGGGACTCGAACCCAAGAGCCATGGGATCATGACCTGAGCTGAAACCAAGAGTCAGATGCTTAATGGACTGAGCCCCCCAGGTGTTCCGTAGACCACTTTGTAAAGGGTGCAGCACAGCCGAGGCTTCTGAGAGACCCCCAGATTCCTCAGTGTTTTTGCTCCTCTACCTCCTTACCAACACCCCCACTTACCCTACAGTGTCGAGCAGAGGAGGCACACGGTCAGAGCTGATGCTTAATATCTCCTGCTCCAATTTAAGCCTGTCTACAAAGACAAGGGCTTTTGTTTGTTTTACTTATTCAAGAATGGTGCCTGGTACACAGTAGACACTCCATAAGCACTTGTAGAATGAGTGAATGAATAAACAGATTTTTTTGGTTTGCTTTTATGGTTTGCTGGCTTCTGAAAAGATGATAATCCATGAAATATTTTGTGGTGTGGGGTTTTGTGGCCTATTATGCTCATAAAACAAATATCATTATTGTGTTCATTATAATTATTTTTTCCCACATCATTATCAGTCTGCATCTCACGTATGTCAGAGCAAGGCTTTGAGGAGGGATACTTTTGAGGTTGCCTCTTGAAAGAAATAGCTTCATTGGATTCTCTGTGAGTTAAAGACTATAAGACTTCTGGTTTATAAGGTTAATTCGAAAAGTCAATTTGATTAGATGATTCTTTTTTCCATTGCTGACCTTTAGAAAGGAAACCATTTGTTGCCAGACTAGCTGGGGAGGGCTCTCTTGTTTTCCTCCAGAGGGGGCTCAAAGTCCACATTTCCTTGGCCTAGCTCGGGGGTAGGTCTCGTGATGTGAAGCCTTTAGGTAATGCTCCCATTTATTGTGAACTAACTGATGAAGAATCTGTTTTTTTTTTTTTAAATAAAAAATTTCAACATTATATTGTCAAGGTAATTAAATCAATAATGTTCTCGTACTTGAATAATATGTTTTTCTTGGCCTATGAGCCAATGACATCTGAACACTCAGTTCTAATCCTGCTCTGCCTTTCCCCAGAATCAAAACACGGGGTATGCCGAACATTCCATTTTACTTTTTTCCTCTTGTCAGATACTCAAAATCCCTTGAATGAAACAAATGGGACCACAGAAGTCCATATTAAATATTAATAGAGCAAATTCTCTATTTTGGGGCATAGTCTTCCAAAATTTTACTTGGAACCCATTTTCCATTTCTTACCTTTCACAGATCTCTTTTATTACATTTTAAAGTTTATTTATTTTGAGAGAGAGAGAGAGAGAGAGAGAGAGAGACAAAATCCCAAGCAGGCTCCACGCTGTCAGCGCAGAGCCCGACACAGAGCTCAGTCTCACGAACCATGAGATCATGACCTGAGCTGAAATCAAGAATTGGACGCATAACCAACTGAGCCACGCAGGCGCCCCTCTCTCATTGTATTTGAAAAGTAACTTCCTGTCTACATCCTTTATATACACGTCTTCCCTCCTTACAGAACGGGCAGCTCCTGGGGACATGGCCAGTACCTCATGCAAATATTCATCCTACGTATCACAAGGACCTCATGAACATTTGTTGAATGGAAAACACGGATGTGCGAATGACTCCAGGAACGACTGTGGAAGAGCGGGGTGCCCGTTACCAGCTCCACTCCTGAACATCAGCACTGGCTCCCTTCCCAGAATGCCATTCTTCAAGGATTTGAAAGTCAGCAAAATACACAATTCCCCCAAGGACTATTCCCGTTCCGAACACTATTGCTTCTGTAACGCTGTGACATATTATTCTATCCCTCTTTGGTGTTTTAGAAGGCTCATTAGCAACTCCCAACATCATGAATTTTGGGTGTGCACCGTAATAAAGGTAACTGATCAGCAGAAGGCTGGCAGGTGGAGTGTTGAGTACAAATGTAGAAAGGCTTTACATCATCCGCAAGGTACTCTAAGATCCTACACTTTTACTGGAGATAGTTTCCCAGGGACTCCTGATTTTTCAATGGAAATCAAGTTGTCTAGACTTAGTCTCTTCTCTCTCCTGAATGGCCTTTCCTCTTTCCACCATGATGTTCGCAAAAGGACAAACAGACATAATGAGTGTACAAGCAGTCTAAGACCACCCACCTGGTCAGTGACAGAACCAAGGTTCAAACACAGGCATGGGTCCTACGTCCTCTGGCTGTACCTGACCCACAATCCACTGTTTCCAATTTCCCATCTCATCTGATACAACCCTTTATTCATCACCCTCATCACACCATCCTATTTAATGTGATCCATCACTAATCTCTGCCTATTGGGAGAATCTGAAAAATACAGTGGGTCCTGAACACCATTTTGAACTGTACAGGTCTACTTACACGTGGGTTTTTTTCCTAATAAGTATGGCCGTGTAAATGTATTTTCTCTTCCTCATGGTTTTTAAAGTATTTTTTAATGTTTTATTTATTTTTGAGAAAGAGACAGAGAGGACACGAGTGGGGGAGGGTTGGAGAGAATGAAACAGAAGATCTAAAGCAGGTTCTGCACTGATAGCACTTGAACCCACGAACCGCGAGATCATGACCTGAGCTGAGACTGACACTTAACCAAGGGAGACACCCAGACTCCCCAATGCCTTATTATTTTCTTAATAACATTTTCTTTTCTCCAGATTATTGTAAGAACACAGTATCCAAGACATACAACATACAAAATATGCATTGATCGACTATGTTATTGAGAAGTCTTGTGGTCAACAGGAGACCAGTAGTGGTTATGTTTTGGGGGAGTCAAAGGTCATATGCAGCTTTTCAACTGCACAGGGTGGGAGGTGGGTGTATCAATGCCCCCAAGCCCCACACTGTACAAGGGTCAACTGTATTCAATTTTAATCTCCATGTAATTACACGACACCCATGTACAGTCATGCTTCTGGGTGTAAACAGAAAGTTACGCCAGTTCCTCAGTCTGAAATTGAGTCCTGCTCTAGCCACCTGTCAACTCATTCACTGAGACCCACCTCTAATGCATGTGAGTCCCTCCCTACCACCCAAAGGAGAGTTTACTCTTTTCTTCCATAACCCCTGGTAGTAGTTTGCTGATAGAGCTACTCTGGGGCTCATCACAAAGTCTCACAGTAGAGTTTGCGTCGTAAGCACCCCTCTCCCTGATTCGCTTGTGAACCCCTCAAACCGTCCAAAGTGCCTGTAACATAGCAGATGCTCAGTGAACGTGCATGTACCACATATCTGCTCCCTGCCCTAAATCGTATCGGCAGGCCTACATTTCAAATCAGATCCATAGGAAACCGTTGATGTGGGTTAAGCTTCCGACTGAGTGTTCAACGTGATACAACAGGGACTGAAAAAGCGTACAGATTTAGTCACTGTTGCCAAAAGCTGAAAAGCAAAAGCTGGCAACTGTTTCTCCTGCCTCCATTTGTATATTCGCGTTCAGCCCTTTTCCTGTTCCAAGTGCCACACTGCAAAATTTTTGCCCACACTTAACAACCAAAATACCAAGAGAGAAAGCCCCCTGATGGTGGAGGGGGAGACAGAGAGAGCGCCCGTCTGTGGAGCACAGCCAGAGATCTTTAGAGAACAATTAGCCCGGCTCCCTCCCCACTCCCGGCTTTGAGACCCCAGTATCCAGGGACAGTCTGGCAACTGGAACTCTGCGTTCAGCTGACAAGAATGTGCAAATGACAGTTTTGGCTGTCAGGAAGCTTATTACCTAAGCGAGGGGTTTACATATTTATGAGCTGACATCTCAGATTTGTGGCTCTGCGGAATTCCTCAATTTCCCTTTCGCACACCCAATGGGTGCGGGAAGGCCTTGCGGGCTCACGACCTCACCCCCACATCTCCAGCTCCACACCCGGATACAGCAGGCGGCTCATTTGTGGAGGGAGCCGAGAGCCAGAGGAAAGTGAAAAATGAGCCTCTCCACTCCTGGGCTGGACCCGAAGAGGTGAATAATGGATGCACAGTGTGCTCTCTCAAATGGCAAAGGCAGCTGCGGTGAGCTTTCCCAGATATGTGTGTTGTATTAAGAGACACACCCCTACAGAGATGTCGGTGACAAAGCCTGCTCGTGGACGTGGTCTCAGTCGAACCTCTGGGCCATCCTGTGGCTGTGCACCGGCCACTGGGAAGGACTCTTTCTGGAAAATGTGCTTTTCTCCCCACCCCACGAAGAACACTTTCTGAAAGAAAAACCGACCTAATACCTAGCAGGAGCTCTTTGCATCGTGGACCAGAGTTCAAGTGAGGCTCGGGAAAAACCATAGCCTCCCGTGTGAGGGCTGGTGATGTGCAGCCAGGACCCAAACAGGAGGCTGGAATCCAACCCCGGGGTTTCAGGTTCCAAAGCCCTTGCTCCCTGCTTCTGTGACAAAGAATGGACCCAGTTGCAAAGGCAGTTCAAAAAAAAAAAGAAAAAAACTATTGTTTTGGTTCACTACAATTTTTTGACCCTTAGGACCCCAAAAAACCCACCTAAAATATTGGTACTAAAAGTACACGGTGTCTCATACAACCTTCAAGCTAGGGGCCACCACATAGCACATTCCACCGATCAAAGCCTTTCACACATTCCTCTTTTCTTTCCTTTTTTTTTTTTTTTTTAAAATTTGAGAGAGAGATGGAGAGAGGGAGGGAGGGACAGAGATTCTCCATCCCTTCCTTCTTTCCTTCATGCACCCATTCGGCAAATGTCTGCAGAGCAGGGTCCTGGTCTTGACACCAAACACAGAGCTTCAAGAGGGGGGGTCAATGTCAAGGTGATCATACAGGCTAGGGAGAGAGCCAGACGGGCAACAGTGATGTCTCTGTGGTGACGACGCCTCCAGTGAGAGATGTGGGAACCACAGACTGACGGAGCAGGGCCCTGACCCAGGCGCAGGGGATCAGCGAAGGTCTCACAGAAGAGAAAGAAGGAATTAGCCAAGAGGGAGGGAGGAAGGGCACCCCGGGTTGAGGGCCAGCATGAATCTCGACAGGGTAACCCACGTAGGGAAATGGAGCGCTTTCCATTGCTGGGAATGGGAAAGAAGAGATAATGTCCTCAAGCTCATGCAGGTGGTGACTAACAGAGCTGGGACTAAACCACCCAGGTCTTGACTCCTACTCCAGCACCCATCCTCCCCTGGACCCCATCTTGTGGGACTGGGGTCCTGTGTTGAAAGCACAGGAGAACAGAGAGGAAGGGTCACCAACAAGGCAGAGCACCGTTCTAAGCACGCATTACCCTTCGATTCTTGCAAAATCTCAAGAGCTAAGTTCTTATGCATTTTACTGATGCAAAGAACAGAAGCTTAGAGAGGCTAAGACACTGCCTGCTCAGCAGCTCAAATGTGCACAATAACTACTGGTTCTGCGGAATGTTGTAGATGTTATCGGAGAGCAGTCCTTCCATGGGCTCCTCGAGAAAGGCAACGAGAGCGCGTGTGGGAGAGAAGGCAAGGCTTTCCTCCGATCGGGAAAACTTCCAAAGGCATTTTTCGCAGGTCGGATTTCTTCTCCAAATGTTCCGAAGACAGGTGTCCCCCCTGCAGTCTCTCTGAGGGAACAGGTGGGAAGACGGGGCCGAGAATGGATGCGCTGTGTCAACACGGCACAGTTCTGCCGCCAAGCACGCGGGGAACTCGAGAGTTCCCTGCGGTACAGGTGAGTCAGCGAGGACCTGCGTTCTGGCAAGGGGTCCTCGGCCATGTAAGACTGCTGACCATCAGCTCAGAGGGCAAAGCCAAGAACCTACAGAAGGCGAGGATGACCCTTTGGCACGCTTCCAACGAGCTGCAGCTCTGAAGACCACACCTGGTTCCGGAAGCTTCTGGAAGCTCCCAACATTTAGATGAGACCCGGTCGCTCAGGAAGAGGGGTGTGCAAGGAAAACACTGCCTCCCCCCCCCCCCAACCCAGGACTGGGAGCCCAGTGAGAGAGCGGGCAGTTTCTCCCGCACAAGCTTTCCGAGGATCACGGGGCCAAAACGAAAGCTCCGTTCCACCCGCAAGGTATTGATCAGTTTACGACTCTTTCACCCACGGGCGTTATCAATTCAGACCTTCTGCGCACTGCACAGAACTTTGCCTGAAACTCCTCAGAGGCAACCCACCTCCTTCTCTTTCTTTCTCTCACCTTGGCTGCAGTATTTTCTTTTTTTTCTTTTTAATTGCTCAGCCGTTTTACTGATGCCAATCAGCTGCCTTCTCTCAAAGACTGGTATCAGCATATCTGGCCCCATTGCTCATTCTCCGCTAAAAAGCACTCTCCACCCTCCGTGCAAACACTTCCCTTGGCAGCTGGTCTTTTTGCCCTAATAGGACACACACGAGATCCCTGGGGGTGGGGTGGGGGGACTCGGAGCTGCTCTCCAGGGACATTTCCAAGACACAGAGAGGTGGGGGGGCATCAAGGAGGAAACGCAGGAAGGACTGGGAGTTGCTTGCTCCGTGAAAGTGAGCAGGAGCTCGAAGGATCGTTCCTTATCGGCTTTTAAAAAAATATTTCTGGAGGACCCTCCCTCCTTTGCTCGAAATCCAAAAGCAGAATGAGAGAATCTGTATCTCCATGACCCCAGGAACGGCTACATCGGTCTCTGCGTTAACGGGGAAACGAAGCCAAGGATGGGAATGGGGTAAGAGAATTACTCCCTTTCCAATCCGACCTTTTTTTTTTTAAGTGATTTTCTTTTCCCTGCATGTTCTGCCTTGGCTTTTTCACCCCCCTCCAAACCTCTTCCAGATGCGTGCGCCTGACGGAATCCACATAAACAAGAAACCAAAACAAAACAGCACAGATCGAAAGCATTTCCCTTGTGATAAAACCACTTCATGTGCAGAGAGGCGCTCACGTGACCCCGCCAACATGTGTTTTCTGTCTCAGATTTCCCCTTGATAACAAAGGACATATTTTAAAAGGCGTGGCCCTAGGTATATTTGCCCAAGCAGGAATCCGAGAAGAGTTTGGGAGTTTCATTTGGTTTTAGGCTGGTTCCCCACAGGTGCTCAGTGCGAGAGCCCCTGACGATGTTAAATGCCCAGCGGTAAAGTTAGGAACACTTTGGGTTAGGTTTGTAAGATATGATCTCATTCAGTTGCTCACAGAACCGATTTAATATTCAGGAATTAACAGAGCTCATTCAATTCCAAATTTGGCAGCTCCGTGTGTTACATTACAGCACTCTCTCTGTCCAGAGCTGGGCAGGGCGCGTTACAGGGAATCGTTAGAGGGGTCTTTCATAATGTTCTACGGCTCAGAGGGAAGGACAGAGGCTGGGAGGCGGGGGTTGGGGGTGGCCAACAGCCCTGCTTGGGGGTCTGGATGTGATGGAGAGAGAAAGCCAAAGGTCACTCAGAAAAACTCACTGCAGCATCGCTGTTAGAAACCACACTACCAAATCTCACCAAGTTTTCGAAAGCCAGAGATGTTTGTGTTGACATTATCATACAGACTCCAAAAGAAAACGTTGCCACTGGCCATAAAAAATGCCAGCGTTGTATTTTGATGTCCTATGTAAGTGACTTTTGATCTTCAAACTCTCCTAGAATATGCCTTTTTTTTTTTAATCAAGAAAGCTTCCGTTACTCTTTTAGACACATTCAGCCTCATTTCAAATTTCGAAAAGGAGGCAAATCATATTCTTTCATTTCAGTTTCTAATCTTTCAGGTAGCTGTTCCTTTCTCCTGTGAAATAAACGGATTCTGGTTTTCGGGTTACCGTTTTTTCTCCCTCTAAGCCTGCCCAGTTTAAATGCTTAAACGAAGCCCTAGTACAGAAAGCATAGACTGGCAATGGCTAGGTTCCAAATTGCCAGTGTCCTGCCACTCTCCGGTCACCAGACATTATCTGCTAGAACGGGGAGGTGCTCTGTCTCAAGGAAAACTGAAATAGAACAGAGTTGACATTTAACATTGGGGGGGGGAGGAGTGGAATCAATCTCATATGTATATAGCAAGAACCGGTTCTGAAAGCCACAGGCTAACTTCATTTTTATGACCCTGTGAAGAGAATACATTTCAATTCCATCTTTGATTCTACAGGGAGCCAATGTCAAATATTTTAGCAACTCCGAATCGCCTCATTATGACAATGACTGTCAGTTCAAAAACCTGGTTCATTTCTCTCCCGTTTCAGCCTCCCCCTCCGGGGGGATGTTTGTAGATTTTTCTATCAGCAGCTTGTATCTCATCTGATCTAGTTGTATGTATCCTGCAAGTCAGGAGAACAAGAAGAGAGCTGGTATCATCCAGACCCTCCGAACTTCTTTGGAATACTTGCTTGTTACATGTTATTTTCACTTTTCTCAAAAGGAAATTCCCTGGGAAAAGTTAAAGTAACAACAACGATGACAACAAGAAACCACGAAGACAGACCATCTAACTACAGGAACATAGATAGCTGTTACTTACACTGCTTTCCAATCCATCATCATTGATAAATCATGGCTAAATAATTAAGTGCAGAATCCATTGCTTCACATCTGTTAGTAGACAGCTCCTTGCAAATGTCTCTTGCAGATCTGGGGCCATCTCAGGAGGCAGGAAGGCAGAGCGAAGGTAAAGGAGAAAAGGCTGAGAAATTCTGAAATCCATGGGGGTCTGGGAATGCTCAGGGCAGACCCTGGTGAAACATTCCTGTGATTCCAGCCTTAGGCTAAACCTCGATCCTGGCCTCCCTGAGCTCCCAGCCACCTTTCCAGTCCAGCCCAGCCCCTGCTGCCACATTGCATCTCCCTTCAAGTGCAGGGCACGGAAGGAAGAGGAACTCACGGGATTCTGCCCATCGGCGCTTGCGAGCACGCTTCTCAGGGGAAGCCACACCAGTTTCTCTCTCTTGTCTGCTATCTCAGAGCGAGAGGGAGGGAAGAGCAGAGGCAGGCAGGGAGGGAGGGGGAGAGAGGCAGAGAGGAAAGGAGCTTTTACTAATAGAGACCGGGAGACAGAGAAACACTTGCTGAAACTCCCATTAACCCACAGTAGCTTAGGAATTTTCTGCGCACAGAGGCTGCAAAACAGACGATGAAAATCAAGTGTTTAAAATCTTTAATTATATATCCGTGTGCGCCCCTCTGGTACAGACAAAGCCAAGAGAACCAAGGTTCTGGACGTGCATGGGACTCGGCATGTAAGTGCTTGTAGACAAACGATGCAGGCATCGGTCCCCATGAGAATAATATCTACATGCATACATTTCAGTGAAAATGTCTCGTCTCACAGTTTACACGTCTTAAAACTATTCAAATGCTCTCGGTGATAGAAGTGCAAATCAAACAACCGGGGCCCTTTGCCTCCGCTCTTCTCTCTCGTCGTGCCTCCTCCTGTGTTTGGGGGGTTCCCATTTCTCTTCCCTTGCTTTGTGAAGCCCTCAAAAGGACGAGGGTAGAGAGGCGAGGCAGGGGCCTTTCGGTGTGACCGTGAACTCTGCATGCCACACTCCACTGTCTGTGGGCAAGGCGCAGACAGAGCCAAGGCACAAATCATTCCCGAGGGAGGGGGTGGAATGGAGCTGGGGCGTGAGGCCCGCAAAAGGGGGCGCTGCCACAGCCCGGGGGCAGGTGGTGGCCTGCAAGGAGAAAGCAGTAACAGCGAAGGAGAGGTAAACAGGAAGGCAGAGGGAAGAAAGACACAGATGACGCACGCCGGAGGGGCAGCAGTGACCAGCACAAGGCGATTCCTCGAGTTCCCTGGAACCCTCGCCTCACCACACCGTGTTTCCAATCACCTTCCTTAGAAACCTGACAGCCTGTCAGCGATGTGGATCCATGGACCCCTCCCCAAAGATTCTGATGGAGACCTTGGGACCAGATGCTGCAGTTTAACAAGCTCCACAGGTGATTCTAATGCGGGTCTAAGTTTCTGAAGACTGGTTTCCTCCCCAATGTTGAGTGAGAGGGTGACTGAATGGAAGGCTGAATGGGGCTCAAAGAGATGCTGGTGGATCACCTGTGGGAACACCGTGGGGCTGGAGCCAGGAGAGAGGGATCCAAGAAGCTGAGCGGGAACTCAGAGAAGGCCTGGCGCTTTTCAGCTCTGAGACTACACGTTGCCCTAGAACTCTCTTCTTGCCCAGGCAAGCCATCCCTTAAAACCTACTCCACAGCCTCACCCACTCAGAAGCCTGTCTTACTCTGCCAGGTGTGGTCAATGGTCCCAAACACATCTTGTCTGTATTTCTCTCTGCAAGCACCTTTATGAGTTGCAAGTATTTATTGGTCAGTCTTTCTTCCCCGTTAGATGATGATGTGCCGTTTCATGTGAACTAGATGGTCTCTCAATCACCACTCTACATTCCCAAATTCGGGAAAGAAAGTAGGCACTCGATACACGTGCATTACTTAAATGGCCAACTGTATCATACGAGTATTTTTTAACCTAGGCGGCTGGGACATAGGTGTTTGCTCTATTGTTTAGATGCTCTAAACTGAGCATCTAGCTACAGTTCAGATATTGTTTTGTATGCAGACGCACTTAACAATAAAGAAGAAATTTTAACTAAGTCGTAACATCTGGGATTTCGTCTAGAAAGCTAGGACTTTGTGGAGGATGAATAGAAAAAGAATGGCAAAGAGCTAACCTAAAAAAAAAGGAGGTTCACAGGACAAGAAGCAAATACGACAGTGAAGTGAACAAGGTATACGATATGGCAGAAGGGGTTTTTGATACATTGACATTTCTGGGGCTCAAAAAGTTGCCACACTTGTAGTCATCAGTAGTAAAGGGATGTCCTGAATAGAGATGGGCTGCTTAATGAGGGGGAGACCTTGCAATGATTTCCCTGGAGAAAGACCACCAACATCAGCAGGAACAAAATAAATCCCCCATTTACTTGACTTGGAAGAATTATAAATCAAAAGCTAGAAATCACCGACATCAATAATGGGATAAATACATGGAATGGATGGATGAAGAGGTAAAGGAAAAGAGTTCTGAGCAACACCCTCTATCTAAAGGGCACGTGAAGTACTATTTTATAGTCTTTAACGTGTTTCATTTGGCATTGAGTCCCCCACGAAGGGCTAAAGAATCAGAGCTCTAAAAAGAACAGTCACTTGCAGCTGGTCACACAGCTAATAAATTCCAGAACAAGATCTAGAATTCAAATCCTTCCACACATAAGCCGCTACATTTCCCACCATACCAAATGAAGCCCCAGCTGGTGAACATGGTCATTGAACTTGGTGAAAAATGAAAAGAAGAATACCCTTGGGATTACACCTTGAAACACAAAGGAGAAGCCAACTTCTGGTCTGGGCTGTTTGTCAAAATATTTGTTTGGCAAGTATCCTACTCAGTCCTTTGGAGTTGGGGATCCCAACCAGAAGTTTGGGGTGGGCTGGCAGGTGGCTGAGAAAGCTGCCACCACCACCCTTCCCTCCAGCCCGCCCCCACCATCTCGTGTTCACCAGAACTCCTACTGGGCATGTATCGTGGACATGAAGATGTGCCTCCTAGATCTTTCGTCAAGGGAGGTCTTGGTGCCTCCATTGTCTACCATTTTATGAAGTTCCCACAGTTCTCAGACGACACACAAAGAAGTTCTACAGTTTCCCCATTGATTTGGGAAAACATCAGCTCACATATAAAGACAAGATCATAGGAGAGATTAAGCAACAGATGCCTTTACGGATAAATTCTAGTTTATTTGGACAGATCAGGAACTACCTAAATGACGATGGGATTGAGAACAGCTTTCCAGGGGACTTGCACAATTTACCAGTTTGTGGGTCTATAGGAAGGATTTAAGGCAGTAAAGAGGATAGAACTTTCAGTTCAATGAAGCAAATTCCTTGGCTGTGGGTCACAGTGATCTCCTTCCTCGCCCCCAAAACACAGCAAGTACTGTGTGTGATCACGCTTGTCTTGGGGCACATCAGAAGTTAGGCCCCACTGTCTGCAGCAGGCCTAAGACAGAGTAGTTTCCTTTTCCCTCTTATAAGAAAATAGCATCTCAACTAATGATTAAAGAAATCTAAGTGGCTAAAACTCCAGCGAAACACTTTACATTAGAATGTATATATTCAGTTTGTTCACTGAGGGCTGATAGGGGTGTAGGGGAGGGGAAAGGGGGTGATGGGTATGGAGGAGGGCACTTGTGGGGATGAGCACTAGGTGTTATATGGAAATGAACCTGACAATAAACTATTAAAAAAATAAAAAATAAATTAAAAAAGAATGTATATATTCATATGCAAGGAAGGTTTTATGGTAACCAAATCGTTATAAATAATGAAAAAAACTCTAAAAGAATCATACCTACGTTACCTGCGAATTTCCCTGTGGGAAATACCCAGTGTATGAAAATACTGAATCGTCTAAAAACACCAAGATTAAAATGAATCATGTCTATTCTGAAAACGTAGAGATGGTTAAAAAAAAAAAAAAAAGCCCCCTTGTTCTACACATTTGCTGAATGTTTCCATTTGGTCATTAGTTTCAAGATCCCTGCTGTTCAGAAAAGAAAGGCTGATGGAAGGCATGAAGGGATGTCGTACGAGACTCGAGACTCGTACACAGTGACCTGCATGCAAGCCTTTGCCCTGTCAAAACCAGCTCCCACCAATACGGATCCCAAATGAGAAAATGGGGACCCTGTCACTTGGGAGCGGTCAGGCACTGTGGGAGAGTACTATAGCTTGCCTGTGTTTTCTGTTTGTTGGTTGTTTTAAAACAATACCATCTTTCATTGCTACATTTTCCAAGGTGAAATCATTATGCAGTTAGGCTTATAGTAGGAAGTTAAGGCTTTGCTTAAGATTTACAGTTTCACAGATTATTTTCCAAGCCTGGTTATAAGAGGGGATAATGCTGACTGCAGCTACAATTATATCTGAGAAGATGAGGAAGGGGAAAGGCACAGAGAGAGAGAGAGAGAGAGAGAGAGAGAGAGAGAGTGTAAAGTGGATAGGAAGGCAGGTGGAGAGAGCTGCAGAAGCCCCAGAGTGGGGGCCACCTGTGCCCAGGGGAGGGGGAGCGAGTGATGGGTGGGTGTAATCCCTCCCCTTCCCCAGACAGAACTGGGCCCGAGGCCTCCTCTCTTCCCACAGCGGAGGCACTGACCTCCTGCCCTCTCGAGCCCTGTTCAAGCAGTGTACACAGAAGACATGACAGCTTTTGATAGCATGGGAACTGGCATTTCATTAAGCAGCCCCTGGAGGTATAAGAAATTGACCAGAGCAGGACTAGACTCCTATCCTTCGGAAGTCCCTGCACTGGTGCATCAGGGCACTAAAGAGAGGTGTACTGAGATCCTCTCCAGAGGGCTTGGGAAACTGCCTCTGGCTAATGCCTGGGAAGGGCCCAGGTGGAGTCAGGTGACATCAAATCCCAAAGTGTAGTTGGGTTGGCTTTGGAAAACAATGAGCGCCTCACAAGAGAGAATGATAGCCAAACCTTCACCCCATAGCAATAACCAATAAAACTCTTAAGTTCTAGCTCCAATCCATTAGTCCATCCAGGAGTTGAAACACCCCCGTGACCATCGAGCCCCCTTTCATGATGATGATCACTCTTCAGACCCATGGTGCTCTGATGCCCTTGATCTTCAGTCTGGCAGACTTAAGAGAGAATTTTTATCCCTCTCAAAAGAACTGAGGAATTCTCTCCATAGAACGCATTTCAGAGATCTTTTGTTGAAAACAGTCAGAACATCAGACATTTCTTTTTTAAATAAAAGGTCAAATATCTCTAATAGTTAGTTAGATCTATGTGGGGGGAAAAGGAAGCACTTTCAAGAACGTAAATGCCAATTTTGGGAAAAGCCAAGATCTTAAAAACTTTTTCGACATGGTGTATGTAGAGGGTGGTTGGCACTACCCAAAAGGAACATGAAAATCTTGGCATTTTTATATAAATTAGAAGTTTAATTCATATCCTGTATGACCAAACAGACACGAAATCTTTGTTAATTAGCTATATTCACGAGGAAAAGCAAGATGTAATTTGTTTTAATGTTTATTTATTTTTGAGAGAGAGAGAGAGAGTACAGGGGAGGGGGACAGATGAAGAGAGGGAGACAGGGCTATCAAGCACAGTGCCTAATGCAGGTCTTGAACTCGAGAACTGTGAGATCATGACCTGAGCCAAAGTTGGGTGCTTAACCAACTGAGCCACCCAGGAGCCCGGATGTAATTTTTAAAAGACAAATTAGGAAATGGATGTGTAGTTCAAAAAAGAGTTCGTTCACCCATAAGGTTCTTCCCTAGTTATAGGTAAGTTTTCTCGTGGAAGAGAATCCTACTCATGGAAGGATTGGCACCTGCTGACGTCCTGCGTTCTCTGTCCTCTGCCATTTACTTCTCTTTCCTTGTCCCGAGGCTCCATTCTCCAGGCCCAGACCATGTCTACATTCACAACCATTATTTTCCTTTATTCCTTCATTCAATCTACTATGTATAGAGTGCCTAGAGGAGCCAAACCTAGCTTTGATCTTCGCTGAGCCTAAGGTAAACCAGTCATGGTTTTCCAAATAATTGGTGCTTTTTCCCCCCATGTTTATTTACTTCTGAGAGAAAGAGAAACAGAGTGTGAGTGGGGGAGGGATAAAGAGCAAGGGAGACACAGAATCCAAAGCAGGCTCCAGGCTCCTGGCTGTCAGCACAGAGCCCGACGTGGGGCTCGAACTCATGAACCACGAGATCATGACCTGAGCCTAAGTGGGACACTCAACAAACTGAGCCACCCAGGTGCCCCATTGCTTCTTCTTTTTAAACACAACCACCTCTCATTTCAACTTGTTCTCAGAAAGGTCTAAGAAAGTATGTATGTTTTATCTAGTTTTTCATTCAATGTTCAGTCTCTGGTGAGACCATACTGTAATGACCCTTACCAGTCGTTATAAAACAACAGGCAACATGACTTTCCTATCAGAAAAGGAGGTTCTGGTTATCTATCCTGGGCCTGGAGTTTGTCTCATCTGAAGTGCATGCTACCTTGCTTGGTTTATATGTTGGCTCTCGATGGTCAATGGGCCAGATTCTCGAAGAGTTTTATAGATGTACGGCTGGCATCCTATGAATGCACAGCAGGGCAGCAGTTACCAAAATATGAGGGAAGCACTATGTACGCATAATGAAGCAATTGCCTAGTTCTAAAGACAGAAGTGTTGCAGAGCCAAATTTAGTGAAAGGCTCAACAGTCCTCCGTCTGTGTGTTGATAAAGGAATTGAATTCTTTTGGATGGCTACACGCCTCTAAATATGTGGCTGGTCTTCACAAAATTGGAATTGTTCACGCTCCAGGTCACAAACTCTAATTCTGATACGGATTCTAACTATCAGCCCAGTACAGAAATTACCCCACATTTAAGAAGTGCTCTGCAGATAAAAATGAATCTCCGTGACACCTTTGTAGGCTAAAGCAGGACTCTCCTCTCTTTTTAGATGTAAGAGAAAGAAAAAAATTCACTCCACTCACTTGTATAAAGTAAAATAACGACAGGTGACAAAGAACTCGAGCCTCAAAATAGTCCAGGTTTGGGGTGCCTGGGTGGCTCCGTCAGTTGAGAGGCTGACTTTGGCTCAGGTGATGATCTCACAGTTCATGGGTTCGAGCCCTTTATCAGGTTCTGTGCCGGTGCAGAGCCTGCTTGGGATTCTCTCTCCCCATCTGTCTCTGCCCCTCCCCCACTTGTGCATGCACACTTTCACTCTCTCTCTCAATATAAATAAACTTAAAAAAAAGTAATACAGGTTCAAATCTCTGGCACAGCTAAAAGCAACCACCACAACGAACACCTAAACAGTGCTTCCCATGTGCCAGTTCTAAGGGCTTTCTATGCATCCATTTAATCCTCATTACAAGTCTGTGAAGTACATAACATTAGTATCCTTATCTACCAATATGGACACTGGAACACAAAGGTATTAAAAAAAACTTTTCTGGAGGCCACATAGCTACCAAGTGGCAAAGCCAAGATGTGGACCCACTTGGGCTGCTTTTAGAGTGCCTTCTGGCAAACCTTACACTAGAATGCCTTGTGCAAACTGTTTATGTTCTCTACGTTGTTTTATCTCCAAAATGGGGACGGTGGTACTGACCTTAAGGATTGCCAGGATGTCCAAGATAAAGTATCTAAAAGTGCTTAGGGAGGGGGAGGGGTGCAGGTGGCTCAGTCGGTTGAGTGTCCAACTTGGGCTCAGGTCATGATCTCATAGTACGTGGGTTCAAGCCCCGTGTCAGGCTCTGCACTGGCAGCTCGGAGCCTGGAGCCTGCTTGGGATTCTGTGTCTCCTTCCCTCTCAGCCCCTCCCCTGCTTGCACTCTGTCTCTCTCTCTCTCTGTGTCTCAAAAATAAACGTTTAAAACCATTTTTAAAGTGCTTATTAGGCACATCGCTCTTAGTCTCTAACTTAATAGATGGGCAGCCCCAATCCCTTCCCAGAGCTTTGCCCCAGTGGGGCCACATAGCTGTCCTTCCTCTAGGAATGCCTCTGAGTGATCTGGCCTTGCCTGCCTGCCCTTCTGGTTTCTGGCTCTTTTGCGAGGTGGCATCACTAAGTCCTGGGCTCAATATGGTCGCCGTGGGACAGAAGCAGCATTTTAGCTCCAGAAATTAGGAGCTGGGGCTGTTGAGGAAATGAATTTCACCTGTATCCTCACCCTGACGCTTATGCAAGTTACGAGGCAATTAATTCATGCCATTCTTATTCAGCACCTTGCCATCCTGCGGTCCCCTCCTCAACTCCTCGGAGCTCTTCCTCCCAATCAGTGTGACTTCCCAAGTTGGCCAGGAGCCAGCCCTTGCCCTGGTGAAGTCTGAGGGCTACATAAGCTACCTTGTCTTGGATGTCCTTCTGAGAATTTGGAAGGAACTCTAAGTCGGTTTTTGACAAATTATTGGCAAAAGTAGAAGGAGCGCCAGCCAATTTGCTTCAGGCACTAAGCGTGTTAACAGGTATTACACCAGGTGTTATTAATGTGTTACTTACAACAAACCCAGTGTCCAACCTATTGTTTGAATTATATAGTGTTACAGGGTTTGCACTTTATGAAGTGATGTATTTTTTGTCAGAAAACTTTCCATGTGTGTTAAAGAACTTAGTCCTCAAAGGTGAAATGTATTTATTGCAAGTGAGTCTTTTATTATTATTTTATATTAAAATTTTTTTTTAATGTTTTATTTATTTCTAGGAGAGAGAGAGAGACAGCGTGAGCAGGGGAGGGTCAGAGAGAGAGGGAGTGACAGACTGAAACAGGCTCCAGGCTCTGAGCCGGCAGTCAGCACAGAGCCCGATGCGGGGCTCGAACCACAAACATGAGATCATGACCTAAGCGAAAGGGACGCTTAACCGACAAGCCAAGGCGCCTCTTTTATTATTTTTTAAATATTTATTTATTTGAGAGAGAGCGTGAGCAGGGGGTCAGAGAGGGAGACACAGAATCTGGGCAGCTCCAGGCTCTGAGCTGTCAGCACAGAGCCCGACGTGGGGCTTGAACCCACAAACCGTGAGATTATGACTTGAGCCGAAGTTGGATGCTTAACCGACTGAGCCACCCAGGCGCCCCTATTATTTTTTAAGCTTATTTATTTTGAGAGAGAGAGCATGAGCAGGGGAGGAGCAAAGGGAGAGGGAGGGAGGGAGAGAGAGAGAGAATCCGAAGTTGGCTCTGCAATGTCAACAAGGAGTCCAAACAGGGGCTTGTACTCGCTAACCGTGAGATCATGACCTGAGCTGAAATCAAGAGTCAGATGCTTAACTGACTGAACCCTCCAAGCGCCCCTTTTTTATTTTATTTTGAAGGGGGGGGGGCAGAGAGAGGGAGAGAGAGAACCCCAAGCAGGCTCCATGATGTCTACAGAGCCTGATGCAGGACTCGATCACATAAACTGAGATTGTGACCTGAGCCAAAATCAAGAGTCAGAAGCTTAACCAACAGAGCCACTCAGGTGCCTGGGAAAGCGAGTTTTATTTAGGAATCAGGATGTGGACTACGTGATCAGCACTATTTCTTCAAATCAGATCAGCCCTTTATAAAGCTAAAAGCTGAGACGAGTGTCACTCCCAGGACTCAGCCAGTCAAGCTCACAGGTGTGTGAGGTCAGTGCCCTGCTTTTTCGGTTCTCCAAGGTAAGTCAACACCTCCATCCTAAGAAATCTCAGAACTGGAAGGAATGTCCCCAAAGCTCTGCTCTGGGGATCACAGAATGGATGTCCACATCAAGGTAGTCCTAAAAACTGGCGGTCTTCTTAGCAAGAGTTGGGGTGGTCTACACTCTAATGAATGAAAATCAGCTGGTGACAGTGCACCAGCCCGAAACAAAGTGTGCCCGAAAGTCAGAGAGCAGGGAGGAAAGTAATTTCCCTACCAAGGCCAAGCCTCAGGGGACTCTTGCAGGGGGCAGAATTTCCCCCTTAGGAAAATGACCTCTTCCTAAGTTCCTCACCATTTGCTACCCTACATCCACCATTTGACGCTTTACCGGGCACCAGAGCTACCGGCCTGAGCACCACAAGCAAACAAGGGGCACCTAGGAGACTCACTTGGTTGGGCGTCCGACTTCAGCTCAGGTCATGATCTCATGGTTCATGAGTTCAAGCCCTGCGTCAGCCCCTGTGCTGACAGCTCAGAGCTTACCTCAGATCCTGGAACCTGCTTCGGATTCTGGGTCTCCCTCTCTCTGCCCTCCCTTGCTCATGCTCTGTCTCTCAAAAATAAACATTAAAAAAATTTTTTTTAAACCCACCAAAAGAAGGCTTCCATCCAGTTTTCCACCTTTTAGGTCCAAGGCATCAACTGGTTAATCTGAAAGGCATGTGTACCAACAAGCTATTTCCAAGCAAAATGTGATTTCTGAAGCCACGCCGTAATGTGGACCTCCCTGGCCCCCTTAATTTATTCCCAAGCAGTGAATTAGAACATCTGTGGGTGGAAACTTTTCAGGTCACTACAATTATTAACGCAGGGGTTGCCTATTCAACTATGGGTCAGCTGAGCACCTCGAGCAATTCAGCCAAGTTTACCTGTCCTGGAAAAATAAAATCCGAGGGTAATTTCTACCTTACTTCCCATGGAACATGGTAGGAAAAAGTCAGTATGAGGTAGGATCTCTGAGTTTACTTCTGAGGGGCGCCTGGGTGTCTCAGTCAGTTAAGCATCCCACTTCAGTTCAGATCATGATCTCACAGTCCATGAGTTTGAGCCCTACATTGGGCTCTGTGCCTGCTTCGGATTCTGTCTCTTTCTGTCTATCCTTCCCCTGCTCATGCTTGCTCTCTCTCTCTCTCTCTCTCTCTCTGTCACACACACACACACAAATATAGAAACATTAAAAAAATTATTTTTATTTTTGAGAGAGAGACAGAGCACAAGCAGGGGAAGGTCAGTGAGAGAGACACAGAATCTGAAGCAGAGTCTGGGCTCTGAGCTGTCAGCACAGAGTCCGATGCGGGCCTCAAACCCACTGACTGTGAGATCATGACCTGAGCCAAAGTCAGTTTCTTTCTTTTTTTTAAAAAATTTTTTTAATGTTTTATTTATTCTGAGAGAGAGAGAGAGAGAGAGAGAGACAGCATGAGCAGGGGAGGGTCAGAGAGGGAGACACAGAATCTGAAACAGGCTCCAGGCTCTGAGCTGGCAGTCAGCACAGAGCCTGATGAGGGGCTCGAACCCACCAACCGTGAGATCATGACCTGAGCTGAAGTCGGACGCTTAACCGACTGAGCCACCCAGGCGCCCCTCCCCCCAATTTTTTTTTGAATTTACCATGTAGCCTTCACTATATCACTTAGCCTATCTGGACTGACCTTTCCAACCTCTTCCACCTCTGATGATGTTGGATTATCTATACAGATTTATATCTGTAAAGTGTTGTGTCCTCTCCAGGAAAGGAACCCACCCCCCACAGATCACACACACACACACACACACACACACACACACACACACACACACACACACAGCCTGGTGCAAGGGGAAAAGACTGTGTAGTTAAGCCGGGGAGAGAACTGGAGGGGAAACTAATTTTGCTCCTGCTTCCCTGCAGATGCCCCCAGACTCTGACCGTAAGGCACACGGCCAAGCGGCCATGCAGGACTAGCCCTTCTCATGAGAAGCCTGTAATGACAGCTACTCAATTACTGAACGTTCCAGGCTGAAAGAAAGTCAAATACTAATGACCGTATCATTGAGAGGAAGAAAACCTGGCCGTCGGCACAGGTTTCAGGAAGAAAGCCCAGCATACATGACCATGCTATTAGCTATGGCTTCAAGAAGTCACCACCCATCCCCACGCACCCAGAGAAGACGGCCACACTCCCTTCCACAGCCACTGTGGACAAACAGCTTTCAGTACTGGCTCACAAACGCCATTTTCAGCATATTCTCCCTGCGCCCAGCTGCCTCACAAGTGGCGGATTTTTGCGGGTGGAGTAGATGATAATATTCCACTAGCTTCTAATTAAGCGCATGGAGTCAACAGTGATAACCTTCACAGCCAGGCTGACTCATCAGTTGGGGGTGCCCCTGAGGTCTCTGATTCAATTTCCAGCTTCTCTGATCACACTACAGCAATCGGGGGAGAATATCAACTCTAAAATGTGGCAGACCAGGCTCTCACCCCTCAACTCCCTCTGCCCCCGCGCGGGAAAGCAATACACAGGGAAATGGAAGATGATGGCCACTGGGTGGATAATAAATGATGTCTGAATGCTGAGGAATCACATGGAAATTATGCATGCATTTTTTTAGGTGGACAAATATAATATGATGGGATAAGTATGTTTTCAGGATGGCTTCATCTAGGCGTTGCTTTGTATTTAATAATTGGAAATCTCACTGAAGCACTAGTTTTATTCTTCTTGCACTGTTAACATTGAAAAGAGCCATACACAGTGCGATATATAAATGGGCTAGCACTGCTTTACACCACAGGGACAGTTACTTAACATTTAAAATGCCTTGGAGCGCCTTGGTGGCTCAGTCGGTTGAGTGTCTGACTTAGGCTCAGGTTCGTGGGTTTGAGCCCTGTGTCAGGCTCTGTGCTGACAGCTAGCTCAGAGCCTGGAGCCTGTTTCAGATTCTGTGTCTCCCTCTCTCTCTGACCCTCCACTGCTCACACTGTCCCTCTCTCTCTCTCTCTGTCTCTCTCAGAAATAAATAAAACATTAAAAAAATAAAATTAAATTAAATGCAATCAAATGACTTAATCAGGAATACATATTTCAGGGGTGATTGGTGGGTTAGATGTTGAATTTTCATGATTTAAATTCAAACTACCATCTAATTTCCACTGAGATTTCTTCTTTAGCCCCTGGGTTATTTATAAGTAGACTGCTTAATTTCCAAACATTTGGGGATTTTCTATTTTCTTGGTTACTGATTTCTAGCTTTATTTTTCTTTGGTCAAAAAACTGAATGAATTTGGACGTTTGAAATTTGTCGAGACTTCCTTTATAAAGAGTGAGCATATGGTAAGTTTTGGTAAAAACTGTACTATGTCATTGCTGAGTACAGTGATCTATCTAAATCAATGAGTTAGTAAAAATGAATTAGTAATTCATTAGTAAAATAAATTAATAGTGTTGTTTAGGTCTTGTATATGCTTATTTGTTTGCCTGATCTATCAGTTCTTGAGAGAGGGGTGGTGTTAAAGCTCCCCACTCTGATTATTGATTGGTTTATTGATCCTTTTAATTCTGTCCATTTTTGCTTTCTCACTTGGAGCTCTGTTACTAGATATGTACAAATTTAAAATTGTTATAACTTCCTTGTGGACTGACCTTTTAAGTTTTACAAAATGTCCCTATTTATCTTTTTAAAGTTTACTCATTTACTTTTTTTATAGTTTATTGTCAAGTTGGTTTACATATAATACCCAGTGCTCATCCCAACAAGTGCCCTCTTCCATGCCCATTACTCATTTATTTTGAGAGACAGGGAGAATGCACACGCATGCACGAGTATGAGTGGAGGAGGGGCAGAGAGGGAGGGAGAGAGAATCCCATACAGGGTCCATATTGTCAGTGCTGGGCTCGATCTCACAAACCATGAAATTGTGACCTAAGCCTAAATCAAGAACCAGATGCTCAACTGACTGAGCCACCCAGGCGCCCCTCCCTATTTATATTTAATGATAATTCTTCCTTTAAAGTCTACTTTCTCTGGTATTAGTATAATGACACCAGCTTATTTTGCTTGTTATTTACAAAGTGTATCTTTTTCCATTCTTTCACTTGTAAAAGGAAGTATTTTTCTCTGTGCACTCACATTTAAGGCACACTTCTCATAAGATGTACAGTTAGACTTTTGGGTTTCTTTTTTAAATACTGTATGACAATAATTATCTTTTAGTTGGAATATTTACTCAATTTCCATTTAGTTCAGTTTCTGATATATATGGGTTTATAGCTACCATCTTAGGATTGTTTTCTATTGGTCCACATGTCTATGTTCCCTTTTACTGGCTTTCTTGCTTTCTTTTAGATGGAACAAGCCCTTTTCATTGTATTTCCCCTTCTGCGTATTATTTTACTAGTTACCCTAGAGATAACAATATGTGTCTTTGACTTATTATAGTCTAGTAAAATTACAACTTTTAATATTCCTGGATGTTGCTATGACCTCATAACACTTTAAATTCATTTACACCTCCTCTACTTTTTGTATTATTTTGGTCATGCATTTAATTCTACATGTATTTTAGAGCCCACATGACCTGATTTTTCTTGCTTTATATGATCAGTATTCACTTACATTTGCCCATATATTTTCCTCAACATTTTATTATGAAATGAGATTTCTCAAAAATAAAATCAGAACAATTGTATAATGAATACTCATATAACCCTCATCCAGATTCTAGAATATTTTCTATATTTGCTTTATCACATATCTGTCTATCCCTCTATCTAGTCATCAATCCCTTATATATTTTTAATGTACATCAGCTTAACCATATATTTACCTTCTCTGTTACTCTTCATTTTTTTCTGCATTTTTGGGATCATTTTATTTCTACATGTATAAATACATTCAGTATTTCTTTTAATGCTAGTCTACTCATGATGAATTCTTTAATTTTTGTCTTAAAATAAATTTATTTAACTTTTGACAAATACTTTTGCTGGATTTATAAAGGTTTCAGTTGGCAATTACATTCTGTCGACATAGGAGTATGATGTTCCACTGTCTTCTGGTAGCCATTGCTTCTGTTGAGAAGTAAGCTGTAAGTCTTATTATTGCTCCTTTGATTCTCATGAATTTTTTTTTCCTGACTGTTTTCACAATTTTTGTCTTTGGTTTTAGTTTTCAGAGGTGTTTCTACATTATGCTCTGTTATGGTTTTCTCTGTATCTGGTTACGGCATGCAGGGCTTCTTTTTTTTTTTTTAATGTTTTTATTTATTTCTAGGAGAGAGAGAGAGAGACAGCGTGAGCAGGGGAGGGTCAGAGAGAGAGGGAATCACAGACTCTGAAACAGGCTCCAGGCTCTGAGCTGGCAGTCAGCACAGAGCCTGACGCAGGGCTCGAACCCACAAACTGCGAGATCATGACCTAAGCGAAAGTCGGACGCTTAACCAACTAAGCCACCCAGGCGCCCCAATGCAGGGCTTCTTGAATCCATGTTTTGATGTCTTTGATTCTTTTCAGAAAATACTGCTTCTGTCTCATTCCTTCTTCCTTTGTTCTGGACTCCAATTACGTGTTGTTATATAGACTAACACTTGTTACATGCTCTTTTCTGTATTCTTATCATTTTTTATTTCTATGCATCCATCTGGATATCTTCTGCTGATTTGTCTTCCATTTCACTTATTCTTTCTTGTAATGCATCTGATCAGCACTTAAATATATCTGTTGAGTTCTTAATGTGATGTGCATTATTTTGTTTATTTTACTATTATATTAATTGTTTATGTATTTATGAGAAAGAGACAAAGCACAAGCAGGGGAGGGGCAGAGAGGGAGGGAGACACAGAATCCAAAGCAGGCTCCAGGCTCTGAGCTGTCAACACAGAGCCTGATGCAGGGCTCGAACCCATGAACCACTAGATCATGACCTAAGCTGAAGTCGGACACTTAACTGACTAAGCCACCCAGGCAGGCACCCCTTATTTTGTTTTTTAAATTCTAGAATTCCCAGTTTGGTTTGTTTGTTTGTTTTCTACAAATTCCAGTTTTCTAGAGAAATTCTTCATCATGTTATGTTTCCTTCACCACATTACTTCAGAGTCTATGACTCCATAACTGGGTTATTCATGGGTCTTTTTCCATTACCTATTTTGTTTCCCTCGGATCTATTTTCTGATGTGCCTGGTAATTTTTGATGAAAAAATTCTGAAAATACTATCTGAAATACAACTACTGAAGTACTACTGAAAATATTATCATCCTATTTAGCGACAGTTCGCCTTATCCTCTGGTAGGCAGCCTGAATGGGGGTGATCACCATAACCCAATGAAAGACTTGCTGAGTTTTTGTATGGTTTGGTCTACTTTGGGTTTACCTCTACTCCTATGGTGTAGCTCTCCAAGATCCCCAATGGGTATTTACTAGAGCCTCTTTACCTAGGTGGGCTTTGAATGACAGCATTTTTTTAGCGCTATGATACTAAAACTCCTCTCTTCTTTCCAACACCTTCCTGCTTAGCCATTTGGTCTCTTGTTCTGTACAGTAATATTTAGCAAATGCTTCAAAGGGGAAAACTACTGGAATACTTAATTTACTTTTCTATGCCTTCCTTCTCTCGGTCAGTCTTGACCTCTCAAATCCTGCCTACTTAGGCAGCCTTGAACTCAAATTTTTGCCTCTTGAGGCCCACGATAATGCCAGAGGTCTGCTTCATTCTCAGCAGATGACCCAAGAGAGAAAAGCATCTTCTCAACTCTCTGTAGTTCTCTTCTCTCTCAAATCTTCGTTACTCAAGTCCTATTGCTTTGGCTGTCCTCTGGGACAAAGGTGGGGCCTCCACTGTCTGCCGTCAGCTGAGGGCAGACTCTGTTCTGATTGGTCAGTGCCTAAGCCAGTCCACCTTATTATAATAAAGACTCTAACTGAAGGTCACACTCCAGAGGCAGTCACTACAATGGTTTTGACTACCTTCATTATAGGTCCACCGTAAAAGTGTTGTTAATTAGAATAACTCAAGTTCAGAAATGATTGTTCTTTCATAAAATGATTGTGTTGAAGATATGTGGACTGGCTAGGAATACTGACTAGCACCCTTGCACAGACAGCATATAAGAATCTAGCAAGCCCGGGGCTCCTGGGTGGCTTAGTCGGTTGGGTGTCCGACTTTTGCTTAGGTCATGATCTCGCGGTTCGTGGGTTCGAGCCCTGCATCGGGCTCTGTGCTGACTGCCAGCTCAGAGCCTGGAGCCTGTTTCAATCTGTGACTCCCTCTCTCTCTGACCCTCCCCTGCTCATGCTGTCTCTCTCTCTCTCTCCTAGAAATAAATAAAACGTTAAAAAAAAAATTAAAAAAAAAAAAGTATCTAGCAAGCCCAATTAGGCTATGGGTTAGAACCCTGATTGGTTCATTGTTTAGATGATTGTAAAGGATTTTTTTTTTGCCTGACTTAACTAAATGATGATGTAATTCATGCCACTGGCACCCAACTCCACTGTATCCTTTATGCAAGGTGCTGTGGGAGTGTATGCATAAAAGGACAGAGATGTCGCTCTTCCTTAAGTTTACAAAAAAAGATCATATAACTTGTTCTGCCAGCTTGCTAATACACGTTTCTGACTAGTGCTTAGTTTGGGTTAAGACTTAAAACCTTTAGTAACACTACCTGGAAACAAGGTTTTGTGGCAGGAAGCCTATAGCCTTACCTTGAACTATGGGAGGCTAACAGTATTGACCCAAAATAATGACAGATAGCTAAACTGGCTAATGTCAGTTTGAAAAATGTCCTTTACTTCACAGTTCTGTGCAAAACTTTAGTGGCCACGATGGCCTTATCCTCTACTCTGCCTTACCACATGCGTTTTCCTCTAAAAATATCATCAACTATTGTAATCTTGGCTTTTTCTTGCCCCAATTGAGCCACACCCTCTTATTAATTGTAGCTGCACATGAAAAGGAACTAAGGTTACTAGAAGGTCTTCCTAAACTTGACAGATGAACGCTGCATTCAAGAGAATTGAATTCTTCCTTCTCCATCAGAAGAAAGCCTAAAAGGCTATAGACACCATCTTAAGCCAAGAGAACATGAGAGGACCTGAGCTTCAGTGAAACACCCCAAGAACCAGAGAGGCCACCAAAGTAATGTTTCTGACAACAGCTAAGGGTTTGAACTACTCCCTTGGAAGGAGCAGACAGCACACAGCCCTTGTCCTCAGGGGGTTCAGTGGGAGTGGCCCTCAAGGTGCAGAGTGGAACAGCAGACATTAGGAAGGTCCTGGCAGAGTATCATGGAGTTCTCAAACTCTTGAACTTGGCAGGAACTTGAGAGATTTTCTGGTTCACTATCTCCATTATATTATCAGGAAAACAGGTCAAGGTCAAGAGAAATTCAGTAACTTAGCTAAAGTTACACTGGACCTAAAGCCTGATCCAGAATTCAGCTTACTAGATTTTTAATCCACCGTCCTATTTAGGGTGTCTTGTTTTCTGCTCTCCATTAAGGAGCTTCTAGAGGCCAGGCTCCTGCTCAGGTGATAGAACATTCTCTAGGCTTACTTTTATGACCTAGCCAAGGTTATGTCACCGAAATGCCAAATCTGGCAGAGGACTTTAGGTTACCTGTGTCTGCCCAGCTGTCTGGTACAGAGGCAGAATCCCCCGGACAAGGAAAATCGAAGCTTTTATATCAGAAGAACAGGAAACGATAGGAGTCAGTAATGTGGGCTACTTGTCATTCTGAAATATTAATATATTGTTCTTTTCTTTCCAGAAGAGAAACAGGAAAACACCAATGTCAGCAAGACAAAGCCACTTATATGTTAGCTTTGACCTAAATTTTTTAGGTCCTCACACGTGCACACTACCCTAGCATCTCTGGTTGAAATTCATTTCATTCTTTGGATAATTTTGGCAGAGAATAAATACTCAGTCTTGAAAGAAAGGATAAACAAAATTAAATCTGTTCAGTGATTTCTCATGGGACAAATGCCAATCTAAGCAAAACATGAAGAAGGAAAAAATTCTTCATTATGGAAGACGTGGCTATGTGTTTGAATTTTCTGTTAAAAAAAAAGAAATTATGATTATCTGACATACTTTGTAGCCAGGAAGCCAATATTACAGGTATTTCAAAATGCCATTTATTTCTCTCTTTTATTTCCCCAGCCACAATTAGAGTTATAAATGTATTTCACAAACAGGGAAAATCACAGGATACTTAGGATTCTTGATAGAAAGGTTCACATACAGAAATCAATCACCCTCAGATAGTCTCAAATACTTTCATTGTAATATAACATTTCCCAAGGATGCAACATGGAGGAAGAAAACAAGTCTAAACATAGAATTCATGGAATATGGGCAATGCTTTTGATAAGAAACCAGTATAAAACTTCTTATGTTTTATTAGTACATAGCCCACCAACAGGTGAGAAATACACATATTACCTGTGTAATGAAAATGCATTCTACAGAAGCCTGGACGGCCTGTGGTCCACACAGAAGCCCCTCGGGGATAGTTTGGGAATAATCTAGTATGGCAATGGCAACTCTAGTTTCATCTTTTGTCTGTCCTGGATTTCTCCATTGTGGATATGACACAGCAATCACCAGTAGCACCGTTTCCTGCCACGTTCAATACTCAAGGTAGAGGTCAAGATTGGATTCTAGTTGGCAAGGGCGCTGAACCTGATTCACTATTCCAGGTAGTAAAATGGTTCCGCATACGACAGTCCAGTTAGTACAGCATGGGTTTTGGATGAACCACGCTTACATGCAGCTCCATCATTTATTAGCAAGCTGTTCTCGCTCCTGTTACTTAACCTCCTTGACCCTCTGTCTCTTCTTTCTGCAAAACTGAGATGGTAACAGTATCTACCGCGAAGTGTTTCTGTAATAATTAAACAAGTCAATCTGTATGAAGTTCTTAACAAAGTGCCAGGCACATTGTAAGGGCTCAATGAATGTTCGCTCTTATTAGTTATAACAGAATAACATAAATATCGTTGGTAGTGTCTAAAGAAACAGCATTCTGGTCCAGATTAAGCTAAGCCACGCGGTGTTACACCATGATACCCTCTAAAGAGCAAATGTGCTTCTTCTTCCTGATACCTCTGAACATGACATAAGCACATCCCAGAGAGGAATCAGAAGTGGAAACATTTTTGAAAACCTGCAAATGCAGCAAACACTAAAGTTAAATCTTTAAGGACAGACACAGAGCTGTGTTTAACAGATGTCCTGAATCTGACTGTCTGGGAGAACGCCAGTCTGAGATCACACGTGCACACTCCCCTAGCATCACGTCAGCCCACTGTGTGGCTCAATACCTCTTAGGTCTACCCCAGGACTTGGTCACAGAGGGCATAATTTTAAAAGAAAATGAGCCATTGGGTTGACTTCCATGAGACAGGGAGATCTTTCCTCCATCATGAGTCCAGTTCATGTTTATTCACAGTTGAAAGGCAACTGCGATTTAACAAGAGCTGCCTTCTCTTATCTGCTCTTGAGGGTTGAACAACATGCAACTGTCTCTGTTAGCCTATGTTTCAAGAAGTTGGCCCAAGGAGGGGTGCCTGGGTGGCTTAGTTGGTTAAGCGTCCGACTTTCGCTTAGGTCATGATCTCGCGGTTCGTGGGTTCGAGCCCCACATTGGGCTCCACGCTGACAGTGAGGAGCCTGCTTTGGATTCTCTGTCTCCCTCTCTCTCTCTCTGCTCCTCCCCTGGTTACTCTCTATCTCTGTCTCTCAAAAATAAATCAACATGGGGGCGCCTGGGTGACTTAGTCGGTTAAGCGTCCGACTTTCACTTACGTCATGATCTCGCGGTTCGTGGGTTCGGGCCCCGCATCAGGCTCTGTGCTGACTGCCAGCTCAGAGCCTGGAGCCTGTTTCAGTCTGTGACTCCCTCTCTCTCTGACCATCCCCCGCTCACGCTCTCTCTCTCTCTCTCCTAGAAATAAATTTAAAAAAAAAAATTAAAAAAAAAAAAAAAAGAAGTTGGCCCAAGGAAATGCCTGAAATTCAGAAGGCCTGCTTGGTGATGGACATGTTCCTATGATCGGTCAAGAGCCTTTACCAAGATCCTCAGTGAAGAGGGTCTAGCTGCCAGAATGTGGGTGCTGGACTAGCGGTTCCATGCCTGACCGTGACCTGCAGGAGATGAGAATCTCTTTCCTGTTGAGGACTCACTGCCAGGGATTCTAGAATGGGAGCCCCAGTCCTCTGAGATGACAGGGAATGCAGGTCTGCAGATAAACTGCACAAAGTGTAAGAGTCATGGAGGAGCTTTAATCTCGCCAGCATACTTTGCACCTCCCAGGTGCACCCCCAGCCTGTGGCACCAAGAATCCAGGCTGGGTCCCTCTGTCATTAAGGACTCGCTCACAAAATCAACCTCTCCAAGATCTGCCCTCTGATGTTCATGTCTGAAACAAACACGAGCACACTTCCAAGGCCCTGGGATAATTATTATAATCTTCTCCATGCCCCAGTCCATCACTTGTCCATGAGTATCCATTACAGCCCAGACTTGGGTCTTCCATTCGTCAATGGAAGGAGGAAGTAGGGGCTGGAGTAGAGGAGCGGCCGATCTGTGGTTCACATCTCACCCCAAGGGTGCCCACACCCAATGTGCCCTGCTCTAAGATGGAGCTGTGTGGCGCTGCTCAGACATGACGTGACCTGCCTCGGCCACCCCCTCTCTGGCCACCACATCCTCTGAGATGATCCCTTCCCCGGGAGGAGGAAGCACCAAGCATGCATCAGTCCTGCCCAGCCTGTGTTTCAATAAGTTTGTCCAAGGAAATGCCTGAAATTCGGAAGGATGCCTTGTGATAGACATATTTCTAAGGACTGATAATTTCTTGCTGGGATCTGTTGGCAACACTGTGGACAAACATCAGGCCGATGCAAAAAGCGTTTTGCTCTGTTTTTTCATACGGTTAGAGGACTTTTTAAAAGCCAACTGAGCCTAAAAGTTGCCACCACAGCGCGGAAAAGAAGAGGCACTGTACCAATGGAAAGTTCTTGTGCTTTGAGGAGAAACAAACATCTAATTTAAAATATGGGCTAGAAGAGAGAGTGTGGACCTCAGGATCTCTGACTTCCTTTTCTTTAGCTCTCTGCCTTGTCCAGGAGAAGGAGTATGGGAAGCAAACAGGCTTTCAGCTAAGAGGGAATAAAGGCTGAAGTTCGAGCCTAAAACCCAGTGACAATGGCAGATAGTGCCGTGCAGTGTAACTGAAATTTGCTAAAAAGTAGCACTTAAATGTTCTCAGAAAAATAGTCAAAAGCATAAAAAATAAAGGCAAATGTGAGCTGATAGACTTGGGGATTCACTGGGTATAGGAACCCTTTTGTAATACAGGCACTTTTCACATCACTGTGATGTTTGCTTCAAGTATCTTATAGTGGGGGTGTGTTGAGCAGTCCCGCTTAGGATCAAGTCTTGATCTCACGGTTCGTGAGTTCGAGCCCCGCACTGTGCTCTCTGCTGTCAGCACAGAGCCTGCTTCAGAGCCTCTGTCCCCCTCTCTCTACCTTTCCCCAACTCATGCTCAGTCTCAAAAATGAATAAACACATTAAAAATCTTACAATTCAATTTTTTTTCAGTCAAGTTGAAAAAACAAAAAGAATAAAAAACCCCCCAAAAAACCCAAAAGCATCAGGAAAGGGTGAGGCCAGCTCCTGAGGATGCAGTGCAGGGCTGGTCTGCAGAAATGCCCGCAGCCTTTCCAAGCTGGCTTTTCCCTGCTGTGCCCAGTTTACCCTCCACTGCCACCATCTTGAATTTTTGGTCATTGTTGAGCAAGGGGCCCCACGTGTCAGTTTGTACCGGGCTCTGCAAAGGACAGAGTTGGGTCCAGAAGCAGCACTTTTTCTACACGCAGACAAGGAGGCGGATGATACAATGTGCGCTGCATTAGTGACGGTATCCCTCAAGGACACCCCTCCTCAATCTTCCACAATTAGATATACGTTCTGCATACACGTGGAGCCATGAAGGCTAACTGGGCCCCCCCCCCACAGGCCTGGGACCCTAAACTCTAGGACAACATGGTGCTGGGGCTGGGAACACGGACTCTGCTAGCATTCGACTCTTCTTCCAGGGACCTGTGTGACATTGGGCAAGCCATTGATGAAAGCTGAGTGTTTATTTCCCCACCTGTAAAATAGTAGTAAGTACTCTGCAGGGCTGTGGTAAACACTAAATAAGATACTATCAGTGGAATTACTTTGTGTATTTAAACGTTCTACATAAAAGCCATTTTTAAAACACATTGATTTATTTATTTATTTTTAATTTCTAGGAGAGAGAGAGAGAGAGAGACAGCGTGAGCAGGGGAGGGCCAGAGAGAGAGGGAGTCACAGACTGAAACAGGCTCCAGGCTCTGAGCTGGCAGTCAGCACAGAGCCTGATGCGGGGCCCGAACCCACGAACCGCGAGATCATGACGTAAGTGAAAGTCGGACGCTTAACCGACTAAGTCACCCAGGCGCCCCCATGTTGATTTATTTTTGAGAGACAGAGATAGAGAGTAACCAGGGGAGGAGCAGAGAGAGAGAGAGGGAGACAGAGAATCCAAAGCAGGCTCCTCACTGTCAGCGTGGAGCCCAATGTGGGGCTCAAACTCACCAACTGTGAGATCATGACCTGAGCTGAAATCAAGAGTCGGATGCCTAACTGACTGAGCCTCCCAGGTGACCCTACAAAAGCCATTTTTAAAGCACTATATGTGATGCTCTCCTTTTCTCTCCCTTTTTTTCCCTTGAGTTGCCTACACAATCTTATACATTGCAGAAACTTCTTTCTTGGAAATGATTTATCAAATTGACAGATACTTTTCTTTCTTTCTCTCTCTCTTTCTTTCTTTCTCTCTCTCTTTCTGCTCCATATCTGACCCTCTTTAAAAAAAAGGGCAAGAAGAGTTTTCTAGAGTTTCTCAGGGATTTTGTAAAATGCTCAGTGAAATAGCGTTAGCCCAAATGGATGAAGAAATAAAGCCAAAATCTGTTAAAGGAGCCTGTAGGAATACGCACCGAAATTAGAACCAACATTTCTTTGCTTTGCCTACATTAACCCTTGAGAAAGCACATGGTCTTCTATTTTTAATCAGGGTGTATGGATTTCTTTAAACCTTCTCTAGGAAAGGTCAAGCCTAAGGAAATGCCAGTGTATTTAAGAATAACAGCTGGGAGGAGGTCACTACAAAGAAAAATGCTCCTATTTAACAGAAGAGAGGATGTGTACGGAACACAGTATGGAATCTTATGCCTGCCTTCATTTATTTACGTCCTTGTGACAGCAAAGGAGAAAATGCCAGCATCACTCCAGTGGGAGGGCGACAATAT
Source organism: Proteles cristata cristata (assembly GCA_017311185.1). Lineage (NCBI taxonomy): Eukaryota > Metazoa > Chordata > Mammalia > Carnivora > Hyaenidae > Proteles > Proteles cristata. The sequence goes on from JAESUZ010004053.1 coordinate 551,261, forward strand.
CCCATCTTAAAGTGTTGCCCCAAAGGGCCTGTGATCCCAGGAAATGATGCAGAGTCACCGATTTGTGAGAAGCTGTGGAGGCTTCTCCTAAGGCTACCTTCCTGCGTAGCCGTTTTTAAAATAATTTTTCAATGTGGCCAAAATATAAATATAATCTAACATGTGCCATTTGAACTGTTGTTTTAAATATTGATTTATTTATTTTGAAAGGGGAGGAGAGGGGTGGGGGGGGTGGAGAAAAAAATCTGAGGCAGGGTCCACACTGTCAGCACAGAGCCCGACCTGGGGCTCGATCTCCTGAACCATAAGATTACGACCTGAGCTGAAACCAAGAGCCGGATGCTCAACTGACCGAGCCCCCCAGGTGCCCTGCCCTCTGAACCACGTGTCAGTGTACATTTCAGTGGCATTACACACACCTGTGGGTAGTGCAACCATCACCAGAACTTTCTCATCTTCCCAAGCTGAAACTGCGCACTGATGAAACAGTAACCCACCGTCTCCCACACCCTCAGCTCCACTGTGCTTCCTGTCTTCGTCAATTCACCCTTTCCAGGTCCCTCACAGAAGTGCAGTCATAGGTTCGTCCATACGTTTGTCTGGCTTCTTTCACTCAGCACGTGACTTTAAGGTTCATCCATGCTGGGGCAGGTGTCAGAATTTCATTCCTTTTTTCTTTTCTTTCTTTTTTTTTTTTTACGAACAAATACTACTTCACTGTATGGGTATGACACATTTTGTTTACTTTGGGGGAAAAAAGGAGGGGGAGAGGGAGAAAGGGGAGAGGAGGAGGAGAAGGGGGTGAGGAGGAGGAAGAGAAATGGGAGAGATGTAGGAGGAGGGAAGGGGAGGAGAAAAAGGAAAGAAAGAAAAGAAAGAAAGGAAGAAAGGAGGAAGGGAGGAAGGAATGAAGGGAGGGAGGAAAAGAAGAGGAAAGAAAAGGAAAGGAAAGGAAAGGAAAGGAAAGGAAAGGAAAGGAAAGGAAAGGAAAGGAAAGGAAAGGAAAGGAAAGGAAAGGAAAAGAAAAGAAAAGGAAAAGGAAAGAAAAGAAAAGAAAGAAAAGGAAAAGGAAAGAAAAGAAAAGAAAAGGAAAGGAAAGAAAAGGAAAGGAAAGGAAAGGAAAGGAAAGGAAAGGAAAGGAAAGGAAAGGAAAGGAAAGGAAAGAAGAGGCCCACAGTAAAAAAAACACAAAAAACAAAAAAACAACTGCATTACCAGGTCGATGCACGGAGTGGACAGAGCAAACTCCTATTCCATCTCCCTGCTCCAAAAATCCATTAAAAAAAAAAAAAAAACTAAATTGCTGGAATAACCTTCCAAATCTGTGATTTAGAACAAAGCCCAAATCTCCAAACCTTGAACAATGCTCCAAAATCCGTTTCATTGTGCTACAAAATTTCTTTCCCATCAGCCTAATTTGTGAGCCAAATATTTCAAAAAGGAATCCATTCCAGAAATGTCATGGATCAGCAGAAGGACTGGTCACTTAAAATGTACTAGTGAGGGGCGCCTGGGTGGCTCAGTCAGCTGAGCATCCGACTTCGGCTCTGGTCATGATTTCATGGTTGGTAAGTTTGATCCCCATGTCGGGCTCTGTGCTGACGGCTCAGAGCCGGGAGCCTGCTTCAGATTCCTCTCGCTCTCTCCTTCTCCCCTGCTCATGCTCTCACTCTCACTCTTTCAAAAACAAATAAATGTTAAAAAAATAAAAAATATATATGGCAAAAAATAAGTAAATAAAATGGTCTAGGGAGGTAGGTGGTGTCCAGTTACGGGGTTAAGAGGCACGGCAGACAGACTGACCAAGGTGATCCCTGACAGTGTGTCCCTTTTCTTAGTGAGGTCAGGTTCAGAATACTGCCCAGAACAAGTAAAAAAAAAAAAAATGACCCAGAACGGTAACACTTAACGAGAGAGGAAAGGCAGAGAGGTCAGAGGTAAACGGAGGAAGAGAAGAGAGGTGGGGTGAGAATTTCGGGAGTGACAGAAATGAAAGCAGCAGAACTAAGCAGCAGCTTGGAACCTGGTGGCTCTAGAGAAACCATGGCTCAAGGGAGGAGCCGCGGCTCAGGTGAAAGTAGCAGAGCACAGGGCAGATGGTGGAGACCGTGTAAGAGTAGACGAAGGAAGCTGACTTACAGGTTTTTCTAACGCCGTCCCGCTAATGTGTTACTGGGAGTACAAAAGAAAAAAACCAGTTGATGTGCTAAGATAAAAAAATATTCCTTCTGCTTGAATCCCTAGTCATTGTCCTACATAATCAGGGTTTGGGATTTCCACACCAAACCTGAAAAATAAGATTTGCCTTCTCCTCTTTAGCCTCTGGCCACCCCAGTGTTCGGACCACTGCACGCGCCCTTTGCATTGTGTGACCGCCACGAGGGCACCCGCGACAAATGCCCTGGACAGCCTTGCTCTACACATCCTCTCCGGAGGCAATGCACGAAATGTCTTCTTACTGACCTCGACCTGGCTCCTGCGCCTCCCCTGCTCCCCTAAAGCAGGTGTAAGTACCCGTGGGACAGGGAGCATGGGAGACCCTGACTTTCCCAGGCGTGGAAGCCAGGTGTGGGACGACACCAAGATTTCAGTTCCAGCTGGGTGACCTTGGACAACTCTCTTGACTTCTCTAAGTTTCATTTTTTTTCTTATGCAGACGTGGGGACACGAATAGAACAGGTGAGGATGAAATGCAGTGATGCACTTAGCACACTGCTTGACACCAGGTAAATGTTCTATATGTGTTAACTATTTTTTAATATATCTTTTTTTAAGTTTACTTATTTTTTTTTAGGGGAGGGGTGCAGAGGAGAATCAGAGAGACAGAGGATCCCAAGCAGGCTCCTCACTGTCAGCATGGAGTCTGATGTGTTGGCGCTTGAACTCGCGAACCATGAAATCATGACCTGAGCGTAAATCAAGAGTCGGGTGCTCAACCAAGTGAGCCACCCACCCAGGCACCCGGTATATGTGCTAACTATTAACTGTTAGTTCTATTACAATCAGATCTGAGGCAGCGTCTCTTCACCAAGCTCTTGGATTCTACACTAAACCTCAGAGCCCAGAAACTCAGGACACCCCCTGAGACCCGAAGGGGACACAAAAGTAGATGACCCAGAGCTCTGACCAGCACCCACTTCCCTGTCTTCCAAAGGAAACCCCACCCAGGAGCCTCACCCAGAATATTCCACTTGTGACTTCTCACCCTCAAAGGAGAAGCTTTTGCCAGTGACTTGGACTCACTCGAATTGGTGAAGTGTCACATTCCCAGAACCTAGCCCTTGTGAGTCTGACTCATCACACCACACTCCCAGACTTCAACGCCCCAACCGTGTGCATTCATTGGTTCCACAGCCTCGGACACTCATGGTGCAACCCTTCCACTGAAGTCCACGTGTGCCGGTGGATGAGCCAATTGTTGGTGGGAGCACGGTCATATTCACAGCTACCCCCAGGTAGGAGGCGCGTGCGGAACACGCTAATCGAGGCTCCATCACCCATGAATGATGTGAGTCCTCCGGTAGCTGCTTTCCCATCCCACACCTACCCTGTCCTCTCGTCTCAATTCAACGAATGACCAGGCAGACAGGATAGGTCAGTTGTGCAGAAAGCAGGGGGCCCTCAGTCTGTCCCAAACCCTCGGAAGAGTCTGGTTAGTGATGTTTATATTCAACCCTCTGGATTTTCAGAGAAAAAAAAAATACACATCCACTCAGTGAAATATCTGGTTCTAATGTCGGTTATAAAGGATTCCTCATCGGAAGCTCTCACTCACAAATAAATGTCTTTCCCCGATGAACTGTCTGTTTGACAACCTCCCTCCTGGGCTTGCTCAACTCCTAGAAGCCAACGCAGCTGCCCTATTTGTTATGTTTCTCTTCCTTCGCTATGGGTCTCATCAGCAAGGGCCGTAAACACAGTTCCAAGAGGCAGCAGTTTGGTCAGACGCCGCTGGGCCGCTGTTAGAAGCCCGTGACTCGCCGTCACATCAAACTGGAGACTGCCCAGGTGGCAGGGGACAGCTATGTAGGTCTGTGGGTGAGGTCCCCAGCCAGAGGGCTTCCGGGGAATTCTGGAGAAATACACAAAGCTTGGCAGTCAGTAACGAGAACATCTGTATTCACCTCTGATGACAATAGTCAACCCCGGGCCCCATCCGTCCTCACTTGTTGAAAAGGAAATCTCTTCCTTGTCCCTATGGGGAGCTGACGGGAGGTCTGACACTCCAGGGAAAGAAAGAATTCTCCAATATTAGCTTCGTGAGAAAAGATTAAACATGTGGGAATAGGAACCCGCATCCCACCTCTCTACAGTACGTAGAGGGGAGTACTGAGCGATGCTGGAAAACACATCGAGTTTCCTCGTTTAATGATGAGCTCCCAGGCACCACACGTGTTCCCCAAGGGGCGTAGTTCACACACAGAGCCTGAAATTTTACACTGTCCGTTTCTCGTTCCATTTGAGCATTCGGGTGTTTTCAGGAGCTCCACTGTGCTCGAGGCCCGTTGGCTGAAATATGGGACTGAGCCCCGAAACGATTCACGTGCCTGATGAGCTGGGGGCTGGGGGCACTCTCTAAGCCCCGGGGGTGGGGCCAATGGGCTGGTAAGAAAGACTGCCAATTATCACTTATGACAAGACCCACATAGTAGGAAAGATCAGAAAAAGCCATTTGGCCCATCACTGGTTTTTTTTTTTTTTTTCTTTTTTTTACAAATAGTTTATTGTCAAGTTGGTTTCCACATAACACCCAGTGCTCATCCCCACAAGTGCCCTCCTCCATGCCCATCTCCCCTCTCCCCCCCCACACCCATCAGTCCTCAGTTTGTTCTCAGCATTCAAGAAAGAGTCTCTCATGGTTTGCCTCCCTCCCTCTCCTCCACTATTTCCCCAATTCTTCTCCCCCACGGTCCTCTGTTAAGTTCCTACTAATCCTCCTATACGTGCAAACATATGGTAGCTGTCCTTCTCTGCCTGACTTATTTCACTCAGCATAACGCCCTCAAGGTCCATCCATGTTGCTACACATGGCCAGAGTTCATTCTTTCTCATTGCCATGTAGTATTCCATGGTATAGATAAACCACATCTTCTTGATCCATTCGTCCGTTGATGGACACTTAGGCTCTTTCCATGTTTTGGCTATTGTTGAGAGTGCTGCTATGAACATTGGGGTACACGTGCCACTATGCATCGGCACTCCTGTATCCCTTGGGTAAATTCCTAGCAGTGCTATCGCTGGGTCATAGGGGAGTTCTACTGTTAATTTTTTGAGGAACCTCCACACTGTTTTCCAGAGGGGCTGCACCAGTTTACATTCCCACCAACAGTGTAGGAGGGTGCCCGTTTCTCCACATCCTCGCCAGCATCTAGAGTTCTCTGATTTGCTCATTTTAGCCACTCTGACTGGCAGGCCCATCACTGGTTCTAGGCATTTGCTTCTTTCTAAAGCACAAAGATTCCAAAGATAACGCTTGCAGATGACATTTTAAATTTTTGTAAATTTAATTTTGAGAGAACGTGAGTAGGAGAGGGGCAGAGAGGGGGTAAGCAGAAGATCCGAAGTGGGCTCTGCGCTGGCAGCAGCGAGCTTGATGCGGGGTTCAAACCCACGAACCGCGAGATCATGACCTGAGCTGAAGTTAGATGCTCAACCGACTGAGCCCACCGGGCACCCCTGCAGATGACATTTTACGTAAGAAAATGTATACATAATGCATGGCTAGCACAATGCCTGGCACACCATAAGTACTTTTCACATGGTAGCTGTTGCTAAATCTTAAATATAAAATAACTGTGCCTACACTTCATAGGGAATGAGAGAGGAAGATTTGAGTCTACTACCTGCTCTTGGGTAAACCACCGTTTGCATTATGCATTCTCTTTTGTTTATAAAACAAGGAAATTTGACCAAAGGATCTCTGTGGCCCCTTTCACTGAGAATATTTCATGATTCTAAGGGTTTGTATCCAAACTTTAACCATTTCTTTTTGCAATCCTTTCAAAGTGTTAACGATGAAACCACATTAAACCCTTGGAACACAGACGACAGGGTGGCTCAGGTGGTTAGGCGTCTTGACTCTTGGTTTCAGTTCGAGTCAGGATCTCATGGTTTCGTGAGCTTGAGCCCTGCATCGGCCTTTACGCTGAAAGTGTGGAGCCTGCTTGGGATTCTCTTTTTCCCTCCCCAACTCCTGCTGTCTCTGTCTCTCAAAATAAGTAAATAAACTCAGAGAGAGAGAGAGAGGAGAGAGAGAGAGAGAAGATAAAGAAAATAGAGAATCCCAAGATCACTAGAGAATGGAGGGTAGTTCAGGCACAGAAGTGCAGAGTATATTTCTAAAACACTGAGGCTCAGTCTGTACACTGCCAGCTCTAATTCTTGGAATGCATCATTACCACCTACGATTTCACTCAACCTGAGACGGGCTGGTTCAAGCAAACTGGCGTCTAAGTCACGCTGTGACCATTTGAAGAATGACCCTATTTGTATCATGGGAATGCAGTAACTCTCAACCCCCTCCCCAAATCCATCCCATCTTTTTGAAGACGTGCTCCCCAAGACTCCCGGGACATGTGAGCTGGCAGGTCACTCAGAGGTCCAGGTCCAGCGTCGGAGACTCTCTGCTTGCACCCAGACCAGCGGTCCCTGGGCTTCTACCTGTCACACCTACAGGGTCGTGCGCACACTGTGCCCAAACCGCCCAGCACATCGTTCTGTGGCTTTAATGATTTGAAAGTGCTTCCCCCATGCAAATGCAAGTTTGTCTGTTTGCAATCCTTAGCCACAAATCCTAGTTCTATCTAGAACAACATAAAATAAATCTGTGCCCTTTCAAATATCTGAGTGCAATTCCATTCCAACTCATCTTCCTGTCTTCTCCAGGTGCAACCTCTTAGATGTGTAGTCATCCCACCCCGACATCATTTCTGGACCAGTTGGTGTCCCACATGCCTCTTCTGAGGTTTGCTCAGTGATCTCACCATGCAAAGGGTGGCTTTTTACCGTCCTCCGACCTCTACTGTCAAGCCACTTTGTCTACACGGGAACAGCACAAAGGCATTGTTAGGTTCGGCGTTAGCGCCCGCTGTTAGCAAATGTCTCAACCAACCAGTCCCCTTCTTGTCCGTACCCATCACAAGCTGAGCTGTGTGGGAACAACAGAAACATTACCAAAAAATGAAGAGTGGGATTAGCACAAAAGAGACTTCACACAATACTGATTCACGTACCCCTGCGGTACTGATGAGAGACTTCCACACATACACTCAGTGTCTGCAGCTAAAGCACATTAAATATGCATTTCTAGAGAAGCTTCTCTGTGATGCGGGTTTTCGGTTATAACATGAGCTCATTGCTGGAGCTAAACAGACAGAAAATATTACCACTCTCTGTCCACATACATGTTACTTCATCTTTAAAATAAATGGGGACCTGGGTGATCTTGCTCCATTCCATGGTTCTATGCCAATGACTCTCAAATTTACATCTCTAGCCCAGGCTATTTCCTGAACTCCAGACTCATTCATCCAACTGCGTGTCTGACAGGTCCTCGTAGATGTGTAATGGGCATCTCCCTTGGCACATCCAAAGGAGTTTCTGACCTCCCTTCTCACGCCTTTTCCATCTTTCCGAATGGCAGCTCCTTCTAGACGACTGAGCCACACTCTCTGGATTTATCTGTATATCCTCACTTTCTCTCACTGAACAGAAATTCTATGGGCTCCCTGTGAAATATATCCAGAACCTGACCACTTTTCAACGCCTTCACTGCTCCCACCCTCGTCCAAGCTGCCATCATTTCTCACCCAAATCACACGATAGTCTGATGAGTCTCCCTGCTTCTACTGGGTGTTCACTCTATGTTCACTCTATAGTCCGTTTTCAACAGGCAGCCAGAGTGAGCCCTTGAAAATGCAAGTTGGATCAGGATGCCTGAGTGGCTCAGTTGGTTGAGTGTCTGACTCTTGGTTTGGGCTCATGTCATGATCTCATGGTTCCTGAGTTTGAGCCCCGCATCGGGTTCCATGCTGACAGCGTGGAGCCTGCTTAGGATTCTCTCTCTCCCTCTCTCTCTGCCCCTGCCCTGCTAATGCTCTCTCTCTCTCAAAATAAATAAATACACTTTAAAAAAAACAAATTAAAAAAATAAATAAAACAAAACCAAGCCAAAATGCAAGTTGGATCATGTCAAAAACCCAGCTATGGCTCCCTTTTGCACACAGAAAACACAAACCTAAGTCCTTCCACTAGCAGAAATAAACTGAAGAAGTTTAAGCATAAGCACACATGTAACCTTGCACACCAATGTTCATGGAAACTACTCGTGAAATAGCAACACAGGCACACACCAAACCTTGTGCACCAATGTTCATGGAAACATTACTCACGAGAGCCACAAAGTGGAACCCAAATGTCCTTCACTTGATGAATGGATAAACAAAATGCGGCACATCCATACAAGGGAATATTCTTCAGCCAGAAAAAGGACGAAGCACAGACAGATAATAAACATGGATAAAGCTTGAAAACATTACGGTAAATCAAAGAAGCCAGACCTAGAAGCTCAGAGTGTGTGATTCCCTTCATATGAAATGTCCAGAAGGCAAATCTATAGAGCTAGAATGCAGATTTGGGGTTTCCAGAGGCTGGGAGGAGGGGAGAATAGACTGCTTCCAGGGCATGGGGTTTCTTTCTGGGGTGATCAAGATGCTCTGCAAGATAGTAGTGATGGTTGCACAACTCTGCAAATATACTACAAACCACTGTATTTTGTGACTTAAAAGAATCAAACTTTCGGTAGGTGAATTACATTTCAATTTTCTGAAAAAGGCAAAGCCTTCACATTGGTGTCCTACGTTGGTTCTACATAACTGGGCCCCCCTGGGGCCTGTCTGACTTCCTTGTCTCCCTCAGTCTCCTGTCCAGCCAACCCCGACTCCATGCGAACCGGTAAATGTGACAGGCCTGCTCTTACCTTAGAGCCTGTGACCTTGTTCCATCTGCTGGGAACGCTTTTCCCTGGGAGATGTCCAGATACCTGCTATGTGAAAGTCCCCACTTCCTTTCTGTTTCTGTTCAATCAAGCCTTGACTTTTGAGGAGTCCCAGCTACTTTATTTAACACAACCACCTGCACCAACTTATTTCTAACCTCTGCTCTCCTTTTCCTGTTTTTCATGGCATTTATCACCTTCTGTCTGCCACCTGGCTGACTTAGTACGTGTGTGGTGGATGGTCCATCTCCACCCACGGCAGACTCGAAGCTTCATGCAGGTGTGTCCCAGATGCCTGGGACGGTGCCCCACGTGGAGCAGGTGCTTGAAAAATGTTTGTTGAATGAATGAATGCTGTTTCTCGAGCTTGAGAAATGGGCCCTTGCGTCATGATTTAGAACAGAACATTTTTGACCTGGAAAAAAGAAATGAGATGGAACTAATTGCCTAGAATGCAAGTTATTAGCCCCGTGGAACTGGAAACCAAGGCTGAAAATCAACTCCAGTCTTGCATTAATTCCTACAAGTAGTCTTAGTCTGCTAAGCTATTTTGCCAAAAATGTCCTGGCCCCCTCTTAGAAACATCGTCTCTAACGCCCTCTTGAGACTTCTTGTCTTTCTCCCTCTCCTATCCAGATATAATCCTTCTCCTAGTTATTCCAGGTAAAGAGCATTTTTGTCCGCTTTTCTAGACTCCTCAACACATACCCTCCATATTCCCTTTGCCCCATCAGGGCACATCTATTGCTTACATTCTGGCCGTTTATTTAGTTTTCCATTAACAGAGCGTAAGGGGGCCTTTTAAGGGGGCTTCTTAGGTACCAAAAACTGTGAACTTACCCTTCACTGTTTTTTTTTAATATTATTATTGAGATAAAATTCACATAACATAAAGCTCACCATTTTAAAGTATACATGCTAGTGGTCTTTAGTACACAGAGCTGTGTAAACACCACCACAGTCAGTTACAGGCCATTTTCATCATGCCCAATGGGACCATCCCTTTAAATAGCCACTCCCATCCCCCCACCATCCCTAGTGCCAGGTATCACCAATCTACTTTCCGCTTCTGTAGATTTGCCTATTCTGGTCTGACTTCGTTCATTACCAAGTTTTTAAGGGTCATCCACTTTAGCACCCGACAACATTCCATTGTAGAGATATATCACATTTTGTTTGTCCATTCATCAGCTGATGGACACTGGGTCCAGCTGCTCTTTGGCTCGTATGAATAACGCTGCTATGAACATTTGTGTACAACTTTGTGCGGACGTATGTTTTCGGTTCTCACAGGCACATACCTATAAGTGGAATTGCTGGGTCAAATGGCAACTCTATGTTTAACCTTCTGAGGAACTGCCAGGCCATTTTCTGCAGCAGCTGCGTCATTTACATTCCCCCCAGGAACACGTGAGGACTCCAATTCCTACACATTTTTACCAACACTCAAAATGCCTGGAAAACACTACCTTTTTTTACCAAGGCAATCCTAGGGGGCGTGAAGTGGCATCTCCTTGCAGTTTTGATTTGCATTTCCCTAGTGATTAGTGATGCAAACCATCTTTTCAACTGCTTGATGGCCATCTGTATACCTTTAAGGAAGTATCCATACAAATCCTTTGCCCATAGTTTTAAAATTTAAACCCACACTAGGTAGCATATAGTGTAATAATAATTTCAGGAATAGAATTTAGTGATTCATCACTTACATATAACACTCAGCGTTCATCCCAACAAGTGCCCTCCTTAATGCCCATCCCCATTTAGCCCATGCCTTCACCCAACACCCCACCAGCAACCCTCAGTTTGTTCTCTGTATTTAAGAGTCTCTTAAGAGTCTCTGTATTTAAGAGAGCACATACTCTATTGAATGGAAATAGAACTAAGAATATAGGATTACAAGTTGTTATTTATATGAGCAGTGAAATCTTTTACCCAAATACTGTTTTTTAAATAAAACATATTCCTACAAGAATGGGGCTGGCCCCCAGGAAGGGCAACCACATGGGCCCTTGTCCCTTGCAGCATCCCTGTTCTCTGGAGCTCGGCAACTCTGGCCACTCCTTAGAACACAGACCGACACCATTTACTGGCCTCAAAATTCTCTTGTTAGTGAGAAAATTGGTAGTGCAATCCTATTTGTTGTAAAACTTAAAGAAATAATTTCTCTAAGTATTTGGAGCTATATACCAAGATATTAACAAGGAGCTGCTGAGATTAGGTGTGTTTCACTTTCCTCTTTCTGTTTTAGTTTCCTTCTCCTTTTCTTCTCATCCCCACCCATTAAGAACGGCTCGATTATGTAATGAAAAGAGCAAGAGGGTGAGAGAGGGAGACATTCCGTATACTGAAGATTCAGAGTTCTCCAGCTGCCTCCATTGACAAGCTGCCCTCACCCCAGCTATCATCACCCCAGGAACATCACCAGCTCATTTGAGTGGCAATGAGAGGCATCGGCGGCAAGCCCCTGTGCCCACTCCAAGCTCATGAAATATTTACAGCTTCCAGACAAATCGAAACCATCAACTGGAACACTGGAGACAATAAGAACCATCATACAAAAGACACATCCGAAAACCACTGCATTCTAGCCCTACCTGACAGCTTTGCATCTAACAGTAAAATCGGGATGAAGATAAGACTGGATATTTGTCTCCTTTTGTTAAATGGGCCCTACCGAGCAAATCAAGGAGACCCCTGGGGGGCCCACGCCCGGTCACTCCGCTGATTCTCCTACTCTGCTCTCCTTGGCATTTCTCCCCCAGGGCTCACCATAGCAATTTGCAAATATTATCTGCAGCTTATCTGGTTCCCTAAATAAAGGGCAAGTTGCATGAGAGCAAGGAGTATCAGCTCAGGGAGCAAAACAGTGCTATGTACATGGAGGCAAATGGCCAGGCTTAGTGACTTCCATCCGGGTAGGAAACAGTTTCTCTTTCTACCTCTCAACTGCGTTAGGGAGGTAACTTTCTGTGCCCACATTGGTTTGGAGAATGAGACACGCACATAACCCATAACAGGGCCACGAGAACCTTCCCAAGCCAGTCCAAGGGGCTCAGGAAGGCTCCCCAGAGGAACCTTCTCTCCTGTAAGGGAGAGTTGGTATGTTTGAATAATTTGGGGGCAAGCGGGTGAAATGAGCCCAGGGAAAGAGGGCCACTTCTTCTCCACCAAGTCTGTTTGGAGGCAAAATATACATAAGATCACTTTTATTGGCATAATAAAGTTCTAGGAGCCAACAGTCTACTGGTGAAGTTTTTATGAGCAGGAACATAAATGCATCCATTCATTCATTTATTCACTCAATAAATGTGCCGAGAGTTCCTCCCTGTGTGAGGCCCTGTGCTTTTACAACATCTGACATGGGCACAGATGTGCCTGCATGCCCTTTCCCTAGATTTTTGCCTGGCTCATTCCATCATAGCTTTTTGACTATCAGATATTTTCTGTGGTTTTTTTTTTTAATCCTTTCACATCCACATGGTCCAGACTGTTGGGAACTCCAGTCTTGATTCTTGCAAGAGCCTGTTTCATCTCCCTTCTGCCTAATCCGTTAGCACAGCCAGGTCCTGAGTATTTCACATCCTTCAGGGAACTGTCCCTGCCCACAGGATCTAAGCCTGGGTGTCAAGGTCCCCTCCAATCAGACCCACCTTGCATGTGACTGCCCATGGGCCAAGCACCCCAAAGGCTGAATAATCCGTGTGTGGCGGGGAACCCCCTCCAGCCCCTCTGCATTAACAGGCTCTTTAAAGGCCTGAGTCAAACCCTGAAAAACTCCCCCTGACTGTAATCCACAGTGACCTCTAGTTCTTTGGAACTCCCACAGAATTCCCTTCTGGGATCACTCCTTGTGTCTAGATCCATAGACTACCTTTTGCCTCCATTTAATTGGCCACGTATTATTCTTTCCAATAAGATCTTGAATTCCTAAAAAACTGGGACTGGATTATATCCCCCTCGCAGAGTGCAGCACGAGTGCTATACACATCTTAGGTAGGCAGGAAAAGAAAAAAAGTTTTCATTGACTGTTTGAGTCAACTGGGTTTGGGATGTATCCCAGTAAGGCTCTGTCTGGGTTGTCCATCTCATTAAAATAAACATGCATGGCGGAGCGCCTGGGTGCTTAGTTGGTTAAGCATCCGACTTTGGCTCAGGTGATGATCTCATGGTTCATGGGTTCGAGCCCTGTCTTGGGCTCAGTGTTGACAGCTCAGAACCTGGAGCCTACTTTGGATTCTGTCTGTCTGTCTGTCTGTCTCTCTCTCTCTCTTTCTGCCCCTCCCCTGCTAGAGCTCTGTCTCCCTCCATCTCTCAAAAGTCAATAAATATCAAAATCAATTCTTTAAATAAAATAAACATGCATGGTGATAATGCCAATCAACCCAAGAATAGACAGAAATAGAAGTTTTTACAAGTCTTTGTGGCATTTTTTAAATTAATGTATGTATTTTGAAAGAGAAAGCGCATATGCATAGGGGCTGGGGGCAGAGAAAGAGGGAAAGAGAGAGAATCCCAAGCAGGCTCTGTACTGACAGCATGGAGCCCAACACGGGGCTCAAACCCACGAACTGTGAGATCATGACCTGAGCTGAAATCAAGAGTCGGATGCTTAACCAACTGAGCCATCCAGGCTCCCCTGTGTGGCAGTTTTAAAAAAGGTTTGGCTAATTAATACAAAAGTCACTTGAAGAGGCTACCAGATACTCTCAACCTAGTCCAACCAGGAATTCAGGTAACCCGCCCCCAAAAGGTGATTTAATTCTGGAGCATCAGCTTGTTCTGAGTAAGCCAGGACAGCTCTTGCAACAAGTAGGGAATATTAATAATACATACTAAATATTAATAATATATACTAAATGCCTGAAGGCTATGCCAATCAATTCAGCTCCCCTCCCCCCTTTTTAATGGATACCGCCAAAGAAAAGTGAATCACAGAGTCTCCACATTAAAGCCACATTAATGGCTTGATTTTAGCTGAGATTGAGAGGCAAGGCGATTTCAAGGCAAGGCAGACCCTCCCTTCCTGACAATCTCCCCTGAGGAGCACCAACTCTGCGAGCCACCACCCGGGAGCACCGCATTAACGGCTACAGGTGATATTTGTGCACCAAAGCCTGGTGTCGGTGCTCAAGGAAGGGCCACGCCAGTAGGGGGAAGAGCCAAGGTCACTTAATGGCTGCCAGACTCTTCTTTATGACCCAAGTGGGGAAAGATCTTACGGCATAGATAACCTTCCCTTTCCAAGACCCCAGCTGACGCTAAAACAACACAACAGAATAACCACACGCGCCCATGCACACACGCGCGCACACACACACTGTATGTATTATTAATATATATATATATATGCACACACACACATATTTTTTAAAAGTTCCACCTGCTAAAGCAATACCAAGTTTTTCTCCTGCGAGAACCCTAATTTAACAGACCTAATGCAAACAGCTGAACCAGCATAGCTGGCAAAACAGAACGAAACCACAGTGTAGAAGTGAACTTGTATCAGCAGTTCTGTTCTACTGCCAGACTTTATAACTTTTTAATAAACAGGAATGTCAGTCAACTCAGTGACAAGGCCTCTCCCCCTCCCCCCTCCCAAGAAATAAGAATTTCAAAATATACCTTCCTAAGCCCGAATTCCCTCTTTTGGCAAACAGCTCCCTTCTTTTCAGCAAAAGCCTCCTTTTTTTTTTTTTCATTCTTTTCTCTAACCTCTTCAGGTTTTCAGAAAACTGGCATGTGGCTCTTGGGACATTTCACATCGAGGTTCTAACTCTCGGGAGAGCGTATTGCTGCTACCCCGACGGGCCGCCGTCTGCTCTGTAAGATGGATGCCTGGAATAAAGGAATGACCTCTTCTGTGATGTCAGCACAGGGAAGTGGGTCTTTGGAAGCAGCAGAGTATCTGGTAAGGGGGATGGAGAGGGCTCGCCTTATGTTCCTCCCTCTCCTTCTAGGGCCTAGTGACCCACTCGCTGTCAGTAACCAGGGGGAAGTGGTTTACGTGGAGTATTTCTCCCACGGTGCTGTTTCTTCTCCAAGAGTTATTAGGGGAGGGGTCTCTGTGGGGAAGACCAAACTACAGGCTGGAAGGCCGAGGGAGGCTGGCAGAGGCCCGGGGGAGGCTGACGGAGAGGAGGGTAAAAGGCAGAAAGGAAGCTCGCTTCTAAGTTTCTGATAATTCCAAATCGTCAGAAAGGAATTCAAAACAATGCTAAGCTGGAGATGCCCACCCCCTCACCACTTCCTGGAAAATGTAGAAGGTGTGGGTGACTCTGTGGGTCAAAGGGCAGAGGCTTAAGAGGCGCCCCACCCGGTTCTTGCTTTTGTGGCACCAATATCCTGCACCTAGCACAAGATCAAAGCCATTATTTAAGGCACGGGCCGCCAGTGTGGGCGAGATGCACGGCCAACCAATGTGAGGCCACACTGATGAACATACCAGCAGAATGCGACCCCTGAGGAACTCAGGCCTGCTCGTTTCTATCGTGGAGCCAGCAGAGGGAGAAAACCTGGGAAACAAAAGCCTCTTTTTGTTTGCAGACACTCGGGTACCAGACACTTCTCTCAAGGGACCAGACTGCCATTGTGAATGAACGCTCACAAGCAACCAAAACCAGCAGGCTAAGAAACGATGGCTACCAGGCATTACTGCCTACTCGAAATACTCCACGAGGCAAACCTCCCCCCACTCCGCCCATGATTAAACTAAAAACAGAATAGGGGCGCCTGGGTGGCTTAGTCGGTTAAGCGTCCGACTTTCGCTTAGGTCATGATCTCACGGTTCGTGGGTTCGAGCCCTGCATCAGGGTCTGTGCTGACTGCCAGCTCGGAGCCTGGAGCCTGTTTCAGTCTGTGACTCCCTCTCTCTCTGACCCTCCCCTGCTCATGCTGTCTCTCTCTCTCCTAGAAATAAATAAGACATTAAAAAAAAAAAATTTAAACTAAAAACAGAATAAACAGTCTGCATCATCTTTAAAAACATCTTTATATTAGTTTCAAGTGTACAGCATAATGATTTGGTATTGGTGTAAAATGATTACCATATCATAAGTCTACTTAACATCTCTCACCATATATATTTTTTTGTCTAGTGATGAGAACTTTTAGGATTTACTCTCTTAGCAGCTTTCAAATATACAGTACAGTGCCATTAACTACAGTCACCGCGGGGTACATTACATACCCATGAGTCGGAAGTCTGTACCTTTCGACCCCCTTCACCCATTTCACCCCCACCTCTGGCAACCACCAGTCTGCTCTCTGTATCTATGAGGCTGGTCTTCTTTTTTTGTCTTTATTTTCAAGATTCCACTTATATGTGAGACCACATGGTATCTGTTATTCTCCATCAGACTTATTTCACTTAACATAATGCCCTCAAGGTCCACCTGTTATGGTCACAAATGGCAACATTTCCGTCTTTTTTATGGCTGAATAATATTCTGTTCCATTCTATTCTATTCTATTCTATTCTAGTCTAGTCTAGTCTAGTCTAGTCTAGTCTATTCTATTCTATTCTATTCCATCCCCTCCCCTCCCATCCCATCCCATCCTTCTCTATCTATCTAACTACACACACATATACCCACATCTTCTTTATCCACTGACACACTGATGGCCACTTAGGTCATTTCCATACCTTGGCTATTGTATATAATTCTGCAGTGAGCATAGGGGTGCAGATATATTTTCAAGTTACTAATTTCATTTTCTTGGGTTAAATACCCAGTAATGGAACAACTGGATCATATGGTATTTCTATTTTTAATTTTTTGAAGACCCTCTATACCATTTTCCACAGTGGCCGTGCCAACTTGCATTCCCAGCAGCAGTGCACGAGGATTCCCTTTTCTCCACACTCTCGCCAACACTCATTTTTTCCTGTGTATTTTTTTAAATTTTTAATGTTTTATTTATTTCTGAGGGAGAGAGACAGAGAGAGAGATAGTGTGAGCAGGAGAAGGTCAGAGAGAGAGGGAAACACAGAATCCGAAGCAGGCTCCAGGCTCTGAGCTGGCTGTCAGCACATAGCCTGTCACAGGGCTCGAACCCACAAACCATAAGATCATGACCTGAGCCGAAGTTGGACGCTTAACTAACTGAGTCACCCAGGTGCCTCATTTTCCGTGTTTTTAAAAAACATTTTTTAGTCTTTATTTATTTTTGAGAGAGAGAGCACAAGCAAGAGAGGTAAACACAGAATCTGAAGCAGGTTCCAGGCTCTGAGCTGTCAGCACAGAGCCTGATGCAGGGCTCGAACCCACAGTCTGCGAGATTATGACCTGAACTGAAGTCAGACGCTCAACCGACTGAGCCACCCAGACGCTCTATCCTGTGTTTTTTAGTTTAGCCATTTGAAAGGTGTGAGGTGATTTCTCATTGTGGTTTCGATCTGCCTTTTCCAGATGATGAGTGTTGCTGAGCACTTTTTCATGTATGTGTTGGCCACCTGTAAACTTCCAGTGTTACGACTTTTGAGTAAAAACAGCCATTTCACCATCTTAAGCAGAACATTACATTGTTCTGAGATCCCAAGTGGCTTTATTATCTAGATGAATGCAAAACTCAAGCTGAAGGTCAGACAGGCCCTTTTCTTGAAGTGAATGTCAATACTTTAAGAAGCAGAGAATGTTTAAAGCACATATGAGAGGAGGCAATCAAATGTTTGAGTCAAGATCCTCACTGCCCATATGTTTGTGATTCGTTTAAAGAACGAAACAGAGGCGTAATGTTTTGGGTTCAAAATCTTTCCTTCCCTTCCTATGACTGATTTTATTTACCTTGTAAATCCCAGCCACAAATTTCCCCTGAAATAGCCACCATTTTGAACGCTCCCTTAGAATAACTTAGGGTGGTATTCCATTTCACCTGATCCTTCTTCGGGGCTTATTTATTCTTTTGTTTTGTAGAAACAAGAAAAGAAACGTCTGCTTACTGTACATGTGGCCTGCGTACCACTGTGCAGACCATTTGTCCACTCAGCTGTTATGGACTTTGAGCAGAGGGCACACACCCAGGGCTTTTTATCTAGAAAAAATCTACTGCCATCAATCTCCATCAGGAACTTTCACCCCGAGGTGCAGGATGGGTTGAAAGACTCCCTGAAAGTGTACGTACCATTTTGCATGTTTGGGCATTTTTCTGATGAGCGGGCCTATTGTTTCCATTAGACGCTAGTGCCGAAGACCTTCTGTGTGTCCTTCCAACTCCACTCCCACCCTGGCCACCCTCCTCTGTGCATGCTGCATGGACAGACAGATTTTCTTGGGTCTTCAGCCTATCTCAGCTGATGGAAGACTCAGAGGGAGACGGGAAAGGACAGGGCTCTGGTGCCCAGTTGTTGCCCTGTGGGGCCGCAGAAGGCTGGCTGTGTCTTTCTGCTGCTGACCCCAACTTGGCTCAGGGGGTCCTCCATCTCTGCTTTGTGGCAATGGCTTCCTCCTCTCGCCTCTCTGACCTGTGAGTGTTAGGAGCACTTCTGTGTCTAGCTCAAGGAGCATCTCACACAGCTTTGTAAACAGCCCCTTTCAAACTGTTTATCCTACAGACTGTGTTGTCTGTCTTCTGCCAGGATCCCAAGAAGGTTTAAGAGGTTGGTGACCCTAAAAAGTTACAAGTATTTGCATGTTGAAGGAGTCTATATAAATCTGAAGGAAATTGAATATGGCGAAAACTAAAAAGTAAGTCTCCAGATAACTAGGCAGAAAACCCAAAAGGCATTTGCTCTGTGGTTCCTTCCTACCCTTTGACTGATACAATCTTTCCACTCCCCATGCCTTTTACTTTATTTTATTTCTTTTCTTTTATCTTCTTTTAGTTATTTTATTTTATCTTATTTTATTAATTTATTTTATTTTAGAGAGAGAGCAGGAGCAGGGGAGAGACAGAGGAAGAGGGACAGGGAATCATACGCAGGCTCCACCCTCAGTGAGGTAGAGAGGGCAAGGAGGGCTCAATCTCACAATCCTGGAATCACGATCTGAGTGGAAATCAAGAGTCCAATGCTCACCTCATGGAGCCACCAGCTGCCCCTCCCCGTGCCCTTAACTGAATCCTGAGCACTAGGCTTGGATACTGCTACCTTTGCATCTTGTCTCACACACACCCTCTCCCCACCCATCCACATCTGGTCATGAGCTTAGGCTAAGGGGGGACAGCTGCTCACTGGCAGTTCAAGTTTCACCTGTGAAACTGCAGGAAGAACCCCACCTCAGAGGGTGTGGGAGGGAAAGACGAGGTCATCTCTGGAGCCCCAGGGCCTGGGGCAGCCTGCGCCCGCCCAGCCTGCATTCACACTACGGCTCCACACCATGGCTCCGCCCCCTACCCGCCTGGCCCCACCTTGACCAGTCACTTGCTTTGGATTTGATCTGCTAGACTGTGCCCTTCCTGGGACACAGCTTTGGGTGCTTGTTTTCTGGATGCTGGCACCACAGCCTTAGGCGGTAAGGAACGTTCTGCGCTGAGCACACAGATGCACATACACACACTCAGGCATACACACAAGCATGCGTATACCGGAGCAGGGGAACTGGACCCGCTTTACTCTGATCCACTCCCCACTGCTTTTAAGACAATCCTGAGCTACCTTTGATGGATCAGCGGTAGCATCCTTAGAAACAGAGGCCAGCCCTTTTTTTTTTTTTTTCGAATATGCATTTTAACTCTTGGTGCTGATTTCCTACGATTGATGTGTGTTCCTCTCATCTTGGCAATGCAAGAGTTTGAGGACAGACCAGAAAGGTAGGGGACAGAGTGATCAAGTGTGGGCAGAGTCTGTGCACGTTTCTGGAGGAGGGAGAGGGAATGATTCTGAAAGCTCTGTGGTAACGCAGCAATAAAACATCACTAATTGAGGAATGAATCATTTAAAAAATCATTATGAGGGAGCCTTGGGCAACAAACCGCCCAGTACAATATGCATGGGTTGGAATGAGTAAAACAGCTTCGTCTCTGAGGTGTTTGTACACAGTGCAGCCCCACATTGCCTACCTCCGGCTTCCTGTAGCAAAGCCACCTCCACGCACAGAACACAGGAGGGTCCTGTCTCCACTGCCTCTTCTCCCTTTATTCACAATGCAGACAAACTGTGGGTCCCCAGGGTGGGGGATATTCTGAACTCCCAGATCTCCTGATAGGCAGATCTAGAGTAAATTCTGCAATTGTGGACTGCATGGTCCCTGGAAGTCCTTGAGGAATGACCCATGAACTTCCTAATAGTCCAAATACCTTCAGATCAATCAATGGCTTCTGCCGCCCTCCTGAGCATTCTAGCCCCCAGCTTCCCTTTCCAGCCAGGAAGAAATAAAACCCATCACAGTATTCCTGTATTTCCAGGGGAGATACATGGTATCACAGGAATCTTCAGGCTTTTTTTGTCTGCCACATACCACTGCATGAACCCTGGCCCCACCATTTCTCGACTGTGAGATCTGGCCAGTTGCTCCATCTCTCTGAGCCTCCGTTATCAATTCCATAAAATGGGAATAATAATCCCAAGCCTCGTGGGATGAATGTGAGGGCTGGAGTAATGTGTGTGACAGGTGAAGCACAAAGAATAAAAGGAATAGAAGTAACTCTTTCTGACCTATAAAAGGATGGGTCCTTCTGAGAGGGGCACCCCTCAGAAGGCAGGGGGACGGCACGGGGAGTTTGCTCTGCAGTCATCGGACCCAACTCCTCTTGCCTACTATCCATTCGTCCATTCTGTTCCATCCATGTGTATGTGTGTTTTGTATCAAGTGTTGTCTCCCAACCTGGTCGTAGACTTTGGGTGGGAGCCAAGGTCTCCCTCGTTAATCCATTTGCTTCAATTCCTTCAGAAGGGACAGCAGGGTAAAGACTGGAGTGCAGCCTGTCACGTCAGTCCATCTGGAGTTCAAGTCCAGCCTCAATGGACTTTCTGCACCTGAAGTCACTTTCTGCACCTCAACTCCTACCTCTGGATACTGGTGAGCACAATGTGAGGTGGTACTTGTCAAATGCTTATTGGAACAGAGATTGTCCCTTGGAAGCCCCCCTGCAAATGCTGCCTGTTATTACTAAAACACTGTGGGTACACACTAAACAAGCAGTAAGACGCTACTGAAGGGGTCCATTGCCGTGACCTCCCTGTCCTCCTACGCCATCAAAGTAAGAGTCTATTTTTGGCTTTGATTTGCTGCCTGAAATACTCAATAACATAGAGTTTTGTAGTTTTATAGTCTATATGTTTTAAGAAGTTACCATAAAACCAGACTTCAAAGCATTCTGGAGTTTAACTGTCAGAAAATATCATCTAGGAAAAGCAAGTGTGCCTGAATTAATGGCCTGGTTTCAGTGGGTCTTGAAGCCATTGCATTGGATCAGATAGGGAGACAACTCACTCCACGCTCAATGGTAATCCTGAGGATTCAGGTAGATTCGTGAGTTCTGCAAAATTCTTCTGCCATTACCAGAACAAATCTCCCGTCTTCAGGAAACGTAAAATTAAATTCCCAAAGCAATGGTTAAATCACACGAACACCTGTGTTCCATCGCCATTAAGTCACTGCCCTTGTCTGGAAAGAGCCACCACTGAGGGTGCCATCCTGGTGGCCGACAGGAGGCTCTGGTCTGCCCTGCTCTGGTCGGCTGTGGGCAGCTCGAGGCAATGGAGCCAGAGACGGGTGTTAATTTCTTTCAGGTGTTAATTTCTTTCCTCCTCCCTGTGTTTCTTTCAACCGTTCAGCACCAACCACTACCTCCAGGCGCTCTGGCTCCTGCTGTGGGCTTGCCCAACACATTATCAGTGGATCTGACTGCTTGTAGGACTGAGCGAAGGAGGCTGACTTTATGGGAAAGCAGCACCACGGAGTCCAGATTTTAGGGCATCACTCCTAAGCGATCGAGGCTTCGACTTGGGTCCCCAAGTGATGTTTGAGAATCAAGGTGAGGATCCTTCTTCCTGGATGTCTTCTTAGCCGTGACCAGGAAGACAGCTGGTAGACTTTTTGTGTCCTCGGTGGATGGACAGGCTCTTGGTTTCCATTCAGATTCTCCCATAAGAATGAAAAGCACCACCGGGCACCTGGGGAGCTCAGCCAGTTAAGCAGCCGACTTCAGTTCAGGTCATGATCTCGCAGTCTGTGAGTTCGAGCCCCGTGTTGGGCTCTGTGCTGACAGCTCTGAGCCTGGATCCTGCTTCAGATTCTGTGTCTCCTTCTCTCTCTGCCTCTCCCTAACTCCCACCCTGCCCCCCTCTCAAAAATAAACATTAAAAAATGTTTTAAAAAACAGAATATAAGGCACCACATGCCAGAACTACAGAGTGGGCTCTTCTCTGCATCTCCATTCAGAGTGAGAGCTCCTGTCCACTTGCCCCTATGTCAATACTCACAGGATATTTGATTGGGTAACTTTTGTTTTGCAAGGTTTGTCTGCATGTCTGCCTGGTCAGAAGCTGGGGATGGCTTCCATCTTCTTTATCTTTGCATCTCCTGTTCTGGGGACAGAAGTCTTCAAGAAAAGTCTGTTGAATGGATTTGTGCCATGATGGCCAAGATAACTCTAGACAGGTGGCATCATTTGGGAGCTGTGTCTAAGCTCCTGTGCAGACACCATGGCTCCATGCTCTCTGCAGCTGGAAGAAAAAACAGCCTGGCACTTGGCCATATTGCCTGCATGTCTTTTTACAAAATATACACATTTTTCTCACCACTTTGCGTTACTGAATGACTTTTCAAGAACCTTTCTGCGCTGGAACTCCCCAATGTCTTTTTTCCTCTGCACTCTTAAGGGGTGGCCAAACTTTCAACG
This sequence comes from Proteles cristata cristata, assembly GCA_017311185.1. Taxonomy (NCBI): domain Eukaryota; kingdom Metazoa; phylum Chordata; class Mammalia; order Carnivora; family Hyaenidae; genus Proteles; species Proteles cristata. Next base: position 574,038 of record JAESUZ010004053.1, read on the forward strand.
AAGAGCCAAAAGATAAGTATTTTAAGCTATACGGTCTCCATCTAGCTACTCCAGCGAGCTATGGTGCAAAATCAGACACAGATAATTCCTACATGTTTGGTGGTAGCCGGGTTACAATGAAACTTTATTTCCAAAAAACAGGAGGCTTTGGGCTGGATTTGGTCCTGGGGCCATACTTTGCTAACTCCTGTTCTATGAGAAAGAGGATCCAGAGAGAACATGATAAACTAATTCTGCTATAAGAAAACTCTAGAGATAACTGAACTAGGGCATTTCTTGACTTCCTCATTCATCCATAGGTCACAGGCAGACAAGATAAAATGAGGGGGATGGAGAGAGATTTTGAATCACAGATCCACCTTTCAGGGATGTTCCTCCTTTCATATGCCGCACGAGAGAACAGAAACCCAGCCCCAGATCTGTAGTATCAGGTTTGTACGCCACACTGAGGATTCTTTCTGTTTCTGCCGCCTTTCTTTAGAACTTGGGTTTTCATCCCCAGTTCACGTGACCCCAAAGTATCCATTCACTCTTTTATTGACTCAGTCAGTCCTAAGGTCCTTTATGGCAAGGTCACATGCGCTTACCATACTCCTAGGGGCCGGCAGTGCCCCACGTACAGGAGATGCACTAAGTATGCAGGGGGATGGGCTTCCTTGTTGTCTTAAGGGACATAGAGGTGTTTGGCTTTTGTTGACTCTCTTGGGACATTCCAAAGTAGATAAGGTGCACACAGGTAAGATAACGTACACCTGGAACTTCGGTTTGAAGTCAGGTTAGAAAGACACAAGAAATAGCTGGGTGGAGTTAGAAACCCAACCTGAAACAAAACCGACAGAGGGGAGATAAGAGGACAGCTGAACTTAACCAGAAAAATAACCGATTAGTCCGCTGTGTGGCTTTTGTGTTTTTCCGGCACTCAGGATGGAAGTAATTGGCTGTTTGCAAACAGAATGCAGAGAGAGAAAATGCTCATGCTAAAGCTATAATTAGTTTGTCAATGCTGCGTGCCTGTGATGAGTGTACAGAGAGAAATGCGTTGCTGCCGAAGGGGCTTCCGCCTCCTCTTCTGCCTTCTCTTTCCAGTGTGGCCCTGGCTAATACCAGGCAACCGGAAGTAAGGCATCAGTCAGCCATCCACACTCGGGCTTCCCATGTGGTCCCATCAACCCGGCTGGAAGGCCCCAAGTAATTTCCTCACCCACAGTTCCAAATCCTGATGGCAGGAATGATCCTAGGAAAATCACAGTGTAGGGAGATCAAGTCTATGCCCTCATTTGCATGCCAAGGACGCTGACATCCCTCCTAACTTGGCTCACATCATATTTGATGAATGTGCAAACATGACTGTACCGGTAGTGTTTTCTCTGAAAACTGCAGCAATTACTCATTAGCCAATGAGGGCCCTGGGGCAAAGAATCTGGTCAGGAGACTGAGGACCGTGTTACCAACAGATGCAACGAATTAATCCTGCAAGGCTGGTACTCGAGATTAAAGGACTGCAATTAAAATTTACACGTGCAAGATCAGATGCATTCTCACTCCTAAGAAATTTACTTGGCCTTTACATTGCAAGCCGTCTACCCTAGACTAAAATCAACTAGAAGCACATGAAGATGTAGCCATACGTCTTTATGAATGCACAGGTAGAGAGGGAGAGAGAGAACTAAAAACAAGGTGGCTGGCACGCTACATCCAGAGCCTGGGATTCAGACTCATATCAGCCCCTGATCCCTGATCAGTGGACCTTGGGTGAATTCAGCAGCCATCTGGTTCTTCTTCCTAAACTATAAACAGTAACACTCTAGTAAGGAAGCTTTCTTGTGCAGAATTCCGGGTGGCTACGCGGCTGGGGTCTTGGTGCCTGGGGGCTGGTGTCTCTGGGAGTTGGAACACAGCCTAGTGTTAGGAGACAGGGCTTAGGAATGACACTGCTTGTGTCTGAATGCCTCTGTCACTGGCTGTATGACCACAGGCATGATCTGTAAGCTCTTTGCATTCTCAGTTTCCTCATTTCCAAGGGAGCAGGTGAGGATTGGATGTGCTAAATCGTGTAAAAATCCTTGGGCTAGTTCCTGGCCCAAGGCACACACTAAAAAAATATTACACTGGCATTACAGACAGAAAAGTCCAAGGGGGAAATCCCGGAAGTTACACAATACCTTACAACACGTACAATAACTTGGCACTTTCTAGAAAAGGGGGAGATGCACATACTTATGACTTAGCAATGCCACTGCTAGAATTTCCTAGAGAAATTCACACATGGGAATGCGGGGACACAGTCAGCAATGTTCATCGCAGCCACGTTTGCAAGAGCAAAACACTGGAATGACCACCTAACGGGAGAGTGGATGAATAAAGTTTGAAGTTTCCACATGATAGAATACTGCTAAAATGGATCAATACCAAAAGCATAATATTGAATGAGGAAGGAAGAGTTGCAACAGGAAGCGTAGGGTGTGATATCACTTGTGAAAGGTTTAAAAATGTAAATCAATATTCCATCTTGCTTACAGACATACACCCATGCCACAAAATAAAATAGGCACTCAAATAAAAACTGCCATATTTGGAATAACTGTTTCCTCTGGAGGGGCAGGGGGAATGAGATGGAACGCAGGAGCCCTCAACTATTCTGTGACGCTTCATTTCTTTAAAAAAATAAATAAATAATCAGGCTGGAGCATGTTGGTGGCTCAGTCGGTGAAGCGTCTGACTTTGGCTCAGGTCATGATCTCACAGTTCATGAGTTCAAGCCTGTATCAGGCTCCCTGCTGTCAGTGCAGAGCCCACTTCAGATCCTCGATCTGCCTCTCTCTCTCTTAAAAAATACTTCAAAAAATAATCAGCAAAAAAACATGCAAAGCATTAAGTTTTAATTGTCTGTCTCATATCTTCTTATTTTGCACGCATACAATGTTGTTTAATTTGAAAAGAATTCTGAGCTGTGCTTTTGTTTTTGATTTGTAATATTTGCCCTCTCTGCTATTCTGGTAGCATAAGGTCACATATGTGATTTTGGTTTGTGTTTTCCCTTCCATCTTCTTATATCAAAGGCTTCCCTTATTATAACTCCTAATGGACTAAAAACTCTCAGCTTCACGGGGTACCCGGGTGGCTCATTCAGTTGAGCATCCGAGTTCAGCTCAGGTCATAATCTCACGGTTCATATGTTTGAGCCCCACGTCAGCCCCCTGTCAGCAAAGAGCCTGCTTTAGATCCTCTGTCCCCTTCTCTCTGCCCCTCCCCTGCTTGCACCTCCAAAAAATAAATATTTTTTTTAAAAACCCTCTCAGCTTCACTAACCAATACTGTACACCAATGGCATGTTTGGCTAATGAATGATTCTCTCATTAAAAAACATTTATGTAGTCCCCTGAATGCAGAGCTCTGCTCCAGGCACCAGAGGTGGGAAATGATAACAGGGTTCCAGCTATACAAGGAGACAGATTATTGTAGCATCATAAAAATTTAAAATATTTTGATAGTTTAGCTCATGTTACAATGATAGAATTTTAGAATTCTTGGAAAAATGCAAATAGCCCTAATGGAAGGGGGAACGAAAGACACAGAAAAATTTTCACATAATAATTTAAATGACTGATGAGGACACGAAAAACAATCAAGCCGGTGAGAAATAAAAATGAATAAAATTTAAAAAGAGGTATCATTTTAAACTGGCAACGGTAATACTCAGTATTGGCACAGGCTCGGGACCTTGGGCACTCATGTACAGTGGGTGGGTAATCTGGCATTACGTAGCAAGCGCCTTAAAAATAGGGATACACTTTGACCCAATGATTCTCCTGCTAGGATTACACACTGAACAAATAACCCAAAATACACACAACAATTTGTGTGCAAAGATATTTGCTGCAGCAGCATTAATCAGAGGAAAACACCTAAATATAGGACAATAGGGTATTCATGAAATATTATCCATGCAATGTAATAAACTGTAGGCTTCATATATTTATTTTCAAGTTTTATTAAATGACAGGTAATCCAATTTTGTAAAGTAACTATATGCATTGGGAAAAGATTGGAAAGAGACACACTAAAAGGCCATTGGTGGTTATCTCTGACCCCTGAGATCACAAATATCTTCTTTCTTTATACCCTTATATATTCTTCTTCTTTTTTTATGTTTATTTATTTTTGAGAATGAGAGAGAGAGAGGGAGAGAGACAGATCATGAGCAGAAGTGGGACAGAGAAAGAGAGAATCCGAAGGCTCCAGACTCTGAGCTGTCAACACACAGCCTGATGTGAGGCTTGAACTCATGAAGCGTGAGATCATGACCTGAGCTGAAGTCCAATGCTTAACTGACCGAGCCATCCAGGTGCCCCTATACCCTTATATAGCTTCCAATGGTCCTGTCTTATAATTAGAACAAAATATAAATTTTCAGATAATTACAGACACGGAGATCCAGGCAGGACCCCTGGATGGAGAGAGGTTATGTGAAGGCGGCACCACTACTGAGCAGCTTTTCTCCCCTTGCTGGCCTGAAGCCATGTTTGGAGAAAGACCCAAAGAAGAGCAGAAGGTCTTTCCTGGGCCCCAGCAATCCTGGCAGGAGAGGACCGCTGGACCACGTAACCAAGCGCTCCAGGCAATGTCCACGCTCTCACTTCTGGAATATTCATCCCTCTGTTTCCAGCAGGGCTCCCTGCAATGAGTGGGAGAGAAAGGCAGCTACAGAAAGGCCGTACTTACCCTGGCATCCCTGCCTTAGGAATCTGCTTATTAAAACGTCAGGTGCACGTGTAAATAGAAAGGAACACAGCACAGTTTCTGAAAAATGGTAAGATGTGCAGGGATTTGGAAGTACTTAGTTCAGCTAAAAACAGGCAACGGATGGTGGCGAGACATCAGACAATAATGCAAGCGTGGTACTGAGCCAGCCTCATGCCCCTGAGAAGTTGCTTGGTGAACACGTATTTAACCTTAAAAGTTGCTGTAAAAAAAACCATACACGCAACATCTAGCGCTTATTCCGCCTTGAACTCAAATGTCTGTCCCGAATACGTCTGTGATAATCTACAGTGGAGACTAGTTTTACAGAGTGGCTCTAAGATATCTAGGCATTTATCCATGTTGGCAAACAAAGCCCAGCTTGGGAGCGATTTTCCCTTCAAGAGAGTTCCCACAATTCTTACAATAGAAAGGAGAGAAAAAAGGAAAAAGAAAGAAAGACTTGCAGGGAGGGGGCTCCCTTCTCCTCCACTCCCAGTGGCTCTGGGACAGAGAACTGGGGCAGTTTCTAGGGCAGATCAGATCTTTCCATTGAGCCTCCTCAATGGTTTTCTCGATGTTTGCCTAGAGCAGGAGCCTGATGACAAAGTGCATCGGAGGAAGGCCTCTCAGTGGAAGGTATCAAAGGAAAATACGAAGTTTTGTTCAGTCAGGGCTTTCCTGCCCTGTTACTGATGCCTTTGAGTAGCTCAGAAGAGAGACAAAGGGAAGAAAACCCGCTGGACCAAAATGTGCTTTTTAAATCCAACCCCCTTTCCATTCGTGTAACGAGACGTGCAGCCTGAATGCACTGGGGAGGGGTTGGTAAGGCCAAAGCGGAGCCATATTTTATTTCCACCCCTCGTCAGGTCGACCGCCCTGGACACTCAAAGACACAGACACAAGAACTCCTCGGGAGACAAGTAATGAGGCAGCCTTGAATGTTGCTGACCTGCTTGGAAGAATGAAGCCAGGGAAATTAGTGAGCGGCTCAAAGGTGATGGCAAGCAGTACAAAAGAGAACAAGAAAGACTCTACTATGAAAAGCTCCTTTCTTCACTCACAAAACTTCTAGGAGCCCAAAAATGAGGCCCAGGACCTTGTTAGAACCAAAACTTAAAACTACTCCACTTGAGTAAGTTGAGTTGGCCACCTTCCAGTGACCCGCCTTTCTTTAGCACACGCCCTTCATCTTGGTGTGAGTTTCAGCCTCCTAACAGGGTACCATTTTCAGCCCACAGCCCACCTAGCCTGTCCCTCCCAAGCTCCTGGTTGGCCTTGTGACCTGTGCCATACTGGTACAACGATAAAGACGTTCACTGTAAGTTTACGCAATTTCAGAAAGACACCATCTCCGCACTGAGGTGCATCAAGGCGGTTACTCTATCAGTACACAGACGTAAAGCGACTGGCATTTTAAATTTAATGGGCATAATGACTTCACCTTCTTCCAAAGTCCTTGGGCCTTCGTTTCACCATTCAGAAATTGAGGACTTGTTAGGATCTCAAGGTTTCCCTTATAGTTTGTGATCGTGATATCAGGCAAGGTAGAAGCCAAGTGAAAAAGCATTCAGCAAGACAAAAGACATTGTAATAGTAAAAGCCACGACTCACAGCAAAAATGCAACATTTATGACTATTTTTGCACCAAACACAGAGCAATGACTCTCAAAAAATAAAACTACCTGAGCTGCGAGGGGAAATCAACAAAAACACACTAATAATAAGAGCCTCTTCCCCAAGACCAGGACGAGGGTGAAGTATAAGAGGCACTCTCCTCAGATGCACAGTTTAAGGAGGTGCCAAAAACTCAGGGACCAAAGTAAATATTTCATGCAATATTGTTAAAAATAAAAATCAATACTGGAGTGCCTGACTGGCTCCGTCAGTTAAGCATCTGACTTTGACTAAGGTCATGATCTCACGGTTTGTGGGTTCAAGCCCTGTATCAGGCTCTGTGATGTCAGCGCAGAGCCCACTTTCGATCTTCTGTCTCCCTCTATCTCTGCCCCTCCCCCTCCCATGTGCACGCTCTCTCTCTCTCTCTCTCTCAAAAATAAACTTTAAAGAAAAAATAAAATAAAAATTAACACAAACAATCCAAGATGGATAAAACCTGAAAATTTCAAATTAAAACAGAGTAAGTATTGCTGATCTTTTTTCATCTCAGGCTCTGATATGGCTCAATATGAGGCTGTCTATGCTTTAACCTTGGACTCTCAGTCCAAGACAACTGAAGAAGACAAAAAGGAAGTGAAGCTGTATGAGACCTATACAACATGATCAGTAAGATAGGTCTGCTGTGTTTGGAGAACCAGACAGCCACATGCAAAAGAATGTAGTTGAACCCCTACCTCACACCATAGACACAAATGAACTCAAAATGAATAAACAACCTAAAGATAAGAACTAAAACCATACAAAGTCTTAGGAGAAATTATAAGGATAAATCTTCAGAACTGAGGATTTGGAGATGGATTCTTAGATATGACATTGAAAAGTGCAAGCAGCGAAAGAAAAAAAGCAAACTGCACTTCACCAAAATTAAAATCTTTTGCATCATAGGACAGTATCAGAAAAGGGAAAAGACAATGTACACAACAGGAGGAAATATTTGGAACACATATATCTGACAACATCCAACTGATATGAAGAATTCGTACAATTCAACAACCAAAAGATAATTTAAAAATGAGCAAAGGATTTGAACAGACATTTCTCCAAAGAAGATACATGAATGATCAATAAGCACATGAAGAGATCTCAACACCATTAGCCATCAAGAATATGCAAATCGAAACCATGATGAGACATTACTTCATACCTAGGAGGCTATTCTTTAAAAAACAAAATCTAGTGTGCCTGAGTGGCTCAGTTGGTTAAGTGTCCGACCTTGGTTTCTGCTCAGGTCATAAACTCATGGTTTTGTGAGTTTGAGCCCCACATCAGACTCTGCAGTGCAGAGCCTGCTTGTGATTCTCTGTCTCCCTCTCTCTCTTTCTCTCCCCCACTCATGCTGTCTCTGCCTCCCTCAAAATAAATAAATTAATAAACCTTAAAAAACAAACAACTAGACAAACAAAAAGGGAAATAACGAGTGTGGGTGAGATGTGGAGTAATGGGAACTCTCATCCTTGCTGGTGGGAATTTAAAATGACGCAGCCACTATAGAAAACACGTGGCCAGTTCCTCAAAAAGCTAAACACAGCATCACCATATGACCTGGCAATTCTGCTCCTGGGTCTAGACCCAAAAGAACTGAAAACCTGTACACCAATATTCACCACGGCATTCCCTATAACAGCCAAAAAGTAGAAAGACCCAGGTGCCCACGACCAGATGAATGGAAGAACAAAATGTGGTATATCTATACAACAGAATATTACTTAGCTACAAAAAGGAATGAAATTCTGATACATTCTACAACTTGGACAGTCCTTGAAAAATTATGTAAAGTGAAAGAAAGCAGATACAAAAGAGAGAAATATTGAATGATTCCACTTACACAAAATATCTCCAATAGGCAATTCATGGTGACAGAAAATAGAATAGAGGTTACCAGGAGCTAGGGAAGGGGGAAATGGGGAGTTATTGCTTCATGGTTATAGAGTTCCTATTTGAAGTGATTAAAAAATTTTAGAAAGAGAGGGGGGTCACAGTTGCACAAAACTGTGAATGTAATTAATGGCACTGATTTATAGAAATGGTTAACAAGGTCGATTTTATATTATTTTTTTTTTACCACAATAACTTAAAAAAGAAAAGATAGATCTTCTGGATACACATCATATTTTGAACCCAAACAACAGAATACACACTACAACTTCTTCTCAAGTGCAATTCATAAATATTTACCTTACATTGACTCATAAAGAAAGCCTCAATACAGTGTCATAAAGTAGAAATAATAAAGACATTATTTGATCCAGTAAAACCAAAAATAAACAATAAAATAATAAAAGCAAAAGGTTCTTCCCCCTGGAAATTTAAAAATTCTGTATTAAATAATTTTCATTTAAAAGCAGAAATACAAACCAAAATTGCAGAATTTCTTTCTTGTTTTTTTGAGAGAGAGAGAGGGAGAAATAGAGAGTGAGGGAAGAAAGGATCCTAAGCAGTCTTCATGCTCAGCATGGAGCCCAAAGTGGGGCTTGATCCCATGATGTGAAATCATGACTTGAGCAGAAATTGAGAGTCAGACACTGAACCAATGGAGCCACCCAGGGGACCCCCAAACTGCCAGATCTCTAAAACAAACTGTTACTAAAACTATAATCTATAAAATACAACTAAAACAGTGATTGGGGGAAATCTGTAGCCTAAATATTCATACCAATAAAAGTAAATGCATTAAATTCCCCATCCCAAAGCAAAAAGAACAAAATGGACCAAATGAAGCACAAGGAAGGAAATAATAAAAAATAAAAGCAGAAATCAATGAATTAGCGAACAAAAAAAAAACAGTAGAATTTAAAAAATAAATCAAAATGATTGTTCTTTTAAAAAATAATAAGGGGCCCCTGGGTGGCTCAGTTGGTTGAGCATTTGGCTCTTGGTTTCGGCTCAGGTCATGATCTCACGTTTTTATGAATTCGAGCCCTGCATCAGGCTCTGGGCTGGCAGTGCAGAGCCTACTTGGGATTCTCTCTCTCCCTCTCTCTCTGGCCCTCCCCAATCACACTGTCTCTCTCAAAATAAATAAAGTTTAAAAATTTTAAATGAAAAAAAAGAAATTTCAAAAAACATAAAACTTTTTCCTGTAGTAAATCTAATGGCGATGAACAAGATGAATTAGTTCCCATAGTGAGGGCATAACCCCAAACAGGCTAAATCTAGAAAGCAATAAATACTTAGAAGTTCACTCTCCAGCTTAAAATCTCATCCACATTTCACACTGTATTCTAGAATATGTCTCTTTGTGTTTTACTGTTATAAAAGATTGGTCCCCCTATGCCTCAAGTCTTTTTAAGAAAAACTCATGCCCAGGAATATGTGCCATATACCCAATGGCTTCTGGGTGGCCTGGCACATGGCTCTGCATCACTGGGATTTAGGTAGCACAATCTGAAAAGATCCCATCAGTATTAACCCTAATTCATTCTAAATCCTGATGCAATGTACACAGAGCATAGTATCACTGGTCACCTCATTTTCACAGTGAAAGATTAAGTCACAATGAAGGGACTTTTTTTTTAACCAAATGTACCAGAATCAGCTAGTAGCACAGACGAAACAATAATTTGCCATCCACCATTGTTCTCACATAGCTACTGCACCCACTGGACCCAATGTAGTGCCCTACATTTTATTAGAAATATTTTTAGAGAAAAAAAATAGATTATTCTCCCCATATAATTAACATGACTCCTTTCTTCCTCTGGCATTGAATCTGAGAGAAAAGGACTCATTCCCCTTTTCAGAACACTTGAAGCATCAGCAAAAATCTTTTCAGAGAAGCATGGTGCCAGTCCACCCTTCTAATCGTTGTGTTCAAATTCAAATCCCAGTCAACAAATGTGGGTGGCAAGCAAGCACCTTCAGCCCCATAAACTAGGAGATTGGGAAGGAGCCAGTCTAGCTTACAAACTAGACAGGGAAAGCAACTTACAAATGGAACGACAAAGTCAACAGGGAACACTGGAAGAGAACGGCCACCAGAAATACCAACTAGACAGCACAGTGGATTACTGCAAGTGGTTGAATGTAATGAAAGCAAGGGAAAGTCACACATTCTGTTCAGACATACCCCACCTGCATCCCACCGTACAATGCTGGTGCGGCCCAAGGCAAACCATGCTGACACTCTGCTCTCCTCATCAACAGATAGCACATCCATCACATATGGACATAACCCACACGTTCAAGAATGAAAAATGCTCACTTGAGAACAGATAGACTCCATAACCAGTAAATCCATTTGCGTTGAATCCATTAGCACAAAACGTTGGTAGTAACTGCGGTAAGATACCAAGCAGACCATAACAACCATCTCACGGTAAGGGCATGTCCTTGGGACACACTGTCATTTGAAATCTAGGTTTTTGTCCATTGTCGGCTACACTTCCCTCCCACAGTGCAGTATCAGGGATATTTTACCTTTTTATTCATCTGAGAGTTTTCCAGTAACTTAACTATGGAATTCCAAAATCCAGTCTAAAAGAGGAAGGTCATTGTGATTTGTCTCCCATTTTGGCAAATGCGAAGAGCTTGAACTACCCAGGTGTTTAGTGGGTGGACCTCCCAGCTCATAGTGACTTACCTGATTAACAGCACAAAGGGGAAATGTCCTTCAGCCACAGAGGGGGTGACAGAAATGGAGACACACACCCCCGCCCCCCGGCACACTGAAACACAGAAATGATGTCTGAGATGGAAACAGAGCGCCTCCTGGTCCAGTTTTGATGGAAGTGATTACTAGACATTTCATAAGCAAATGCAATTAAAGGCAACTTATCTAAAGCCACTTCCAGAAAGAGTTATTAGGGAAACGCATTTCCTTTATGGCGTATCCAGCATGTTTCCTGACTCGGGCTTGTAAGCTGCTATCGCTGATCTTCAGAAACATCTTGGTTTTGTCACCCCAATCACTTCCGTATGACAGCAATCCATGGGGATGCAGAGCTCAATGCAAGGCCCTTGACTTGAGCCATCACACGTAGTTGTATTCCTTTGAGGTTCAAAATGCACACGGCACTATTCTGAACTTGGCAGGCCAAAGAGAGCAGCATAGGATCGATCCTCAAGTTCAGATGTGCTAAAGCAAACAGTCTCCCCATTTCAGGCATGGAGGGTTCTTCCCTCTGAGAATGCCATGGCTTGTGAATGTTCTGGGTTGCTGTAAGGACTCAATAGTCCCTGGGTGCTTCTGGTTCAAAAAATCATAGGGTTAGCCAAAGCACAGTGGGTCCCACCCTCTGGAATCGACAGATGTTTAATATAGTTTTCAGTGAATGGACGGCATCAAGTTATTAAAATTCAAGGTAGCTCTGTGTATGCAAGAGAGGATTCAACACTTCATAGGTTGTGATGTCAATTCTGAATCTCAACAACAGCTCTCGAAGTATAGACCAAACTGCTAAGAGCCCTGGGGTGCTTTTATAACACTCCACACTGAGGGAATTCCAGCATCTCCTTCAGGCTTTAGAACATCAGTTATACCATGAGAAGATATATATTTATTCCTTCTCTCTAAGATTAGTTTTTATCAAAGGTTACTATTTATCCTCCCCATATTATCTATATTCTCACTTGCTTAGTAGATACTCAAAACAACAGACAAGCTGGAGTGAACGGAATTAAAACATCAAGCCCCGAACATTCCCCAGGAGCTCCTTGGCACCACTGGCACCAATGGCCTTGAGCACAGAAGATCAAAGCACCTTGGGAGCTGTCAGATCGAATGAGCAAGAGCACAGTGGCAACGCGGAGCATCCCAGAAATGCACCTGGCCCAGAAATGCTGGCTGGATCCACCCTGTGCCCGGTAAGCGAAGAGGCAAAGCTCAAACAGCAGCCAGGGTTGCAACTACAGGGCAGATTACGTTCAGTCCATTGAATTATATCCTGAGCATCTACAGTGCTCATGGTGTGTGTATTTTCACAGCGGAGGCCACGGGCTGTAGTCAAATAAAGGAACCGACTTTCCTCCTCCAGAAGCCACACCAGTGTCCATGGGAAGTCCCTAGTGATGGCAGTAATGATTTGTCTTCATACAAAATAGGAGGGGCTGGGGTGCCTCTTCAATGGTTTGTGAACAGGGAGAGGGCAGGATGCACAATTCTATCAGATACCCCCTCCCTGAGATAAACAGCTCAAGGGAGTAGATTGCTTTATCATAGGCTTCACGATCATTTTTTCGATTACTCCTGAACCCAAACATGACTCTTTAGATTCCTTTTAGTTAAGCTCTAGAACCTCCAGACTCACCACAAAGGAGGTGACCCTGGGGGGTAAAACCCAATCGGTAGTCAGTAGGTTAAGACCCCATGCTTTTCTGAGCCTGTTGAAGGCCCAGTCACCTGCATGGCCGCTGTTTCCGACGTAGATGTCTGGGACCTAATCCAGGCTTCTTAGACTTTTTGTTCTCAGCTACCTCTATCAAATTTAGCCAAATTGTCTCCACAGAAGCAGACCCTGTGTGCACCCTAATGTCTTTATCTGAGAGAAGGGAATGTGACGAGGGGGGTGCACGTGGGTGGCTCAGTTGGTTAAATGCTGGACTCTTGATTTCAGCTCAGGTCTTGATCTCGTGGTCATGAGATCGAGCCCCACATCAGGCTCTGCACTGAGTGTGATGCTTGCTTGGGATTCTTTCTCTCCCCCTCTCTCTGCCTGTCCCCTGATCATTCTCTCTCAAAATAAATAAACATTTTTTATAAAAGGAATGTGATGAGGCAAAATGAAATAGTCCATGTTGCTCAAAGTAGCACAGTCCCCAAAACTCATGTCAAGAGTAAATTTTGTGAGAAATAAGAGAGGAAGCCTAATAGAAGAGCAATGCTCGGGGCCCAGGGACTACAGGCATGGGCTCTGGGAGGTGAGGAGCGGTGGCAGCAGCCAAGGTCACCAGGCTGGGAAGTCAGGTGTCCTCACCTGGCCTCTGGCAGGGGCTTGGTGGCACCAGAGAGAATGTGAGGGTTACCCTAGGGCCAGCAGGGCTGGGCTTTCCAAGTGTTCTAAAGGGATCTTTCCGTATCAACTAGTTTCATGAACTTTTATACTTTTCATTATGGAAAATTTCAAATATATATGAAAATGGACAATAGTCTACAGTTAATAGTCTATGTACTTATTACCCAATAAGGATCAATTCATAGCCAATCTATCCCATGTACACCCCCCACTTCTCTCTTCTTCTATGTTATTGTGACGAAAATGCCATAATTGTAACATTTCATCTGTAAATATTTCAGTAGATATCTCTAAAGGATAAATACATACACACAAAACATGCTAAGTCCATTATCATTAAGATATTTTAATTCATTGCCTTTTTTTCCCAAAAATATTTTCATGTTTATTCATTTTTGAAAGAGAAAGAGACAGAGCATGAGCAGGGAACGGACAGAGAGAGAGAGACGCAGAATCGGAAGCAGGCTCCAGTCTCTGGGCTATCAGCACAGAGCCCAACGTGGGGCTTGAACTCATGAACCGTGAGATCATGACCTGAGCCAAAGTCAGACGCTCAACCAACTGAATCACCCAGGTGCCCCTTCACTGCCTTTTTAAATTGTAACCCATGGCCTTTTGGTGGTGCTCCCCAGGCTGGGCTTGCCTGAAAGATCAGGGTTTCGTAAGACAAACATGGTTCCTTACAATTCCTGGTCACCACGCCTTGGATTTCACGCTATGTGCCCCCACACAGCCCAAGGAGGAGGAACATTCGTTCTTGTCTCTACTCAGTCACAGCATTAAAACCATAATGTACTTGGCTTCCAGAGTCCTCCGTACTGATGGCTGTGACTGATACAAAGTGAGCTGAGGACAGAACCAGATTCTGCTACAAATTAAATAGGAATTTGGTGTTTCTGCTCAGCTGGGCCGCATGTGAGGAAACCCCCGTGCCCCAGAAGAAAGAGTTGACATTTCTTTATAATGGAAGAAATCTGTTTCCACTTAAAATATTGCTGCTATGGGTTCGGATACTATATAATTCTTTTTTACACGCAGCTCTCGGTCTTGAAGAAAGACACACGCGGATTTTGGAATCTGTGGCACTTCAAGTCGCAGCATGCTTTCCAACGGGAAGGGCCCCTGTCTCGGGCGACTCCCTAGCTTCTCATTTCCCCTCCTGCTTTCCCACCTCATAAGAGAACATGGACGTTTACTCGGGAACAAGTTCCCTTTACTCTGAGGGACGTCAGTCGGCTTCATCAGGTCCCATCGTCCGACATGAAGTAACCCCATTTTCTGTTCCTGCTGGCTTGCTCGCCAGCCCCAGACACTGCAGTGATGAGACACGGCACCCCCAGGGTTCAGGAACATCGGCGTCCCTTTGATGGCGGTACTGGGTTAGTCTTGCAGCTTTCCCGTCTCACCAGCCTCTTTGTCTGCTGGCTACGTGAGACCGAGGGCACGTTCAGGTGCTGAGGCTGGTGCTGAGCCCTGCTCCCTCAGCCTTCTTCCCGCATGTTGTGTGCTTCCTTTCAGTGCGCCTGCTGCTCTTCTTTCAGAGACTGGCCCTGGGGCCGCTGGGGACTTGACTGCAAGTCTCTGGGGTTTGCAGTCTTGAGGGGTGATCGGGGAGTATGACAGCCCCAGCTCCACTGCCCAGCTCAGGACTCCTCTGTGCCGGACTCACCCACCAGAGCTCCCCAGCAGGAAGGATACAGAGATGGACCTTTCCTGGTCTCCCCTTCTCTTTCCCGCCTCTGCCTCGCTCCCTTACCTGTTCCCCAGGGATCACATTCTTCATAAATCGCTTGCGCAGATATCCTCACTTAGGGATCTGCTTCCGGGGAGCCCGGTTGAAAACAGCAGGTCACCTAGTATGCCCTTGGTTTATTTGGGGGTGTGCTGGAAAGGGCTGTTCTTCCTCAACACGCATGTGCACAGGCACCCAGGTGGGACAGTCACATGCAGAAGGATTTCACACCCAGGCAGGAAGCAACTTTCACTTCGTCTTCCATCTTTGTGGCACCAAGCAAAGGCCACTAGGCCTGGGGATCTCGGCCCGTCCCCTTGTAGCAGAGTGACCTGGCTTTGTCCATACTTTGTTGGGGTTTTTTATAGTATTATTTTTATTAAAAATTTTTTTTTAACATTTATTTATTTTTGAAAGAGAGACAGACAGTGAGTGAGTGACGGAGGAGTAGAGAGAGAGAGAGATACAGAATCCAAAGCAGGATCCAGGCTCCGAGCTGTCAGCACAAAGCCCTACATGGGGCTTGAACTCACAGACCATGAGATCATGACCTGAGCCAAAGCTGGACGCTTAACCCACTGAGCCACCCAGGCACCACCATAGTATTCTTTTTAAAAAGGCAATACCTACTGTATGGGTGTGAGGATTAAGCAAGATCACCTAACCCAGTGCCTGGCACACAGCAGGTACTCAGCCACTGCCCGCTGAATCTGAACCTGCACTCTGATGATGCCCTTTAGGTCAGAAGTGGCCCAAAACCCATTAAGGGAACCAGACGCCTTGGTAGCCAGGCTCTTCCCCAGAAGTGTCTGCTGCGCTTGTGGATTCCTCACACTTCCAGGGGCAGGAACCAGACGCTATCATAACTGCATGAAAAAAACGGTCCCTTGCCAAGGAAAAAAGGCCCTTGACGGACGTTACAGAGGTTTTATGAGCCATCAAGTGCAACAGCTGATAGTCCCCGGCAATTTTTCCACCCAACAATTGTTACGCAGCAGGTGATATTTCATTATCTTTTCCCTTCTGTTTAACGCACTGCTCACCTTCTGCTGGGATTGTTAGTCTTGATTATCAATCTCCACATAAAAATATAGGAACATCCTATTCTTGTGCCTCTCCTGGGGTCTCTCTGGCTGGCTCGTTACTGTTGGAATCACGCACTCGTTCGCTGCTCGGATTGGAACCTTCACTCCCAGAAGCCAACAGATGATGTGGTGGGGGGCGGGGTGGGGCAGGATGGGAAAGCAGGAGGAAGCAGTGACCATTCTGGAGCATCAGAAAGTGACAGAATGGTGGGCAACAAGAAGCCAGCCACAGAGGAAGACTCTTGCTCAGTTGCGGCTGTGGTTGCAGACATTTTAGGGAAGAAGTCAACATTTTTCCTAAACTGCACCCTTGCATTCCTGTGGCAAAGGAAACTTGGTGACTGTGTCCATGGGGGGCCATCGGGCTTCCCTGTGTCTTCACGATCACACGTGGACCCCTGCGTTTCCCACGCTCAGCGCCTTCCTGGTGGTTAGCTCCGGGCAGCAAGGCCCACAGGCTCCGCACCGCTATTCAGGACGACCACAGACATGCTGGTGGCACCACCCTCCGGGTCTGAGAAAGCAGGTGGCTGGAGTTCACAGTCCCCAGGCGGCACTTTGCAAGTCCACCCAAAGCCAAGGAGAGAACTCCGGGCCATCCCTGCCCTCTTTACGAGTGACTGCGCTGGTCTGGATTTTTATTCCTTCCTGTCTTGCCTCCTTTTAAGCATGAAACCATCCAGGTGCTAGGGAGCTGCCCAGCGTCTGGTAAGCCGACATTTGTACCGGGTACCAGAGGTCACTTTACGCCAGCCTGCCCGCGCGACAGCCAACCCACGTGACCACACCGCACTTGCCGAAGGGGCTCCTAAATCCTGGCCTGCTTTCAGGGAACTTTAGGCATTTACATCAGCTGATCTTGATAAAAATGCCCACGATGATGTAGCCACTTGTTTAAACACTGTAGAAAAGACTGTTAGGAAACAGACTAGAACAACCATGCTATTGGATTGAAACTCAAAAGCCTTGGGCTGAGAATTCCATCTCTTCCTGTGCAAGAAAGGCAGGTTGTCACCCTCTGTGGCATAGAAGGTAGGGGTCTGCTGCCCCACCCAGCTCTGTCTGATAGCGTCAACCAGCTCACCGGCTGTGAGTGAGCCTGAAGCTGAAGTCTTTTTTTTTTTTTTAATGTTTTACTTATTTCTAGGAGAGAGAGAGAGAGACAGCATGAGCAGGGGAGGGTCAGAGAGAGGGAGTCACAGACTGAAACACGCTCCAGGCTCCGAGCTGGCCGTCAGCACAGAGCCTGACGCGGGGCTCGAACCCACAAACCGCGAGATCATGACCCAAGCGAAAGTCAGACACTTAACCGACTAAGCCACCCAGGTGCCCCTAACCCTGAAGCTGAAGTCTTAATACATGCTCTCACGGCCGCGTCTCGGCATGTGGAGGCCAGCCTGCTTTGTTTTCCTCCCATGCGGTCTCTTCTCAGTCTTAAGGGATGACTCCAAGATTTTTTTTTTTAAATGTTTTATTTATTTCTAGGAGAGAGAGAGAGACAGTGTGAGCAGGGGAGGGTCAGAGAGAGAGGGAGTCACAGACTGAAACAGGCTCCAGGCTCTGAGCTGGCAGTCAGCACAGAGCCTGATGCGGGGCTCAAACTCACGAACCGCGAGATCATGACCCAAGCGAAAGTCGGACGCTTAACCGACTACGCCACCCAGGCGCCCCAGGGATGACTCCAAGATTTAATGACTCATCTACCTACATGTCAGTGAGCCACTCAGATTCCCTCCCAAACCTTGTCCTCTGGACTGAAGAGCAATTCCAACAGCCTATTTACTCTCAAGAAGATAGTCCTTTACCCCCTCAGTAGTTTCTGCTTCTCTTTCACATGTTAAAGTATATTTATTAAAACTTCTTGGGGCGCCTGGGTGGCTCAGTCAATTGAGCGTCTGACTTCGGCTCAGGTCATGATCTCACGGTTCACGGGTTTGAGCCCTACATTGGTCTCTGTGCTGACAGCTCAGAGCCTGGAGCCTGCTTCAGATACTGTGTCTCCCCCCACCCCTGCCCCTTAACAGCTCATGCTCTAAGATAAATAAAAACAACTTTATAAAAATTAAAAAAAAAAAAAACCACTTCTTAGGTTCCAACAAATTTTTCTTTGGTCCAAGGACAATGTCCATCTCCAATATCCTTTCCAAAATTGTCCTGCAACCATTGCTAGTGTTGGTTTCTTTGGTCATGATCTTAGATGGAATCTTCCAGCAACTAAGTCCTTAGGCTTTTGTCCTCAATTATAACCACTTTTGCAGAGCCTCCCATCCCGCAAGGGCAGTTTGAATTGGTTTACCGAAAATACTTCTCCTTGCTCTCATGAAAGTTTCTCTGCTTGCGTCTTCACCTATTTATTCTACCTTGACGATATTTTATTACCTGGAGGAACTTAGTTTTGTGCACAAATCTGGAGATTTGCCATGGCACTTTCTTGTCTTAATCCTTTGCCAAGAAGTGTTAAATAGGGTCCGTTCAATATGTTTTCTAAAGGTTCCTATTATTCACACTTTTCCCTCCAGAGAAAATGATCCTTTATCTAAACTCTTTATTTACTTTCTAAGACAATTCCCTCTCCAGTGCATAACATCTTCTCTAGTGCCCACAAACCCCATCAATTTAGCTTTAGTGAGGTATAACTGACATATAATAAACTATGCATGCTCAAAGTATGTAATTCGGTGAGTCCTGTCATATATGCACCTCGGGAGCCATCACAAGACAGCAGATATATCTGTCATCCCCCCAAAAACTATCCGTTATCTGTCCCTCCCTCTCCCATGCAGTCAAGCGCTGATACGTTTTCTGTCATTACAGATTAGTCTGTATTGTCTATAATCTTACATAAATGAAATCATACCATATGTACTCTTCTGGTTTGGGTTGCGAGGCAGGGGGAGGTCTGGCTTCTTTCACTCACTATAATTACTTTAAGATTCATCAATGTTGTTGCATCAACCAATAGCCTGAATAGTCTGAGTAGCTATTCCGCTGTATCAATAGACTATGTTTTACGCATCCATTTATCAGCTAGTGGACACCTACATCATTCCCGGTTTTGGGTTATTATGGATAATATTGCTATGAATGTCCCTGTGCCTCAATCGCTCTTTGAGAAATACCCAAGAGTGGAAGGTCTGGGTGGTAAGATAGTGGAAAATCATTTCTACTGCTTCCGGGACGGCATACTTTTATTTTTTTTTTTTTAATGTTTTATTTATATCTAGGAGAGAGAGAGAGAGAGAGAGAGACAAGTGTGAGCAGGGGAGGGTCAGAGAGAGAGGGAGTCACAGACTCTGAAACAGGCTCCAGGCTCCAGGCTCCGAGCTGGCAGGCAGCACAGAGCCCGACGCGGGGCTCGAACCCACGAACCGCGAGATCATGACCTAAGCGAAAGTTGGATGCTTAGCCGACTAAGCCACCCAGGCGCCCCGTGCTACGGCATACTTTTAAAAGCTTTCTAAAAATCAAAATTAAGTGTATCCTCTCTTTCTCCTTTATGTATACATTTTCTCAAAAAAAGAAAAAAAAAAACAACTGAAGATAGTTCTCAAAGAACAAAATGAAGAAGTAAAAGCTCATGGGGCCCTGAGTGGTACCCATAATTCTTTGTCCACGAGGACTGCTCAGCCTTGACCCCTGTGAGTAGCACACAGCAGCTACAGGCAGGTGATGCTCCATCCCTTAGGGACAGGAGGAAAAGTAATTTCTCACTCCTGAGGCTCTGTGGTGGGCAGGTGCTAAAATATTTATCAATCAAATTCAGCCCACCAGCCCTCCTGAGTGTGTCATGTGAGTACATGGAGGAATTTACGGCTCAGAACAGAATGGAAAATAAAGAAGACTTTCCTGTGTTTTGTCGCTGATGCTATTAGACTTGTTTTGAAATTTACATAAAATAAAATTAAAACAAAGACAGAAAGGGAGAGAAAGAAGCCACTGAAGTGAGTAAGTCATAAAAGAGGGGCGGTTAGAGGAAAAAAACAGTAGGACCAAAGTTTTAGAGTCTATGCTTTAGGTAAATAATTTCCCTCATCCTGACATTTTTTAAAGCACCGTGAAAAGACATGGGGTGAGTCATTGCCCGGGTTTCAAGCCATGATGCAAGATCCCATCCAAGCCGTCACCTCCTGTCTCTTCCATGAAGGGGGCCACCACAGGTTAACCAATTGTGATTTTGAAGCCCCAGGTGTATAGGAAATAGACTTGTTATTTTTAATTTATGAGCTCCAACAGAAATAGATGTAAATTGGGATTTTCTTCCCTGGATGTGTAAGGAAATCCTAGTGATGTTGAAATTTACTGCAGCGTGAACACCACTTGGCGTCCCTCCCCCGCCACGAAGCAGTACCTAAGCTCCATAAATCAATTTTCCTCACGTGCCCGGCTTTAAAGGAAATAAAGAACATGCAGTGCAGTAAGTCCACCACATGCCTTCGAGGCTGTGGCTGGCAACGGACCACAGGGAAGGCTTAAAGATTAATGGTACCTATCTTTACTTTCTCTTTAATGTGAAAATGAAAAGAAAATGCACGGTATCTTAAGCAGTAAATGATACAGGATTCTCCAACTTAGGCAAAAGACATGGAGATCAAGTTGAACACATCACCAGGTGGGGACTCAATGGAACAAAGGATGACGACAGGGCCAGCGGGAGTGGAGCCCCGAGGCCTGGCCAGCACACCTCCGCAGTGGTCTGATCGCGAAGACTCAGCACCAGGGGCAGCCCCAGCAAGCCTCCATACACACCTGATGAACTACACGGAATGGGAAGTGCTTTCCAGTTAAACTCAGGGCTGAGGCTAGGCTACGGTGACCAGTTGTTTGGCCAAACACCAGTCCAGATGTTCCCGGGAAGGTGCTTTTTACCAAACTCTCTTTTTCTTTTAATGTTTATTTTTGAGAGGGAGAGGGAGAGGGAGAGAGGGAGGGAGAGGGAGAGAGAGAGAGAGTGCGAGAGTGAGCATGCACGCAATTAGGGAGAGAAAGAGAGAGACAGAGATACAGAATCTGAAGCAGGTTCCAGGCTCTGAGCTTGTCAGCACAGAGCCCAATATAGGGCTCGAACCCACAGACTGCAAAATCCTAACCTGCTGAAGTCGGATGCTTGACTGACTAAGCCACCCAAGCACCCTGGGGAAGGTGTTTTATAAGATGTGATGGACATGTAAATCAATAGATTCTGAGTAAAGCACATTACCTTCCATCATGTTAAATTTTTTCGTGTTTATTTTTATTTATTTATTTTTGAAAGAGAGAGTGGGGCAGAGAGGCGGGGAGAGAGAGAATCCCAAACCGGCTCCGTGCTGTCAGTTTAGTTCCCCAAGGAGGGGGACTGGAAGAGCCCTCGTGTGTGGCGTCCAAGACAGGGGAGCCCTGTTCTTTCTCCTGCCCTGAGCAGAGGCCTTCAGTGTGCTGGAGACACTACTTCCACAGTGGAACTGAGCTACACTGCCACACAGGTGACCCACCCAGGAGGGGGTGGGAGGCTGACCGAACTGACTTGCCAGGGTGCACTCACCAAATACTGACGCGCCAGCCCCATTCTAAGATTGGACTACTTGATACTGATAACAAAGTGGATCAGAAGTCTGACGTCCCAACAACCAGACGACTCAGGAAAGTGATACTGGCAGTTCTGGTCCTGAGCTTCCATGTTGTTTCTAAGTGCCCAGTAATGGGACTCGTGACCCCTCTGGACTGAGAGCTCCTGAGGGCAGTGGTGGCCTGTTTGTCATCTTCGGTGTAATATAATGCCTGGCATATAGCATGGACTTAAAAATGCTGTATTTATGTATGGATGTATGGATGTATGTATGGATGGATGGATGGATGAATGGATGAATGGATGATGGATGGACAGATGGATAGATGGATGGATGGACAGATGATGACGATGGATGGATGGATGGATGAATGGATGATGGATGGATGGATGAATGGATGAATGGATGATGGATGGATGGATGGATGAATGGACAGATGGGTGGACAGATGAATGGACAGATGGATGGATGGATGAAGGGATGAATGGATGATGGATGGATGAATGGACAGATGGATGGACAGACGGATGGACAGATGGATGGATGGATGGATGGATGGATGGATGAGTGAATGAGGATATACTGCCAATATCCTATGCTGGGTGTCGGTAAAGCATCCCTGGATGAGGATGAAAGTGCTGGTAGGTTTAACTGGCAGATAGTTCCAGGAAGCAGGAGTCGGGGCATGGGACTGAGACAGGGAGGGAAGGAAGCCACCACAGGGTTCATTATCAAGTAGGCTGCTGACCTAGGCAGCTGGGGTTCAGTCCTACTGAGGAAATCTGGACTATGGATCACGGTCAGAGCAGACTGGACCTCAGCAGCATCCTAACCAAGGTGCAGGGGAGCTGTGGTAACTACCCCCACGTCCTGTCAGTCTCACTTGGGAGCTGTTCCCAAGAGCACTGCCTCCCTGGCACTCTGGCCAGCCCCCAGCTTGAATGCGGTGTTCTCCAGCAGTCAGGGGAAGCCCTGGGCACAGGCACAAGGCAGGGACCTGGGGAGCTACAAGGTTTTGTTCAGTGAACGAGAAGTGGGAGGCAAGGGGAGGGGTGGGGGGTAGAGGCCAGTAGTGCCTGCTACCACTATAGCTATGTCCATCTCATGGATTCCCGGGGGTGGGGGGGCAGAGACACTGAGGGGGGGGTGGGCTGGAGGACCGGGAGAGGAGGCTCCTGGGAGACCCCGGCCAGGACTGTAGGACACACTGGTTAGTACCCCTCCTCCACTGCCTCTCTGCACCTTGCCCTGATACTTTGAGCTCCCAGAGGGTGGGAACAAGGTGTTGTTTGGATTTTAAAATACCTGCAGGTGGTGAGGGCCCGTAGAGGGACTTAAGACTTCAGTGTTTTTCCATCCCTAGGGAGTGTCACTAAAATTCGGCACAGCCAGGTTCAGAAACTCTCTGCCTGCTTCACAAAGGCCATCTGGCCACCTTAAACTGAGCCCCAACGAGGCAGAGATGATAACGAATGAAAACTTATCTGAAAAAAAAAAATGAACTGAAAAAAAAAAATGAACCACATTTATTTTTTGAGGCACCTAAAAGGCTAAAAAATGAATTGTGACTGATGGTCTCTATTTGTTCTTTTTTATTATTATGATTCAGAGCGTCCTGACTCACGCTGATTACACCCTTTTCGTGGAGGGTCCCAAGATGATTTCTGTCCCTTTGTCACGGCCAAGGCCCTCTTTCCCCTCTGCCAGAGTGTAAAAGGACAAACTATGGACTCTTAAGGCTCAGTGTTGGAGGATGCCAAGAAAATGACACAGGCCATTATTTCTAGACTCATGAAGTGGTGTTTCCCGAATTTCAGCGTATTTCATGACAAACACACCAGGTGTCAGAAACAGTATGTAATTAGAGTGTGAGGCTAAAATCACTTCCACATAAGCTCAAGAGAAAGCTGATAATCAGAAGTAGGGAGCTGCAGGGGCACCTGGGTGGCTCAATCGGTTGAGGGGCTGACTCTTGATTTCGTCTCAGGTCACCATCTCACGGTTGGGAGATGGAGCCCCGTGTTGGGATCCGGGCTGAGGATGGAGCCTGCTTAATATGCTCTTTCTCTCTCCCTCTCTCTCTACCCCTCCCTGGCTTGTGCATGGGCATGGCCATGTCCTCTCTCTCTCTCTCACCCCCCCTTTTACCTCCCCAGCCTGCGTGTGTGCATGCACATGCACGCTCTCTCTCTAAAAAATAAAAATGTGTTGCAGAATCTGTGTTGAAATCAATGATAAAAATTCCATTTCTGTGTTAGCCATTGCAATTACTTTCACCATGAATACCAGCACTTGGAACAATGAGAACTCTGAGGCAGCATAATAAATGATGCTGTTTTCAAGTACACTCCCGTAGTTGGCTTTTTGAGTTTTAGCTTCTTTAAGTATTTCAGTCCTTTGGGAAGCAAGACAGGACTGAGTTTTTCAAGCACGGTTGTTTCCCTGTTTCAACATCCAATTACTGAGCTCCTACTGTATACAAGGCACGGTGCCAAGAGCAGGGTAGGGATTGGAGAGGTAACTGTTCTCATGAGATCTACACCTCAATGATCAGATAGAAGGAAAAAAGAAATTCATTATTTCCATTTTAGAGGGAAGAAAATAAAAATTCCACCTTCAGCCACCCCCCAGCATAAGAAGCAGAGACTTCGATCCAGCCTTTGTGTTTCATTTCTACCTGCTTCTCACCAAAGTAGTATAACAATGTCCCTTAAATTCCTCCTTCCTATCCCCTCAATGAGAAGCCAATTTCTTATTCTGCGGATAGACCATGCTATGGACAGATTTGTGTTTTCACTGACGAAATGATTCATCAGCATAGTGAACCTCTACCCAATGCCACATAATATAACATGTCTTTCATTTCTATAATGTCTTCCACATGATTTTATCCCCAAATGCTTTACATGCTTCACCAGGACAGCTATAGAATTAAAATAATAAATCAAAGCAGGGGACAGAGAGCGAAGAGGTTTATTCAAGGGAGGAAAAGACAGGTCTGTAAGGAGACAGGAAGAAAGATGGTGTACCCCACTGCACTGTGCTGATCCTGACTCCTTCCTTGGCTTTAACTCTTTGATTGTGTGTGTGTGTGTGTGTGTGTGTGTGTGTGTGTGTGTGTTGTCCCAGGCCAGCCCACCTGCACCATCTCTTGCAAATCCTCCTCTTGAAAAGACTACCAGGTACTCACACTTCCATAAGAACCCCAATTTCCCAACGATGCCTTTGGGCTTTGTTTTGACACCATCTATCCAAAAATTCCTCAAGCTAAAAGGAGAATCTACCCCCTGAGCACATGGTTTGAACTGAATGGGAAAAGGCTATGAGATTCTCAAAGAGCTTCAGGGGAAGAATATCTGGAGACCTGGCTGCCCCCCTCCCATTTGGTATGAGATTTCTTCGTTCGTTTGTTCACTCAACCAACACTGAAGACTGGAGGTGTGTGGGAGGAGGGTACAGAGACAGGATGCCTGTACTTTTATGCAGGGAGGTGAGGCAGGGCATCTGAGCAAAGACCCGAAGGGAGGGATGGCTGAGCCCAGCAGAAATCTGGGGAAACGGCAGAGGGAAGAGAAAGAGCAAAGCTTCTGGGGAGGGGTGGTCCTGCGCTCTTTGAAAAAGTACAGGGAGGGGCGCCTGGGTGGCTCAGTCGGTTAAGCGTCCGACTTTCGCTTAGGTCATGATCTCGCGGTTCGTGGGTTCGAGCCCCGCGTCGGGCTCTGTGCTGACTGCCAGCTCAGAGCCTGGAGCCTGTTTCAGTCTGTGACTCCCTCTCTCTCTGACCCTCCCCTGCTCACGCTGTCTCTCTCTCTCTCCTAGAAATAAATAAAACATTAAAAAAAAAAAAAAAAAAGAAAAAGAAAAAGTACAGGGATGTGGGTGTGCCTGGAGCACAGTGAGCAAGAGGGAGATGGGGGGAGCGGGGGTGAAGGGCAGATTGTAAGTCCCTGAAAAACCTTCAGCTTCGACTCCAAGCAAGGTAGGAAGCGGTATTTTTGTAACTAACAAAATTAGAAAAATACAAAGTCATTGGTCAAAATGTTTTCCTCTGTAGCTTGTGTGGTGGGTGTGCTTTGCATCGATCTCTGCTTTCGCCTCACTTGCTGTCCTCATGTTGAGGATTCGGGATCGCCCACTCAGCCCATCTTGACCTTGGAGGTGGAGAACACAGTGGCTAACAGTATGTTTATTCATTCAACAAACGTTTCCTGGGTTTCGTTTTGTTTTTAGACACTAGGGCTGTGGCCAAGGACACGAGTGCCTCAACCCTTACAGAGCTCATGTTCTGGTTCATGGGTTCTGCAATGAGACTGCTAGGCTCAAGGACCTATCGTCAGCTAGTTATGTAACCTCAGTCAAGCTACTTCACTGATCCGGGCTTTCATTTCCATACTTAAGCCGTGGGGTAATAAGAGGGTCGACTCATGGGGGATTTTGAAGTTTAAATTTGTGCCAAGAACTCAGAATCATGTGTGGCAGAGACGAAGCCCTCAATAGATGTCGCCTCTTATCATTTTTAAGTGACGATGCACTGAGGACCAAGACTCTGGTCTGGTGACCAGCTAGGGCCTCTGCGGCAATTGCAAAGCCCAGGCATCACGCCGGAAACAAATGGTGCCCACACAGGCCTCACCAGCACAGTTCACCTTGGAGGAACCAGGCGCCATCGGTGACTGGCTACACCAGTGAGCCACGCAGCAGGGCCGCCCCTGGGTGGGGCTCAGTTAGTTGACTACACACTTCTAACTCTTTTGAAGGGGGGTTATCTTTTGGTTGTATAGTCCCAGAAAAACTCCAACGATAAGAATGAAAACACCGGGAAGAAAGGAGGGCAGGGAGGAGCGAGTAAGAATTCTATGACCTGCAGCGTGGGGACGACTGAGGGGCAGGCAGCCAGGGTTTGGCCAATGCTGACGGTGAAAGGAATGAAAACACTGAAGACAATGAAAGCAAAAGGAGGAACAGTCTCTTTCTTTCTTGACTGCCCCACAGTCCGAACTAAGGGCAGAAGGGGGAGGATGAGATGATGTGGAATCCACTCAGAAAGAGCAGAGGATGGACAGAGAGTGGACAGAACTTCATTAGCGTATGCTTTTAAAATCCATTTCCTGGGGCGCCTGGCTGCCTCAGTCAGTGAAGCATCTGACCTCGACTCAGGTCATGATCTCACGGTTCGTGGGCTCAAGCCCCGCGTCGGGCTCTGTGCTGACAGCTCAGAGCCTGGAGCCTGCTTCGATTCAGTGTCTCCCTCTCTCTCTGCCCTTCCTGCTTGTGCACTCGCACGCGCGTTCTCTCTCTCTCTTTCAAAAATAAATAGGTAAACGTAAAATAAAATAAAATAAACTTGTTCCCTGGTCACTAGTCCAGGTGAAAAAGTGCCATGTAAGCATGCTGTCAAGGTGGGTGTGACAAAAGTCATCCACTTCATGGGGAACGTGGAGAACTCGCTGGGTTTCCCAGGGAGGGTAGAATTCCATCCCTTCCTAGCATGCACCACCTTAACATCACATGCAGGATCTAGATGATGTTTATAGAGTGCTCTCACATGCCCACGTGATCCTCACCACAACCCTGTGGAGCAGACGCCATGACCGTCATGTAGCAGAAGGAGCGTGGCTTCCACACATCAAGTTCTTGCCCAAAGTCAGAATGTCAGTAGCCAGCTGTGGATTCCAACCTCAGGCGACTTCATCTTTGTCTTTATCTGATACCCTTCTTCCCTCCCCGCCTCCCTCGATACTGGTAAAAGGAAGACACTCAAAATGTGCAGTGAGAACCAGGACGTCTAGCCCTGAGAATACCTGACAGCAATCGCTGGGCTCCCCCGGGCTCACTGTGATTGCTTTGCCTTCGAACAGCCACACCAAGGCATGAATTGGGTTTTCAACCAAGGCGAAGCTGCGCAAATGATTCCCAGATGTTGTGAGCCGATTGCCAACACACCCAACAGGCCAGCAGTCAGACAAAGGGCTCATTTAATCAGAAACTGCCCTGTTTTGCAGGATCCCTGCAGTGCGAGGTGTGAAGAGGCTGCACACGCTGGCCATTTTCTTAAGCGCAGGTCACCAACTTCGAAAATGTGCAGATCGCCGACCCCAAATGGTGCGGGCCAAGCCATGAATGCCATTTCTGTTGCGGTCCGCACACCTCCAAAACAGAGTGCTTCTGGAAGCTGCTGGGGTTGGTGCTAGATGTTAGGGTTATCCATTTCAAGCATTTCAAGACTTTTTTCCCCACTGAACACAAAGGAGAATAGTGTAGACTTTGAATTACGGCCACTTTTTCTTCAGTGCTTTCACTGTCTCTCATAAGCAATCCAGGATTTACTTTTTCATGCAGCAAACACCTGAGATGTTTCCCTGGGTCCTTGACAGTTGATGGTACTCAACGTACATTTGGCTCCTTCTTAATGTGTCCCTTTCATACTGCAACAGATGCGTGTTCAAGCGAAACTATGTTCATACAGGTAGGATTCCTACAACTTCGTTTCATCCATACGCATGAGCAAGAGTCCCCTCTTTTCCGAGAAGACCATGGAGGTTTTTCTAAGAAGAGTGAGCTTGGCCTGCCAGGAATAAACAAACAAGAAACCCAGAGGGTGGGAGCCTGGCTTCCAGTTCGGGCCTTCAAAACTGCTGCCCTGGCACTGCTTAGCCACCAGGGAAGGGGTTGCGAAAAGCCAGTGCCAACAAACCCACACTGTACCTCTGTGCAGCTGATGAACAGAGAGGCCCCCTCGGACAGAGGGAGCCCAGCGGGAGGCACCTCAGCTCGACCAGCACCGTGGTGGCCGCCTTTAAGCCTCACCCACCCCTCTAATTGTTGCTGTTGTCCCAGGAGCAAATGGCACAATTTTACACGCATGCAGACTCCAACCACAAATGTCCCATAGGAAGTCAATGGAAGCCTCACTTCTGGGGAGGGTGGAGCAAGGAACAGGCCAATGGGGAGTTGGAGCGGGCCAGGGAAGGGTCTAAATGGGGGACAAGGGGAAGGAATCGACACCAGGTCAAAATGAGATTCTGGCAAACGGTAAGTGTAGGTACTACATGCTTCGTTGAAAACAAGAGACAGCGAAAGCATAACAACACAGCAAAGTCCCACGAGATGAGCCCTTAGAAGGTCTCAGTCTTCCATAGAAGCTCATTCCATTAGAACAAACGCTAACATGGGAATGTACTCCTGTCTATAAAATTGGAGGCGGAAACCCCACGGTGAGTTGTTAAGAAAGGGCCAGATCTTGAGCACTTGGCTCCATTTTCTGCCGCCTCCATCACCTGAGCCCAACCGGGCTGTGTCTGGAATACTTGCTAATTGCTGATGTGCTCATCACAGGAAGGTGTGAGCATCCCTCGGGGGCAACGGGACCATGAGCAGTTCTGTGCTCCTTCTTGTGCTTCTCTGACTTCAGAAACCCCCAGCCTAAAACCAAGCACTACTGTTCTGTGTTCACATGGCCAGGAACTAAAGAAAGGCTTCACTGCATGACATTATATATAAAAAGCGTGTGCTCTAAGCAACAAGGCACCATTTGACTCGGCTGTGGACAAGAATGTGCAGAGGGCTCTTAGGCAGGCTCTTCCTGTAACAGTAACAGATGTGCATACACAGCACGTGTCCGCACAACACTAAGATTAGGTGCCCCAAGGGAGGTGATGAATGGATCAAGCTGGTCCTGAAGCCAGGGCCTTGGAGCCGGGAGACAGCTCTTGCAGCTTGGCTTAGCCCCCGACCCCAGGACCCGAGTTAGTTTTGGTTTTAATGCTCAGAAAACCAGGCAAATCAGTCATGAACGGTCCGTGCTGTGCACGAGGGGCTTGGAGAAAACAGGTAATAAAAGGAGCCGTCTATAAACGAAGGTGAAAGAAATCGCATGGCAGTTCGAGATGGACAGAAATGTAATAACATCCCTCAGGAGTGAATGGTGGAAGGAAACAAGGAACAAGGCAAGAGAGAAAGAGAAAACAGAGCGAATGGATCCCACAAAATGCATCCGAGGGCACCCCGATATTTCAGAGAACACTGAAATTTCCCCAGAACATTCCAAACCCAGGACAGGCCTATTTTTAATCAATGGTTAAAATTTGCTTCAAGGTCAGAGGCTTCAAGAAGAGAATCAATAAGTGCAAAATTACCCTATTACTGGAAAACCAGAGGCAGAGAGAGCAAGGGAGAAGCACTGATGAATGGGAGGGACCCAAGAGTGGAGGAATGGATGCTCCCTAAAGGGTCTGGAGACACTGAGTAACAGAGGGACTCAAGCCTTTGCAAAAAGATTCAGAGACATTCATATTTCTGCTAAGAAAATAGGGAAATTTTTTAAAAATCACTGATAATCAATGATACCCTCTATATAATTGTACTAGAAATTCCAATTTGAATGTTTTAAGAAGTCATGGTCTTCCAAAGGTTGTGAACTAAATACGAGAGGTGCAAACAAAGAAGACAGTAGTAAGACGTGATGCCTAAGATGCGTGCTCGCCAAACGCACAGACGTGGTGGCACCAGATCTGCTGCACTGGAACCTGCCTTTGCAAAGCTCATGTGACAGCTGGTAGTTGTCACCGTTTTCAAACACTTGCTCTGAGCGGAGAGAAGACTCCTCCAGACGCTCATTTCCTTCATGAATTAAAACGACGACATGATTTTAAATGGTTAGTCAAGGTTACCTGGGAAAGAACACCAATGTGAAGATAGGAGGTCACCTGAGAGATTCCTCTGATTTACCAGAATCCAAGGCAATTGGACGCGTAACCCAGAACTTGGCCACTGGTCTCAAATAAAATCAGATTCCTCAGGCTCAGTCTGCAATGCTGAGGGATCACCCAAGAGTTCTCACTGGGTTTCACGTGCCTCAAATGTTAGAAGGCAAAGTACATCATTAAGTAAATCTTCACCCAAAGAATAACCAACAAATGCAAAAACCTGATCACACCCTTCTCTGCCACTTCCCACTACTATGGGAACAGGAAGATCCCTCGTTTGTGAAATTCAAAGCCAACACGCGACAGCCACCCAACTCGATGAGCAACTGTGCCCGTCTTTCTTTGGTCACCATGACTATTAATGTTTTTAGTATGACATTTCTATTCCCCCTCCCCCTCCCACCAAATGCTTTCCCAAAAACGGGGTACAGAGATTCCAAAGCATAGGAAGTCTACCAAGATGCTGCTATTTCAAAAAGTAAAGAAATTCTGGGAAAATAGGGATCAAAATACAAGCGCTTTGGGCTTCATCATTTTCTAAAGCAGGAGCTTGGCAAACTATCTGTGGGGAGGAATCACTTTTTCTTTAACTTCTTTTTTTTTAATTTTTTAATGTTTATTTCTTTTTGAGAGCGAGAGAGGATAAAAAAAAAAAAAAAAAAAAAAAAGAGGAGAAGGGGCAGACAGAGAGGCAGACACAGAATCCAAAGCAGGCTCCAGGCACCAAGCTGTCAGCACAGAGCCCGATGCGGGACTCAAACTCACGAATCGCAAGATCATGACCTAAGCTGAAGTCAGATGCTTAACCAATGGAGCCACCCAGGCGCCCCTCTTTAATTTTAACTACATTCAAAATACAAGCTATTGTACTGTTATAAGTTATTCCTAGATCCAACAGACATAAAATTACCCTGTGAACCAGATGACAGAAGTTTCTAAATGCTTCCTCTCAAACCTCCACACCCATCACAGGCCGGGAACGGCCCCGTAGACCACATGCCTGGAGTTTCTCTGGCCAAAGGTATCGTTGCTTATTCAGAACTGGAATTCTTATTTTACAGACATTGTATCTAAATTGCAGTAAAGTCCACCCAACCTTTCCACATAGCTCCGGAAAGTAAATATATACAGAGAAAGGCTGAGATCGCAAAGAAAAGTCGACGTCTACAACCCTCAACCAATTGCGATTCTGTTGCTTTTCTCCTTCTCAAACACACTGCAGGGCCCACTGGTACCTAACATGGTTTCGTAAGCAAGGATCATGGTTCATGGTTATGGCGAAAAAAGTCGAACGTGTGTTGTCGCGCCCGTGTTGCACAGAGCAGCAACAAGGGCTCACCCGTGGCTAGGAATGAGGACGGGCTCCCCGCTTCCTGGCTGCGTAGCTCTGAGCCAGAAACGTAACCTGAGGCCACTCTTTTGTCCATAAATCGGGAAATGGTAGGATCCACCTTACAGGGGTTCTCAGAGGACAAGGGAGATTTTGCACTGTAGGAGCTTAGTACAGTGAGTGATGCTTATAGACTGTCCCGGAAATGCTTGTCACCCACCTCTTCAGGGGGGTCCCGGGGCCCCAGACTCAAGAGGGGCTGCATTTCTGGTACAAGGTTGTGCGGTGGGAGTGGAAACGTGATGAGCACAGGTGTGAAGTGTAGACACTAACCCCAGCCCCCAATCCCTACGCGGAGAGACATCTTGCCTCCCATATGAAACCGTAACCACTGGACCATTTCCAATTTTGGCACCAGTGGCAGATCCAGAGTTCACCCCCACCAGAGGCCACCTGCACCATCGCCTTACTCAGCCGTACTTTATCTGTGGCAGAAAAACACTGAACACAGTCGGCAGTCTGAGATATTAAGCCGGGCTGGTTCAATGCAGACCTTTCCGGGATCCATAGAGGTGAGGCACATCCCTGCTACTGTCCCTTGACATTCTGGACCTTGAGCAAGTCACTCAGTCTTCTGCTTTAAGGTTCCCATCCTCGACAGGGAGGCAGTCCAGAGGCTGTCTCCCTCTTTGGGAGGTGTGAATCCCAGCTGTCACTGAAGAGAATGACAGGGCAAACAGGGCAAAG
Organism: Proteles cristata cristata; assembly: GCA_017311185.1. Classification (NCBI taxonomy): domain Eukaryota; kingdom Metazoa; phylum Chordata; class Mammalia; order Carnivora; family Hyaenidae; genus Proteles; species Proteles cristata. Next base: position 606,550 of record JAESUZ010004053.1, read on the forward strand.
GGCAGGAGGGGAATATGCACGTGTGCGTGTGCATGTGTGTGTGCATGTGTGTGTGGATGAACATTACTCTCTTTCACATGGTACATTTCTGGGCCCCTCCACCACTGTACACTGTAAACCCTTTAAACACAAACCGAGTCTTCTGAATGCCTTAAAACCATTAAGCTCCAAGTGCTATCAGCCTTCACCCCTAAGAAAGTAATAGTAAGGACTTCGGCAGCCCTGCAGATCGCTGACAGCTCTCTGAGAGCTCTGGCCACAAGCTCTTGCAATCTGCAACCCGTCCAGTCTCTGTCGATCGCTAACATCATCTGCGGCCCCTGCCACCGACCTCAATGGGCCCATCCACTCTGGGTTCACCCCCGCGTTTCCATTTGGACCCTGGGCTGTGCAAGCAGGTCTCAGAGCTGGCCGTCTTTGCCGGTCATTGGCTGTCCGTTTCCCTGGAACGTGCTTCCTTGCTTGGAAACGCTCCTCCGATTACCTGAAAGCCGGCCTCAAGCTCACCACTGGTCCGGCACTGGGGCCATCCCAGTCTACTCGTGCCCACACGCTTTTCCTACTCCAAAGCACTGCTGGGTTCCTTGTGGCAGGAAACACTTGTTCGCCCTAAACACTGACCATCAGGAGTCCTAACCTCCGATCTCTTCCGGCTTCCAATCCTGCTTCTGGGGCCTTCTGTGAGTGAGCTGTAAAAGTCTCTGGATGGAGTCTGAACTGAGGCTTCTCACATTCAGAGTATTTCAGGAAGGTGCACAGGAGGTCAACCCACCTCTGAGCAGCGAATGTTCTCTGCAGCATCAAGGCCAGTCACCAAGGTAAGTTTGATCTCCCTTAGCGACGGGGACCTCACTCTCTCCCAGGACAGTTTGAATCGTGTGCAAATTTTCCTTCATTCTGAGCTGGGAGAGCTGAGCCAGAGGGTTTCTGAGCTGAGCTCCCTCATCAGGTTTGATTCAGCCTTTGCCTACATACTTGGGTGTTTTATAAAGACAACCAAATCTGTCTTTTACACGATGGCCCCAGGAGACAGCCAAGGGCTGTCTTCTCCAGACTCAACCTGCCAGGACTTGGCTTCCTACTTCCTCAATGCTTCTGTCACCCACCTCTGGACAAGCTCTCATAACCCACCTAGCTCCTGGGATCCTCTGTGCTTGTAGCATTTCAGTTCATTCTGTTCCACCTCTTCCTTCCCTCCCTGAATGGCATGGATGTGACCACCCCCCCCAAGCTGGTTTGCTCAACGGTCCCAGACAGCACAGAAATTCACATAGACACAGAACTAACAACAGTGCCCGTGGCCGGGCGGCCAACACGCGCATACGGTGGACTCCCTTATCCGCGGTTTTGCTTTCTGTGGTTTCAGACACTCGCGGTCGACCGCAAGCAGGAAGCACACGATCCTCCTAGGACCAGTCAGAGGTCAACAGTAGCCTAACACTAGTAGGCAACTCCATGTCACTCACCTCATGTCACTGGGCCACGGAGGGCATTTTATCATCTCACATCGTGAAAGAAGGGTGAGGGCACAACAGTAAAGGAGAGACACACCACACTCACCTCACTCTTCTACAGCGTATTGTGATACCTGTTCTATTTTATTATCAGTTATTGCAGGTAACCTCTTACTGTGCCTCATTTATTAACTGAACTTCCTCACGGGCAGGTCTGTATAAGAGAAAACAGAGCACATGTAGGGTTCGGCACTATCCAGTTTCAGGCATGCGCTGGGGGTCCTGGAGCGTGTCCCCCGTGGGTAAGAAGACACTGCTGTGCTTCCTGGCACTTCCCAAACACTCAGGGTGGCCCAGCTCTTCACTGGACAATAAACATGGCACCAATGTACAATGAGTACCTCAGGGTCGGTGTTCTGACAAGCCGACGTGCAGCCTTTATTGTAGTTTTTTTTCTTAACATTTATGTAGTTTTGAGAAAGGGAGAGACAAAGTGTGAGCAGGGGAGGGGCAGAGAGAGAGTGAGACAGAGAATCTGAAGCAGCTCCAGGCTCTGAGCTGTCAGCACAGAGCCCGATGCGGGGCTCAACCTTGCAAACTGAGATCATGACCTGAGCTGAAGTCGGACGCTTAGCCTATGGAGCCCCTCAGGCACCTCCGTTCCTCCTCTGACTCGCTCCTGTCCTAATCACAGCCCCTTCCTCATGTTGGTGCCTTGGATGTGACCTTGCACAAGAATAGCAAGAGACACCACACGACACTCCTTCCTCCTGATGCTTTGGCTGAGTACACACTGAATCACCGTTTATAAAGTACTTTATAATTTACAGTGGTTGCTCTTAACCTTCAGAGCAACCTTGAGATGCCATCCTCGTTTCACAGAGGAGGAAACTGAGGCCAACCCGGGGCTCGAACCTCAGGGGTCTTCTGATTTCAGATCTGCTGTCATGCGTTCTGCATCCCACGCACCCAGGAGCTTGCGAATCTTAGGTAGAAGACGTTTTCTAAAGTTAAGTTCCAAGGGTCACATAATGAGTCACAGAGGAAACCAAAATAAATAAAAAAGCACAGGAATCTTGTTTTTATTTCTGGCTTTGCTATAAATTAACTCGTACATTGACTCTCTGGGTCCTCAGTTTCCTCCTTCGTAAAATAAGGAGACTGAATTAGACGATCCTGAACGTGACTTCTGCTCAGCTGTCTTTTGTCCCCTTCCCTGTCTCCATTCCGCCACTAAAATTAGGAAGAAAACATTGTTGAAATACCTTTCAGTGTTTGCTTCTTGTGTCTCCAAAGCCTCTAAGATTAGCTGGATGGTATACGGTAACTATCCGTATTAAATAAAAAAGCCTGCCATCTCTTTAATAGTTAATTTCTAAGCAGTTCGTCTTCTGTGGCCAGCCTGCAAATCTGGAAACACCAGCCCCAGGGCTGTGCACACAAAAGCCCTCATCCCAGGAGGGCATCCTCAGAGCCACGTATTCTTAGAGTGGTGGCTCTTGACACACGGCAAAGTCTGGAGACATTTTTGGTTGTCACAACTGGGGAAGGTTGTAACAACTGGGGAAGGTTGTCACAACTGGGGAAGGTTGTCACAGGGACAGTGCTAAACACCCGATAATGCGCAGGACTGCCACCCCCCACAGAGCTGTGGAGCCCAAGCTGTCGGCAGTCGGAGGTTCAGAAAGCCCTGTCGGAAACAGTCAAGTCCAAGGGCGGCCCCCGACTCTTCCTGGTGTTTCAGCCAATGCGGCGCACGCGCGAGGCCAGGCAGGCTCATCCGAAAGAACCGAGGCTCTGGCACCTCTCTTACCTGGCGAAGAAGGACGCGGCCACCGAGGCGCCTGTGGAGGTCTCGCTGGCCACGCAGGATGCCTGTGAGGCGGGGACGCTGCAGGCCGAAGGCTTGTCCGCGTTGTAGCGATTCAGCGCTGCCTCGGTCAGGCCCTCCCGGCCGGTCTCTGTCATCAGCTGGGAAATCTGACAAAGAAAGCAGACACTGAGCTCGTTACCTGTGGCTCGCTGCACTTCCCGAGCACCGCTGGCAGCGCCCCTCTCTGCTGGGGCCCCAGCGCAGGTGGCAAGGGGGACGCTGAGGGGGCCGGGGATGCACTGCGGCGCTCAGGGCTTCTCAGAGGCTATTTTCCAGCATTTTCGCCCAGACACCTCCTCATTTTCATTAAAAATAATGGAATAAAATTACCCCCCTGACACTGCAGTTTCAATTATGCCTGTGTTTCCTGTCCATTTGGAGAGCAAAGCGTGAGCCATTACCCACAGTTTGTGGCCCAAGACCAGAGCAGAAGCATCGACCACTGGCCCAGACGCTGACGGACAGGTGGGGCAAAGACGCCGTTTATTAAAGGAGAGGTGAGCTTGCTAACAAGGTGAGGAGTTCATTAAAACACCGCTGTGGTTGCTGTGAGCAGTGAGCAAACAGGCCTAGGAGAAGCTGAGAGAAATAGATACGCCCCCATGGATTACCAGGTGGTCTCTTTTCTGGAGGATTTCGATCATTTCAACAGACTTGATTTTCCTACTCATTCATTAAGATCAACGGCTTCCATTTTATTTGCAACGGTCCACTGCAAGGGGCTGGGTCAGTCTTACCGAAATCTACAGGATACTCTAGGAAGAACCATACTTCGGGGCAAAATGAGAATATCATGTAGAAATATGCTTTCAAAGAGTGCTGATCCCATGACAAATGTGATAATTGTGTGGGAAAAGCCTAAGCGTGCTGTTTGGAAAGCCTGTTATGTTAAAACTTCAGTCCACTCACAAAAGGGGGAAAAATGTTAATTTAACAAAAGAAAAAGAAAGGAAAAAAGGAAGGAAAAGAAAAAAGAAAAAGAAGAAAAAGAAAGGAAAGAAGGAAATAGAAGAAAGAAAAAAGAAAGGAAAGCAAAAGGAAGAAAAAGAAAGGAAAGAAATAGAAGAAAAAGAAAAATAAGAAAGGAAAGAAAGCAAAAGAAAGAAAGCAAAAGGAAGGAAAGAGATGAAAGAAAAAGAAATGAAAGAAAAAGAAAAAAGAAAGAAAGAAAGAAAGACAAGAAAGAAAGAGAAACTTTAGTTTTAAAAAAAGAGTCTGCGGCCAGTCGAAGCCTCTTAAATGCTGAGTGGAAAATCTTTCTAATTGCCTAGAAAATACAAGTGCAATAAAGCAAAGGTCAGCAACCGTTTCCACTTTGTAACTGAGCAGGCCAGTGGGCCCGTGAAAGCCGTGCCAATTGTTAACCTTTGAAGATAAAAACATTTGTACTTTTCATTATTAGCAGAACAGCCATTACTCTGAGCCCCATTGACTTGAAACTTTGCTTAAACTCATGCTCTTACTTGGAAAGCTTTGGCATTTGCAGCTGAAATTTTGCCAACACATACTTTCTTACTCTCATTCATTCAACGGGTTGTTAGGAAAGCTGACCCATGTAAGAGAAGCCCAGGAAGGAGGCAGCAAAAGTAGCCCATGGCCTGGAGCACATTCTGTGCACTCAGCAAAGGCCGCTGCCCATGGGGGGGGGGTGGGGGGGCTTCCGCTACTGTCTGTGGGGTGAGGGCTCCCCTCGACCAGCTGCCGCCACTAAATAGCACGCATGAATCTCCAGTGGTCCAGGACCTGTTCCCCAACCATGCCCGAAACCATACCCAGAACTCACAGCACCATTTTGTTTCATCGAGTAGCTACAATCTGCAACGCATAGGCTGGTTTTAGGACACAAAGACATCTGAAGGCAGCCAGCGTAGCAGGGAGTGAATGCATGGCCCACTGTGTGACCACGTACGTCCGTGGGCTCACAAACGTGGCTGTCATCGGATCTTTGCCTGTGACGTTTCCTTTTCATTTCTGTATTTCTTATGTGAAGTTCGGAAGAACAGGAATGGGACTCTTCTGCCTCCCTGTGTGAGAACAGCCCTCACAGGTGCCCCACAAAGCCACAGAGAGGCCACCAGGATGTGGGTGCTGAATGGCGAGAGGCCTAACATAGAGAGGCACAGGCTTCTCGGTGGTCCAGGCTCTTGAGTCTGGCCCGGGATGAATGCAAGCATCCCGTGGGCTCATGGCTTTCAGAAATGGCATGAAGCAGATGAACTTCAATGCACTGCCTCCTTAAAAGACAGCTTGCAGGCTATCTTTGCCGGGAAAGACCGGATCTCTCTTTAAAAAATAAATAGGGGCGCCTGGGTGGCTTAGTCGGTTAAGCGTCCGACTTTCGCTTAGGTCATGATCTCGCGGTTCGTGGGTTCGGGCCCCGCGTCGGGCTCTGTGCTGACTGCCCGTGCAGAGCCTGGAGCCTGTTTCAATCTGTGACTCCCTCTTTCTCTGACCCTCCCCTGCTCACGCTGTCTCTCTCTCTCTCTCCTAGAAATAAATAAACATTTAAATAAATAAATAAATAAATCAAGTGGGGATGTACGGACATGGGACACTCCATTCCCAAGCCTGTAAGTAGAATTATTCAATAATCGATTGTTCTTAGAAATCAGAAACACAGGATGTCCCAGAGCGAGAAGGGACTGACGAGATCACCCTCTTCAAAGCTCCTTTACTTAGGAAGGAAAGCAGGAGCACAGAAGCGATTTGCCCAAGACAAGGGAAACCGAGCACAGGACCCTGATTCTCAGGCCGGTACTAGACTCTGATTTGCTCCTATACCCCCTCCCCGCCTTCCTCCTAATTAAAAAAAAATTAAACAGATAGAAAAAAACATCAAATAATAAGAAAACACATACCAGCAGATCCAGGAACATAATCAACAAATGTTAACATTTTACTTATCTTAGAAAATATTAGTTTATTTATTTATTTTGAGAGACAGAGAATGAGCACAACCAGGGAAGGGACAGAGAGAGGAGAGAGAGAATCCCAAGCAGGCTCGGTGCTGTCAGCACAGAGCCCAACGTGGGGCTCGAACCCACGACTTGTGAGATCATGACCTGAGCTGAATTGAGTTGGACGTTTAACTGACTGAGCTACCCAGTCACCCCAGAAAATATTTTTTTAAAAGAAACCGAACGCAATATAAAATTGAAATTCCCCAGGCCCCTGGTCACACTGTCCTTCTTCCCAGCACCCCCTTTTCAGACACAGTGTGAGGACCTTGGTGGGGGCCAGTCCATGCCTTCCATCATACCCACTTACCCCCTAAGAGCCTGGCTGAGCTCACTTTGTGCTTTCTTTTGAGCATTCTCTGGTTTTTGTCCTGTTTGTTCCCCAACAGGAAGAGGGTATCTCCCCAAATGTCTGCTCCTGGAGGCTCTCACCACCAGTAAAATCATGTTTTCACTGGTATTTACCCCCAACAGCCTCCACGGGGATTACAAACTTTCAGAAATAATATACAAATAGCTACAGTAACTCCCAATTTATCTCCCCCTAACTCGCTGCCCTATAGGGTTCTGGATTTACTTAAGCTCCTCTAGCATACCCATGGCTCCCCCTGCCACAGGGTCTTTGCACATGCTATCGCTCCCCATCTGGAATGCTTCCATGTTTCGTTCAGATCCAAGCTCAAGAATTACCTCCTCAAAGAAGCCTTCTTCCAGACTCCTTCCAGCCTCTGGGGGATGTGGTTACAGAAGGATCATCTTTTCTTTTAGTGTCTTCACCTCTGTTCCAATTATGCATTTAACCATAGGTCACTGTTTCTTAAAACCCTAGGACAGTGGGACTGGGCTGTTGTGCCCATCACTGTATCCATGGAGATCAACACAGTCCCTGGCCCACTGGCATGTTTAAAACATGTTTGTGGAGTAAATCTGAGTGATTCTGATTTTCTACTTATTCTCTATGTGTATCTAATTAAATCTTTTTTTCCTTAAGTCGTTTAAGTAAGAAGACTTAGTTCCTGACGATTTCATGGTTTTCCTATTTTGCTAGACTATTGGGATATGGCGGGATTTTCCTCCTTCCCCGTCAGCACCAAGTGTCATGGTTTGGCTCCACTGTGTGCTAGTTTAGGGATGAAGAGCTGCCTCTTTTTGAGTCTGCAGATTCATTGCTCACTTCTTCATGGAAACAACCATGTACTTAGTACATGTAGCTACTGTGCTAGGCTTGCTTGCTTCCTTCCTTCCTTCCTTGTTGCCTAGAACCCACTGGCAATCAATATCTTGTACAAAGAGTCCATAAGACAGCCGGCCTAAAGCAACTTCTCTTATCTCTGTTTAGCCAAATCTTTATCATTCTGGAAAACAGTGGAGCTAGACTTGTTCTAGTTCTTATCCTTAATTTAATGATTAAAATCATATCCATTCTAAGGGCGCTGGGGTGGCTCAGTCAGTTGGGCATCTGACTTCGGCTCAGGTAATGATCTCAGTTCGTGAGTTCGAGCCCCACGTCAGGCTCTGTGCTGACAGCTAGCTCGGAGCCTGGAGTCTGCTTCGGATTCTGTGTCTTCCTCTCTCTCTGCCCCTCCCCCACTCACACCCCATGTCTCTCTCCCTCTCTCTCAAAAATGAATACACATTAAAAAATGTTTTTTAATCAAAAAAATCATATCCAGTCTAGAGAAATCTGAGAGGGAGCCCCTTGTTAGATAAGCTATCATCTTTCACACACATGGTTTTGCGGGAGCTTTTCTTACCCAGGTTCTGTCACCCTTGGTACCAAGAATTTACTTTGCTTCAAGCCTGAAAACTACCCACAGGACAATACTCTAAGTCGTAACTGGATTGTTCCACTGAGGAAGAAACAAAACAATGACAGATGATGAAATTTGGCTACAAGAGACCTGTTCCCACTCAAATTCTGTCTGTGGCGCTCTGAAACAGTACTAGCAAGTCAGTGAATTGGTTACCCACTAAGCAGAGAAGGTAAAGACCCATATCTGTGATAATCACATCGTCAGTAATGGGATGCCCTGATATCTGTCTACCGTCTGGCGTTGATAAACCTCTTCTCCTACAAGCCTCTCTGGAAACCATCACTAACTATTAGGTTAGGTAGACAGGTTGGCTATTACTCCCATTTCACAGATGAGAAAACAGACCCAGAGGAGTTGTTTACCTAACAGCCTGAGCACCAGGTAGATTCGGAGAAGTTAACTTGGCCTAGTCACTGGCCGCCAGAGAGATGTGAAAGAAAGCTCTTTGGAAATACTTGCTGTCAGCCCAAGACACGTGTTCTCTCTCCCTCTCCAAAAGAAAGGAGGGTGTGTGTGTGATTTGATAATGGAGACCCTCCAAAATGTGATATTAACCAAATGTTTCAGTCAGAGGGCCGAGGGGGGCTAAAGAGTGAGCAGCATGGTGCCAGCCCCAGGCGCAGAGGTGGGGGCGAGGCTGGGGCCCCCTGGCGCGGAGGTGGGGGCGAGGCTGGGGCCCCCTGGCGCGGAGGTGGGGGCGAGGCTGGGGCCCCCTGGCTTCAGCCTGGTCACACCTGCATGGCTGAGAGGGCCGCCTCACGCCTCGGTCCTCTCGGGGGCCCCCTCATCCCTCAGCCAGAAGGGATGAACCCCAGAGCTGGTTCTCAGGAGCCCTGCAGGGACTGGAGGGTGTTACGCTCCGTGACGGGTGATAAAGCTAACACTTCCCCCACCCACGTTCCCGAGCTGTCCCCCACCCCCACCACTGTGGGGGGCTCCCCGCTCCCACTGATTCAAAAGCAAGTCTAAGATGGTCCACCTTTTTGCTGCTAGCCGTAATATAGGTCCTGTGCTCTTTGTTAAACTGCCTGGAAGCCTGGCTACTCCAAAGAACTAGCAGAGGAGTTCCTGGAGAATTCTTTCAAACCACCTCTGCAGCCCCGCCCCCACTGCGGAGCCCCGCCCCCACCTCCTCAGCCCCGCCTCCACCTCTGTAGTCCCGCCCCACCTCCTCAGCCCCGCCTCCACCTCCGCAGCCCCGCCTCCACCTCCGCAGCCCGCCTCCACCTCTGTAGTCCCGCCTCCACCTCCTCAGCCCCGCCTCCACCTCCGCAGCCCCGCCTCCACCTCCGCAGCCCGCCTCCACCTCTGTAGTCCCCCACCTCCTCAGCCCCCGCCTCCACCTCCGCGGCCCGCCTCCACCTCCGTAGTCCCGCCTCCATCTCTGTAGTCTCGCCTCCATCGCTGCAGCCGCCTCCATCTCTGCAGCCCCGCCTCCATCTCTGCAGCCCCGCCTCCACCTCTGTAGTCCGCCTCCTCAGCCCCGCCTCCACCTCCGCAGCCCGCCTCCACCTCCGCAGCCCGCCTCCACCTCCTGTGATCCGCCCCACCTCCTCAGCCCCGCCTCCACCTCCGCAGCCCCGCCTCCACCTCTGTAGTCCCGCCTCCATCTCTGTAGTCTCTCCTCCATCTCTGCAGCCCCGCCTCCATCTCTGCAGCCCCGCCTCCATCTCTGCAGCCCCGCCTCCATTTCTGCAGCCCCGCCTCCATCTCTGCAAGCCCTGCCTCCAGCTCCCTGGCCAGATGGGGGCACGTGTGGCAGAGCCGAAGGGTGGGCTGTACTCTCCACTTTCAGCTCCATCTCGGTTACATGGGACCATTTCACTAAAGTAACAGTATCTGTTACTTTCAAAACACCACATCCCATCCTGTGGCTGGTGGCAAATTAAACAAGGTGGTGATAAAAGCCACCAGGCCCCAGGGAAAGGGTGCACGTGTGTGCATTTGCACACGTGTGTGTGTGTGTGTGCTTGTACATGTGGGGTCCTCAGTTGCATGAGATTCCCAGTTCTCATTAATGGGTACAGGTTGATGCTTTTTACAATCTTTTTTTTATTTAAAAAATGTTTTTTTAATTAAAAAAGCATGAGCCGAGAAGGGACAGAGAGAAGAGGGAGACACAGAATCAGAAGCAGGCTCCAGGCTCTGAGCTGTTAGCACAGAGCCCAAAACAAATTCAAACCCACGAACTGCGAGATCATGACCTCAGCTGAAGTCGGACACAACTGACTGAGTCACCCAGGTGCCCCGACTCTGTATCTTCCAATCTTAGGCAAGATTCATGTCTTTCAACGTTTAAATTTTTTCATAGATACCTCAGTATGAGCAATGCTGTACGTGCCCTTAAGAAAAAGCAGATCTTTTTTTTTTTTTAATGTTTTTTTTTTTTTTTTTTAATTTCAGGAGAGAGGAAGACAGCGTGAACAGGGGAGGGTCAGAGAGAGAGGGAGTCACAGACTGAAACAGGCTCCAGGCTCCGAGCTGGCAGTCAGCACAGAGCCCGACGCGGGGCCCGAACCCACGAACCGCGAGATCATGACCTAAGCGAAAGTCGGACGCTTAACCAACTAAGCCACCCAGGCGCCCCAAGAAAAAGCAGATCTTAACGTTTGGTTATGATCTTGACCATGGAATCAAGACAGAAGGTATTTGGCTCTTATACACCAAAGTTGGTTCTACACTGCAAATCTATAAGCCATTGACCTTTGACTTCCCTGCTGACGGGAATGGCTGAGAGCTTCCAGGGTGTGACAGCATGAGGGTTCATCTTAAATGGCATTATTGACCCAGAAAGCCACCTCCTCTGACTCCACCAAGGCAGCAGGGAACACCAAGGGAACACCAGCAGGGAAATACCCATTTCCTGCACAGAGACATCACGGACAGCCAATACCTCCAACTCTGTCTTTACATCTGACGACATTATGACCCCAGATCCCAGAAAATACCATCTAATAGCATTTTCTCTTAGGCAATTGATATCTCATTGTTGGGGGACATCTCTTATTATTATTTATTGTTTCCACTGTCACTTAATGCTTTTACAGCTCTGCAAACAGTGGGTGCTCAAGAAATATTTTTAGCAGAAACCAGCTGCAATGGTTTGGAAAGCCCAGATAAAGAGGGAGCTATGGAAAGGCCCCCATCTGAACTCAGCTCTGGTTCAACGGCATCTGATTTCTGCACACCTGCCCAAATAAAACAGGGTAAAGTTTTAAAGATGACAGTTCATTTTCCTACGGCTCTTGGCATGCTATCCCCAAAGGACAGGCTGTTGCTACCTAACCTGAAGCTTGTTCCAGGCCTGGCCCAGTCTTCACAGCTCACGTGGGCACCAGTCACCTCTGAGCCTCTGCCCCTGGCCACAGATAATCTCCTTCCTGCACTGTCCAGCCCCTCCCCCCGCCCACTCCCGCCTCAGTCAGCACCAAGGGGCCACGATGGGACTCTTATGTCCCAGGGCCTGGATGTTTGATTACCCTTATTATCTTAGCTTGCTTTGGCTATAAATTTTATTAGTGGCCATAAAATTATCCATCCACAGCATTTGACTCAGTGACCTCTTGCAAAAGAGAATTCCATTCACCAGCGCTACCTGGGGCCGAGGAAAGCTGCCTTTTCTTCACCCTCGATTTACAGCCTCGCCTCCATCCAGGGTCCTGCCCTGCGTGATGAGACTGGGCAAACAGAAAAGGCCGTTGCGTTTCAGGATTTCATGGTCTAGGGCGCAAATCTGGCCCCTCAGCACCTGCTGACTGTTTGCTCACTCTTTGTGTTGCTAAAAGGTAAAGTGGGAGGGCTGCTCACATGTTCTAGAAAAAAACAGGGTGCTAGAAGAAGAGATGGGCCAGCTGCATTTCTGGTTTGGATTCTTCCCTTAACATTTCTTACTTCTGAGATGTGCAGCTCAAGGCAGAGCTCAGGTTCCTACAAAGAGTATCTTCTAACAAGTGCTAACTCTTCCGTCAAGCCTGTAGTATTTCTACAGGTGCATTTTACCTCACCTGCAGAGATGCTGGGTCACCATGATTTTAGTGCGTAATACTCAGTTACATGCTGCGGGGTGGTGTGGGTGACATATTCAATGGCACACAATGATACAAGGAGTCCGGCCGGGGAGAACTCTGAGGATCAACAGCAAACCCTCCTCAGTCATCACCATGCTTGTCGTCATTTCTGAGCAACCACGAGCCAGATTCTGTTCGAAGAGCATCATGTCTATGTTGCCACAGCCTGACAACAATTCCGTGAGGTGGGCACAATTATCGTCAAATAATCTCAACTCTGCCACGTGGAAAATCTCCAGGACAGGTAACACCACCACGCTTGGTTTCTATTCTTGAGTGTCTCTTGCTCCTGAGAAAGTACAGGTCCTCAATGACGCTGCCCATTCAGGAAATGGGGCAACAGCGAAAGATGTGCTCAAGAGCGGAGAAAAGGATCATCTCAATAATTTTTCAATACACACCAATGGTTCATTCTGTCCAGTGTTTTGTGATTTTTATGACCAGACTGAAATAAAGTCAAATGGTCTGAATCTTGCTGTAAGTGATTTCACTTGTAATCTGCAAGTAAGCATACTCAGGCCGAGGAGGCAAGAGGAAATCACAGTCCTGATGAATCCAACTCTGACATCAGGGTTGCGTCAGAGGCTACTTCGAGGTCAGCTCCCAGGCTCTGAGGAGACTAACCTTTTTCAGGTACTGAATCATCCAGGGGCTCTGCTGCTCCTGGGGGAAGGTAACCTTTGGCTCCCACCCCCAAATACTCAGCCATGAGCCAGTGAGCAAGGGAGCAGACCCCGAACAGTCTTCCCCAACTGAATGATCAGGGCCATCCCTCTCCACGTGCTCCCCAAGCATAGGGATACTCATGATATTCGAGCATCTGTGTGTTTTATAACTGTCTGTCCCTGGTCTCTCTCCCCAACCAGATGGCAAGCTCAGGAAGGACAGCCACTTGGGTCTCAATCACCTCAGTATGACCAGCACAGGACAGTCTCAATATGGAATATATCTGATGAACACATCAATTAATATATTCATTAAATACAAGCAAATAAAAGTGAACTTAATTTAGGGGCACCTGGATGGCTAAATCAGTTAAGCATCCAACTCTTGACCGTGGCTCAGATCATGATCTCACAGTTCATGGGTTTGAGCCCCACATCTGGCTCTGCACTGACACTGTAGAGCCTACTTGGGATTCCCTCTCCCTCCCGCTCTCTCTGCCTCTCCCATGCTTGTCCTCTCTTACTCTCTCTCACAAAAACACAAATAAACTTTTTAAAAAATAAGCTGAATTTATTTGGGTTGGGATTGCCTGGAGTTTGTTCATTTTTAAGAGATGAAGGTTATTTTCATCTGGTTTAAAAAACTATAAATGGAGTACACAAAGCTTTCTGTGATGAAACTAAGGTATTTCAGCATACACTTAACTGAGTATAGCAGTGAGACCAATGACCGGGGAAGGCAGGGGACAAAGAAGGAACAAAGAAACAGTGAAAAAGAGAAATAGGGGAAAAGTGAAGAATGAGAGAAAAGCCCAAAAAAAACATAGATACATAAAAAGATGAACAAGGAGGGGCGCCTGGGTGGCTTAGTCGGTTAAGCGTCCGACTTTCGCTTAGGTCATGATCTCGCGGTTCGTGGGTTCGAGCCGCGTCGGGCTCTGTGCTGACTGCCAGCTCAGAGCCTGGAGCCTGTTTCAGTCTGTGACTCCCTCTCTCTCTGACCCTCCCTGCTCACGCTGTCTCTCTCTCTCTAGAAATAAATAAAACATTAAAAAAAAAAAAAAGATGAACAAGGGGAGGAAACCAGCAATTGATCCTCTCAGCCAGCTTGGGTATGAGCACGTGCCAGCCACAGCTGGGGACCCGGAATGTTCTGGAATGTTAGGTGAGTGATCCTAGGAATAGGGTTTCCAGGGGAGGAGAAGTCAAGGCCAGAGCCCAAAGCCGGTACCAGATAAGAGCTGGAGCCCTGAGATGCTTGAAGAGAAAATGCAGAAGAAACTCAGAAACGCAAAGATCCATGTCAAAATAATGGAGCCATTCTCTTTCACTTCCATTAAAAAAAGAAAAGTTCTAACCTTTAATGAAAAGGGCTTAGCAGTTTTGGAGGTTGGAATACTTGCTTTACGCAATTCTGCAGAATGGTGTGGATTATTAGTCCTATGTCCATTGAGAAGCACAGTAAGATTCAGAGCCTGGATGCTACCTGGGATGGATCCGGCACTAAATTCGCACACACATCCTGGCCTCTTCCACCCATCTTCACCCTGCTGCGTTTTGTCTGGAGGACACGTCAGTGTGCATCTTTCTAGACGGCTCCTTCCCGGAGTATGCACGTCCAATCTTCACCTAAATCTTGGCCAATGCTTGGAAAGCTTTCAAGAAAACCAGCCGTGCATCATGGCCTGGAATTTACAATGTGCAAGCCTTGGGGGCATTGTTACTTCCTCATATTTTCCTTGAGCTCCCGTGAGAAAAAGTCCAGGGGGGCCTTGTAGATGATCCTTGGCCGTAAGTGACCCACCAAGGTCTGCACAAAGCAGCCTTGTGTCCTGGGCAAGATGGAGGAAATGTTGTTGGGAACCTAACAGAGGCATGCACACACATCGCACGTGCACACACCTATGCACACACACACACACACACACACACACACACATACACGTGCACCCCTTGAGATCCTAGGGATCGTCGAAGTGATGCCTGCAGTGGCTGGATCCCTGACACCAGGAGCCACGAGAGCACAGGCGTTTGGGGCTCGATTCAGCCATGGGAGGGGCTTTTCCTTGTTCAGAGCCCATTCAAGGAAGTTGGCAGCATTGGGACTCACCCTAGGCTGTAGGGTGTATTTTGCTCTGCCCTGGCCGGCTCAACACCACAGCCACAAAAGAAAGATGCCTAGAGGCAGAGACAGGCTGGACCAAATGGAATGGAAGTATAATTCCGGTGCCCAGCAAAGGGTATACAGTGTGTTCAGTGTTCAGTAAATGTTGCTCTGAATGCTGAGAGTGAAGTCTGGGCCTGGCTTGGTGGAAGACAACATGGCGGAGTTTGGGTAAGTCATTTTGCCTCTCTTAGCCCTACTTTGCCCAGCAGGGAGAATCATGTGACCATGTCTGGGATGAAACAAGATAATGCAGCTGAACGGGTTCTGTGGTTCTAATTTTTTTAATGTTTATTCATTTTAGAGAGACAGAGACAGAGCATGGGAGGGGGAAGTTCAGAGAGAGAGGGAGACACAGAATCTGAAGCAGATCCAGGCTCTGAGCCGTCAGCACAGAGCCCGACCGACGCGGGGCCGGAACTCACAAACTGCAAGATCATGACCTGAGCCGAAGTCCGATGTCTAACAGACTGAGCCACCCAGGCGCCCCTGGCTCTGTGGTTGTAAAGTCATCATCAAATATGAAGCAGGGACATTTAGAAATAAAATATTCCTGTTTCTCCTTGAAAGCATCTTCCTTATTCAGCATTTGCTTGACCTGTAGGCCAAAACATACAAACGCACCAAGGACGACGACGACAACAGCAACACTCCCCACCATTGTCTCGAACCATCCATGGGAGACCAGGAAAGGGTTTTGTCTGAGGGTCAGCTGGTCGATCCAAAGTGAAGCTCAGGCTTTCCTGTTTCCCTCTTGAACTGACCTCACGCCTTCTATTCACCAATGACAAAAATGCCAAATCCTACACCATCCAAAAAACAACTGTCCAAAAAAATTTTTTTTTAATTTTTTATAGTTTATTTATTTTTGAGACAGAGACAGAGCATAAGCAGGGGAGGGTCAGAGAGCAAGGGAGACACAGAATCTGAAACAGGCTCCGGGCTCTGAGCTGTCAGCACAGCTGACAAACTGCGAGATCATGACCTGAGCCAAAGTCGGATGCTTAACCGAATGAGCCACCCAGGTGTCCCTGTCCAAAAAATTTTTAATGGAGCTGGAAAAGTCCTTAGATATATCCTGGGCCAACGCTCATGTGTAAACATGAATAGACCATGGGCAGGATTGGTGAGGTGGGCTTTCCAAAATCACACATCGAGTGTGTGCCTAATTGCAGTACTCCTGTGTGAGCATCAAAAGCTAACAATAGGATGGCAGCCCTCGAAAATCCCTGAAGATCCCTGAAATACAAGGGAGAAAGAGAGTCGGTCTCTGTAAGCCAGGGCCTTGATTCTGGCCAAAGCGGCCAGCTGCGGAATACTAACAAAGACAGTTAACCTCTCCACGACGTCACTTCCAAAATCAGAGATCTGCCATGAAGCATGTTTAATAAAAACACTCTGCAGAGAGTGGCTAAAATGAGCAAATCAGAGAACTCTAGATGCTGGCGAGGATGTGGAGACACGGGCACCCTCCTACACTGTTGGTGGGAATGTAAACTGGTGCAGCCCCTCCTGGAAAACAGTGTGGAGGTTCCTCAGGAAACTAACACTAGAACTCCCCTATGACCCAGCACTAGCACTGCTAGGAATTTACCCAAGGGATACAGAAATGCTGATGCACAGTAGCACATGTACCCCAATGTTCATAGCAGCACTCTCCACAATAGCTAAAACCTGGAAAGAGCCTAAGTGTCCATCAACAGATGAATGGATCAAGAAGATGTGGTTTATCTATACCATGGAACACTACATGGCAATGAGAAACAATGAAATCTGGCCATGTGTAGCAACATGGATGGACCTTGAGGGTGTTATGCTGAGCGAAATAAGTCAGGCAGAGAAGGACAAATATCATATGTTTGCACGTATAGGAGGATTAGGAGGAACTTAACGAGGACCAAGGGGGAGAAGAAGGGGGGAAATGGTGGGGGAAAGGGAGAGAGGCAAACCATGAGAGACTCTTGAATGCTGACAAAAACTGAGGACTGATGGATGTGGGGGGGAGGGGGGATGAGCATGGAGGAGGGCACTCGTGGGGATGAGCACTGGGTGTTATGTGGAAACTAATTGGACAATAAACTATTTGTAAAAAACAAAAACAAAACAAAAAAAAAACACTCTGCAGAGTCCTTCTCCTCAAGTAACAACAGGCTTGAGATGCAAACTCGGTGCTTTAATTTTTTTAATGTTTTTACTTTACTTTTGAGAGAGAGAGACAGAGCACGAGTGGAGAAGGGGGAGAGAGAGGGAGACACAGAATCGGAAGAACCAGGCTCCAGGCTCTGAGCTGTCAGCACAGAGCCTGACGCGGGCCTCAAACTCACCAACTGTGAGATCGTGACCTGAGCCAAAGTTGGACGCTCAACCAAATGGGCCACCCAGGTGCCCCGCAAACCTGGTGATTTAAAGCCTGTCATTGGAAACCTGTGCAGGCAGAGGAAACATTGCCGGGCTCACCTAAAATAATCTGGTGCAGAGGTCTGAGGTGGCTCCGTACGAGGTTTAGGATCACGGGCTGTACAAAGCTGATAATTTAAACTCTTATATCACCCCAGCCCTACAGGGCTAGAATCCAGAAAACAGAGTGGTAGGGTTGCTTGCCGGAAATCTCTGGATTATTAATCCTGATCAGGCCTAATCTTGTCACCAGACTCATGACAGACATTGCATCTGATGATTTTCTAAATGGGTTCACCCAGCAGATTCGGATTATTAACAAGATATGCTTATTTATGGATGCATGCTCTCATTTGTATTTCACTAGCAAATTTCACTAGTAATATTTTGCATGCTCATATGGAGTGTGCCTGAGAAGTTCAACAACGTTGGGATATTCCTTAGCCCTTCCCTAACCCAAACTCTCAAATTTCAAGGTATTTAAAACTCCCAGTGTTATCAGCTGTAAAACTAAACTCCAAATTTCATTTTGCAGCTGTCAGATTTCCTCAAGTTCATCTAATTTTCTCAGCGCCCCCTGCTCTTAACAGAATTCTCAAACAGACAAAGATTTGCTGTGTGAGCTGACACCAGAGAGAATTGCATAATCACATTCTGTCTTCACTAAATAAATATTCTACCTCTTTCTGTTGTGGCCATAGCATTCCATCCAGTGTCCTAATTTCTTCACTTGGTGCTTCTGCTCAAATTTCTCCTCTGTTCAATTAAGATGTTGGTTTTCTCTTCCATTGTGCATGCTATGGCTTTTCCCAAAGCTCGGCTATACTTTCCACTTGTTAGAACTTTATAATATGGGTCAGGCCTGGCAAAGTCAATACCAACTAACTTATTGTGAGCATATCTAACTAGATTCTCCAAGCTAACAAATCAGAGCGAGCGAGATTGGCAGACCCCGACGCCTCAGCAATCCCAGCCACTGTGCTTTATTCTCGAAAAGAGCCAGACCTGAGAGTTCATCTCTTTCATATCTGCCCTTTCGTTACAAACCTTGAATCCCTGGAGTCAGCTATTTAAAATAGAACTGATCTTTGGGGATTCTTGTCTTTCATACATACTTGAAAAGCTATTCATCCAACCCTGAGTTAAAAGACTCTAAAACTGTACTAACAAATCAGTCTCCCTGCAATTCCCCCAAAGTTGAGTTCTCCTCTTAACGACCTCTGGAGAGGAAGTAACCACCTCTACCTCCCAGCGTAGTCTGAGCCTCAACTTCCCAAATCGTGATTCTACCCTTCACACAAAGAAACTTGAAGTCTGCACGGCAATCCCACCAACAGACCCAGGGTCTCAGGTCTGGAGTGTGGAAATCAGACAGGTTGTCTTGGAAAGAAGCCACAATTTTCAATACAAATCGAGAATACACAGGACTTGTAGTACTGTGTTGGGATGAATGGCAACCTATCCATTCTGGAAGGTCCCTGCCACGAAAGCAGGAAATAAACCTTGCCTTCGGAGTTCCATTACTGCTCTGAGTTAACCCTCTGGACGGAAGCATGGAAACTTTGCTGTGTGACTTTCTAGAGGGCTAACCACCAGCAGGTTCATAAACATCAGTTAAAGTAAAACAACTTGGGTACATCTTATTTTTTTATTTAAAAAATTATTTTTAATATTTATTTTTGAGAGACACAAAGAATAAGTTGGGGGGGGGCGGGCAGGGAGAAAAGGAGACACAGAATCCGAAGCAGGCTCCAGGCTCTAAACTGTCAGCACAGAGCCTGACACGGGGCTTGAACTATGAACCGCGAGATCATGACCTGAGCCCAAGTCAGATGCTTTAAATGACTGAGCCACCCAGGCTCCCCAACATGGATGCATTTTATAGTTAGCTTAAGATTTAGTAGATTGCTTTCTTCCCAGAGCCTAAGATGAGAACAAAGTAAACACACATGTGAGTACACACACACACACACACCCGGCTCAAGCAGTGCCTTTGAGAAACGACATAGGAAGTACATAAAGGCACATCTGATAATCACTAAACATGTCCACTGATGAAATACATAGTCTGGTCTTAAAAGGAACACACCCCACAAGGGGCTGCTGGGAGTTATGGAAGCTCCTTGGTCCACAAGAGACCTTTAAGGACAACCAAATTGTCTGCTCTCCAGAATGTGTGCTGTGTAGACTCACTGACAGGAAGCGATGAACCAGATGCCTGTAGGGAAACTCTTCACAACCTGAGCTTTTTGATGGGGAAGCAATCCTAACACCTAGGATGGAAACCACTCCAGCCCTCCCATCACTGGGTGGTAATTCATCAACGTCCTGGACAGGACTTGGCCCAGAGTGAACCCCATGAGGACCAAGGCTTCCCCACTGTCTCTGCTGAGGGCTGAGATGCTCGCCGGCGTTTCACATTGGTGACAATCCTCTCCCTTCCATTCCTCAGCCTCCCTCCATTTAAAATACCTCTTGCTATTGTCCCCGTGGGTAGATTTATGTGTGTCAAATCCTCTCTCTCCCCAAGTTTGGCTCAGGAATCATGCTCGCTGTAGATCAGACTTACTTTCAATTATTAACTAGTCACAGGGAAGGGAAAGGCAGTATTTATGAAAGATGCTTTATCTTCAAATTCTAGAAACACTTCCCTCCACTCCAGGCCACCACGGGGATCATTTGCCACATTCAAGGGTCAAACATGAAAAGGCAGTGGTGGGAAGGAGGGGTGTGGGCTCGCTCTCTGGCCGGCCAGCCCGCCAAACCACAGACAGGAAGGACTCAGATGAAGGCACCCCATTTAAAGCAACTTTGTTCTGTTCGCGCTTTGTCTAAATCCCAGAGTGGGAGATGCCCCACAATAAGCTACTTGAACCCTTTTTCTCTGCAAGTCTCCAGCTGAAATACAGTATGTGGGAGTTCTTTCAATAGGAGTTATGCGGGCCTTTTCAGAAACTAGATGTGAATGCCTCATGGTTACCGACGGGGAGTTCACAGATCTGAACGTCAGTGGTAGCCCCCACCAGCCTCGCCCTCCTACGCTCTGGCCAGGACTTCTGGGGGCTTCTCAACAGGCAGCCTGTTTCCACCTTGGTAGCCTGTGGGCTGGGAGCCCCGGCCCTGGGAGACCTGACACCCCTCCCTGTTGACTGCTTTTATTTGCACTGCGGTTTATCTATTCGAAGCCGGAGCAATAAGAACGAACTCAGCTAAACTAAATTGGTCCTTTGTTTGCCATTACCATAAAAATTTTATGTAGGAACTAATAAAACCGTGTTTTACGTGCACAGTTGCATGGGCTTACACAGGCAATAATATCCAGCAAGTTACACCCATAAATTCAGTTATAGACACTTAGGAATAAATATTTTATCTTCCCCAATGTTTTCATTTATTGTAGGGAAGGTGTGAACACAGAAGCCTATGGTTGATCTGCGGCTGCTAAGCGCCCTTACATTTCCCCGGCTGCCTCTGCTCCAGGCTGGGAAAGTCCTTTCAGAAGGTTCTGGATGATCTTCCTGATTCTTTAGCCTCTTAAGAGCAGAGTATTAATCGTACTGCCAATCTCAGTACATGGAAAGCTTTTTACAAAGCTTTTAAAAATAAATCACTTTTGAAACGAATTCAGGGTTTTCTTTTCCCTGAAAGAATTCTTTTCCGCAAACAAAAAGACCCAATTATCTTCCCACCCGGGACCTTGGAGCAGACTTACAACAGGTTTAATTGAAGAAGCTTTAATGAAATCCAAACCTAACCACCCCCCTCCAAAAAAAAATTGGGATCGCTGGAGCATTCACTTTCCCCTTCAGCGATCCACTCTCAAATACATTAAATGAGTTGGGTTTTTGCTCTATATTTTCTTTCTTTCCAGATCTGCACTGTCCGATGGAAATATAATGGGAACCACATTAAAAACATTTGAAGAGAAGGGGCACCTGGGTGGTTCAGTCGGTTAAGCCTCTGACTTTGGCTCAGGTCATGATCTCACAGTTCATGGGTTTGAGTCCCATGTCGGGCTCTGTGCTGACAACCTGCTTCAGATTCTGTGTCTCCCTCTCTCTCTGCCCCTCCCCCACTCATGTTCTCTCTGTTTCTCTCTTCCTCCCTCTCTCTCAAAAATAAATATCTTTAAAAAATTAAAAAACATTTAAAGAAAAAGGGGAAATTAAATATTATCTCAGCGTATCCAAAATATTATCATTTCAACATATATTCAATCTACAAAAACCTTACTCATGAGATATTTTATATTCTTTTTTCACATACTATGTCCTAGAGATCTAATGCGTATTTTACTTATACCACAGTTCAATTCAGAGGAACCATATCCCAAATGCTCAATAGTCACATATGGCCAACGGCTACCATATTGGACAGCAAGGCTCTAAAGAATCCTTGACTCATCAAGGAAAAGACAACTTCAAAGATATCTGGTTACTGATGTGATTGCTTTATACCCAGTGGGAACACCTTCCCCAGGTTATAATTATGAATCTAGATACTGTCAACCCAGAAAACCTTAAAATTATATGCAATTTTTAAAGTCCAATTTTTTCCTGTTTATAAATAATAACATAGGAAAGTTTATAAAGTAAACTAGGTAAAAAGGATAGATGTAGGGCAGCCAAAAGAAGTCTATGTCAAGCGTATTGAGAAGTTAGAAAGTGCTATCAATCTGGCCCTCCTCCAGCCTCCAGAGTCCCTGAAGCCTCTTCTTTAAAAACAACTTTTGTTGAAAAATTTTTGTATTGAAGTATAGTTGACACACAATGTTACATTAGTTTCAGGTGTACAACACAGTGATTCAACAAGACTATGGTGTATACTATGTTCACAAGTGTAGCTGCCATCCACCACCATACGGCACCATTACAATAGCATTGACTATATTCTCTGTCCTGTGGCTTTTATTCCCGTGACTTATTCATTCACACCTCCCACTCCCCTTCCCCGACTCTTCCCATCCCTTCCCCCCTTGTCCTCTGGCAATCATCAGTTCTTTCTCTGTATTTATGGGTCTGTTTCTGTTTGTTTGGATTCTACATATAAGTGAAACCATATGGTACTTGTCTTTCTCTGATTTATGTCACTTAGCATCATACCCTGTAGCTCCATCCATGTTGTCACAAATGGCAAGATCTTATTCTTTTTTAGTGTTTATTTATTTTTGAGAGGGAGAGAGAGAGAGAGAGAGAGCAGGGGAGGGGCAGAGAGAGAGGGAGACAGAGAATCCGAAGCAGGCTCAGGCTCTGAGCTGTCAGCACAGAGCCCAGTGCAGGACTCAAACTCATGAACCTGTGAGGTGATGACCTGAACCAAAGTCAGACATGACTGAGCCACCCAGGTGCCCTAAGATCTCATTCTTTTTTATGGCTGGGTAATATTCCATTGTATATATACCACCTCTTCTTTATCCATTTCTCTATCATTGGACACTTGGGCTGCTTCCATATCTTGGCCACTGTAAATAATGCTGCAATAAACATAGGGGCGCATGTATGTTTTCAAATTAGTGTTTTCATTCTCTGCAGCCTCTTTTTGTTTTAATAGTTTATTGTCAAGGTGGTTTCCATATAACACCCAGTGCTCATCCCCACCAAGTGCCCTCCTCCATGCCCATCATCCCCCTTCCCCTCCTAAATACAGATGCTTTGGAAAACAAGAGGCCAATTTTTTCCATTTAACTTTTTTTTCAAAGAAGCGATTCCAGATTTTTGTAAACTTTCAAAAAATGTATCTTCTACTACTCTTCCACCATCCCCCTGGTTTGTTTTAGATACCAGAGACGACATTCAAATAGGGCATTTTGAAAGTGAGGGGTTCTACCATAAGCTCAGTATTGTAGCTCTGATTCTTTAAAGTAAGCTTTGGTGAGTTATTCAGTTTCTCTGTGACCAAACGCTGCCATGTGAAAACCTATCCCAATAATTCTAAGTCTGCGTCACGTCTTGCAAGTGTCGGGCACATTTTTTTTCCTTGATGTGTTGTAACACTTAATAATGCATCTTGACGCACATTAAGCCCATCCTTCTGCGGGGCAGAGAGCAGAATTGCTGAATATACCCTTTACTGAGCTAACCAACGCACCTCACACATAGAAATGCTTAATTATCCCATGTGCTGCTGTTGAGGACTCATAAACTGCTTCTAAAAGGGCTGAGATTAGAACTCCAAGTAAACGTAAAGGTATTTTTTTTTTCCCATCTGTTTCTAGATTTGTGAAGTATTGTCTCAAGATGAAACAAAGAATCTCAAAATGATCTTTTCGTCTCCAAGGACAAAGCAAGAACTTCTTGGCAGGTAGTCAGACTGACAACAGGAGAATTTGAGAATGATCTCAACGCTTCTGATGTGTTTGTATGTTTCAAATCAAATACAGCAAAGGCAACCAGGTATAAAACACAAAGTTCCTTAGCCCCTATCCCTTCCACCTCACATGTGAAAATATTTTCTATAGAATGAGAGTGGGCTTGGACTCTGGAGAATCCAGCGTTTGGCTTTCAAGTGGACAAAAAGGTTCTAAAGATTTGGAATAAGCCGCCAAGAAGACAATTAACTGTAATAATGTAACTGTTAAAAGATCTTTAAAAAGAGACATGAAACCATTAACTGCAGCCTAACCCTAGTCTGATCCCTGTACTAGAGGGGAAATAATGTTATAAAGGACATTATTGGGTCAACTGAAAAAACTGGACCAGGAATGGTAGATTACAAAAAGTTACTCATCCATGTTAATTTCACTGAAGTTGAGACCTGGACTCTGGCTACACAAAAGAATATGCCGTGTTTTGGCATAAAGGCTCATGGTGTATGCATTTTACTCTCAATGATTCAGAAAAAAAAATAGCGAATAATAATTAACTTGGATATGGGAAATATGAGTGTCCTTTACACTATTTTCATTCTTGCAACTTTTCTGTGCATTCAGTCATTTTGTGAAGATTCTAATTCCCTTAAGGGTGAATAAACATGTTGGGGGAAAACTTCAGAGTCAAATTTTCCTTGTAGGAAATCATACTGGGCCACCCCTTGTCCTCTCTGCCTACTTTTCCCAGCAAGCCTCTGAACTTCACTGTCCGAGATACCATGTGATGACCGGGCACACATCTGCTAACGGGCCAGCCTCTCTTCAACCCACCCCGGCTCTCCTATGAGCCTGAGTCCTTCTTTGTGGCTTCTTCACAGAAAGAAGCATGGGCTTTGAGTGCTGGCTCTCAGTATCAGCCCAGGCGTCTGTCTCCTGCTCTGACTTCCGTGGGGAGAGATACAGAAGGAGTCTCTGTCAATGGTTAAGGCAATCCTCACAGTGGCTCGGAAAGCTCAGGAGACTCTTCACAAGGACACAGACACAGCCCTGGGACCCTTGGCTGCCGGTGCCTGCCTCCACCAGCACCTAGGATTACGGAGGGTCAAGGTACTGCCTGGGTCACAGAGTAAAGGAACTGGTGTGTGAAGGCGTTTTTATTGCCCTCCCCAACCCCCCCTCAGAACTGCCCACTTCCTCTGAAACAAGCTAATCCTTCAGTTTAACCCCAAAGTACGGTGGAATCTTAGAGGTCGACAAATCCACCCTCTCTCCTGCGTCAGGGTACTTTTCAGGGTACTTGTTATTTAGCCGCTTCTTGGACTTCTCCAGAGACGGGAAGCTCCCTACTTTACAAAGCAGTACGTCCCACTATTGGATAACTCCGTTAGAAAGTTCTCCTCTGCAGTCAGCTAGATCTGCGTCCCTAAGATGGAAGAATTTGAGAGCAAAGAACCTGTCTTCTGCATTGAGCCTCCTCTATAGCACCTTGACAGGAGGCACATGAGAAATTCCTTGGAAATGAACAAATCAATTAACGGACAGTCTACATCTTGGCTCTTATTCTATCCTCAGGAGCAATAAAAGTCATGTCCGCTGTCTCTTCCAAAATACAACTTCTCAAACATTTAAAGACACCTTCATGTTCCCCTTTCTTCTTCTTTTGTCCAATCTCACCAATTCCCATGGCCATGCCTCACACTGCACAATTTATAAAACATGGTTGGTTATAGTCACTGACTGTCTTCCGCTCTTTTCCAATCCATTCATTCATTACCAAAAGGATTTGTCCTTTTAAAAATAAAAATAAAAAAGGAAAATACAACAGAATTAATAAAATAGAAATAACTGTGTGGGAAATAGGGTCTAGAGAAGAGCTCTAAGGTGACAAAAAAAAAATTTACACAGTTCTTTTTTTTAAATTATTTATTATTGAGACAGAGAGAAACAGAGCATGGGTAGGGGAGGGGCAGAGAGAGAGGGAGACACAGAATCCAAAGCAGGCTCCAGGCTCTGAGCTGTCCGCACACAGCCTGACGCAGGGCTCAAACCCACAACCGGGAGATCATGACCTGAGCCGAAGTCAGACGCTTACCCGACTGAGCCACCCAGGCACTCCATACATAGTTCTTATGATTCTATTTTAAAACTTGATTCTAATGTTCCTGGTGCAAAGCTGAACGGGGAAACATTATGAGTTTCATAAGTTCTTATTCAGAGGATGAAACAGACCAATTTCTCAGGAGAGATAAGGTTATTCGCTGGATCAAGGACAGACGTCTTGTGTAGGGCATTGTAAACCCTGGGAAATTGAGCCGTGTAATGGATATTTGAGTATGTCTGCACTCAAAAAGAAAAAAAAACAGCAAATATTGAGCAGAATGAGAATACTTATTTCTTATAATAATTTCTGATGAAAAGGCTGAAAGCAGAAGATCAAGACACAATTCAGAGTGGATGGTTGGTTATAAAAAAATGGTGACTCAGGGTGCTTGGGTGGCTTAGTCAGGAAAGCATCCATCTTTGGTTCAGGTCATGATCTCCCAGTTTGGGAGTCTCAGCCCCGAATCGGGCTCTGTGCTGACAGCTCAGAGCCTGGAGCCTGCTTCAGATTCTGTGTCACCCTCTCTTCTGCCCCTCTCCTGCTCACGCTCTGTCTCTCTCTCTCTCAAAAATAAACACTTTTAAAAATGTCTAAAAAGAAAAGGTTGAGCTAATTTGCTCCAAACGTGTAAATATCTTCTTCGGTGTTTTAACCTTACTCTAGGATGTAACTCAGAATAGTTGGATAACTTGTTAGTTGCATTTTAAATTATTGGCCCTTCATCAAATTTCTCTTCTTCTGAGATTTGGAGCACACCAATCCTATACTGTAAATTTTGGAGACCAGATAAATAACAGGTAAAATTAGCCTTTAGAGGCCAGGGTTTTCTGCAAGACTTAGGTTTGGGAGGGCAGACTGTCACTGATGCTAATTTTTACATTAATCCTGCTCGGTAGACTGTTCCTGCTGTTGAGAGATTCAGTGGTGGAAGCTTGCCAAAAGTCACAGAGCTAGAACAGCAATGGAAGAGTCGAAACATCAAGCCTTCTGGCTCCAAATTTTAAACTCTCCCCGTTGTGCCACCTGTCCCCGTGGGCCACACTGTGCTGAGCACATGTCATGGGGTGTAGATATAATGATGTCATTCCGACATTTGGGGTCAGGCTGCCCTCAGTGGAAAGTCGACTCAAGCATGGTGTGCTGGTGGAGACTCAAACACCAGCTTTCCAGGAGAAGACACCATGAGCCGTAGCACTGCCAACTTCCAAGTTGTCACTACTCCCAGAATGACCAGGGTAAGGGCTTCAGCACATCATGGGGTCCAGAGCCCTTATCAGGCAACAGCATCAGAGAAAGTCCACTTGGCGCCTGGCTCGCTCCTTGGTGACCAGCAAAGTTCTGTATTTTCCTCACACTGTGGCCCATCCACCACCATCTATCTTATCTTTTAAGTTTATTTCATAATTTGGGCTGTTTCTGCAGAAGGAAAGGAGTGGACTAATCTGTGGGTCAAGTAAATCAAAAGCCTAGAAAATCCCTCCTGGGAAACCAGAACATTCTTCAAACACCCCAACAGTGACCTACCTTCAGCATATACATGTGCCCAGACCTACCTGAGTTTGAACCTTGTACTACGTTAGGACTGCTCAATGCTGGAACCCAAATCAAACGGCTTCCTTTCTTTTAGGCCTATAATATTTCAGATATTAGTAAATTGAAAACAACAACAACAACCTTTGCTCAAGACATAGTAGGGACTAAATGGCTGCTTCCTCCTGTTTTTTATACATTTTTTTACTTTCTGTTTTTTTCATTTTATTTAAATCCAAACTAGTTAACATATAGTGTAATGACGGTTTCAGGAGTGGGATTTAGTGATTCATCTCTTACATATAACACCCAGTGCTCATCCCAACGAGTGTCCTCCTTACTGGCCATCCCCCATTTAACCCATCCCCCCACCAAACACGCCTCCAGCAGCCCTCAGCTTATTCTCTGTATTTAGGAGTCTCTTATGGTATTTGCCTTCCTCTTTGTTTTTATCTTATTTTCCTTTCCCTTCCTCTATGTTCATCTGTTTTGTTTCTTAAATTCCACATATCCATAAAATCATATGGTATATGTCTTTCTCTTACTTGACTTATTTCGCTTAGCATAATACATTCTAGTTCCATCCACGTTGTTGCAAATGGCAAGATTTCATTCCTTTTGATTGCTGAGTAATACTCCATTGTATATATATATATACACCACGTCTTCTTTCTCCTATCATCTATTGATGGACATTTGGACTCTTTCCACACTTTGGCCATTGTTGATAGCACTGCTATAACCTTTGGGGTGAGCGGGCCCTGTTGAATGAACATTTTTGTATCCTGTGGATAAATCCCTGGTAGTGCAATTGCTAGGTCATAGGGTAGTTCGATTTTAATTTCTTTGAGGAACCTTCCTATTAGCAATTTCACCTACTAAGAAAGCGTTTTTTATGCTTTTAAAATATTTTTAAAACACTTCTGGAAAAGATGGTAAGTTAAATGCATGCATTGAATGCTGCTCTTTCCTGAAATCCTAATGAAACAACAATACGTGGTTTTTAGGAAGCATCAACTCACAAAAGCCCACAGAAAATGGGAGAGGAAGCAGACAAGACACAATTTTAGAAGTTGGAACAAAGACGGGCAAGCGGTAACTAACTTAGCAGATCCAAAAAAGGGGAGTCTCAAGCTAAAAATTAGCAAAGCTACTAATGACCCAGTTTATACTTTAAAATCTCCCAAAGGGCTTAAAACTTAATGGCACCAGATACACTGGGTGGAGCTAAGCCAAAGAGGATTGGCTGAGATTCGGTTTTTGAAGTACTTTGAGATCCAGACCTCTTCCTCTGGTCTAGGTTACTATACCTCCCCATCCTGGGAGTCTAGAGGCTTATTCTGTAACAGGATAACACCCAGGTCTCCAGACAAGAACCCATTAGGGACCGCCAGGAATAGGAAACCAACAAAGGAGCAATTAAGTTGAACACTGAATTTGAGACCTTTCATCTTCTTCCTCTCGGCTCCCAGAATTCACACCAGGCTAGAAGACTCTTTCCTGGGGATACGAATAACGCCAAGGAAAAGAATGAAAGGAGTTTTTAAAAACAGATCCTTCAGGTCACTCTCCAGGTAAGACCCCACTCAACAATCTCCTCCCATGCTCCTCCATCTAGCTATTTTTGCCTTACTCATAAATATGATCTGTTAGCCAAAAATCACCAAATATTTGAAGAAAGAACCTAATATAAAAGAGGGGGACTACCTTGAGGAGAGATACGCAGGGGAAATAAAACTAAAACAGAACACAGCTTACTATCAATATTCTTAGAGCAATGAATGAAAATGCTGCATCCATAAAACAAAAACAGATTTAAAGTATTTAAAGAAAGGTCAATTTGGAAAAGAATAATTAACAATAAAAAGAAGTCCTCAGAAATTAAAAACATGATAGAGAAATGAAAACCTTAATAAAATAGTTCATAGGTGAAACCAAAGACACCTGTCATGCACGAAAAATAAAAATGTTTGGTAAATAGGAAAACAAAAATAAATAAAAAAAAAAAAACAGAACATATGACTAAACAATAGGACTTTCAGAAAGGATAAACAAAGAAAATGGAGGAGAAGACTGTCAAAGAAATAATTAAAGAAAAAATTCCCTAGGATAGGCCAACATGAAGACTGAGAGACTCATAAAGTGCTAGAAAAATGGATAGCATTAGATCCACACCAAAATACATTTCAGGAAAATTTCACAGCACCAGGGATAAAGCTTCTGAAGAGAGACAGAGACAGAGATGAGGAATGTTTCATGTACATGACCAAGTTTCAGTACTAGAAGCTAAAATGTCACTGAAGAAATACCTTTAAAATTCTAAGGGATCATGATTTCCAACCTAGAAATCTGTTCAGTCCAGCCAAAAAGTATTAATCAAGCATCAAGAAAGAATAAAGATACTTCAGACCCAAAGTATCAAAACTTCACCCTGGTTGCACACTTAAAGAGAAAATATCCAGGGACGCCTGGGTAGCTCAGTTGGCTAAGTGGCCGACTCTTGGTTTCAGCTCAGGTGAAGATCTCGCAGTTCGCAGGTACAAGCCCTACATCAGGCTCAACGCTGACAGTACGGAGCCTGTTTGGGATTCTCTCTCTCTCCCTCTGCCCCTTCCCCCCTTATATGTGCTTTCTCTCTCTCTTTCTCAGAATAAATAAATAAATTTAAAATAATAATAAGAGAAAGTAACTATAGTTACATGGCTTAGTTGCAAATAGCCTTTATATAGTCACAGCAATACTTTTGATAATCCTTACATAATCATAATAATACCAGATATTGACTGAATGAAAATTACGGCCAATTATTAGAGCAATGGGAAAACACAGAAGCATATATGTGGTAGGGAGTGGGGAGTCGGTCACGGTGAAAGAGAATTAGATCTTCATGTTCCTCAATAGTCAGGCAAGAGGTCAGTAATTCTCAACCTTGCCAGGAACCCTTTACAATCTTAAAGGGGCATACGGGTGGCTCAGCTGGTAAAGTGTCCAGCTCTTGGTTTCAGCTCATGTCATGATCTCATGGTTCATAAGCTCAAGCCCCATGTCAGGCTCTGCGCTGATAGTGAGGAGCCTGCTTGGAATTCTCTCTCTCTCCCTCTATGATCCTCCCCCACTGTCTCTCTCGAAAAAACAAAAATAAACTTTTTAAGAATTTAAAAAAAATTTTTTAATGTGTTTTATTTATTTTTGAGAGTCAGAGAAAGACAGCATGCGCAGGGGAGTGTCAGAGAGAGAGGGAGACACAGAATCCGAAGACAGGCTCCAGGCTCTGAGCTAGCTGTTAGCATGGAGCACGACATGGGGCTCAGACCCATGAACCATGAGATCATGACCTGAGCTGAAGTCGGATGCTTAACTGACCGAGCCACCTAGGCACTCCCTTTTTAATGAATTTTACAGTCTTAAAATTACTAAGGATGCCAAAGAGTTTTTCCTTTATTGCACCATATTTCCGTTTCTCAATTTGCTTAGTTTACTGGGTCTTTATCACTAATTCAACTCCAAACTCTCCTCTGTGTTCTGTAACTCTGCTCTCAAAGTGTCTAAAATATTAGCTATATGATCATTACATCTTATTCAAGAATTCTTGGGGCGCCTGGGTGGCTTAGTCGGTTAAGCGTCCAACTTCGGCTCAGGTCATGATCTCGCGGTTCGGGGGTTCGAGCCCCGCGTCGGGCTCTGTGCTGACTGCCAGCTCAGAGCCTGGAGCCTGTTTCAGTCTGTGACTCCCTCCCTCTCTGACCCTCCCCTGTTCACGCTGTCTCTCTCTCTCTCTAGAAATAAATAAAACATTTTAATAAATAAATAAATAAATAAATAAAATTTTTTAAAAAAAGAATTCTTTCCCAGATCCTCCTGATCTGTGCCTCCCTCTTAAACCTATTGATATTTGCCATTTTAAAAGTTAAACTAAAACTTAAAAAATATATATTTTAGAATGAGAAGCCCATTAAGTGTTTAACATAAGTAACATATTTTACGAAATATATTTATTTTCCCAAATGAAAATTTTAATGAGAAGACCGACATTGTTTTACATTTTCACAAATCTCTTTTATGCCTGGTATATGTTGTTTTAGTTATGTGGCTTATGTTGTTTCTGCTGAATATATGGAAAAAATCTATCCTCAGCTCAGTAGTTAGTAAATCGAGGACTACCTCAATAGCCTTTTCAGATAACTGTGAACATTCTTCTTCAATACTGTACTAAAAATTGACCAGTGGTAGTTTCTTAAAAGGTTCTTAAAGGTTCACTGAAATGAGCAATCTGAAACTACATTAATAAATGTTTAGTACCCTGTTATACTAAAATCCATTAGGCTACCATGCATGTTGAATGGCTATTATAAGATTTTGTAACAATGCACAGGTCACTGGAAAATATTGGTTTCCCAAGTCATCCATGTCTTCCAGATGTTTTGATATATTCCATTAAACAATGGCAAAAAAAAATCACATTTGCTGACATCACCACTAATCTTATCAGGAAGTCTTGAAGTCATGGATAGATGAATGAATAAAGATGTGATACACACACACACACGAATATTACTCAGCCATAAAAAAACAAAAAACAAGATCTTGCATTTGCAACAACATGAATGGACTCAGAGGGCGTTATGCTGAGTGAAATAAGTCAGACACAGAAGATAAGTATCCTATGATTTCACTTATATGTGGAATCTAAAAAACAAATAAACCAAAGCAGAAACAGACCCATAAATACAGAGAACAAACTGATGATTCCTGGGGCAGGGATGGGCACAGTGGGTGAAGGGGGTAGGAGGTGCAGAGGCCTCCATTTATGGAATGAAAAAGTCACAGGATGAAAGGTACAGCACAGGGAATATGGTCAATGCTATTGTCCTGACCTTATATGGTGACACATGGCAGGTATACTTCACATGCAGGGATACCGAACCACTAAGTTGTACACCTGCAACATTGTGTGTCAGCTATGTGTCAATAAGAAAACAAAGTCTTTAAGCCTTGGGAAGCTTTCAGGCTCATGGTGGCAGAATAAAGTTTTCCAAAA
This sequence comes from Proteles cristata cristata, assembly GCA_017311185.1. Classification (NCBI taxonomy): domain Eukaryota; kingdom Metazoa; phylum Chordata; class Mammalia; order Carnivora; family Hyaenidae; genus Proteles; species Proteles cristata. The sequence continues at coordinate 638,917 of JAESUZ010004053.1, forward strand.
ATTTCTATTGCTTCACCAAGGACATTCTTAAGAGGAAACGTGCTTTAAAAACATTTCCGAATGATGGAGAATACAGTAACTAGAATAGTTTGGTGCCACCATCTCCATTCATGCAAACATGTCAGAAGTTTCACCCATCAGAGCGAATGTCAACACAGTAAGAAAGGCAGATGATGTCTGACTATTGTATACAAATAGTTCTGAGGGGCACCTGGGTGGCTCAGTCAGTTAAGCTCCCGACTTCAGCTCAGGTCATGATCTCACGGTTTGTGAGTTTGAGCCCCGCATCAGGATGGAACCTGCTTCAGTTTCTGTGTCTCCCTCTCTCTCTGCCCCTCCCCTACTCGCGCTCTGTCTCTCTCCGTCTGTCCCTCAAAAATAAATAAACATTAAACAATTTTTAAGTCGTTTTGATCTCATGGACCCAGCAGAAGGGTCTTGGAGACTCGGATGGTCCAAGGAATATACCTGGAGAATTGCTGTAATAGGTGATCTAGACCTAAATAAGTCAAGTAGCAGCGTTCTTCTGCTGCATGCCATGATATGGAGATCACGATGAATGGCATGAAATGGAGACATAAATATTAATGAACTCTGGAGGGCAGGCAACACCCCTGCATTCCCAGTAGAATGGTATCTTTCACATCAAGTCTTGTCAAGCAATTTGACTCGTTAACTGACGCACATGTGCAACTTCGATTTAAAAACTAATAAAAGATTAAATATTTTCAAAAATTTAAACATTCTAAGTAACGTAAGCCTCCTTCCAAAACACAATTTACTGCTTCGAACACTCAGGAGACTACAATACTCCTTCCAAAGGATAAACATGTTTAGGTACAATGAACTTGAAATGTAATTTCATTTTTTTTTATATATTTTTATTTATTTCTAGGAGAGAGAGAGAGAGACAGAGAGCATGAGCAGGGGAGGGTCAGAGAGAGAGGGAGACACAGACTCTGAAACAGGCTCCAGGCTCTGAGCTGGCAGTCAGCACAGAGCCCGAGCGGAGCTCGAACCCACGAACCACGAGATCATGACCTAAGCGAAAGTCAGACGCTTAACCGACTAAGCCACACAGGCGCCCCTGTAATTTCATTTTTAATGTGGATGGAATATGAGCTATAGCCCTCTGTCAGGCGATTCTAGTAATAAAGATAAATGTAATTCAATCCAGTTCCGCCGGAAGAGTCGTGTGAATGTGTGTTCACGAAGGTGAGCTTTCCTGAGTGTGGACACAGTGTGAACTCTTGAATTCTTAAGCACTAGATATAAGAGAAATGAAACCTCCTCCTTCCAAGAGGGAATATGGCATCCCTTCAAATAAAGTTTCTTGCTGACTACGAGCCTGATCTACAGGGTGGCCCTCCGGCCTCCAGGGCCACTGCCTCTCCAGTCACTGCTGCAGAGTCCCCCTCACAAGAGACAGGCATTTGGGCGACGTGAGCACACTTCTTTCCAGTAGAAACAGAATTCTAAACAAACTGGAGGTAAAGGTCAGATTCATCTCCATGAAGAAGGAGAACCAGTAAAGCTTTCCCTTGTGAATACACGTTAGGACCACGTTTCAGTGATGACTGAGACTCACTTCTCTCTGGGGAAGGCGGGAGACACATGTGGAAGGAACGGAGTTCTATTCGTGGCAAAGATGCGCTGGGCCAGGTTTAAGTAACATGGTCATTTTCTTGGCAACTGTCGAGCATGGCAACAAATGCTAATAGCGTCCTATGAGCGCAGAGAGAGAAAGAAAAAAGAGGGGTGCCTGGGCAGCTCAATTGGTTCATCGTCCAACTTCGGCTCAGGTCATGGTCTCGAGGTCTGTGAGTTTGAGCCCTGTGTCAGGCTCTGTGCTCACAGATCAGAGCCTGGAGATTCGGTGTCTTCAGAATCTGTGTCTCCCTCTCTCTCTGCCCTCCCCTACTCACACTCTCTCTCTCTCTCTCAAAAATAAATAGATCTTATTAAAAATTAAAGAAAGTAAAAAGAGCAATCTGGGAAAATCAGGATGGCAGTATTTCTGTGACCAGGCATTTAAAGTAGCCATCTTGACCTCAGTCATCTAAAGTACATGATTCTGATGGTCACTTTAGCTGCAGTTTTCAAGGAGCAATATATTTCAGTTTGAGCCACTGTATATACTTTTCTACTCCTTACATAAGTATTGATCCAGGGGCACCTGGTGGCTCCGTCGGTTAAGCGTCCGACTCTTGGCTTCCGCTCACATCAAGATCTCACGGTCTGCGGCTCTTGCCTGCTTGGGATCCTCTGTCCTCCCCTCTCTGCCCCTCCCCCACTCACACACCCTCTGGCAGAAATAAAACATTAAGGAAAGTGCTGATTCGGAAAAAGTTATTGTGAAAATCTTCTTAGAAAGTGGTTAACACTACCACCAAAAACACTCAAAGGTTCATAACATGGACTCTTCTCCTGTAAGATTCATTCTCACCAGTGAATGTGAACTTTATGAAGCAGAACATCTCAGTCACAAAAGGCTCCACCCACGTCACTACTGGAAACACCTCCAGTCTCACAGAGGTGGGCGCCAATGAATCGCCAGGAAGAGAGAAAATAGATGTGCTGCTCAGTCTCCAAAGGAAAAGCATGGGACCAGAGGACCTTTCAAGTTGAGGTTTCAAAATGCTCTCTTCTGGCCTCAAAAATATTAGTATCTACTACACTAAAGTTGGTAACTATAACCCAGAACCCTTAACATTTCTGGGGTGAACAGCCAGAGGTTGAGTCAAAGAGGAGGAGGCAGGTAAGTGAACTTGGACCAAGTCCTTGACGTCTTCCCATCCTGCCCACCCTGCCTGGGTCCAAACCAATGCCCAGTCACACTCTGGGCAGGTAGCAGGGCAGCCCTGCTAATATCACACAGACAAAGGAAGCAGGGAGATATTTCTAACGGCAGAATCAAGTGTGAGACTGGATAGTACAGCCTCTACTTTAACCAATAACATAACATTTGCGATATATTCCTGGACTACAACTTGTACAAACAGTCCGCTTAACTCACAGCTTTGTAAGTAACCAATATTAACATGCATTTTTCCAGATACCCAGGTGGAATGCCTTACCTGGCTTCCACCTCGTTTCTCCCAGCCCAACCCCCGGCAGACCCACACCACACAGCATGTTCCGGAAGACCCCGGAAGCGAGAAACTAAGCTCTACTCATCTTCTCTTCCCAGCCCCCCACACCTGACATATCGTGGGCGTCTCAGAGCACTAAATGAATGAAAATACTGGCTTAGAGTATATTCTTCAACTGAACTACCTTCCTCCTCCAAGGATCAGAGAGTGACATTTGTCACAGGTTAAGCTAATGAGGTTATTCGTCACTTACGTTATCAGTGGATGGCTTTAAAAAGGCAGCTGTTTAAAGGAGGAAACACTGCTGACACGGGGCTTGAAGCCAGGTCAGTGGGATTCCTATGACCCCTGCAATGTTTATGGCCGGGGCGGGCGGAAGCGGCAAGATTTTCTGCATTGTGGGTGTTCAGAGTCCAGTTCTCCTCCATGGCTGCCACCCAGCTGGGCAGCAAGAGCCCCCTGGACGGAGTCACTCTGTCCCCTGCTTCTCTTCCTTGCGTGGCCTCATTGGTCTTTGCCTCTGGCACACAGTGCAGCCTCGTCTCTAAGCCAGACTCACAGCCACAGGGGTCTCTGGACTGGAGGGCCCACCAGCCGACGACCCGTGTGGCACCCAACACAGACCGGGGGACGTCCCCAACCATCCTATTCCTTGTCCCCCAACCCACCAATGCTCAAGGCCTTTGGGCCTTTATCTATCTGTGGAATCTGTCACCCCTCCCCCAAGCCCTCTACCTCACCAGACTAGCAGCATGGACCTCACTATCCACCCGAGTCCTGTCTGCCTAGGGTTTCTCTCTGCTACGACAACAGAGGAATGATGCCCACGCTCTGCCCGTCCTCCATGCTTCTTATCCTGTGCCTCTTCACCAGTCCCGGCACATCTTTCCATGACATCCCTGAGGCTTTATGTATCTGCTCCTCCTCCTGCCGTTCTTGTAAGCTCTTCCCCAGATCGTCTTCCTCAGACTGCCTAGCAGGTGTGTAATTCAGGGTGCTCTGATGTCCAAGTGCCCCAGACAGTTAATTTATTTTTGAGAGAGAGACAGTGATAGCCAAGGAGGGACGGGGGAGACACAGAATCCAAAGCAGGCTCCAGGCTCTGAGCTGTCAGCACAGAGCCTGACGCGGGGCTCGAACCCATGAACCGTGAAATCATGACCTGAGCCAAAGTCGGTGGCTTAACAGACTGAGCCACGCAGGCGCCCCGCAAGTGCCCCAGGGAGTGTAAGTGCTTGCTTCTAACAGGCTGCGTGTGCTTACAATGGAAGTGCATTCAGTGGATGATGTCTAGCTAAATACCACACTAGTAACGCATACACCTTATTAAACATTTAACGACCAGTTCCTGTAATTAATACATTTAAACCAATTAACCCCCAAAAGCTGAACTGCTCTGTTTTCCACTTTGCCTATTATATAGTTGGGAGTTAGCAGCCGCTTAGAAGAGGTCGAAGGTTTGCAATGTTTCAATAACTGACTTTCTTGTTAAGTGTTCTTCCATTCCCATCGCCTTTTCTGCCAAATCTTTTGCGTAAACTGCTGACAAATGATGGATTCAACAGATTTCCATTGCAAGTCCTTTTTATTTCCTTTGCACGCCCATTCTCAGAGATGCAAATAAATTTTGATAAAATAAAAATAGAGGGGTAGGATGAGGGGAAAGGTATGAATAATTTACAAGATAAATAATTAGGTAATCTACAATGAAAAAGGAAGAGAGGCGCTTGGGTGGCTCAGTTGGTTAAGCTTCTGACTCTTGATTCCGGCTTAGGTCCTGAGTTGGGCTCTGTGCTGACAGCCAGAGAGCCTGCTTGGGATTTTCTCTCTCCCTCTCTGTGGCCTCTCTCCAGCTTGTGTTCATGCATTCTCTCTCTCTCTCTCTCTCTCTCTCTCTCTCACACATACACACACACACACACACTAAAAAAACATAAAAAAATAAAAAGGAAGAAAGAAAAAGAGAGAAAGTGTGTGTGGCAGAGGTGAGGGAAGTAAAGATGGGGGACAATGTAAGTGAACATGAGACATTATAAGGCTAGGACTTGATGAACATTTACAGTCAGATAAGCCAGAACTTCCTCGTTGTTTACTGTTAATGTAAAACTTATATTGTGAACCTGTAGAAATGCTATCTACTAAACTTCTCGATTCTAACAAATAACTAAATAAATGCTCAGTAAAACATTCATTGACTAATAACTTTTTAAATTCCAGAAATGAAGGATTCCTCTGCGTGGGTGGGTGCTATCTATTTCTACGAACTTGTACCTCCATTTCCCTGCCATTATAACACTCTGCTGACCTCACGGGACCGTTACGAAGCTCCACGGAGTGGATACGCACAAAGCACTAAGCACAGTGCCTGGCAGACTTGAGTAGCCGGCAAGCATTAGCTATAACTATTATTTTTATTACAATGAAAACAAACTGATGAAATCCACATATGGCTCCCAGAGTTGAGAGAGAGTGCGCCGGAGACAGACAAAACTGGATTAAGATGAGCACACCATAAGGGGGTGGAATGGGGAAAGTTCAAGGTGTCTGCTCTCGGGCTTATGTAGCAGAGGGCAGAAGGGACCCTCGGGTTTTCCCCCTGTGGGTGGACAGATCACCGAGCTCACCACCTAAGTGGTAGAAGCGGGAGTGAAACTAAGAGATTTACGTCTCTCCACAGTCTTCCCAAAGCCAATGCCATTTCCACGGCTGAGGGGCTTTCTGCAAGTTTCACCACCCAGCACTCGTTCAGGAAGGACTCAGCGGACCACCTCCTTGGTTAACGCGTGGATTTGCAGCCTTTTTCTAGGATAGTGGAGCTTCTAAACCACACTCACTAGAGGCCAGCACCTCCTACTCCTCCTTTTTCCCCACAAAGCATCAGCCACCACCATCCATCTTTTCTCCTCCTCACTGCAGACAAGAACTTTCATTTCTCTGCTTCCTGTTCCTCTCTCACCTCACAGACTCAACAAAGTGGCCGTTGATTCTTTTTTTTCTTCATTTTTTAAATGTGTATTGATTTTTGAGACAGAGTGACAAAGCATGAGCGGGGGAGGCACAGAGAGAGAGAGAGAGAGGGAGTCACAGAATCAGAAGCAGGCTCCAAGCTGTCAGCACAGAGCCCAACGTGGGGCTCGAACCCACAAACCATGAGATTGTGACCTGAGCCAAAGTCGAACACTTGCTTAACTGATGGAGCCCCCCAGGCGCCCCAAAGGCCGCTGCTTCTTAGTGCCCAAACTCATAACTCTGACTCTGTGTGGGTTTTCTGACCTGTCTTTGGAGGAAGCAGGCCACCTCACACGACAGTAGTAGTTAATCCCCCAAAGCACCTGCATTCTATCAAAAAAAGCTATTTGAGTGAGAAAGGATTATCTGTCCTTATAGGAAACCAAAACAAGGTGGTTTTCAACAAGAACTGCAATACACAATCTCCGTGGCAATGGGCTGTGAGGGAGTCCCCAGGCTACACACGGGGCTCTGCACACGGCTGTGTTCCAGATACACGTCTTGAGAAGGCTACTCACAGCCCGCTGTGCCGTGCTCAGATGGAAGTGATGCCTCAGCCTCAGGATTCACCCACTCCACGACCATTTCTCAGGGGTGACAGCATGTTCCGGTGAGGATACGTCCCCTCTCAGCACGTCATGCCAGAAGGTGGGGAGCCATGCTCCATAAGCAGTCCCTGTGCGTTGGGTTCTGTAGAATTTCTCAGTATGGAGTCTCATTCTGCAACTCACGGGTTGCATCTGTGTGTGTAAAATTTCATTTAAATCCAGTGCTCAGAACTCAAAAATAAATTTCAGGATGCACAAACTTAATCCTCAAAAAGACCTTGAGGAGACCGACGCTATGGACGGAGGTTAACATTCTGTGTGGTCACCATGCTGCTCGGCTACTCAGCGGGTGAGCCACGGTTCACACGCACGCATCCAGCCGTGCTTTCCACGAGGCCAAAACGGAGTTCCATTTTCACTGAAAATCAGTTCAGGCAACGAGGTCCTTTTGAAAGTATATGTATTAGGACACTGACCATAAACATATATTACTTGTTAAATTAAGACCACATTATTGGGGTGCCTGGGTGGCTCAGTTGGTTAAGCGTCTGACTTTGGCTCGGGTCACGATCTCACCCTTTGTGGGTTCGAGCCCCGTGTCGGGCTCTGTGCTGACAGCTCGGAGCCTGGAGCCTCCTTCAGATTCTGTGTCTCCTTCTCTCTCTGCCCCTCCCCATGCTCACCTGTCTCTCTCTCAAAAATAAACAGTAAAAAAAATTTTTAAGACATTATCAACAAGAAAATGGTCCTGTTTTCTTTTATTAATCCCAGGGAATTACTGTAATTTACGACGAGATTCGAAATATTAGTCCTGTCTGCCTCTCAGGTAAGTCAAACTACATCTCACTAGGTGGCAGTGCTGTTCACACAGCCTTTTTGGTTTGGGGTTTGGGGGGTGGGGAGTTATTGACCCCACTTTGTCTCAAGCTTTGTCCCCACTGGCCTCCCCACCGCCCGGTGAGAAGAGGTAACAGGGTTTTTATTTCTCCACGACTGTGCCGAGCAATATGACATGAAACCCGACTTGGAAATCTGAGCCACACAAAACTGCCCCCAGGCGGTGTGAGGGGAGTGTGCTGTGGGCATCCCTCACCAGGAAGGCTGTGTGTCTGAGCGATCTGAGGCACTGGCCCCCTTCCCTCAGCAGCGTGGTGAGGGGCCAGGGGCAAGCGTGCAGGAAACTGGGTTTGAGTCCCAGCTTCGGCATTTCCTAGCTGTGTGACCTTGGGCAGGTCACTTGACATTTCCTGGGCTTGGTCTGTCATCTATAATTCACAGGGGCAGCCTTCCCAGCCTGCTTCCACTGGCGTCTCTGAGGTCTTATGTGGTTTTATGTGGGTTTTTTGGGGGGTGGGGGTTGTGGGGTTTTTTTTTGAGGGGGAGGGAACGAGAGCACAGGGGAGGCACAGAGAGAGAGAGAGGATCCAAGGCAGGCTCTGCGCTGACAGCAGAGAGCCCCACAGAGCCCCATGTGGGGCTTGAACTCATAAACTATGAGACCATGACCTGAGCTGAAGTCAGACGCTTAGCCTACCGAGCCACCGGGCGCTCCTGAGGTCTGTGTGCTCTAACAAAAGGGGAGCATGTCGTGAACAGGCCAGTGGGTTCAGTCTTCCCACGGGGACGGCCCTTCACAGCCTAATCCACAGGGACTGAGGGCAGCCAGCCTTGTGAAGGTGACAGAAACTGCCAGATTGGCTCAGATTAGACATGTGATTAGAAAACTCCTGGTCACAGCCTTGGGTATAGACGTGGCCACGGCTGCGTTTGCTCTCTAGGAGGTTTCCTCCCCAGTGTCTCCATCATTCCCAGGCCTCAGATAAGCTGCTGAAGAGACATGCTAGCCCTTTGAGCCCGCCGGGGAGGGAGGAAGGCACTAAATGGTCTCCAGGGTCCTAAAAATGGCCACTGATATGCTTCCGCAACACCTCAACTGCTCCCCGGGAGTGACTTAGGCATATGAAATATGTGACTCATTACCTAATCCTCACAAATCCCTCCATAAGATAGAGGCGTGTTCATTCGTCATGCTCAAGATGGTTAGCACAGTCAAATCTCAACTTGAAAGTAATTGGATGTATGCCTGGGGTGGGCTAGGTGAGGAGGAGACTTCAATGTTCTGATTTACTGAAGAGTCCAAAGTATGTAACAATTGTAAAAGATATGTATTTTATAAATATATACGCAAATAGTAAGAAAACACATGTATTATAATGGTAGGTATCTACTGTAGGTATACAAAACAGAATGAAAGACCTGAGTTTTGTTTCATTTTTTTTAAAGTTTTATTTATTTCTGAGAGAGAGAGAGAGAGAGAGAGAGAGACAGTGTGAGCGAGGGAGGGTCAGAGAGAAAAGGAGACACAGAATCTGAAACAGGCTCCAGGCTCTGAGCAAGCTGTCAGCACAGAGCCCGATGCGGGGCTCGAACTCACAAACTGAGAGATCATGACCTGAGCTGAAGTCGGCCACCTAACCGACTGGGCCACCCAGGCACCCCCTGAGCACTGTTTCAAAGAATTTATTCAGGGGCGACTGAATTTATTCAGTCGGTTAAGCGTCCGACTTCAGCTCAAGTCATGATCTTGCGGTTCGTGAGTTCAAGCCCCGCGTCGGGTTCTGTGCTGACAGCTCAGAGCCTGAAGCCTGCTTTGGGTTCTGTGTCTCCCTCTCTCTATGCCCCTCCCTGCTCATGCTTGATCTCTCTCTCTCTCTTTCTCAAATAAATAAACATTAAAAAAGTGTTTAGTAAGAATCTCAATCTAGGCCTTGATCACTCATTATTTCAAATTAACTCCAAAATAATGAGGATTTACTCTTGTGCATTGGTCTAAGTGCTACTTCTCCATGATTCTATAAAATTTTAAATGATACGAGCCTCTATTTCACCTCCCCTCCTCCCTTTTGAAGGCCTTTAATACGAAGAAAACTGGGTTTTCTTTTCCATGGGCCTTTCAGGATTTTACTAATTTATTCTCTAACAGTGGGATGAGATCATTCGACTCAGAATCTCACATCAGCTGCTGGGTCCAGATGGGAAGTTGGTGTCTGGTCACATGGAGAGGTGGCTGACGTTTTCTGAGCTGGTGATTTGCACTGATTTCACATGCATGATACTCAGTTTATGGTTTTGGGGCCTTGTGTTCTCATTTACCGCTGGTTCTTATCGTGGAAAAGCGGGCCCTGGTTCACTGGGTCTTGAGTCCCAAGCTGCACCCAAGCTGCTAAAGGAACATGACGCTCACGCTCGGGTCACTGAACTAGGGGGCTGCCACGTGTCTGATACCACGCAGAGCATTCAACGTCCAACATCTCACACGGTCCCCGCAGCAGCTCTGCGACCTTCCGCTTTGCAGAGGAGAAAACACGGGCACGTGACAGCCAGGAAGCTGTGCTAGAGGTCACCCCACACAGCAAGCAAGGACGCCCGGCTTTTATTGCTGGTGCATGAGCAGCAAATCTAGCGTGGCCCAGCACCGAGTCCCTCATTGTTCCAGACCTGGATAAAAGTGCTGATAAGTATCAGCCTCAGACTTTCCCAAAAAATCTGTTTACTTTGTCATTAAAAAAGAAAGAAAGAAAGAAAAGAAAGAGAAGAGAAGAAAGAAAGAAAGAAAGAAAGAAAGAAAGAAAGAAAGAAAGAAAGAAAGAAAGAAAGAAAGAAAGAAAGAAAGAAAGAAAGAAAGAAAGAAAGAAAGAAAGAAAGAAAGAAAGAAAGAAAGAAAGAAAGCAAGCAGTGGCCGTTGTTACCCCCTGGACCAGGTCACTGTGGTTGGTGGGGATTGTAGCTCTCTTCCTCGGCTCCATAAAGAAAGCCAATATTTCGCCTCAGGAAACCAGGCTGGTAGGACGGCGCTGATGAAGGAAGATAACTGTGGAAAGGAGCCGACACCCAGAGAATCTTCTCTCTGACCATGATTTCACCTTCTTCCCTCGCGCAATGACTCTAACACACCAGCCCAGCCGAACAGAGCTGGAGGAAGAGGAAAGCCAGTCCCCAGACCTGGGACACAATTGCCCCATGCCCACCACCTCCCTCTGGGGCCTAGAAATATTTCTAAAGAAAAAAAATACAGGAGCGCCTGGGAGGCTCAAGTCAATTAAGCGTCCGACTTCAGCTCAGGTCATGATCTCGCGGTTCGTGGGTTTGAGCCCCGCGTCGGGCTCTGTGCTGACAGCTCGGAGCCTGGAGCCGCTTCAGATTCTGTGTCTCCCTCTCTCTCTCTGCTCTTACCCTGCTTGCTCTCTGTCTCTCTGCTGTCACAGCCCCACCTTGATCTGGGACTCTTAGCCTCCAGAACTGTGAGCAAATACATTTTTGTTGTTGGAAGTGACCTAGTTTGTGGTACTTTGTTATGGTGGCTTTAGGAAATGAATATACTATCTGTCTGCGATCTGTCACATACCACCTCCCTTGTTCCTTTCCCTGAACTCATTACACCACTGCCAGATAAATTGTTCTTTAAAGCTGTAGTTCTTGACCCTGGCAGTTCAAACCCAGGCCCGGGTCCCACCCCCAGACTTTCTGATTCACTTGGTCTGGGGTGTGGCTCCTGCACAGGTAGTTTTTTTAAAGCTCTCAAGTGATTCTAGTGTGCGGTTAAAAATTCCTGCCGTTGAGGGAGCACCTGGGTGGTTCAGTCAGTTCAACATTCAACTTCAGGGGGGCCTGGGTGGCTTAGTCGGTTAAGCGTCCGACTTTCGCTTAGGTCATGATCTCGCGGTTCGTGGGTTCGAGCCCCGCGTCGGGCTCTGTGCTGACTGCCAGCTCAGAGCCTGGAGCCTGTTTCAGTCTGTGACTCCCTCTCTCTCTGACCCTCCCCTGTTCACGCTGTCTCTCTCTCTCTCCTAGAAATAAATTTTTAAAAACATTAAAAATTTAAAAAAAAACATTCAACTTCAGCTCAGGTCATGATCTCATGGTTCGTGGGTTCAAGTCCCACATGGGGCTCTGTGCTGACAGCTCAGAGCCTGGAGCCTGCTTTGAATTCTGTGTCTCCTTTTCTAACTGCACCACCTACCCTCCCCGCCGCCGCCAACCACGCACACTCTCAAAAATAAATAATAAACATTAAAATTTTTTTAAAAATAATTTCTGCCATAGAGCAAGGAAACTTATTCATTCCTCTGCTCCGAAATCTCCAATAGCTGTCTTCTGCCTACCAGACATAAAGAGGATACCCAGGCGCCTGGGTGGCTCAGTCGGTTGAGCGTCCGACTCTTGATTTGGGCTCAGGTCGTGATCTGTTTGTGAGCTCGAGCCCTGCATTGGCTCTGCGCTGACAGCACAGAGTCTGCTTGGGATTCTCTCTCTTGAGACTTTCATGGTAGTAATTACAGTGGCCAATGCAGAGTCGCCGTGGTGTGCTGGTCATCGCCAAGCTATAACAAGGGTGACATCCAAGATCACCAGAAGCCAGCCCAGCAGGAGGAGTGACCCTCTCGTCCTGGGAGGCACCCACATGAAATCATCTGACTTGCTGACGTACTGTCCGATCCATGGGGTGAGGTCCAGTCATTTGCCAGCTGAAGACGTCACCCAGCTAACCCCCCACCACGCTTTTCAGCTACCAAATGCTTCCTGGGTACATTAGTTTCCAACTGCTGGAAGCAAATTACCACAGATTGAGCTGCTTAAAGCAACCCAGGTTTATTCTCTCTTTTCTGCTCGCTAACGTTCTGGAGGTCGGACATCTGGAATGGGCCTGCAGGGCTGGCTCTTTCTAGAAGCTCTAGCAGAGAATCAGATGCCAAGCCTTTTTCCAGCTTTTAGAAGCTGGCTTTGCTCCACGGCTTGCGGCCCCTTCCTCTACCTCCAAAGCCCTTCTTTCCTCTCCTCTCCAATCTCAGCGTCTGTCCCTAAATCGCCTCTGGCTCTGATCATCCCTCCTGCCTCCTACTCATAAGGGCCTTTGTGATTACGTCAGACCCATCCAGATAACCCAGGGTGATCTCCCCCCAAATCCTCAACTGAATCATATCTGCCAACCCCTTTTTACTATGTAAGGGAACATATCCACAGGCTTCCTTTTCCAGGTATTAGGACGTAAACATCTTTAGGGCCGCGGTGGGGGGGGAGGGGGAGCTTATTCAGCCTTCCGACACCAAGGAAGAGAGTATTTTTGAAATTTCCTGCTGAAGTTTGGGTGTTCACTCAGACCACAGCCCTGCCCACATCCATAAGATATGACGACCCTTCTGGAATTTCACCCTGAGCACCATATCCTCCAGAAACGCTCCGTCCCTGACTGAATATACAAACTACTTCCTTTCCTTGTGGTCACAGTTTGTGAAAAAGCATCAAGATAAATAATACTCCTCTGACCATCTATAAATAGGTGGGAAACATAAACCCATCAAGTTAAAAAAAATGGTTTTGATGTTGTCGTCATTTGTCAAATCATGACATCTTATGCTATTGCCCTGCCTGGGCAGACACGGCAGAAGACGGGCAGGAAGTGGACCCTGGGCTAGCCCAAAAGGACACTGTGCATATGTTAGTGGAAAGAACATGAGTGAGAGTCCTCTGCTCCCCACAGCCGCAAACACCTGCCCCCACTCCTGCCTGGAAAGTAGCTCAGCAGGAAGGAGCACACACACACCTCATCCCCTGCGCCCAGCTACCCTAGAACACGTGCTTCTGGCATCCACGAAGCCATCGTAAGTCGTAAGCGGAGGCTCTGAGTACGGGCGCCCTACTGAGTGGAATCTTGCCTTCCTCTTGCAGGGGTGCTTGGAAATCCTCCACAAAAAGAACCAGCACCACGTCCTCCCAAGTTCGTCCAACCTCTCAAGAGCAAGTTTAGAGGAGTGCCTGGGGGGCTCAGCTGGTGAAGCGTCCAACTTTGGCTCTGGTCATGGTCTCACAGTTCGTGAGTTCGAGCCCCGCGTCGGGCTCTGTGCTGACAGCTCAGAGCCTGGAGTCTGCTTCGGATTCTGTGTCTCCCTCTCTCTCTCTGTTCCTTCCCTGTTCACACTCTGTCTCTCTCTCAAAAATAAAGATTAAAAAAAAAAAAAGAGCTAGTTTAGGTACTGCAGAGGCCTCATGGCTCAGTGAACCTTGACGTGTTTGTAGGCTGGTGGCACTATTCCATTCCTTCGCCCATAACCTAATGTGTAAACTCCAATAACATCTGTGGCTCACTAGGCACAGTCGTCTTCCGGAAATAGAGACAATCCCACAGTTCAGTCTACCATGATCTCTGACATTGATTCCAATGGACGCTTTTTGAAGAAGCAGGATAATTTTTACACCAGAGACATTTTTCTTTAACTCAAGGAATGCACACTCAATACTCTATCACGCTAATGATCCATTATGGATTTATGATTCATGTATTAATCTAACATCATCTTAAATTTTCTTGACAGGCTGACTTTACCAAAGTCCTAGGAAATAAAGTTCTCCTATCCTTCAGATGTCCCTGTATCAAGTGTGGCATCAAACGCCACCTGGATTCTTCCCATTGCATCCAAGGATTTATTGAGTATTGTTAAGGTACTTCACATTAGAGATTAGCTTGGTACCAATAAACTGGTGGTTTCCACCAAAAATCTTGGAGTCTCAATAGGTCTTTTTTCCTGAACCTAGGGCCAGTCATGAGAAACACCTTTAGTGTTTTCCTGAGATCAGCATTTTCTCTAATGAGTAGTCACTTTTGCCTGGGTTAGCTGCTGTGAGGGACATAAGAATAAAAGGCATCTGGTTCTCAGTGGGTTTGTATTCTAGCAAAAGAGATCAAACTAAGACTTAGGAAAGTGTGAACATAAAAATTTCCTACCTCCCGGCCTCTGGCTTCTCTTCTGGCAAATGAGGGGATTAAAATAGATCACTGATATTGGTATCCCTGCGCTAGAGTTTATAAAATATTTTCATATTTTTATTGACTGTTGTCCAATGACCTACAGGGTTGGGATTCCATAGGTGAGGAAAGAGACTGAGCCGTTAAGCTACCATCAGCTGGTGCCATGGACTTGACCCAGGTAAGACTGTCTCTGATTCTCCCACAGCGACGTGGAAGACAGTTATCACTCTACGGAACTGGATTCTGTGATTCTGGATTGGAACCACAGCATTCTGTGGCTTCTGGGTGCTATGTGAGCAGTCTCCCCTGCAGGTGTTTACTATAATCACTAGAAATCATGCAAAAGCAGCTGCCTTTCAAAAAGATGGAATTAGGGGTGCCTGGGTGGCTCAGGTGGTTGAGTGTCTGACTTCGGCTCAAGGCATGATCTCACTCACGATACATGAGTTCAAGCTTTGCCTCAGTCTTGCTGCCGTCAGTGCAGAACCTGCTTCAGATCCTCTGTCCCCCTCTCTATCTGCTCCTCCCACACTCACACTCTCCCCCTCTCAAAAATACATGATAAACATTAAAAACAAAATAAAATGGATTTCCTCAAATGGATTATTCATCTTAGAAAAAAAAAAAAAAGATGGAACTAACCTGTGGTTGACTACAAGGAACTACCCCAGACATGTCTTTTCAAAGTCGAAACCCATGTGGTCCAAAGAAGGTTCTAGAGTATTTTCTGCCTACCATGTATGTATACAGATTGTGTTAACTGCCTACAAGATAATAGCAGAAGGTCTTTCTGTGAAAGACAACCAGAGATTGTTAGACGTTGGTGGGGGTAACAGGGGGCTTGAGGAATTTGAGGGACCTTCCTGTCACCCACGTGAAAGTCTACCCCATCCGTGTTGGGAAGCCTGTTCTTATCTTTTCATCCTCCCTGCACTAAAATGGGAGGAGGACAGTGTCCTCTTCTCCCTCATTTCCACAGGCTCCAGATCTCAGCATCGACAAAGTCTAGATGCTTCTCTGCCCGGCGAGCAGCCCTGGCCCCAGTCCAGTGGGCTACCTGCTTTGCAGGGAGGGAAGCAGGAGTATGGGCAGGCAGGAAAGTGAGGTCAGCTTTGAGAGCAGTCAGCCATGTCTGCTGAGCTGGCTACACTGTGAGCTGCAGAATATTTATGGCAGGGAGATGTTCGTAACCGGAGCCATTCAGTCTGGCCGGACGCGGCTCGCCTAGCCCCGGGCATCAGGATGCCACAGCCATAACATGGGGGCACAGATTCACAGCCAGGCACCGAATCTCTTTATCCCAGACAGATTCCTTTTGATCCCTTTATCAACCAGGGGGAAATGCACGAATTAGCCTGTCCTGGAGTTGGAAAGAAGCGTTCAAATTTACCCAGGAAATTGTCAAGTTGGCAGAGCGCGTGAATCCTCTGATACCGGGTGATTCACCTTCCTTGTCCGTAAGGACCACAGGACCGGAACCTGGGCTTCCTGCCCAACACAGGAGCCCCACAAACACCTCCCATGGCGTCCGGCACTTGGTTAGAGTTTCATAAACATGTGTGATTGGGCAGGAAATTCTTTCTCAGCAGACACGAAGGAAGAGGGGGAGCAAAACTAATCAGGCACAAGCAAAAAAAAAAAAAATACACCAATAATCCTTAATTGTGCTTTCAAGCAGCATCTTCACCCCCTCCTCCCTTCCAAACTCTCCTACCACTCTATTTTCTAGGAAAGCACCAGCGCCCAATCCCCCCGTCCTCACGCATTAGGGCTGTGCGGCAGCTGAGTCTTCTACCTAGCACCTGATAGATGTCACAAGAGCTCTGGGGCCCAGGAAGGTGTAACGTGAGCGGTCTGTGTAACATGAGTAGGTGGCTCACAGAACCCAGGGTGTGTTGAAAATGTGACCTGGGTAGAAGAATGTGCAAGCATTTTATTTATAGTAGCGAAAACCGAACCTCAAGTAATTCGTACTTCGTTATACGAATTAGGCCACCCTCAGATAATGGATCATATTTATATAATGGCATACTATGCTACCATTAAAGACCCTCTCTTAGGAGAAACACATAATGGCATGGGAAAATGCACCCAGTAATACAAAGTGAAAAGCAGATCACAGAATTAAACATAATCACAACTGTATCAATTGTGTTCGGATAAAATCCCAGGTGGAAACATACCCAACTGTTCTATAGTCCCTTTCTGGGCGACGTTGATATTTAAAGTCTTATTTATACTTGTTTGGGTTTTTGGTGTGTTATTTTACAGGAAATGTATTACTTTTTATTAGTTTTCAAAATCATATATTTAAAATCTCTAACAGAAAAGGCATGTTACTCAACCGCGGAAAGAGGCTATTCTGTCTGTGCCTTTCCTGGTTATGTTCAAGCATTAGAAGATAAAGCTCTGTCCAGGGGGCTGTTGGCTCAGCATCAGATTTTTTATACTCACAATCCAGAAAATTCCACCCAAAAGTAAAGGGGCAAATAGGCCACTGCAGGTCAATACAACAGTGATTTTCCTTGGTATGCGGAGTCGGAAAAGGAGCCATGTCTGGGAAAGATGGTGAAAGGACCCTGCTCTGGGGTAAAGCTGAGGGGAGTGGAGCGGAAGTGGTGAGCCTGTGTTCGCCACTCTGTCACCAACTGTGTGGCCGCAGGTCATTCGATTTCTCCAAGTACTGTGCTCCCCATCTGTAAAAGGAAGATCTAACATCTGTCCTGCCTGCTCACAGGCCTCCTGTGAGGTTAAATGAAATGATGCACCCACCATATTTTGTAAACTTCAGAGTACCCAGTAAATGGCAGTCTGGTGATCCAAGAATACTAACTTAAGATAAGGATCCAGGCTCCTCACTTTCCTTCAAGATATCAAGACAAGCCATCTACACTCCCTCTTCCACTCTAGAAAAGTCACCAGGAATGTGATCAGCCACATTTAACTCACTTTATGTTCCCCCGCACCTTTGCCCCCACGTAACAAAACTATGCTGTTTGTTCTCTCAACTTGTTTCTCTTTTTCTCTGGGGAACACGGTCAGATTGGCTTTCCCCACCTCCGCTGAGGGGAGGGGAGGCCAAATGCCTGGATTCTTGCCCCTAGAATGTGGACGGAAGTTACCTATGCCCCTTCCAGACTGGGTCCCGCAAGTCTCCCTGTGAGATTCTCCACAATCCCTCTCTTCCCTCAATCCCTGGCTGCTTATGCAAGATCTGGTGGCAGACTCTGAGGCCCCCTGGAAAATGGTAACATGGAAATGAGTGGCCAGGCACCAAATACACCCAATACCCCAGAGCCATGAGTAAGAAATGACCTGAGATCATTTGTTACACCAGAAAGCTTCCCTGACTAATACACTCTATGACCATGGCCACCCCTCCAATCCGCAGTGACTGTCAATGCTTTCGGCTGCTTCCCACATGATCAACTCAGGGGACACAGAGAACACATATGGTAAACCCAACCCTCACCCAACAGAAAATTCACCCAAGAAAAGTTAAGACAATGTTTTACGATTCCTTGGCAGATTTAGGACCTGTTCCCTTAATTTCTAGAGGGAAACTCAGGAGTATGTGCTAATTTAAAGAACTGAAAAAGAGAAAATAAGAAAACGGGAAGACACTTTCAGTAACCTAACCCCAAGTATTTAAAGTGAGTTGCAAATAGAAAAAGGTTATGGTCCAACAAGGCAGAAGAGGTGAGGAAGGGAGCCTACGCCTTTTTTAGAAGGTCCAGACAGTGGGAACAGAGCACTACCATGGATCACTGGCCCCTCATATATTTCGTCTTTATTTAGCAATGGCCAGGGGGACCACGTGGAAACACTGGGCTCCAAGTTGGGAAGTCCCTGGAAGGAAAGGGCAAAGATAGGAAGCACTACCCACTTCTGGGCTTGGACTCCAACCAACCCTATTCTAACTTATTCAGAGGCTACTTACCTGGTATGGGTACAGGGTGACCCCGTTGGTTCTCGACAGGGACCAGGTGCCATCCAGGTACTGGTGAGCCTGAATGGCCACAGAGTTGAGGATGTTCCCGTTGCTGGGACTGGTGGCCATCTGAAGGCTGACCTTGGCCTGGTGGGTTGGGGACCCACTCTTCTTCTCTGCCCCATTGCTGACCCCAAGGCTGCTGGGTTTGCCGCTGTGCTTATTGGTGACGAAAGCCGTGTAGTTGGAGGAGGCATAGGAGGCAGGCACAAAGGCCCAATCTCTGGGCTGCTGCAGCCCAGCTGTGTGCCGGGACCCCACCAGCGTGGGCATGTTGGAGAGGGCGGGGGGCGAGCCAGGCGAGCCATCATAATGCTCGCTGCCGGCTGCCTGTTCCAAGGTCAGCACCATCTGGATGGCCTCCTGTTTCAGCTGGTTCAGGTGTGTGGCACAAATGTCACAGCGGTTGTCCTTGTCATTCCACGCCTTGCGAATGGTGTTGGGGACCTGGAGTTTGTCGTGAATCACAGCCGAGAAAGCAGGGTCCTGGAGAACACACAAGCAAAACAAAACAGGAGAATCTGTAACTCAAGGCTAGTAAAGAGCAATTCAGATGTCAGCGTAGGACTGAAGCCCTAGACGTATTCAGGGCTTGACTGTCTGATGGCATCAAATAGACATGAGCAGCTGGGCTGGCAGAAAAACCTCTAATGGACAAACACCTTTGATAAACACAAGATTATTATGGTTGAGGACATGAAGGGATAATTAAAAAAAAAAAAAAAGATTTCTAAGCATCCTCGTCACCAAGATAGCCAAAGAAGGACATTCCAGATTCTTCTCCTTGTGTCCACTAAAGAATTGTAGGGAGTGAGGGGTGAGTGCAGTCAGTCAGCCTGGACTGATGCCTGTGGTCTCTGGCTTCCTGTAGCCCATGGAACTTCAGTGATCGATGGAGATTCTATTCTAAGAAAGTCTTGGCCTCATTAGTGCTATGTGCTAAGTGCCATTGGAAGAAAATCAAACCGAACAGGTTCTGGACCAGAGAGAGACCCAGCCAGCTCCACCTGTCCAGCAACCCCTGCAGATTCACCACTGACCATTTGATCTGTGGCAAGCTGGATACATGTGTCTGGTATCCTGCCCAATTCGAAGAAAAATACCTCCATGACAAACAGTCCAAGATACTTTCCCCACAAACGTCGTCTAAAAGTACTATTCAAAACTCTTTAGCTCAGAAACCCTTACCTAAAAGAAATCAGGGGCACCTGGGTGGCTTAGTCAGTAAGTAGAATGTCTGACTCTTGATTTCCACTCAGGTCATGATCTCACGGTTCATGAGATCGAGCACCACATCAGGCTCTGTGCTGACAGCGCAGAGCCTGCCTGGGATTTTCTCTCCCTCTCTCTCTGCCCCTCTCCTAACTTGTGCGTGTACTCATGTTCTCTCTCTCTCAAAATAAACGTTTAAAGAAATCAGAAAATGAAGTCCATGAGGATGATTTCTTTCATTCACTTTATGTTTATTTTTATAGGAAAACAGGATTTCACAGAGAAATAATCACCAGGGGTGTTAACTGTTTACCAGAATATTTGAGTTCTAATTCCAGTTCTACTAACTAGCTGTGTGACCTTGGACATGCTAATTGGCCTCACTGAGCCTCTCATCCGTCACACGAGGCCATGGCCGATCCTTGCTGTGAGATCCTTCCAGCTCCCTGACTCTGGCCATAGAGAAACTGGGACAAGACAGTGTGTATGTGTATATTTGGACAGAGGTGTATGTCATTTTGGGGGCCTGATTGAACTTTCGAGATCCTACATTTTCTGCAAATAATTGATGAGGCTTATTTTCCTCTACAACGTCAGAGGAAAGTCTGCCCTTCTGGAACTTACTGTCAGTTTTCATGGGGCAGGGAAACCCCCCAGGGCTGAATGGGGTTTGATGAGCTGTGGGCAAGAGAGGAGTGTGGGGCCATCCGCGTGGGCAGGAAGATCGGCGGTGGGAAGGCAGTTCTTAATTACGATCCATCTTGATTATGCGCTATAGCATTTTGTTTTCCCTGTTAAACTACCCTGAATAGCTCCTCAACGGGCGCTGATTAATTGATTAATAAATCAAG
Organism: Proteles cristata cristata; assembly: GCA_017311185.1. Lineage (NCBI taxonomy): Eukaryota > Metazoa > Chordata > Mammalia > Carnivora > Hyaenidae > Proteles > Proteles cristata. The sequence goes on from JAESUZ010004053.1 coordinate 659,424, forward strand.
AGGCCCCTTTCCACAGCAGCAGCAAGGAGTGGCCCAGGAGGCGGAAACTCAAGACAGTCACATAAAATGATGGGAAATAGTAGGAGGTCAAGGTTGATCAAGTCTGGTTGACAAAGTGATGCGAACCATATGAGACCTTGCCTGGTGGCATCTCTCTCGGCGACAGCTGCTTTGTCCACAGTCAAATCACAACTCGGAGCATGTGGGACCCCAAGTGGCCAAAGGGGCCCCTCAGAGACCATTCTGGAAACAGACTGCCACTTCAGCATTCAGATAAGAAAACTAAGCTCCAAAGAGGTAGTAGCTTGAACTACCCCTAGTTCATGCTTTTCAGAGCCAAAAAGCCATATTCATCAATGGACACCTAGTTTTGTTGCAGTTTTCACCTCATTCATCTAGGAAATAGTCATTTATTCAAAAGAAGTGTATTTGAGCCCCCAAGATAGTTTTCTGCTTTTTCACAGAACATTACAAAATGAGAATTTTCTTACCAACACGTCATTTGAAAATGTGATTTTTTTTAATGACCATGCCGTATTTTATCCTTTCATGTTTCAGCAGTCATTTATTTATCCCTACATTCTACTACATAACCAGAGACATGTAAGAAATCATAAGAAATCGGAGACGGGCATTCAAAAGCAATCCACGACCCATGGCTTATGCTTTCAAGGCACCGAACTATTTGGTTTCAAGAAGCCCCAAGTGAATGGCTGATTTAGAATGTTTCTGTTAACCCAATCGTCAGGAAGAAGTGTCACAGCGAGGAAGCAGATAGCAGTCCTGTCCTGTCCACACATCACAGTCTATTTTCACCCCCTGTGGAATCTGGATTTGGGTCTGACATCTGCAGCTCAGGCAGAGGGGACACGTCCATGCTCCAGAAATGGCCTTTTCTCTTTTCTTCTTTTTTTTTTTAAATATTTATTTTGAGAGAGAGTGTGTGAGTGGGAGGGACAGAGAGAGGGGATCTCAAGCAGGCTCCACGCTGTCAGCGCAGAGCCCAATGTGGGGCATGATCTCACAAACCGTGAGCTGAACCAGGAGTCAGAGGCCCAAGAGACTAAGCCACCCAGGTGCCCCTCTTGGTTTTTAGTGCCCTCCCTTGAAGTAGTACCTTCTTTACTCAGCCCTATTGCTCTTTTGCCGCTCAGCTTCTAACAGTTAACAAATAACATGTGTTGGCCATGCCCTGCACTAAGCTGAGGACCTCAGGATGCGTGAAAACAATTCCTGTCTTCCACAAGTTCAGAGCCCAGGGGGCCTTCTTGGTTCCTGGATGCCACGACCCTTTGCTGCCACCTCCAGTCCAGGACCAATCAACAGACACGGGACACACAGAATTTCAGCGCTCCCCATCTGGTTCCGGAGGTATCAAATAACCAGCAGTGGGAACTGCAGTAAAGCCCACCATCAATCAGTACAATGAACATGACCACAGACCCCAAGAAGCAGCAAAGAGCCATGGCTGTCTCATCCAGAGGAAAGCGGAGATTGTATAACAAGTATACAATTGCTGGATGATGTCAATTGCTCCCTAAATTAAGCAACCCTTGATCTGAGACTCTATGGACCTTCTTATCAGCAAAAGACCTCACTTAGTCGGGGCGCCTGGGTGGCTCAGTCAGTTAAGCATCTGACTCTTGATTTTGGCTCAGGTCATGATCTCACGGTTGTGAGATGGAGCTCTATGCTGACAGCATGCTTGAAATTCTCTCTCTCTCTCTGCCTTCCCCCCACTTGTGCTCTCTACCAAAATAAACAAACATTTTTTTAAAAAGGCCCCAGTTAGTCAAGAGATATGGCTTGTGGAAACTAAAACCCTTTGTGGGTGTTTGCCTATACATTATAAATATTTCAGTGCAATTCAAAACTTCAAAGCGGAATGGTCAACAGACATTGCTTTCCGTATGCACCAGAGGAAAGAAGATGGTGCCTGGGGGGACAGGCGTCCTGCACAGGAAGAAAAGAGACAAGGAGGCTTCAGAACCACAGAAGGCTCCCACATGCTAACCTTTTTTGCCACAAACACAAGAAGGATTGCAGTGGCCCCGGGAGATGGGCTAGGGGAGCGCCCTCAGGGTCAGTTGGCACCAGAGGAAACCTGGACCCAGGGAAGGAATACATTAAGCCCCACAGCCTGGCTCGCTGCCTGGCTCATGGGCTTCAAAGACATTCCTACCTCTAGTCCTGGTTCATCCTGTGACCTCAGGAAACAATTGCCTGGGAACACCGGGAACATGGCACAATCTGAATCTCTAACTTGCACATCCTAATTTTCACTTCAGCGCTAACAAAAATGGGCTATTGATACTTGGGCAACATTTTCATCCTAGACTTTGAAGTTGAAGAGTTCTGTGCCCAAAACATTCTCATCTTTCAAAAACATAACAAAATAAGCTTTCCTGCACATCTGCCATGATGAGGGATTCAAGAAAACACTTGGGCAACTGGTAATGTTCCTTAGAAGGAGGGTTGGGGCAGATACCTCATCTGCCCAACTGCTCACTGCTAGAAAGGAACACAGAAAACTCTGGAAGATGGTTCTCGACCCTTTTACAGCTCTTCTACTTCCTCTAGGGGTGTTTCAGGAGAAGGGGTGTCCTGATGTCCTGACACATCCCCTAAGCATCTCTTAGATTAATGACTTTCTTTAGGTTGAAGCCCCCTCACCCCATCTCCTGGTGGACTGATCTAAGAAATTATGATGAAATCTCCCTTCCTTAGGCAATGACGTCCAAGCCCATGGCTTCAATAGCCACCTAGACCCTGGTGACTGGGAATTCTCTCCCTCTGTCCCTGCTAGTCTTTCTCCTGAATCCTAAGCCCTTATATCCCGTAGCCCCCTGGAAAACATCACCCCGATAAGCACTCTTCAAGCTGACAATTCAAACTTAATTTTATTTGCCCCTAAACCTACTCTTATTCCAACAATCACTATCAAAGTTTACATAGTATCCTTATCCATTCAGGCGCCCAGGCTAGAAACCTAGAACCTCCCTCATCTCCTCCTTACCCCTCCAATCCAACCGCCAAACGCAGGTGGTACTTTCTGAGAGCTTTTGATGGCACCTCTACTCATGCCCACTGTTAAAATAAAGCTGTGAACACTTCTCACACCACCACAGCCTCCCTGATTATAGTCTTGACCTCGAACCCATCTCCCCCCAAGATGATTTTACTGGAATGCAGACCCAGTGGTGCCATTATCCCAGTGTCCTAGACCTGCGTTCCAGGAGCTATCTTACTTCTGTATTTCGTATGTGGAGAACTATTTCTCTGCTAGACCGTCAGCTCCTTGAGGGGAAATATTCCTTCTTTCCATCTTTAATCCACACACACCCCACCCATGTCTCAAACAGTGCCTACTTCATCGTAAGGGCTGGACAGATATTTGTGAAATACGTAAATGAATAAAAAGAATTCAACCAAAGCAAAACCAGTCAAGGAGCATCTCATTTATTTTGTCTAAGTGAGCTAGTCGCCTATTATACAATTATCATGACACAAATCCTGCCAAATCGAAGGTTATTAGAGTCCTCCAACGGTATTTGTTCCAGCAAATTAAAAGGACCTAATGTGTGCCAACCATAACCAAGATTTTACCTAGCTTGTCCTTAAACTATTCAAATATATTCTCCATTTTCTTGCCTCAACACACGATCTAGGACACTTTCTCCTAAGTTCCCAGAAAAGTAATGTTTATATGCAAAATCTGGGGGCAGTTTTTTTGTTTGTTTCAGAGGTTGCTTTTATTTTTACCATCAGGCCAGCTCATCGGCAACAAGAGAAACCTACCTAGACAAGGCCAGGGCAACAGGGCACCCCTGGAACAGGCGGGCCAGACACCCCAGCAAGCAGGCAGCAAGCACACTGTCTGAGAGCACGGCTGCGTGTAGACTGTGGACTGAGAGTGAGAACACGGGAGCTACCACCCAAGCAGACCATTTGCTAATGGTCCTCGCTGCTTTCTGTCCCATTTCATCCTCTGCTCAGCCATAAACGCTAATGCCACTTTTGAGGACAAGGTTGTCGTTTTTCTCATGTAATTTTAGCTAAAATTACTTTGACTATGTTCCTCCAAAGCCTCTGGGTCTGAGAGCAATGCAGCAGCTGGAGTCGGTGTCCTGCGTGTGTCATACAAATTCCTGTCCATGTTTGCTTCTGGTTTATTATCCTAGCGGCCTCTGGTGACAAGCTCATCAAGACTGAAGTTGTTCTTCAAAGGCACTTTCTTTCTACTTCGTTCCTAAACTTTCTTCCTCCATAAATGCCATCCTGTGAGGCCTGGGATGGAGGTCAGGACTCCGAGAATGCCACGTTTTGTTCCCCCACTGCAGGCAGCTTCCCAGAAGATCAGCAGAATTCACCTTCACACTCCTTACAATCTTTGCAGGGAGAGTTCGCATTCCCACCCCCTCCCCACCTGCCGACACCTTCCTCAGCAGTGTTCTTTTCCTTCTCAAGAATCATCGTGTTCTTCATTAGCAGTTCCATCCCTAAAGGCAGGTGTCAATGTCAATGATGCTCTTTTTGGAACAGAAACAGCAGAACAGAAAGTTTGCAAAACAACAGAGCACAGACCTCAGGTGCATCTGAACCAAGAATATCAATACTCTCACTCCTGGCTCCACATTTGAATATCTGCACCCGGACATCTCTCCAAGAAGTAGTATTTTATTTTATTTTATTATTTTATTTTATTCTATTGCCTCAGTAATTTCAGAAGAAGAGCGAGCCAGATGATTTGGCCGAACCTTAACTAACCGTTGGCAGAAGGGAGAACGTGAACAGATGAAGTCTAAGGATGGACCCGAAATGTCCATGTACCGGTGGACATAACTTCTTCCTTGGGATGATGTGGTCCTCCATGCTCACCAGCCCCCTGACTTGCACCTGTCACTTTCCTCACATGCTTCCATGGCCTGTGGGAAGATCCAAGGGGATGCCTACGGTCATCACGACCCACCGTCCTTCTCAAGTGAGATTCTACTTGCCCAGCCATCTGGATGAACCTGCCCGGCCAGGGCAACTGACTGACAAACGTCAGTGTCCTTTACTGCTGCAGTTCATGGAGTCCCCAGACCCACAAACGAGGCACGTGACCACCCTGGAGGGAAGCCAGGGAACACATCAGGCTGTGACAAGTGATGACGTCTCACTGCCCCTGGTGGTGGAGGATGACCCCCTTCACAGTGGCTGCCATTCTCACTAACGTCCCTTAGCGGTCCTCTCTGTTTGGCATGAGGATGCAAGGCTCATTCTGCAAAGTTCCATGGTTGCACGAGGGAGGGGACGAGAGGGACGCAGAGAGTTGCTGCGAGTGAGGCCTGAGAGCCAAAGCCAAGCACAGCAGCACAGCAGACCTGGCCAGGCTCAAATCACAGGCCTGCTTCTTTAACGTGAAACCTCCCTCTGGCCCATCAGGCTACGTAAGGACCCACAGCTCCTTGTTGTCATCTTCATCATCATCACCGTTACCGACCACTCTCATGCGCCAACCGCACCTCACTCAGTAACAACGATCACCCGCGAACACGAATCCCCGCGTGTGAGCAAGAACGAATGTAAACTCATGCCAGGTAATGAGCTCCAAAAGGCCAAAAATAAACCGCCAGAGGAAGAATGTGAAGTGTCACACCAGAGCTGTTCTACATAAGGAACCAAATTAACCTGTAATGTAGTGACTGGGCCCAGCCTAAGCCACCGGGCTCTGCAGGAGAGCAGGGAGACCGGCTGTGCAGCTCTGGCGAGAATGATCGAATAATCGAGTTCCCCACGCGAGGCTGTCGGGCCGGCAGGTTGCAATTAACACAGCTGCTTGCGGCGAAAAAGCATTGCTGCTGATAAGACCTTTCTGCTTCAAAAAAAGAGGCAGCTTTTTAATTAGAACCTAATATGATTAAGAACAGTTCACGAATTACTTGAAAGAGTAGGTGATGCTATGATCATGCACATTTTTTTAAATCCCCTGTCTCTCATTTTTTCTGACTCAAAGGCATGGACAGTGTCTGTTGATTCTCTTGAAAGCATTCGGTTATAAATGGGGGAGGCTCAGGCCCCCACTTTACTGCTTAGTAGCTATTTCACTGGGAGTCATTTTTTAGCAACCCAGCCTGGCTTCAGTCCCTCTAGATGTGAAAATAGGAATTGACAGGACACCCGGATGGCTTGCTCAGTTAAGCATCCAACTCTTGATTTCAGCTCAGGTCATGATCTCACAGTTCGTGGGTTCAAGCCCCGCATCAGGCTCTGTGCTGACAGCACAGATACCATGTAACGTGGTCGTACGGTCCCGTACTTTGGGGAATGCTAAACAAAGGTAGCAATTAATGTCAGCGTCACACTTCTCAGCATTGAAAACCACACCTTGTGGATATGAATTGAGTCCATCAGATGATGGTGGCAATGATGGTGATAAGGATCCTAGGGCTAGCTTTTGTCCAGGAGGATTTAGCAAACACTTTGGGCATGAAGAAGTGAGGAGACAATCAACATGAGACCATACGGTCCTTCGTTAACATCTTTCCCATTATGGTAAGTCAAGGTCGTCTTCCAAGAAACCAATGTTAAGAATGGGTCCGTGGAATTCCTGGACGCAGACTGCATAACTCAGCCTTCTATGTGCTCAGTGGTGAGATAATGGGGTCGTTCGTTTCCACGGAACCAAGAACACAATGCTTTCCAACTGGAAAGTTCTCCTCACTTCTCCCCAAGAGTGGGCAGTTCTCCAAAGGTGCCCTGCTGGATGTTCAGGTTGAATCACAGAGCCGCCAACTGGTAAGTGCCTCCGAGGTTACCAACCTCTCTGCCCAGGAGGTGGAAAAAGAAAGATGACTTCATCTTAGCTGCTTAACTACCTTCAAACCTGAAAATCCTGCCTTCCAGTCTACCCCCAGCCCTGGGGAGGGGGACCCATTCACAAACAGATCAAGTCTTTAGGATGAGGGAGGAGATGCTCACCGAATACCTATTTAAGTGTTTCCCTGAACTTCAAAGTTCTCGTTCAACCTGACACAAAAATAAAGGGCAGGACTTCAAAACTATGAGGCACTAATCAAGAGTCTAGTGGAACATGCTAAAATTCTACCTTTGAATTATTAAAGTCTATCTAGATTAGAATGTATTTAAAAAACTTTTTTAACATTTATTTATTTTTGAAAGACAGAGAGAGACAGAGCATTGGTGGGGGAGGGGCAGAGAGAGAGAGAGGGAGACACAGAATCCGAAGCAGGCTCCAGGCTCTGAGATGTCAGCACAGAGCCGGATACAGGGCTTGAACCCATGAACATGAGCTCATGATATGAACCAAAGTCGGATGCTTAACCAACTGAGCCACCCAGGCGCCCCTAGATTAGATGTATTCTTATATGCAGGCTATAACGTACTATCAGGTGGCAATGGCTTTTTTTTCAATCTCTAAGTAGTTGTATTAGTTTAATGCTGTTAAGGAGTCTGTTAATTATCTAATTATGAAATTGCCTGATGCTTCTTTTTCCTTCAATGGACTTTGTATGCATGAGAGACTTGCAGAAATGCACTTGGTTATATTTTTTTTGGGCTTACCACAAAAAGATAAAGTACCTACAATTTGAGCTTGGTGCTGTTGTTTTTTCTAAAGATGAAATTTTAGCAGACACACTCTGTTTCTTCCACACCCTAAATCATACTTAAACACCCCTGCTCAGCCCCCTGTGATGTAACCCTTGTGACCCAGCGCTTCCCACCCCATGTGATCTGCTTCCAGCCGTGCTATGAGATGTCCTTCTTGTATAGTCAGGGTGGGCATCTTTCTGTCCGAAGAAAGATTTCCCTGCCTCTGTGCCCTCGTTCAAGTTCCTATCCTGATGGTAATTCCTACCCTGCCTCATAAATGACAAGGAAACTTTCAGGGGTGCTGGAGATGTTCCCTATCACGGCAGTGATCTCATGGGTATATAGCATATGACCAAATGCATTAAATTGTACATTTCAGATGTGTACTGTTTACTGAATGCCCATTATATGCCCCTGGAACTAAAAAAAAAAAAAAAATACCCTTGTTCATCCATCTTAAGGCCCAACTTGGGCATGAAGTCTGAATCTCAGAAGGCACATCTTCTTCCTGCTGACTTTCACACACTTCTCTGTTCTGAATTAATCTATCGCTCAGCAAACACTTCCTTGTTAGCTAAAGCGGTGCACGTTCTATCTTCACAATCACGGTAAATGCCAAGGGGGCAGAAACCAGGCCGTCATTTCAATAGTAACGATGACTTCTACCCTGCCCCCCACCTTCTCCCACCCCCCACCCCCCAACAAGGGTCTACTCAAGATAGCGGCCAAGGTGATCCTTCTAAGTCTGAAATCTGACGCTGACATTCATCGGCCTAAAATCCGCCCGGGCCCCCTGACCTCCCTCAGAGTCACATTCCGCAGGACCCAGCCTCCTGCGCCTCCCCACCCCCAGCCCCATGACCTGCCCCCGACTCACTGTGCTCCACCACAGGAGCACCCCTGCTGTCCTGCATCGCCCCAGGAATGTGTACTCCGCCTCGGTGGCTCCATGCTTGCTCTTCCTTGAGCACGGAGAACTCACTCCTATAGATATCTTCTCACCACCTTCAAGGTGTTCAACTACCACCTTGAAAAGGAAGTCCTCTCTGAGCACCTGATTACACCTGCAAACCACCCCCCAGCACTCCCTAACCCCCTTCCCTGCTCTCTCTTTATAGCACTGCCACCTTCTAACATACTCCCCTGTTACAGAGCCCCTTCTTTGTCTCCCCCTGCGAGGTATCAACTGGATGAGAGCAGGAACGCGTGTCTATGTTGTTCACTGCTGGTACCCCAACGCCCAGAACAATATCTGAAATATAGTAGGCACTCAGAAAGTGTTTGCTGAATGAATGAATGAACGAATGAATGAATCCATCTTCAGGACAAGGAATGTCTACACTTAAGAACTTCATGGTTTTTTATTTAAAAAAATTTTTAATGCTTATTCATTTTTGAGAGACAGAGAGAGGCAGAGAGCAAGCCTGGAAGGGGTAGAGAGAGAGGGAGACACAGAATCTGAAGCAGGCTCCAGGCTCTGAGCTGTCAGCACAGAGCCCGACACGGGGCTCAAACTCACCAACCATGAGATCCCGACCCGAGCCGAAGTTGGACGCTTCACCAACTGAGTCCCCCAGGCACCCCAAGAACTTCATCTTTCTCCTGGACCTTTATAGCTTTTGGTTTTGTACTAAAGTTGTCGTTTTCTTCTTTGTGTCAGATTTTAGGGTCCTCAGGGGACTGGTAAAGCTCGTTTGCCTTGACACCCCTGCTTCTCAAGGCGTTGTTTCCAGACCACCCCCCTGCAGCAGAATCCCCTGGGAAGCTGTAGCACACAGATTCCGGGGCGGCTCCTGGATGCTCTGTGCCCTGGACCAGAAGCTCTGGGAAGCAGGGCTCCAGAATGTGCATTTCAGCAAGCATCCGAGGAGATGTTGTGTCACGCTGTCCGGAAGGGATGGGAACAGAGACTGAGCTAGAGAAGGGAGAAGGAGCAGGCGGGATGGGACCTCTCCCCTCCCTCTCAAGCCCCTAACCCCAGCTGTGGACGCCTCTGCCAACCTCAGTGCTGGGAATTGCTTGTCCTGTCATCATCCAGGATGATGATAAATGCTCGTGGACACAGCCCAGAGACTACAGGTATAAAGCTAATGTCTCCCCACAAAATCCTCTCCCTACTCTGGTGGCTCTCAACCCCTGGTGATTTTGACCCCCGGAGGACATTCGGAAATACTTGGAGACAGTCACAGTCATCACAACTGGGAGACAGCTACTGACATCGAGTGGGTAGAGTCCAAGGACACTCCTACGTATCTAACACAGGAAAAGACTCCAAGACCAAAGAACGACCCAGTCCCTACGTGCCGAGGTTGAAAGCGGGGCCTGAGCCACCTCTGGACGCCTTGTCACCCACTGTCCTAGGAACGGATGCAGGACACAGGCAGTTGCTCTAAACCCAGAGGCAAAGCCAGACTCACTTCAGAGTAGGGATACTGGATTCTAAATAGCACAGTCTCTTCACAGCGTGACCGTTGCCTTGTGGCCAACAGTCGTGCCGGACTGTGGATGCACGTGAGCTGCTGCAGGAAGGCACAGACCCCCGCACGCACCAGTGAGCGCAGGTCCCCAGCTTCCGGCCCCCCCTTCTGTCTGGACACACCTGCCACTGCCCCCCTTCTACAGCTGTTGGGGCCACCCGCTATCTCCAGGAGCGCGGCGGCAAAGGGCTGATGTGGGCCCGAGTCCCGTCCATGTGACCCCGTTCATCTGGCCCGCAGAGCCTGTCATCTCCCTGTGCTGCCCGGCCGGGCTGGGAGAGGGCATGGCCGAGGCTGCTGCCACTGTGAAATGGCTTCAAGCCTCCGACCGGGTTGCACATCATGGTAGCTCCACAGCTTCCCCCTGGGACAAGCAAAGCCCACGCCGTGATTGGAAAAATTACACCTCAAGCACGTGACTCGATGCACTTATAGAGAGGACCAGGGAGTTCACTGTCCAGCAGAGCCCACAATTACATGCCAGGCTGTGCACTGAGAGGTCCGTCGAGGGAGGTCACAGAGGCTCTGGCCCTAAGTGCCTCCCCCCACCCCGGAGTAGACCCTTCGAGACACTTTTATGTCCACTCACGTTACACGGAGGTGACGTGACACACCCTCCAGGGCAAAGGAAGTGCCGAGAGCATCGAGCAGACTGTCGAGTCCAAGGTCTGGCTATGGGACATCGGCTTGCATGCCCCAGGCTGACCCTCCCCAACGGCCACCATCTTCACCGGGGTGTCAGGGGCCCCTCATCCTGAGCCAAAGCTGGAGCTGTCTGTCTGCAATGACCCCTTCTCCGTGCTCCTGCATGGGCTTAACCACAAGCCCAAGGTCGTCTCTGAGAGCGGGGTGGTGAGGGGGAGGGCAGACCAGGGCCACCCTCTGCACCCGGCCTTTCCAGACCCAGAGTCTGGAATTTGACGGCTAACTTGCTCTTATCTGCTACACTGTTAGTTACTCATTTCTCTGCATATTTTGTAAATGTTTATTTACTTTTGAGAGAGAGAATCCAAAGCAGACTCTGCGCTGTCAGCACAGAGCCAGATGGGGGCCCGAACTCACGAACCATGAGATCACGACCTGAGCCGACAACTGAGCCACCCAGGCGCTCCGTCTTCATGTTTTTAAAGAAGGCTTTTTGACTAACAAGTGCCAATGAAAGATCAATTTGACTTGATCCATTCATGCACACTGTCCACCCGTATACACCACCGCAAACACCACCAGCTCCAGCACCTCCCATGTGCTTGACTGTCTTCAGACCACGAGAAGCCTCCGTGGGAAGAGCACCAGGCAAGGACCCGAACACATTAAGGGCCGTGAGGGGCCGCGCATCACACTGTCCCCATGGCACACACCACACTGCACACACACACCACACACACTCACCACACCACACAAACACGTGTGCCATACACCACACCACACACACGCACCACACACACATACACACACCACACCACACACACATACCCCCATACACACATACACACACACCATACACATACCACATACATACACACATATACATACCACACACACATGCATACACACACACACACCAACACACATACACCCTCAAACATATACCACATACACACACACCCTCCCCCCTACATACACATACTCACATGCCCTCCATACACATCACATGAACACACCAACACACACCACACACTCATATACACATGCCACACACACTCCAACATACACCCCCACTGCACCACACACACATATACCACACACACACTGCACATGGCCACACACACCCACTCCGCCCCCCAACCACATATATACTCACACCTACACACATACCATACACACACACACACACACCCCAGAGACCACCCACACGTACACACCACACCACACTCACACTCATGGACTCACGTACACACTCACATGCACTCGCGGGAACACCTCTGCTGGAGGACACCAGAGAGATGCTGGGGGAGAGGTGCAGGGAACCAGTAGAGACAAGACGGACAGGAGGTGAGGCTTCCGGGCGGAGGGGAAAACCCGCCCCTCCCCCACCCACCTCTACTGCTCTCCTGGGGACTGGCCCTCAAGTTACAGGCGCCCACTCAGTGACCTGCGCGGCCCACCAGGAGAGAAGACTGAAACACGCCCCTCCATGTCCTGGGTCGCTTTCGGGGGTGGGGGGGTGTAGCCATGGACATGTTTAAAACTAGGTTGTTTTTAGAGGGGGGGGGCGCAGAGGGAGACAGAGGGAGAATCCCAAGCAGGCTCCATGTTCAGCGTGAAGCCCAACGCGGGGCTTGATCCCACGACGCTGGGATCATGACCTGTGCTGAGATCCAGAGTCTGATGCTCAACCAACTGAACCAACCAGGTGCCCCTAAAAATAAATCTCAGTTTTCATTTTGGTTACAGATTCCAATACAATTTGAACTGGATATAGACCCTCTATATGGATAGGGGGTTAGAAGTGAAAGATTCAGGCATTTCCTCTACACTTACATGGGCCTCGTTTTATTTCATTTTTTTTTTTTTTTGAAGAGTGTATTTTTAATTTTTTTTTTAATTTACATCCAAGTTAGTTAGCATCTAGTGCAACAGCGATTTCAGGAGTAGATCCCTTAATGCCCCTCACCCATTTAGCCCACCCCCCTCCCACAACCCCTCCAGTAACCCTCTGTTTTCTATATTTAAGAGTCTCTTATGTTTTGTCCCCCTCCCTGATTTTATATTATTTTTCCTTCCTGCCCGTAGGTTCATCTCTTTTGTATCTTAAATTCCACATATGGCTGAAGTCATATGATATTTGTCTTTCTCTGACTGACTAATTTCGCTTAGCATGATACCCTCTAGTTCCATCCATGTAGTTGCAAATGCAAGATTTCATTCTTTTTGATTGCCGATTAATACTCCATTATATATATACCACGTCTTCTTTATCCATTCATCCATCGATGGACATTTGGACTCTTTCCGTACTTTGGCTGTTGCTGATAGCGCTACTATAAACATTGGGGTGCATGAGCCCCTTCAAAACAGCACACCTGTATCCCTTGGATAGATACCTAGTAGTGCACTTGCTGGGCCACAGTAGTTCTATATTTAATTTTTTGAGGAATCTGCAAAAACACTAATTCAAAGGGCCACATGCACCCCTGTGTTTACTGCAGCATTATTTACAACAACCAAAGCAGCCCAAGCGTCCATGGATAGATCAAAGGAGAAAGAAGATTTGGTGCATATATACAGCGGAATAAAATCTTGCCATTTGCTACAACTTGGATGGATGCTAAGTGAAAGAAGTCAGAGAAAGACCAATCCCACATGCTTTCACTCTTATGTAGTATTTAAGAAACAAAACAGATGAACAAAGGAAAAAGAGAGCAAAAAACAAAACCAAGAGACATGCTCGTAACTAGAGAAAACAAAATGGCGGTCACCAGAGGGGAGGAGGCAGGGGGAGGGGCGAAATAGGTGACAGGGATTAAGGAGGACACGTATCATGATAAACACTGAGGAATGTATAGAATTGTTGAATCATATTGTACTCCTGAAAGTAACATGGAATTTGAATTTAAAAACTTAATTTTACAAAGGGGGTTAAAAGAGTAACAAGGACCAAAGAGGGCCCATCCAGGTGAGCCTTTGGCTCCAGAGAAAGGCCAAGATCAATGTCCCAAGGCCAGCTCAGTGCCCCGCTCTGTGTCCAAACCTTGCACACAGACAGGGAAATGCTCTCAGCTATGTTTATCACAGGGGACAGGTCAGAAAAGACAAAGAGAGCAAGTGGCCTGTTTCTTCCCTATGTGTAGTAAGATGGACTTCATGCACACTCCACCCCAGACTCACTGAAACACCTGTCAGATGTCACTCTCCTCACTGAAATAGTGAAATTTTCCAGAAGGACAGACACCTTGAATTTCCACTTAGAAGCCCACTTCTCAGCCAGGCAAAGGGAATCAGTAAATGCTGGGGATGGTTAACAAGGGCCTCTGGGCCCACAACAGCATACATGCACGTTCCCTGGAACCCTGGAATTACCTCAAAGCTGTGGAGTAGAGAGGAGAGCTGTCCCCTGTCAGGTGGCCGTTTGGGCCTCTTTGCACAATCTGTGGGCATCCCCAGTCACCAGACGTGTTTCTTGGTAAGGCCCTGGCTATGCAGAGGAAGCTGAGCTGAAAACTCTCGAAGGACTGCCTTAAGACAATGGGGCTTCTGATATGGTGAGATCTGTGTCTTTATCTAGCCACTGACCAGATAAATAGGTTTCTGTGACACCCAGGATGTCATGGGCAAGCTGCACACCTCTGGACAGGCTGCTGACCCAGGACTCAGGTGGGTCCATCAACCCGGCTGGGGCCAAGCTGCCTTCACAGCCAGTGGCCGAATCAGATTCTCCCCTTCGGTGAAAAGTGAAGGGCAATTACATATACAAAAAATAGGCTCAGCGCTTTTTTTCTAATACCTAACTGCACAGTCAAGAGGCTATCTGCATGATCAAAATAAAAAGAAACTGATCTAAGACAAAGCCTTTGGAAGTACGATTTTATAAATGTGTTTCAGGTGCAACCCTAGCTGATCTGTTGCCAAAGCTCGTTCTCAAAGGACTGAGTAATTGTGTTAAGTTTCAAATATAGGTATGCTCAATATTAACTCCAACTTGCATTTGGGAGCTGAAAATAGAGCCCAGCTGTGGTGCTGTGATTAATACCAGATCTTTTCATATTATTATTTACAAGCAGAGTTTTAGCTGCTTTTTTTTTTTTTTTTTCAAATAGTAGACCCTGATTTATTGGTACCTAAGCCTGGCCACTTTCCTTAGAACCTAATTCATTAAGCCAGTACCACTAAAGTACTATTAAAAACCTTTAAACCCTAGGCAGTTAATATCAGAGGGGTGGGGGAGCATTTTTAGTAAATAATTCAACATTAATGAGTACTGTGCATTTCAAAGGTTTAGGGAAGTTGTAAAATGGGATTATTGAAGTTTCCATTTTAGAAACACTATGTTCCTTTAGCAAAACCATACCCCGTTAATGTTACTTAAACTATTTCTGGTTGTTAAACATCAACTGAAAACATGTTGTAAAACCTCCCAGAATCTTTTATTACAATTTCAGATACATTTATAAGTGTCTTAAAACTTCAGGGAAGAGGAAAGAAGACTCATTTATACATTTATTATTTTCCTCACTTTGGAAATGTGAATCCGCTCCCAACCAAAGAGATTTCCCTTAAGAAAATTAAAGACACGGAGCTCTAAAAGCATCTCTCTGTGTATTTCCTGGGGGGAGATGTCATTCATTTGCTCAATATTTATTTATTTTTAAATTTACTTAGTTTGAGAGGAGAGAGAGTAGGGAAGGGGCTGAGAGAGAAGAGGAGAGAGAATCCCAAGCAGGCTCCACGCTGTCAGTGCAGAGCCCGATGTGGGGGCTCGAACTCACAAACCATGAGATCATGACCTGATCTCGACATCCTGATATCGAGAATCAGATGTGTAACCGACTGAGCCACCCAGGTGCCTCGCAACATGTATTTTTTAAGCACCTACTAACAGCCCCACATTGGTGACAGTGCAGAGAACAAAACCAAGTCTCTGCCACCGGGACCTCTCTTCTGGAGAAAAGGGAGTAAACGGGCAAACAAGGTGTGTCCGGCGGTGACACATGGAGAACAATGAAGCAGGGCAGGTGGGGGGCTGTGGGGGTGGGGCGAGGGGCTGCCCTGCCTCCCAGGACGCTCAGAGATGGCTCCTCCATGAGGACATCAGGGTCCTGAGGCCCAGCAGGCATCTCAGGAAAGCAGCTCGGGGCGGGGGGGTGGGGACAGCTGCACAGAGGAAGGCCCCCAGGTGAGGCAGTGCCGTGGGGCCAGCAAGGAGGCCAGCACGTCTGGAGTGAGGACGAACAGGGCTGAGCGTGAGGTCAGGGAGAAAACCAAGTCTGGAGTTCAGGCATGAGGCCAGCACCCAACCTACCCGCCCAGAGGCCAACAGTCTACCGATGGCATTTACAGCCCCGGGAGTGGGAGGGGTCACGGGTGGGGGGGGCGGGGACAGAGAAAAGGTAGACGGCTGAGTCTCCAGGATCCATTTACGAGAGAAGAGAAAGAACCAGAAAAAGAAATGGAGAACCAGACAGTAAGGTAAACGGAGAGAGCAAAGAGGGTGATGTTTCGGAAACGAGGGGAATGACGTATTTCGAGGAGGGAATGATCAAGAGGTAAACAGCACAGACAGGGCAAATAACACTTCGAATGCTATTCATGGGGGAGACTGCAAATTCTTTACTCTATTTCTGTTTCCTCGTCCATATAATGGAGATAACAAGGGGACCCACCTTACAGGCTTATGGGAGTTCATATTTATACAACTCAGAACAGCGCCTGACCCATACTAGATCAACCAACACTTGCTGAATGAATGAATGAATGAATGAATGAAGCATAATTATCATATGAAAATTACGGTCTATCACGAAATTAATCATGTGACAAGTATTATCTATCAGTATTATCCTTGATGACTTCACAGGGGCTTTTGGTTGCGTGACGGCAGCTCAAGAAAGGGCGGAGATGAGAAATGGAGACAGGATACAAGCAAGTCTTTTTTTTTTTAATTTGCTCCAAGACATCAGAGAAACAGGATGTAGTTAGCGGGGGATACGGGGTCAAGAGAGCTCTTCATTTCAGTTGTTGTTGTTGGGAGCTCAAGGGCATTTTTGCATTCCAAGAGGAATGACCCAACAGAGAGACACGACACAGGAGGAAGGGGATGCCGCTGGAGGGAGACCCTGAACACGTCTGGGGGACGGCCATCTAGACAGCCCGTGCGGGGACTGGCCCTGGAACAAGCAGCTCCTCCCCAGCCATGGGCGAGCGAGCAGGCAGAGAAGATGGGCAGACGGCAGGAGCCTCTGTGGAAACTCCGCTCGAGGCGAAGGGCGTGCGCAAGGCTGGGAAGAAAGACGGACAAGAGCTGACCGGGAGAGCGGCACCCTCGGCGGCCGGGACGAAGGCTCCTGTGAGGTGAATGGCAGGGGCTAGAAGCAGTGTCAATGTCTGAGTCCGGCGGGTGCAATCAGGGCAAAACTGGGGTGGGGGATGGGTTCTGGCAAAGCTGCAGCTCCAGGAAGACAGGGGGAGCTCCAGGCTCCCAGGGGTTACAGCGTATATAGCCATCCCTATGGCTCTGACGCAGGGGTGAGGCTCTCAGCGAGAGGAGGGGGGCAGTGGAGGCAGGAGGCAGGTGGGAAGGGGTGCACGGCAGGAGGGAGGGGTTGTACCTCTGGAGGTGAGCATCCAGGGCCAAGGCTTCAGAGGGAGTGAGCAAGAGGAAGCAGCCAGAGGAAAAGGGGCGGACAGAGATGAGACTGCGGGCAGCAGGGTGTCAGTGACAGGACGGGGCGCAGGTCCGGGCTGAGGGGCGGAGCGCAGGGCATTGGAGGAGCAGGGACCCAGGTCTGGGGACCCAGAGATCTGAAGCACCATGTGCAGGGACGCTGGAACCCACAGGCTCCTGCAGACAAGCATGGGGACGGGGGGAGGAGGGGGAGGACAGGACCATAGGAGCCAGAAGGGGGTGGCCGGGTCTCCAGTGACCTCACAGCCAGGCATGCAGGGGGCTGGTTGAGTCGAGAAGGGGGACGGCCCAGAGTGGCAATCTAGAGCCAGGGAGGGGAGGGGAAGGGCCTCTCAGAAAAGAGGCCGAGAGTGTAGGGAGTTTTGTGGAAATCGGATTTCGAGCTCCCCTGAAAATGCATGAGTAGGGGAGAGGCGTGGAGGGAGGTGAGATTCACAGGGACCCTGGCCTCCTGGGGTGAGAGGCGGAACCAGGAGGAAGGGCTGTTGCACTTTGATGTTTCCCCGACAGCTGTGGGGTGAGGCTCTGGGCTGCAGGGGGAGGGCGGGCGGGGTTCCTGCCTGAGCCAGCTGATGGCAGGGAGGGGGCGGGGTGGGGCTGCCAGTGAGTGAGGGCCCTCTTTGTTATGAGAATGTAAAAGCCAAGGTAATTAGCCTGATCCTCTTTTCTCTGGAGTTTGTGCCCACACATGACATCCAAATACAAGTCAACAGTCACCAGGCCGACTGAACAGGGAGCCCCAGACAGAGAAGCTCACCGTTCCCGCGGGAGACGGCCCAAGTCGGACAGCGAAGCTACAGTGGAACAATCCGTCTCCTCCAGAAGGAGCTAAATTGTGCGTGGAGGCATGGGGGTGGGGATGGCGGTGGGGATGAGGCTGGAGGGGGGGTCAACCCCGGCTGACGGGAAGAATATAGGGAACACGTGTCTTTTTCACACGTGTCAACACGGCCAGATCTGAAAAACGGAATTTTGAGCAAACCCTCGGGGCTGTAGAAGGGTATGCCTAGCATGATACCACCGGCAGCGAACACACGGCCGGAGCACGTGACGCAGTCCCTCGGCCGCTGCTCGGATTATCTGTGCATCTGAGCAGAAGGCTTACGTGCCAGGGTGCCCACAGGGGCGCTGGAAAGGCAGGAGGCGTGCTGGAGGCCAGCGCCCTGGGTGCGGGGGGTTATTCTGGAATCGCCGAACTGGCCCAGGACCCCAAGACCCTCCACGTCACCAGCTGGGACACCCTAGTCCAGCACAGGAGGGCTCATTACCAGCCCTGCGGACATGGTCAAGCCTTGTGAGCTGCTGTCAGAGGTGGAGAGGACTCCCTCTTGCAAACAAAACTGTACGTACGCAGAAGCCCAATGGAAGAAGGAAAGGGAGGGAGGGAGAGAGACAGAGAGAGAAAGAAAGAGGAAGGAAGGAAGGAAGGAAGGAAGGAAGGAAGGAAGGAAGGAAGGAAGGAAGGGACGCAAGGAAGGAAGCAAGGAAGGCAGGCAGGGGACAGACATGAGTTCTGGTTAGAGCAGGGCACCCCCACCGGCCCTCCAAGGCCAGGCAGTCTACTGGGAGAGCCTTGGCCGTCCCTGTCATTCTGCACAGAGGACTGGATCATGGAGGAAGCCTTCTGGATTGTTCACACTTTCCTTCAGCAGCTGTGTTCTGTGACCGCAGAACAAGGGTTTTCTGTTTGTTTTCTGGCTTTCAGTGCTTAAGTCAAAACCACAGCTCTGCTGATTCGTCCCCTTACAGGTAGGAGGCCGCAGTTTCATGAATTACGAGTCCATGGCTCACACCCAAACACACTTCTTCCGCTTGAGCTTTGCAGCCCATCAGAAACGTCAAGCACCAACAGGAATAATAAACCAGATCTTCAGCCCTTACAGATGAGGTCCTTATCAATTAGGAGAAAAGAGTCTGTGTTTAATGTCACTTACAAAAATGACGTCTCCCCCACTTACAACCTCCTGCCAGAAGGGAAAACCTCTAAAGTTTAAGAATGTATTCAGAATTTTGTGAAAATGATACATTCAAATTCACGGTGGCCTTCATCACGCTGATTGGAACACAGACTCAAATGTGTGCAGGGTAATAATTACCCCGACCGAGCAGAGGCAAGATGAATACTGTTTCTCATGAATACCTATATCATGGTAGAAAAAAAAATTTTTTTTCATCATACTTTCTAAATACTTTAAAAAGGTTTTTTTAAACATATTTAATTTTGAGGGACACAGTGTGAGCATAAAGAGGCAGAGAGAGAGGGAGACGCAGAATTAGAAGCAGGCTCCAGCCTCCGAGCTAACAGCACAGAGCCCGATGTGGGGCTCAAACCCACCAACCGTGGAGATCATGACCTGAGCCGAAGTGGGACATTTAATGGACTGAACTACCTGCCTGGAACCACCCCTGCCTTGAACTAGTTTTAATTTGTTCATCTTACAACGGTTGTTGGTCTTCAAATAAAGACACACACACATTGGGGCGCCTGGGTGGCTTAGTCGGTTAGGCGTCCAGCTTTCGCTTAGGTCATGATCTCGCAGTTTGTGGGTTCGAGCCCCGCATCGGCCTCTGTGCTGACTGCCAGCTCAGAGCCTGGAGCCTGTTTCAGAGTCTGTGACTCCCCCTCTCTCTGACCCTCCCCTGCTCACGCTGTCTCTCTCTCTCTCTCTCTCCTAGAAATAAATAAAACATTTAAAAAAAATCACAAATAAAGACACACACACAGCTCAGAGGCGGTCAGATGCGTACCAAGTGCACTGACATTTGGGGACATCTTCCAGGTGGTCACTGGGTGTAACCTCCCAAGCACAGATTCTAACTCATCATTCAAGAGGAAACAAAGGATCACTTTACGACTTGCTTTCTGGTCTGTGAATTTGAAAATCCGAAAGCAAAGTGAAAAAATCAACATCCAGGCAGTAAATGCCGTGGCACCTGCTAGGGAGGCGAGATGTGCCCTGTCCGGAGGCCAGGAAGCTCCAGCATCCCGCCCTGCCCACCCCCCTCCTGTGGGAAGCCTGGGAAGGGAGGCATGTGCCCCTCACACGCTTTCCAGAGGGTAGAGGCACTTCTGAACGTGCAGAATGTGGTCTGCTGGTTGGAGCAAGTCTGCGAGCTGCGAGCGAGTCTTCGCCTCCCTGGGATTTTCTCCAGGTCCCCGGAGATTTTGCCTTCTTGGAAGCCCTCAGCTTTTCCAGGGAAAGGTCCTGGGAACAGTCTCAGGAAATGGTCTGGGGAGACCGTCCCGGTATAGATCAGGGGTCTCTAACATGAACGGGCACAGCTCTCCTCAGATGACTCCCACTTGATTCTAAGGACGTCGATTGGCTTTCAGTGTACACTCAGGGCACAGTCGGCCAAAGGGAAGCGAGGTCATCTAGGGGCTGGGATCAGGGGAGAGAGAAGATAAATTCAAATGGAGACGACGCACTAGTCTCTGTCCATGCAGTCTCCTGAACATCTCTGGCCTGCGCCCCACACCCGCTGCTGTCCCCACACCAGCCAGAGATGCCCCTCCATTCTCCCCATGGGATGACAGGAGACCCTGTTTGGCCAGCTCACCTCTGACCATTGAACACGCAGCAATCACAGCGGCTTTCGGGACTTCGGGAATTTCCACAGCAGCGCCCGAAAGCCTTCCTCTGCCTGCACAGCTCTCTGCGATGGCTCCCGCGCCGCCCCCCGTTCCTGCTACACTGACCCCCGTCAGACCTTGGCTTTATCCTGATACACTGGGAGATGCCACCCCCCCCCAACGGAGACCAAGGTTGGGCCGTGTTGCATCCTATACCCCGAACTCCATATGCCTCTCTTTTTCACAACCACGACTGCACGATTAACTGGGTAATTCGTCACTTAATGTCGTATCTTCCTTGGAATATAAACCTTCTGAGAGCAGGAGCTTCTGAGAGCACCTCTGCCTTCCGAGAGTCTCGTCTGGGGTGCCTCGCACACAGTAGGAGCTCAATAAGTACTTCCGAATGAACGAGTGAATGCGTGAACAAGTGAACAGTCACCTTGGACCAGGACCATTGAGGACAAGCCAGTGCTGCCTTTATGTGGATTATATAGAGTTCCTCAAAATTGAACCAAACTTCCTATATATTAAACAAAAAAAAAAATGAGATGGTTGTACAACTTTGTAAATACACTAAAAGCTCCTGAACTGTACACTTTAAATTTTTTTAACATTTATTTATTATTCAGAGACAGAGAGAGACAGAGCACAAGCAGGGAAGGGGCAGAGAATCTGAAGAGAGAGGGAGGCACAGAATCTGAAGCAGGCTCCAGGCTCTGAGCTGGCTGTCAGCACACAGCCCGACGCGGGGCTCGAACCCACGAACTGTGAGATCATGACCTGAGCCGAAGTCGGAGGCTTAACCGACTGAGCCACCCAGGTGTCCCTTGAACTTTACACTTTAAAACAGTTGATTTTAGGGGCACCTGGGTGGCTCAGTCGGTTAAGCCTCCGACTTCGGCTCAGGTCATGATCTCACAGTTCGTGGGTTCGAGCCCGCGTCGGGCTCTGGCCAGCCAGAGCCTGCCTTTGCCTCCCTCTCTCTCTGACCCTCCCCTGCTCACACTGTCTCTCTCTATCTCTCTCTCTCTCTCTCTCAGAAATAAATAAAACATTAAAAAATTTTTTAAATACAATAAAACGGTTGATTTTAGGGACACCTTGGTGGCTCAGTTGGTTAAGCGTCCGACTTCAGCTCAGGTCATGATCTCGTGGTTTATGAGTTCGAGCCCCACGTCAGGCTCTGGGTTGATAGCTCAGAGAGCATAGAGCTTCCTTCCGCTTCTGTGTTTCCCTTTCTCTCTGCCCCTCTCCTGATTGTGCTCTGTCTCTCTCTCTCAAAAATAAACATTAAAAAAGATTTTTTTATAGTATGTGGATTATATCTCAATAAAAAAGGCACTCCTTTCCCCACCTCAAGTCCAAACCATGTTTTAGTGCTTATTTTACTGGTACGTATACATTGTACCCATGGGAAGCTATAATCTCAGAAGCCTACCTTCCATAATGAATTTTGGCCCTTGGTGCTTGAAAAGTAATAGAATAAAGGTAAGTATATTAGCAGCCTGATCGAGGAGCATATCAGAGTCAGAATAACCTTCACTAATGTGGTATAGCCACATCAGCATGGAATATTCAATCAACACAGCAGCCTGCCTAGCCGGAGAAACTTTCTCCATTAAGTCAGTGGCAAAGGCCATGAGAATCATCTGAAGGCAAAATCCGACCTGATGAAGCACATAATATTCCTCGACTTCCAGGACCATTTTAATATCCCACAAGACCCCACGTAGCCTGGGATACATAATCACTGAATCCTTCACTTTGCCAGGACATTTATATTGTAGAAGCTTAGGGTGCGATCAATATGCTTACACTCAAGAAGCTTATCGAGAAGATGGTGAATGTGCGGGGAGGTGTCCAATGGAGTTCTCCAGAAGGTCTGTGTCCTTTGGGTCAGAGGTTATAACATATCATCAGTTGAGGGAAGCGGGAAAAGTAATGGCTCATTAGATCCAAATCCTGTTATAGAGCTGGGTTTGAGAAGTAAAGGAAACGTGGTGCTTAACATCTAGCCACGCTTGCTATCACAGAAATGTGTGCATATATACCCTCATGTATATGGGTCACTTGGGAATGCATGCAAATCAGCCAGGTGTACACATAAGCAGAAATGGACACCCTGGAAAAACCCAACTTCTAGATCAGGAATGAGTCAACTTTTTCTATAAAGGACCAGGCAGGGGCCTGTGGGTGGGTCATTCGGTTAAGCATCCGACTCTTGATCTCAGCTCAGGTCTTGACCTCAGGGTTGTGAATTCGGGCCCATGCTAGGTGTGGAGCTGACTTAAAAAAATAAATAAACAAACATAAAAGAAATAAACAAAGGACCAGACAATAAATACCTTTGGTTTTGCAGGCCATATGGTCTCTGCTGCAACTACTCGAGTCTGCCACTATAGCATCAAAGTTAACACAGACCAGCCGGATTTGGCTTGCAGGCCATGATTTTCTGTCTCCTGGTATAGATGATGAATGCGTATAGTTTTTAAGAAACAGTTACTTCAGGGGCACCTGCGTGGCTCAGCTGGTTAGCATCAGACCTTGGCTCAGGTCATGATCTCGTGGTCTGTGAGTTAGAGCCCCATGTTGGGCTCTGGGCTGACAGCTCAGAGCCTGGGGCCTGCTTCAGATTCTGTGTTTCCCTCCCTCTCTGCCCCTCCACCATTTGCTTGCTCGCTCTCTCACTCTCTCTCTCTCAAAAATAAACATCAAAAACAATTTAAAAAAGAAAAATAGTTCAACCATCCAAAGGACTTTTCTAAAGAATTAGAGGTGATCTCGTCTTCTAAATAAAATTAGAAGCTTCTGATGATTCAGTATCTACCAGGAACATTAATTTCATGCCATGCCATATGACATAATGTCCAAAAGGACAGTAAAGTGTAATAAAGGACATGCCCTTAAACTAGCTGTTTTCAGAAGTTTCAAGAGTATGCAGGTCTGTCTTCTGGCTTATCTCCCACTGTCGAGCTGTTAGCTGTCACGTTCTTGGGTTTCTCTTTGTGATGATCTCTACCTTTAATTTGCCATTTCTGACCTGCTGCGGGCCAAGAACAGTATCTAAACTAGGCTACAAAAGATGATAACTCTCTTTCGAGGAAAGAGACATGAGCCTGAGCTTTGTCACCTCTGGGTGGCCACTCCACGGACCTTTGGACAATGTTCTCATTTGTCGCTTATTTTACATACTCGAGGTTGGTAGATAAAGGACTCAGGGGTGAGGGGTTACTCTTGTCCATACATATGTGCAACTTCCCAACACACACACACGTGTGCATGCATGTACACACACACACACACACACACACACACACTTCTTGATAAGCCACAATGCCCACGCACTCAATTTTCTCTCTGCATCTCATTTCCTGCCTCCTTCCTCCCCACGCATGGTGGGTCCCCCTGGAAGCAAAAATAAGTCACACCCCCCACTGAAGACAGGAGGCTGACAGACTACCTGGGATGCCAAGTGGTCAGCCTGTTCTCGGATCATTTCAAACACTTATTTTACTGTTAATGAGGCAATAAATTCCTGTGATCTGGGAGGTGAACCAGAAATCCTAGCCTGGGTTTCAGTTTCATCTGAAATGGACTCCTTAGCCAAGCGCCAGTCTGCCCAGTTTAATGAGGTTGGCTCTGTGGGCCCTGAGCACTTAGGGAAAGAAGGGACAGGAATGCATCAGGAGCTTTCAGTGAGTAAAGCCAAGGAGTTGCTTGTTGATCTGGGAGGTACAGGGAGCGGGGGAGGGGAAGGGGGGAACCAGGAACTGACGACGAAACCCTGAGGTCTGTTCAAGAGTTCTTCCAAGTTCTAATATCCACGAGCAGCCACTGTTCGCACCTACAGAGATGCAAGTTATAATTACAGGGACGATGTTTCCCTGCAAGCCCATCTGGTAGGATTCCACATTCACGGGGAAAGAAAAATTGGTGCATACACCCTGGCCAGGAGCAGATCAAAGTCACCATGGCCATTATCAAGAGGCCAGACCAATCATGTCTGATGACTATAGTGTGTGTGTGTGTGTGTGTGTGTGTGTGCATGTGCGCGCAAGCACGGGCCCTGGACAACAATTGAACGGGATGCAGGAGTCTGGCTTGCCAGGCTGGGAGTCAGGGGAGGCAGGCAAGGCCACAAGGGGGGAAGCACAGTCCCAGGTCCAGGACTGGGTACACAGGAGTCACCCAAAGCCTGCCCTGGGTAGCAGGCCTCTCTGCGGGCTGGGAGAGCCCAATGACACCTTCACGTGTGGCAAGGAAGGACCAGCTGGGCAGCAAATCCAGAGACAGGATGGACACTCAGAAGTGCAGGCAGGTGAACAGGGGAGGAGCAGGGCCAGACACCCATCGGCCGTGGGCCCGACGCTCTTATCGTCCATGCTTTCATGAGGACACCTGAGACCGCAGGCCCCTGGGAACATGCTGGGGGCTCCAGATTGTGTCACCTCTTACCCTGTTTAGGGACACAAGCTTTGGAATCAAACAGATCTGGGTTCAAATCCCACCTCTGACACCGGGTCCACATGTGGCTCTGTCCAGTCACCTCCCCTCTCTGCACTCTGGTTTTCTCATTTTCGAAAGCGGAATGGCAGGAACACCTACCTCACGGGCTTACCGGGAGTCTGACCTGAGCGTGACTGTGGAAAGTGCTTGGCAGACAGAGGTAGAGATGTAGCGAAGGCTCAAAAGTGTCAGTATCAGAGGGGAACCGACTATCAGCCACACACTACAAACCGTATTGCCAACTCATTCCTCCTCCCTTGGAATTGGTTGTGTTTCTCTGCCTGGCCAGCATCCGTATTCCCCCGCAGAAGCAGACCCTTCTCCTCTGCCCATCCTCCGGGGACCGCTGGCCCAGCCTGGTCAGTGATAATTAATCTGGGAGAAGCTCTCTGCAGGGTGTCCTTCCCATGCACCCCAGTGGCTTCTCACCTACGTGTTGGAGGAGGAGGGGCCGACCTGGTAGGAATTCTGCTCTTTGCAGAAGACATCTGCTCGGAGGGCAGTAAAGACCCAGGTGGCACTGTTTTGAAGGCAAAGAAATGAAGGCCAATTACCCTGCCATTAATCAACCAGGCTACAAGGACCGAACGGCATTCGTTAAGACCAGGAAAGAACATTTTAATAACGTTCTCAGGTACTAACAATGAGCGAAACACAAATTACGTTAGTAGGTGGCCATGGGATTGCTTGAAAAATGCCAATGCAGCTGCCTTATAGAATTCAAAGAGCAGTTAAAGGGAGTCACTACCACTTCCCTCAGCAAAATAAAAACAAGAGAGGCCAACTCCCATATGCATTCTGTGGTAACAGGAGATCACCAAATTTTCCTTCCTCTTCTGAGTCCCAAATACACTCCCCACCCCACCTCCACATGAGCTCGTAGGGGAGAGATTTCAGTTAAGGACCTGGAGAGGTTAAAACATTTTTAAAAAATTTTTATGTGAGAGACAGAGAGAGCACAAGTCAGGAAGAGGAGAAGAGAAAGAGAATCTCAAGCAGGCTCCATGCTCAGTGCACAGAGCCAGACCTGGGGCTCAAGCCTGTGAGTCTGGAGTGGTGGCCAGAGTTGAAATCGAGAGTCAGGTGCTCAGCTGCCTAAGCCACCCAGGTGTCTCATGAATGGGAGAGGTTAAAAGGTAAGCATGTAAGAACATAAAATAGGGTTTCAATCTTTTTTTTTCCACTGTGGTAAAACAGACATAACATTTACCATTTGAACTATTTTTAAGCGTACAGTTCAGCGGCATCACGCACATTCACGCTATTGTGCAACTGTCCCGGCCATCCGACTCCAGAAACTTCCATCCTTCCAGACAGAAACTCTGTCCCCATTAAACTCCCCACTCCCTTCCCCCAGCCCCTGGCTCCCACTGTCCCGCTTTCTGTCCCCAGGTGCTAGACTCCTCTAAGGACCGCACAGAAGTGGAATCATACCTTTGTCTTTTTTTCTGGCTTATTTCACTCAGTGTGATGCCTTCCAGCCTCATCCACATTGTAGCACGTGTCGGAATTCACTCGCTCTTATGAGCTGAATAATATTCTACTGGATGGACGGACCACATTTTGTTTCTCTATTCGTCCCCTCGATGGACACGCGGGTTGTTTCTGCCTCTTGGTCGTCGTGAGTGATGCTTCTCTACACATGGGTGTGAGCGCCTGATACTCAGTCCTCCTCAGTGTCTTGGTCTTTATTTTCCCTGATGTGCTTTCCACTGTCTTCTTTTCTACCGGTCCTCTGATTCTTGCTACCCAATTAAAGCCTCTCATACCATCCATGTGGCTTCATCCGCCTACCTAGCCCGCATTTTGCCCTCATCCTGTGGATTTTACTTGGATAGACCCAAGTACAGTCTCTCCAGACGTTCCCGAGCAGTCCATTCCTGCTTCTGAACTTGCCTCTCACCCCACCACCGACCAACAAAGCCAGTCCCTGCATGCCGACGAGAGGCCTTGTGCTGAACAAAAGTCACGGCCACCCTCCCAAAGCACAGCAAAGCCAAGTACAGTGTCTCGAGCTGGCAACCCAGCCAAGAATCCTCACTGTCTTGTGCAAAGCACAGAGAAGCGTAACAGGCTGACGTGAGCACCCCCCAACCCCTTGTGAGTCTCAGGGGGCTGTGGCTTCCAGGAGTCGCTAGTGTGATGCCAGCAGTGGTGGGGAGGGGTGTGCAGGGGAAAGCAGGAGAAAGGTGGAGGGACTGATACAACCTAGGAGAGAGGGAATGTTAGACCAGACAGAAGCTCCTTCGGTCAAGAGTTTTCTAGGGAGAAAAAAACCAAGAAGGAAGTGCTTAACTTCTGACATTCAGAGGCACAAGGAAGAACACGTTTCAAACTGCAAATCCAGATCTGGGGAGTGGAGACTCATTAAAAGCGAGAACCCCTGCTCTGTCCTGAAATGTTATACCCACTCTCACCTGACCCCTGGGAGACGGGCAGGCTCATGTCACTTTCAGTCATGTGCCTGAATGAACTCATGACAGTTCAAAGGAAGGTTTACACACGCTCTCTTCAACCACCGGTACAAGAAGATTCTACAGCATCTTAACCCAGCACATAGTCACACTCTTACTGGCTCTCCTGACGCGCACCTCGATGGAAAAGAGCCCTAAAATCTCAGCGAAAAGAACCCTCATTTCCTGCATCTGTACAAAGTACATGCCAGCACGCTCTACGCATCATTTTATTACCATGCGTTACATAGAATACGGTGACAGTCGTGTGGATCTCTGCCTACGTGTCATCCACATCCAGGTGTCGCTGTCAAACCTCCCTGCCAACCAGGCCTCGTGCAAAACCAAGTCCTTCCTCTGCCGCCACCAATACAGTGACAGTTCACAAGCCCTGCCTTGGGCTCCCTGGGAACCATGCCTCGCACGGCACAGTGCAGATCTCTGCCACAGACAGCCCCTTATTTCAGGATGGATGCAGTATTTTGACAAATTTGGCTCCCTCCAATTTCCTTCAACAAGTTTCAAATCATACTTTCAGCTAAATTCTTAGATGATAGAAGGCCTTCCTTCAAAGCACCTTGAGTTACGGGCACCTGGATGGCTCATTCGATTGAGGGTCTGACTTTGGCTCAGGTCAGGATCCTACAGTTCGTGAATTCGAGCCCCTCATTGGGATCTCTGCTATCAATGCAGAGCCCGTTTCGGATCCGCTGACCACCCCCCACCCCTCCCCTGCTCATGCTGTCTCTCTCAAAAATGATTAAACACTTAAAAAAAAAAAAAAAGCACCTGGCGTTATTTATTCTTGAGTGACATATCAAGTTATAACATTCTTTTATTTTGAATATAAAGAGTGCCAAGGGCTATATAACATTTTCTTTTTAACTTGGGCCCGGCCACTCCTCAAAGTGGGCTTGTAAGATTCTTCTAAAATTTACTACATAGTGGCTCAATCAGTTGAGCGTCCAACTTCAATTCAGGTCATGTTCTCAGGGTTCATGAGGCCAAGCTCCAGGTCGGAGCTTTATGCTGATAGCACAGAACCTCTTGAGATTCTCTCTCTTTCTCTGTCCCTCTCCTGCTCACATGAGTGCACGCGGTCTGTCTGTCTGTCTGTCTCTCTCTCTCTCAAAATAAGTAAATAAACTTAAAAAAAAAAAACTTTGTGGGTGGGGTCTCCTGCAGAGCTATGCTACTGTTCATCGCCCACCCTCCTCAGGAGCCTCAGCCTCCACTTCTCTGCACCCCCACATCTGACCCCTCCTCAGGCCAGCCCAAGGTAGGGTCTAGTGTCCTTTCAGAAAACATAGGCTCCTAATATCTAGATCCTCTCTTGGTTTAATTGACTGTGTATCTGGCACTGCATTGTTTGCGTAACAAATATTTAGTTAGGGTCCACTGTGACACAATCTAATGAACCTCTAGGTCATACAGGAGAGAGGTGGGAGACCAGCCAAGGCAGCAATGGGTGAGAGAGGTGAACGGCGAGTGCGCCCATGGATGGCATCATGACCTCCAGCCATGTGGCTGCTGGAAAGACGGAGGGGAGGGGACCGGACAGTGCCACCCCTGTGTGGATGGCCTGGACTTCCAGACTGTCCCCTCACCCCGCCTTGCTGCTCCCAGCAGTCCATGGTTTGTTCTGGAAACCTCATCTGTCTGGTTCAAGTCCCAAGAGCCAGTGGGATGAGCGTGTTACAGCCACAGTCAAGACCAACTGCGTATTTATATAAATCAACTCTGCCCTTGTAACTCACGGCACTGGTGACGGCTGCTTCCCTGTCTGGTGGGCTGACAGCCCCGAGACTCAGATCTCCTCTGAGGCCCGGCAACTTTGGGTCCAGAACAGAGCCCGTGCAAGGCTGGTTCAACTCCAGCATTCAGTGTCCCCTGAGCAACATGCTCTGGAAATACTCTCCAGGGACTGTTTCTCTCCTCTCCTCTCATCTCCTCTTCCCTCTCCTCCCCTCTCCTCTTCTCCTCTCCTCCTCAACTCCTCCTCTCCTGCCCCCTCTCCACAAAAAGGAAAAATGGCAGGAATGGCTAAACCTTTTCAAACATACTGCTGCTGTTGAAAGCCTCTGAATTCGGCTGGATTTTTCTGGTGAAATCCAAATGCCCACATTTTAATTCACAATCTAATGCCTCTTGCGCAGAATGGCAAAATGACACAAAATTAGAGAAAATTACCTTCTAATAGATTATAACATGTTAATAATAACACACAGTGCAGCACAGAGGGTGCATGGGCATCAAGAGCTGAAGAGGATCTGGCTCTCCCTACACATGTGAAAGAAATATGCCGGTTAAGTCCCACCCGCGGTTCTGCCGCCTGTCTCCACAGGTCCCCTGAGAGAGCTACCATCATCAAATACCCCGGGGCCCATCCCTGGGCTTTTATAAACCAACCAAGTGTATCCTCATAGTTCCCCATCTTTGCTAGAAGGAGCCTCGTGCCAGGTGGAGGTCACAAAGCCACTCTCAGAACTGTCCAGATCACATCACAGACATAGCATGAGTTATGCATAGCGTACGGGCATGATATTTAGCTATCCACTTTCCAGATCTGGTAATTTATCAATAAAATGAGTAGAAGATACCCAAATGAGGAAGACGGGCAAAGTGCAGTTACAAGTACTGACTCATTATTTTGGCCTACTTTGGAGATATACGGTTGGCTCTTGAACAACATGGCTTTGAACAGAGTGGGTCCACTTATGTGTGGATTTTTCCCAATAAATACAGCACAGTTCTGTAAATGTACCTTCCTGTCTTGAGGTTTTAATAGTATTTCCTTTAATTTACTTTACTGTAAAAATACAGTACATGATGCACAGAAGATACCAAACAAATGCTGATCAACTGCTTATGTTATCTGTATGGCTTCCTTCCAGTCAGCGGTAGGCTTATGGCAGTTAAGTTTTGGGGGAGTCAACAGTTATGGATGGATACTGGACAGGGACCTGGTGGCCCTGACCTCCATGTTATTCAAGAGTCAACTGTATTTATGTTTAAGAACAAATAGATTGATGGGGTGCCCAGCTGGCTCAGTCAGTTAAGCGTCCAACTTCAGCTCGGGTCACGATCTCATGGTTCGTGGGTTCAAGTCCCACATCGGGCTCTGTGCTGACAGCTCAGATCCTGGAGCCCACTTCCAATTCTGTGTCTCCCTCTCTCTCTGCCCCTCCTCCACTCATGTGCATACACTCATGCTTGCTCTCTCTCTCTCTTTCTCTCTCTCTCAAAAATAAATAAATTTTAATTTTTTTTTAAATAAAAGAATAGACTGATAGGATGCCTGGGTGGCTCAGTCAGCTAAGTGTCCATCCGACTCATGATCTTGGCTCAGGTCATGATCTCACGGTTCAGGAGAATGAGATTGAGCCCCATGTCGGGCTCTGTGCTGACAGCACAGAGCCTGCCTGGGATTCTTTCTCACCCTCTCTCTCCCTGCCCCTTCCCAGCTCACACACTCTCTCTCCTTAATTAATCGAAAGCAATGAACAGACTGAGGCTGTAAGGGCCCTTAGTCCTAATATAATCCCTTATTTTTGCACATGGTAGGCTTGAGACCCAAAAAAGGAATCACTGACTCCTTCATCACGACACCCTCCAAGTGGTACAGGAGTGAGCAAAGCCAGGTCTCCTGCCCCAGTTGGGGCCACCCCCCTGCACACCCTCCTCAGCCAAGCACAGACCTGTCACACTGTCCTCTGTCACCTGTCACTCTCCCGCCAGCTGTGACAGGACCAGATGGTCCCACTCACTACCACTTGTTGCTCTTGTATCTAGGATAAAGGCATTCCTTCAATCCCCGGTTACCTATTATCATTTTATGGAAGTCACAAGTCCCTGATGTCTGATAAACTCTACCACTAAAATATTCCCTTCCTAAAAATAGAAAATGCCCATTTTTTTCTTGCACTGGTCTCATGTCTCAAAGCAGTGGAAAATAGCACATTTAACAGAAAAAATACCTACAAATACGTAGATGTTTGTAGTCATCTTAGAAGAAGTCAGAGGCTAGACTTCACAGTCAATGTTATAAAACAGTGGTTCTGGACTCTTCCGGGGCCACAGAGCCCTCTGAGATCCTGGTGGAGCAGAATCATGCAGCACCTGAGATACAGGAAGCGCTCAGTACATGGGAATTGTCCTAATTATGAAATTAATGAGACCTTTTCTCAGTACGTGGTATCAAGGGAATTGGGACTCGTAAATCCCAGGTCAAGAGTCCCTACTGTACACTCCAGCGAATGTGGGCTTCTAGAGATAGGTCGTTGCTAAAAGTTAGGAGGAAGGAGAGACCAGGGCATGAGGAAGGGAAACAAGAAGTGAAAATCCCAGTTGAATAATTGGGAGGTTAGGAGCTCCTGTTGACCAGAACCCTTAACAGTAATATACATAGTTAACTAAACACATATTTTGTACACTGTATATATTACATACTGCATTCCTATAATATAGGAAGCTAGAGGAAAAAAAGTGTTATTAGAAAAGTGATAAGGAAAGAGCACCTGAGTGGCTCAGTCAATTGAGCTTCCGACTTTGGCTCAGGTCACGATCTCATGGTTTGTCAGTTTGAGCCCCGTGTCAGGCTCTGTGCTGACCGCTCAGAGACTGGAGCCTGCTTCAGATTCTGTGTCTCCCTCTCTCTCTTCCCCTCCCCTGCTTGTACTCTGTCTCTCTCTCTCAAATATAAACATTAAATTTTTAAAAAAAAAAACAAAGTGATAAGGAGGAAAAAATACATTTACAGTACTGGCCTCTGCTTGTTGAAATAATTCTGCCTATAAATGGACCTGCACAGTTTAAAGCCATGTTGTTCAAGGGTCAACAGTAAAACAACCTGTGTGACAATCAAACAGAATAAGATGTTCACTGCAAGAAAGTCAACACTGCATTCTCGTTCTGAAAGATGCCCCCAAACCAAAGAAGGTTTCCCGCCTCCCAAAACTTGGTTCTGCCCCTGGGCCCAGCATCTTTGTGGCTGTAACATTTTTTGAACCTCTTCAGACTATAAAGAGTGGGAAAGGACAGGACAGAAAGGAAAGGAAAATGGGGGAGAGAAAAAATGAAGACTGAAGGGGGGAATGTGAAAGCAGAGAGAAGGACTCCCACTCACCGCCTGGCATCTTGGGGCCTCACTTCCATCTGCAAAGGGAGGAAACAGACTGGAATCTGGCCAAAAGATGACTTTCAAACCACCTTCCAGTTCCATGTTTTCCAATTATTGGCAAACGTGGATTTTTCAAGTCATGAACAGAATACTTCAAGACAGGGAAATACCTGCTAACTCCACGTAAACCAAAAGATAGTCCTGAGTTGGCTTCTGTTACGGGTGCGAGCCATGGAGCTCAGCCTGCCTTTCCTCTTGCCAAGGCCACAGCGAAAGCCCTGGCATACATGGGGACCTGTCCTGGCCTCTTCGTGAAAGCCAACATTTCTAAGCATTAGGAGGCCAAAGGAATTGGAAGAGAAAATGGCCCCAAACCTGTGCCTGGTGGCCCTGGAATAAATCCCATCCTGGGCTGAGGCCAAGGTGCCACCTCAGTGGGAAGAAAAGAAAAAAAAAAAACAAAAGGCCCTCTTCACTGACCTCGTGAGGAGCTGAGCACATTTCCCACCATCCAGAAATGTTATTTTGCTAAGTAGCCCAAAATAACCCACCTACCAAATCATGTTACCGCTGGTTCTGCTGGAATATTCTATGCACTTGTTTTCTTTCTATGTGGAACAGCCTCACGAGAACAAAAGTGAGGTCAGGAGCTCAAGTGCCATTGCTTGATGACTTCTGCTCACATGGGAAACGCATCGGTTAGACGGACTGCAACCACTGTGAGCACCTACCTACCAGGAGCCCAGCTTACTTCTCGGGCGTCTGCACTCACTCATACCCTGTCAGGCACTTCTGATCTTTATGTTAGGTGCCCCGATCTACTCGGAGCAGGGGAGAGGCCATCTGCACCCTGCCCACCTCCACCTCAAACGCTGTTTTGCCGCATGCTTTTCTTGCCTTCCAAGGTCTTCCAACGAGAAAGCAGCAATGGAGACAGTGCTCCTGAGCAGCCCGCAGGGGAATGGTGACCATGGTCAAGATCACAACTGCAGTTATGGCTGCGAAGTCCCCAATCACACCCTGGACCTGGGACTTCGAAGCTGCTGTAATATTAGCTGGGTCAAACTGAAAGCTCATATTCCTAAAATCAGGAGGCTGGATGAAACAGAGATTAGACTCATCTTTATGATTTCCTGGGCTGAGGACTAAGTGGCGCTTGATGGAATGGACTTGCTTTTAACCTCATGTCTGCAAATGAGCTGTTCGAAGTGAAGGATGATACTTATCCCTCACTGGACTCTGGGTTCTTTGCCAAAACCCGAACGACTCAAATAAGGCTCATGATTTTGTCATATGGAAGGACCTCTAGCAAGTACTTTAAAAACATCAGTGCTTGAGAAAAATGAACCTGGACCACTCTCTTACACCATACACAAAAATAAACTCAAATGGATGAAAGACGTAAATGTAAGACAGGAAGCCATCAAAACCCTCGAGAAGAAAGCAGGAAAAAACTCCATGACCTTGGCCGCAGCAACTTCTTACTCAACATGCTTCCAGAGGCGAGGGAAACAAAAGCAAAAATGAACTATCGGGACCGCATCAAAATAAAAACTCCTGCACAGCAAAGGAAAGACACAATCAGCAAAACTAAAAGGGACCCACTGGAATGGGTGAAGATATTTGCAAACGACATATCAAATAAAGGGTTAGTATCCAAAATCTATAAAGAACTTATCAAACTCAACACACACACACAAAAAAACAAATAATCCAGGGAAGAAATGGGGAAAAGAACAGACACTTCTCCAAGGAAGACTATTCCAGATGGCTAATAGACACATGAAAAAAATGCTCAACATCACTCACCATTAGGGAAATAGAAACCAAAACCACAGTGAGACACCACCTTACATCTGTCAGAATGGCTGACATTAACAACTCAGGCAACAACAGATGTTGGTGAGGATGCGGAGAAAGAGGGTCTCTTTTGCACTGCTGGTGGGAATGCAAACTGGTGCAGCCACTCTGGAAAGCAGTGTGGAGGTTCCTCAAAAAATTAAAAACAGGACCTCCCTACAATCCAGCAATTGCACTACTAAGTATTTATCCAAGGGGTACAGGTGTGCTATTTTAAAGGCGCACATGCACCCCAATGTTTACAGCAGTGCTATCAACAATAGCCAACATATGGAAAGAGCCCAAGTGTCCATCTATGGATGAATGGATAAAGAAGCTGTGGTGTGTGTGTATGTGTGTGTGTGTGTATATATACACATACACATATACATACAATGGAGTATTACTCGGCAATCAAAAAGAATGAAATCTTGCCATCTGCAACTACGTGGATGGAAACAGAGGGTACTATGCTAAGCAAAATTAGTAAGAGAAAGACAAATATCATTTCAAAGACTTAACTCATATGAGGACTTTAAAGACACAGAACAGATGAACATAAGGACAGGGAAGCAAAAATTACATAAAAATAGGGAGGGGGACAAAACACAAGAGACTCTTAAATATGGAGAACAAATAGAGGGTTGCTGGAGGGGTTGAGGAGGGATGAGCTAAAAGGGTGAGGGGCATTAAGGAATCTACTCCTGAAATCATTGTTGCATTATATGCTCACTAACTTGGATGTAAATTAAAGAAATAAATTTTTTAAAATGGAAAGACAAGTTACAGATGAAAAAATAAAAAAAATAAAAATAAATAAGGGCTTGAGAAATAGATACACGTCAGGGCTCTGCCTACTGAGTGCAGAGATCTATAAATTTGCGGACTGAACATGACGACGATGATGAGCTCTGATTTTTGTAAAATGCCCTCTCCCTCTCCCTTAGCTAGATGTTTGGCCCGACCAAATATTTTGCCTTTCTGTCACCAGAATATCTAGGAGAAATTGTAGCTTCTTCTGGATTTTTTTTAAGTTTATTTATTTATCTTGAGAGGGACAGAGATAGCTCAAGTGGGGGAGGGACAGTGAGAGAGGGAGACAGAGAATCCCAGGCAGGCTCCACCCTGTCAGCGCAGAGCCGGATGCGGGGCTCGAACCCACAAACTGTGAGATCCTGGCCTGAGCCAAAACCAAGAGTCAGACTTAACCAACTAGCACCCAGGCGCACTGCCTCTTTTAATATAATTTTTAATGAGACACCTATTATGTGGCAGGTACTGCACTACATGTCATAGGTTCAAAGGCGAATGATGAAAGGGTCCCGTCTCACTGTCTACAGACACAGGAATGGCCTAAATGAGCGGAGAAAATGATTAATTCTGCCTTGTGTATGTTTTGCAAGGAAGTAGCAACAGATACTGAGTTTCTTTAGAAGCCTGGTGTCTCGGGTCTCCTCTTGGGCTCAAAGTCTGCAAGAGCACAGCAGTGATGTGCTTGCGACTTGGCGGGCCGGTCTCGTGGCTGGCCCCGTGGCAGGTCCCGCAAGGGCTGCATCCTCCAAAGACAGTGTAGGGCCCCGAAGTAGGTGTCTCTAGTCAAAAGAGAAATACCAGTGACCTGTGCACTAAGCTGAGGCAAAATGATAAAAAGATAACAAATCCCCACCCAAAGCACTAAGCTTCAATCCTCTACAGCTTCTGTAATCTTACAGTACAGAGAACTTTCTCTGCAGAGATCTCCCCGGGCCCTTGCAGAGGGATGTTCCCAGAACCCCCATGGATTTTGTATGAAACACTACCATTGTTTTATGGTTTCCCCTGAAAGAAGTCTTTTTCTGCCCAGCCAGGACACCTCAAATTTTCATGAGGAGTCCCCATCTTGAAGATCAGACGTCTTGAACAATATATTGTCTGATTTCACTTTTTTTCTGGCCAGCTCTGTCCACCACATGGCGCCCATTCCAGGCCTGAAAATGTACTTCCTGCTCAACCCGGACTATGCAGTATCCTGACCAAATGCATCCACACTGACTGCTTCCCCTCACCCGCTGCAGCTGGGGACTCCTTGGGGGCACACAGTAGGAGCTTAGTAAATGCTTCGAGTGGATGAGTAATTAAACAGGTAGACAGACTGATTCATTAACAGATTAATTCCATGAACAGGTGGTACCATAGAGCCTTTTCCTAAGAAAAATTTAAGTAGCATTTTCAGACTGGTTGAAGGATACCGTCCTCAACAGAACCCTCTGGGAAATCAAACCAACATACAACGTTTTGGTTTGGTGATACGTAACTGCTCGGTCTTTCTCCATCAAGAGAGGCCCCTTTCCAAAGGCTGATCTTCTTAATTTAGGTACTGAATTTCTTGTGACTCTTCCAAAAGTGTTCACAGTTTGGTTACAAACAGGCTTGAAATTGTGACTTTTGTCTACAGTGAAGTTCTTTTTCCCATATTTCAAAATCATGGTAAGTGTATCAAGTTTCAGGAACCATAAACTCTCTCAACCATAGTTACAAAATGAATGCAAGGACATCCCCCCCTCCTGAGAGACTGTTGGGAGGGTCAAGTGGGGTGATGCCTGTTAGGAGAATTTTGTGCAACTGCAAAGCACAAAACAGGGGACAGGCATACATGTATTACACACACACACACATATACTGACACACATACATACACATACACATATGTGTGCGAGTATATGCACACAGTATGCATGTGCGTGCATGTGTGCACACACATGTACATGCTCGTATACACATGTACACAGACACATATATACTGGCACAGATATACACATGTACACATATTAGCACATGTATATGCACATGTGCATTGCACACATACACACATGCATCCATGCATACGCATGTACATATGTATACACACATACACACATGCAGGCACACATATGCATATATACATGCAAACATTTGTGCACATGCACACATATACACATGCACATATGCAAACACAAATATACACACATATATGTGGATATATGCACTTACACATAATACACACATAGTGAGTAAAATATATACATATATGTATGTGTACACATGCCATCTAAAATAAATATTGATATTAAAACGCTTTTAATCTGGACACCTGCGACACAGCTTCATGTCGTATCCGGGGGCATCCAGGTGTCTCAGTCCGTAAGCATCTGACTTTGGCTCAGGTCATGATTTCATCCTCGTGGGTTTGAGCCCCACATCGGGCTCCGTGCTGACAGCTAGCTCAGAGCCTGGAGCCTGCTTCGGATTCTGTGTCTCCCTTGCTCTCTGCCCCTCCCCGGTTCATGTTCTGTCTTGGTCTCTGTCTCTCTCTCTCAAAAATAAATAAGCATTTTAAAAAAAGGTTATATATCGACAGCTCCAGACTCCCTGTAGGTATCACCTCATTTGTCCTAAGTCAAGGCCACCTGCCACTATGATTATTCCCATTTTACAGACGTGGCAAGGGAGATCAGAAGACATCAGGTGACTTGCCCTGGGGCACCCCAATACAGCATCAATAACTGACGTAGGAGCAAACTGGAGAAACTGGCCTGTAAACTGGGGCTGCACTCAACTAGAGTACGCTGCCATCTAACTGACGAGGTTAAAAACACCCGTATTTATTACCCGAGCACGAGAAAAGCAAGCAGAAGCCATCAGTGAACCTGCGGTTAGCTTTTTAATACAGTACTCTGTCCCTGTTACAAAGCAAGAAAAGTTTACTCTGTGTTTATATCCCTCCATCTTTTTGCCGCTCTGGGCATCACTAATACTTATAAGCAATTACCACCCAGGCAACAGAAAACCCACAATAAATAAGCATGTCAAGCAAATGCATAAGTTACTCAATGTGTTTGTTGCTGCTTTAGCCACTATTAAATAACTTCAGAACGTATTCTTTTCCTTCAACCAATGCTTGTGTTCAAACCCTTCAAGCAAAAGAAAATCACGTGTTTGATCTGCCTGTGTGTGGTCGGCGCGTTTGACCTTCTTTATTCCCGGGTTTGGGGTAAGGGGGACTTGAGAAATAAACTTGCTGTCAAGGTTCCCCTTATGACCCAGGGGTATCACATGTGCCCCCTTGACGGCTTCTAGAACTTAAAGGTGAGTTCCGAGGTAACCCACGAACTCACATGAGGATTGAATCCATGACTTCTGCCACCACCATCAGAGCTCATGTGTTGATGGGCTGAGCCAACAGGCATTGCCCTCTCCTTTCGAGGTCTCTCTTTTGCGGGTATTGGCCAATCATGGCTAAACTCCACAGAATCTCCAATGGGGATAAGGGAGCACTGGCTTTTATTTCTCTTCTCCTGATGTCTTTACTTGGGCGAGACTTTTCCTCTACCAATGTTTCCGTTTTCTCAACCGAAATAGGTAAAGTTCTCTTGGAGAACAATCTCAGTTAGGCTACAGTAGAAGATTCTTGTGGATTTTCCTCAGAGGAAAATCAGGTTATGTTAGGAAGGGCATTTTAATCAAGACAGAAATCCATTGACCATATTCCAACTGGGACTAAGAATGAGCTCAGGAGACAGTGGTGAAAAAAAAATGTCACCTGTTCATGAAAATGTTTTATCTCAAATAGAAACATGGTAAATTCTGTCACTGCTATTGATATAAACAATGAAGGGGAAATACTGGGGCCTGAAAAGTTAGTAGAAGGATGAAGTACAATTCCAGCTACAAGTCATTCTAGAAAAGACAAAACAATGACTGTGGAGCACGTAAAACAGTTAGCGGTTTCCAGGGGTTAGAGAGGAAGGAGGGGTGAGCACAGGAGATGTTTGGGGCAAGGAAACATTCATGCTGCGTGTACCGTAATGGTGACATGTTGTGACACGTTTGTCAAAACTCTTAGAATGGACAGGGCAAAGAACGAACCCTGATGTAAACCGTGCACTCTGTTCATGACAATGTATCAATGTAAGCTCCTCAATTATAACTGATCTATCCTACTACGGCCAGGTGTGGATAAGAGGGGAAGGCTGGGGTAAGAAAGCCTGGGGGGCACCTGGGGGCCACTTGGGGGCCCAGTCGGTTAAGCGTCCAACTTCAGCTCAAGTCACGATCGCATGGCTCATGAGTTCGAGCCCCACGTCAGGCTCTGTGCTGACAGCTCAGAGTCTTGAGCCTGTTTCAGATTCTGTGTCTCCCTCTCTCTCTCTCAGCCCCTCCCCTGCTCATACTCTATCAGTCTTTTTCTCTCAAAAATAAACATCAAAAAAAAAAAAAAAAGAATAACGATAGCTGATTTGCCTCACAGCGCTGACCATCGTAACAGTCAAATAAAATAAAATATATGAAAGCACAGTGTGGACAGTAACATTCTGAACAAATGTAAGTTACAGGTATTTCTAACAACACAATGTCATTTCTTCATGAAAACTTATAGATTTCCAAGAAGAAATACATTTCCTAAGGTACGTGATAACAGGAGATAAGATGATAACATTGAGCCTGTCTTTCCATGCTAGCAAAGCATTCCCTCTTGAGCAATCCATGTCAGAGGTGCAATAGAAAAATACCACGGACTCATGAACCTGACCCTCAAAATGCTTCCACTCACATGTTCGCAAAGCCACCGGGATGCATTTTCGAGCCCAATCTTTTCTTCTCCAGTTCAATGGCAGAAACGGACCCCGGACCCCATACGTAGTGAGATCACAGGATTCAAGTAATTCACAAAAATTCTGGAAAATGAGCTGCAACTCTAATCACAGTGCATCCCAAGTAATTTGTAGACACATTTTTAAAAATTTTTTTAACGTGTATTTATTTTTGAGAGGGAGACAGAGCATGAGCGGGAGAGGTGGAGAGAGAGGGAGACACAGAACCCGAAGCAGGCTGCAGGCTCTGAGCTGTCAGCACAGAGCCCGACGCGGGGCTCGAACTCACAAACCATAAGATCACGACCAAGCCAAAGTCAGCTTAACCACCTGAGCCACCCAGGCGCCCCTGTAGATACATTTTTAAGGAAGGACAGGCATTGCCTGAGATGTACACGCAAAAAGACGCGGCTCAGAGATCACAGAACATTCTGTAATCCAGGTACAGGAAATCATTGTATCAATGTTTCTTTTGATCTAAATCAAAAAACAACATAGCAATTATCTTACAAAGCATGAAAGATGCAGTCATGGAGTCACTTCAACAAGAATTTTTAAAAAATCACCTTGTGCCAAGTCGTTTTCATGGCTGTTTGTCAGGCCTGGCACGCGGCCAGCAGCAGGAGCCTCCGTGAGGAATGCTGAGCAAGGAGCAGCCCAGCAAACTGCCACACTGTCTCCCGCTCTTCGGCGGGCTGTTATTTACACCAAATGATGACAGCCGTAAAGATTCCCGAAGTCGGCGAGCGCAGCAGACGAAAGCAGAAGGACAGAAAGTTCCTAGAAGTCGGAGTCAGTGAGGGACTCAGATCCGGACCTGTCGCCGCATAGCTGGTGACGTCTGGTCCACTCACGTTTTGCTTTCTGTCGTTTGCACCCTGGGAGCTGTAACTTCAGGGGAAAGAATGCCCACAGCCACGCTGGATTGTTCCCTGAGGTCTGGAGACTGATCACATCAAACTCCAAGCCCTTGGCGGTCTGCCCCAGCCTAGCTGAGAGCCCGGACAGTCTACACCACCAACCACCAGCGTTTCTTCCTCCTGGTTACCTTCCTTCCCGTCCCCATCTCTTCCAGTGGCCCCTCTGGAGACCTTTCTATGGCTCTCATTTCCTACTGTGCTTCTGCCAGATCGTCCAACTTCAGGACGAAAGCCTCCCCCTCCCCTTGAATCTCCTGACCTCAGAAGGCATTTTTCCTATTAAAGAATAACCGCGATACAACGGAATACTACATGGCAATGAGAAAGAATGAAATCTGGCCTGTGTAGCAACATGGATGGACCTTGAGGGTGTTATGCTGAGCGAAATAAGTCAGGCAGAGAAGGACAAATATCATATGTGTGCACGTATAGGAGGATTAGGAGGAACTTAACTGAGGACCATGGGGAGAAGAAGGGGGCAAATGGTGGAGGAAAGGGAGAGAGGCAAACCATGAGAGACTCTTGAATGCTGACAAAAACTGAGGACTGATGGATGTAGGGGGGAGGAGGGATGGGCATGGGGAGGGCACTTGTGGGGATGAGCACTGGGTGTTATGTGGAAACTAACTTGACAATAAACTATTTGTAAAAAAAAAAA